>OX352774.1:212744252-213944252 GCA_947095535.1 Poecilobothrus nobilitatus
TTTACACAAAATATTTTGGGAGTAATTTATAGGTTCCCTATTTTTTTTGGTTGAGTTTGGACCAAGCCTTAGGGTAGCTCTCGAACACCTAACTTTTAGATCCCGACATTTTTTTTGAAATAGAGCTATGAAATTTTATCTGCTGATAGATCTCACAAAAATAATAATTTTATTTTTAATAACTTTTTTTTGTAGCTCCATCCGTTACGGAGCTACAGCTCCCCAAAGGTTCAAAAAAGCTCTATATTTAAATTGTAAAACGCCAAACAATTACTACTTTCATTTGCTTTAAAAGTATATATACAATAAATATATAATTTTGGCATACGGTGTCTTAATTTACCGTTATGCAAAACTCAAATTTTGCAAAATTCTTTAACCCTTCCATCTTCTAAACGGTTAAAGTTGGAAAGCTGAAATTTTGACAGAAGTTAGATCTTTGAAAATTAGTATGAGTCATTTCAGAAATTTTTTTTGTATCACCCCCCGTTTAGGAGCTGTAAGAGGTCAAAAACTGAAAATTTTCTATTTTGAAATACCTGTAACTTGAACACCTGTTAAAATTTTTTTGAAGTAATACACAAAAATTAAAGCTCGAACATTATACTTTTATTTCTGTTAACAACTTTTCTTAATAATGTAGGGTTACTTTATAATTGACGAAAGTGTTACTTGATTTTTTCAAATTTTCTAACAAATTTCTTTAACGAATTTTTTCCATTTTGTTTTACTCGATAATTTGAAATTGTTGAGGATATAATGCGTAGTACAAAAAAATGTAATTAAATAAACAACATAACGGTTGCTTGAAGAATTTTTATTTATATGATATTGATATATATACATACTTATATAATATCATGTTTATTTACATATCGTATATGTCACTAGTGAATGAATGATAAGAGTATAGATGTATATTATATAGCGCCGTATTTACATACATATATGTATTTTATTGTACTTATAAGAAATTATTCTGTCAATGGAATATTTAAATATAATATAATATAATATTTAAAATTATATTTACTGTTTTGTACTTAGTAAATTTAATATACATTTACCGCTTAGTATTAAACGGTACTATAGAATATTTGAAAAAGTTTTGGATTGATAATCGTTATGTGGAAGGTTAGAATCTGCTTTTGAAGGATGTACATATAAACATATAGTTTGATATATGTACAACCCATAGTTCTAGAAATTATAAAATTCACCCAAATTATTTTAAAATACTAAAATATTAAAAAAATAATATTGTAAGCAGAGTGACAGGCTGTGAACATACTAACGGTTCGTACGGGTATCTAAGAGTTGACAAAGTCAACTGTATTCTTCCTCGTTTTTTTTTTATTTTAAACAAAAACCAACAAACGCCTGATTTATTGTGCTAAAAGTGAAACAAAAAAAAAAACAGAATGTCCAATTTTTTATATAATTTTTGTAGACATATTATCTATACAAAATAATCATCGATTAATGTTCAATTTTGGTAAACTGAACAGCTTTTTTAAAATCATTTAATATCAAATTTCATAAAAAAAAGCCTAAAAATTAAAGTTTATAAAAAGTAAAAAAAAAAAAGTCAAACGTGATTCTATTGTATTTTTAAAATAAAATTTATAACAAAATGTTTCGGACTTCACTAAACAATATACAACATAAAAAATACAAAAACTAAAAACATACGTTAAGATCAAAGAAATCTTACCGATATCTTAAGATATTGTTTATTGGTTGAATTTAATTGTCCTTTTCAAATGTTTAAAATTTCAAGACATAAAATACGCATACTTAAGATTGTTCTGATTATAAAATTGATACAATCGAAATACGGTAAAAAATTTAAAAATGAAAAAAAAATTAAAAGTGGCGTTTAAAAATCTGTCAAAATACAAAAATTTATTACAATTTTAGTTAAAGGTTTTAGTTTGAATTTTAAAATTTCATTCTTTTTTCATTACAAATTATAATTTCGTAGAAATTTTGATTAATAATCAAAATATGCATTTAAGGATATATTAAAAGGTAGGTAGGTATACCTATTAACAACAGTAGCTACATAATAAACTAGGCAATTTCATGAAAATTGTTGAAATTTTTAAAGGAATTTAATAGAAAATTTTTTCACCTAATCAACCAATTTCTAGAATAAGGTAAAACTTTTTAAATTATATCCGAAATTTGAAATTAATGAAAATATCATTGTACTTTATTGTGATTCCAAAAATGATCCATACTTTACTTATTATATTTATGAGAAGTGTTGGCCATCAATCCCTTCCATCAGAATTGCCACTTATAGTTGAAATTTAAATGATATATGGTTAACCTCATAAGTTAATTAAAAACAGCAGCTAATAGATGTAAAAATACAATATTTTGTCATTAAGTTTTGTATCTTACCTTCAAAGAATTTGTTCTCATATCTCAAACACTAAATTTTTGTATTTTGACTCTTCAAAGGTCCTAAATTAGAATATTTACTCTACTTTTTTCTAAGGTTGAAAGCAACTTTCAAGATTGCAATTTTGGTCATTAGTTGGTCATTAGTTTGGTGAAATTGAAAATTCTAAAATTTTATGAATCGGTTAATTTTATTACCGAATAGCAAAAAAAATGTCTATGTTACAAAGTTATAGATAATATGTTATACTAATAACTATTGAAATAAATAAAAATTTTCTACAACTTCTATTATTGTAATCCATTTTTATTTTATAATCAGAGAGACATACAAATTGGATAAAGTAAAACTGCAAAGTTAATTTTTACAAATATTTTTATAAAATTGTACAAAAAATTTTGAAATTGTATTCCAAAATAACAACCACTATGAAAAAAATATATAATTTAGTCGTTAAGAAGTTGTCATCTGCGTAATTAAAATTATCATTTGCAGAATTTCTGTTTATAGCCGAAATTTAACTGATACTTACATTATTTTATAGGTTTAACAAAAAAAAAATTGAGATAAGAATAAGAAAATCAGATTTACATCTAAATCGAACCATAAAAATCACTCTACACAATTGAACTGTCAAGATTGCGTAATTTAGGAACCTTATGTCAGCACAATGTGTTCCCAAAAACTATGGTAATTCATGGTACACATATGTTTAAGAAGAACATTAACATCAACAATTTTTTCCTTCATCCTCTATAATTCTAATTATCCCAAATTGAATATCCGTAGTAATCCTTTCCACACCCTTATCCACAAAACCAAACCGTTTTCTCTGATTATGTATTGAAAAGCCCTGTCTAAAGTTTGGTTTTAAAGCGGTTGATTTTGGTTGATTAAAATTCAACACTATACCCAGAGGAATCTCGTGCAGTTCCTTTGAGTGACTTTCAATGTTTTCCACCGTCCGTCGTAAAAAAACAAACTCTATTGGAGTTTGAGAAAAGTTAAGAAGTATAAAAATAATATAACAAAACGGTATATTATTTGCCAAAAGCAATTTGTATAACATGATGTGGGCTTAACTGAAATTAATTCAATAAAACTTATTCTCTAATGGTAACATCTAAAAAACGAAAATAAATAGGGTATCTTCTTAAAGAGATTATGCTGTAAAAACAATTAATCAATACTTAGATAAAAAGTTGAAGAAAATATTGTTGTAGGTATAAATGTGCTATATGCAACCAAAAATCTTTATAAAATGTCTATTCTCTAAAGGAATGCAAAAACGCAGATAGAAGACCGGGATTCAAAAATTTCATTTGACTCGATACAAAATAATAAGAAATAAGAATTTTAAATAAAATGAATCGATTTTATTTAAAATGAAAGAATTTTAAATAAAATGAACACAATGCAACCAAAAGTTTTTATGAAATCCTCTATTCTCTAAAGTCTAGAGGAGTGCAACAAAAACCAAGATTTAAAAATTTCATTTGACACAGTACTATTTTGTAAGTTTTTAAATTAATCAGTCTGCGTGTTTAAAACAATTTTTTTTTCTCTTAAATAATGTTGTTAACTTTTATAACACCAAAATAATAAAAATTGTTTATTTTATTCATTATTTTTAAAAATTTTTTTTTAATCTGAAAAAATATTTAACAAAATTTTTGCGAAATCGCATTCCTTAGTTGTTGTTCGAACAATTATTTTGTTGAAAGTTAATGTATATTTTAAACAATTTTTTTTTTTTTTGAATTTCAATCAGTCAAAATTATTATATTTAATCACGAATTTCTTTTGTAAAAAGGTAAATAGTAATAATACTCACCTAATTTTTAATTCTGTGTATTCTATGAAATTGTTGCGTTTTAATGAAATTACGATTTTAACACGAAATTTATAATCAAAATTTAATCTTTATTTATGAACGTAAATATATTTTGATAATAAACTAAAATATTGTAATAATTATAAATTATTAATGAAATAACTTTTAATTTTAACCAAAATGTTTGTAAAACCAAAAGTTTTCAAATGAACAGATTTTCAAAGTTCTAACACATTTGCAGTATTTTAACAGTATACGACTATTTTTGCATCAAAATTTGTAATTTTTCTTGAATTATTTTTCTTTTTTGAGGAAAAGTAGTATAAAATCAAGAGAAAATTTCTTCAATTTAAAGGAAACACCATATAATTAGATTATTTCCCCTTATAATAAGTTAGTGTTAAAATATCGTCTTTAGGCTTTAATTTTTGCATCTTACCTTTAAGAAATTTTGCACAGATATTTATAAAAGTATATTTTTGAATTTTAACTAATCATTCCTTCTAAATGCAAGGAATACAAACATATTTTTTAAGGTGTAAATAATTTTTTTAAAAAGATTTCAAGCGTACGCTGAAAACAGCGAGGAGATGTTGGTTCGAATCCTACAAACGTCGTAAGAATAATTCCTTCTTACAATATTTACAGCCATGTCTGAAAAGGAAAAGCTGTGTAATTTCCTTGTCACGTTTATATGGCATGAGGGGAATGAACTGGAAAAAAAAAATCTCAAGCTCTCAACTTTGAAGGTTTGAAAGATATATAGGAAATTGAATATTTGATATAATTAAGAAATTTAAATGCAGAATAAATAAAAATTGTGCTATATTATATTACAATAACATCTATAGATATAAAGGGTGTTCAAAATTGAGGTATCATTTTGATTTTGTCGCCATTTTTTTTCTACCTGGAATTTTTATACGAGGTTTCTTTAGGTATATTCTAAATACATTCCGGTTAGTTAATATGGAACGTTACACGAAGGAACAACGTGTTTTTGTTATCACAACATTTTTTGAAAATGGTAAAAGTTTTCAAGATGTAATTAGGAAATTTCGAACAAAATTTAGTAGAGAAAATGCTCCAACAAATCGTACCATCAAGCTGATGGTTGATAAATTTCTAGAAACTGGATCTGTTCTTGATAACAGAGGCAACATTTGTCAACGTAGTGGCCGTTTAACCGAGAATGTAGCAGCTGTGAGCAGAAGTGTTGAAGAAGATCCAAAAACTTCCATTCGTCATCGTTCGCAGCAATTAAACATCAAACCATCCACATTATTCAACATTTTGCATCGTGATCTCCATTTAAAGGCTTATAAGATTCAGCTGACGCAAGAATTAAAACCAACTGATCATGCATTACGCCGGTAAATCGTTTCTTGGGCAGTCGAAAAACAAGAAGAAAATGAGAATTTTTTTAAAAAAATAATCTTCACCGACGAAGCTCATTTCCAGCTCAATGGCTACGTCAATACGAACAGAATTGCCGCGTTTGGGGTGAAGAGAATCCAAGGGTTCTTAGAGCAATCAGTACATCCACAAAAAGTTACGGTTTGGTGTGGTTTGTGGTCAGGACGAATCATTGAACCATATTTTTTTGAAAACGCAAATGGAAATGCGATTACGGTCAATGGAAATCGCTACAGGGAGATGATCCGAAGCTTTTTGTGGCGGGAAATTGATGATTTGGACGTAGAGAATATGTGGTTTCAACAAGACGGTGCCACTTGCCACACAGCAAGAGAAACAATGGATCTTTTGAAGGAAAAGTTCGAAGATCGCATTATTTCTCGTAGAGGAGGAGTGATGTGGCCACCAATATCGTGCGATTTGACACCGTTGGATTTTTTTTTGTGGGGTTTTGTGAAATCGAAAGTGTACAGCAATAATCCCACAACAATTCAAGAGCTTAAAAACAACATTATCGAGCAGATTTCAACCATTGAGAACAGTTTATAGAACAACGTGATTCAGAATTTTGGTAAAAGATTGGAAGCCTGCCGAAGTAGTAGAGGGGGCCACTTGGCCGACATACTTTTTCATTATTAACCGGAACCTTTTTGTAATAAATTAAAATAAAAATATATTTAATATTTAAAAAAAAAAGTCTTTTTTTTATTAAAAGTAAAATGATACCTCAATCTGTAGCCCTACAATGAAATGAGTTAGATATATATAAAAATTTTTGTTCTACAACTTTTACATTTTTCATAAAATCTATCATATATTCGTATTTGATTGATTTATCTTATCGATTTTGTAAACAGACAGACGTAAGAATGGACAGATCGTAACTAAAAAATATATTTCTTTGTAAATATTTTTATAAAGTGTGTTACAATTACAATCTTTCAGAAAAAACAAAACAAAAACATATAATTTAGTAGGTACATGTCATCTGTGTAATTTATTCAATTTAAAGCATAATATAATTTTTATATTAAATTTTTATTATAACGAAAAAGTGATTCTTAAACTTTCAAAAAACTTGAATAGGGTACCTGCTATATCACTTTTGATTTTTTTTTTTCTTTTTCGAAAAGAAAAAAATTAATTATATATTATTGCAAAATAAAAAAAAAGTTCATTATACCAATTGTAAATTTTTTTTTGTTATTTTGGCCATAGTTACTTATTAATTTAAACAAAACCAATTTTTACCACAAAACTAAAATTTAAATGGGAAGAGAATAAAAGAATCTTAAAAATGCCACCACCACGATTTAACCATCAACATTCTGTTTTGTTTTGTTTATTTTTTTTTTTGAAATCATATTATAAAGAAATTTTCTCAAAAAAACAAAAAAAAACCAATTCTTTATTACATATTCTTGAACTTTAATAATATATTCTTTTAATTTTTTGTCTCTTTCCTTCCTTAAATTTTTTTTTTCTTTTTATCTTATAGTTTAATAAATAGTTAAATGTATGATAATGTTGAAGGTTTGTTATTAATTTAAAATGTCGTGACCAAAACACATTAACGAATCGATTTTAAGTGCAACTCCTTTGTTGTTTTTTTTTTTTTTTTGGTTTTTCTTAATTTTGTAATCATAGCATTTAATTGGACTTAAGTTTATACCATATAGTATCTACCACACCACATCATCATATCACCATCACATCACACAACACCATAAACTGTCTGTAATAATATGGTATATTTGTGTATGTACCATTCATTCAAGGTATTCGAAATTTATGTAATTATCATTTTGTGTTTTATTTTGTTTTTTTTTTCTGTTTGCTTTTTTTTTGGTCTGTTATTCTTGGGTTAAATTTAAACATCTCTGTTCATCAAACAGAGCACAAAATTTATGTTAAACAACAGTAATCATAATCAATACAATACACAATTAATAATTTATTTAATATAAAAAAAAAAAACGGCAACACATAACGTAAAAGCGCAACATATTTTTTTGGTTCATGATCAAAAACAAAAAAAACAACGCATAAATTTATGACGTTTTCCATGATTGTCCATCATTATTATTAACTCATTAACTTCATCAGTTCTTCATTTTAGTTTTTTTTTTTTTGTTTAGGCCAAACTCAGAAAAATTAAAAAAATAAAGAAAAATATTATGACAATGATTTATGTATACGTACATAGGAAAATTATATGAGAATTAAATGGACCATCGTTATTATATTCTTTTTGAACTTTAAACAAATGACGATGAACAGAGTCATCATTGAACAAAAAAGGCGATATTTAGAATAGTAGTTAATGGTTTTTTTTTAAATAAATATTTGAACAAAAAAACAATAAAATTTATTTAAAATAAACCAGTAAAGTTTTTTATAATTTTTGTCGTTTTCTATACGGCATTAGATCAGTATAAGAATAAGTTCGTTGGTCTGCTCGTCCTTGTGTGCGCACGATATCTTAATAAATTAAAAAATCTATAGAAAAAAAGTGTCAATACAAATTTCTTGATCTGGTTTACATAATAATTTCGAAATTAATTTGAGTACGAAATTAAAATTGGAATTATGAATGTAAATTAACAGAGCGAAGTGTCAGCAAACCTTGATATGTATTATTCTAACCAAAGCTTAGGGTAGTTGTCATATAAATTTTTTGGACACAGTTTGCATAATATCTTCAATAGTGATTAGTGTTGATAATGCTTCTTTTTTTAGCAGAATGATAGTGTTTTGTATTTTAAACATTATAACTGATATTTTACGGTTGGCATTTGTTCTTTTCATTTGTTCTAAATTTTGTTCTTTTATTAAAAACTTGACTAAAAATCATTACTTTTAGTGTTTTTCTTAAATAATCTAGCATTTATCTATCATCTAGTGCTATGTCAACTTAGCCTTAACTGATTAAAGGAAGCTTTTAAACCTTAAATTACGTCTCAATAAGGCAACGCTACGATCACAAAGTCCAATTAAGAGCTAATATTTCTTTTGAATTTTAATGTTCCCGTTTAATGCAAATGTAGTGTTAACATCTTTCAATCGGTACTACAATATTTCGAAAGCAACAAGACTTAAATGTACAAGTATAAAATATACAATACGTATAAGTATATAATATGCGTAAAGTATATATATATAGAAAACAAATTTTTAAATTAAAAATGGCTGTTAAAAATTATTTAAATAAAACATTATTTTAATCCAAGAATTGATATTGGAAAAAGATCAAAATTTAAAATAAAGACCAATCTGTTGTACAACAATAAAAGCATAATTTTTTCAGTAAATGTATTTAGAATACGCTGAATAAATGTAAGAGTGTATGAATGTATGAGTAAATAATGAGTGTATGTAGTATTATGAAAATAAATACATATTATTAGACTGTTGATATTTCAAGGATGTTTAAAGAGAGTAACAGTTTTCAAAATAACTAAGCCTAAGGTTTTTGTAATGTTTAAATTATCTCTTACGTACTGTATTCTTAATACTTTTTAAATAAATAACAGGGATTTAATGTTAATAAAAACCGTTATTAGCTTAAATATGTTAAGAGATTGGAAGACTTCGAACAAAAACAATCTTAAAATTTGTTGTGTGTGTTCAACACATATGCATAGGATAATCATAAATTTTTACTAAAAAACTTTATTTTATTCTAAGTTAATGATCAGCCCAAACAAAACAAACAAAATTTAAATATTAAACATTCAAAGCATAAAGCTATGTATTTAGTAGTGTACACAACAAACATTCTTTTCTATTATTCACAAACATAATGTAATTTTGTAATTTTTCAATGAACTTTAAAAATAATAGTTTATTATTAATTTAAAATCTAATCTAATGTCATATTTCGGCACTTAAGGTAAGATTTAAAAAAAAAAATTAAAATATTTAGTGATAGAAATGGACTTGAAGTTAAATATAACTTTTTTTTATTTAGATTATGACAGCAATGTTTCCTTTTAATTAATTTTTAGATTGAAAATAAGATAAGATAATTAAAATTTTTTTTTTTTTTTGAAAAATCTAACACCATGTAACAAATTTACTGTCAAAATTCTAAAATACACAAATCACATGTATGTTATTGACATTGAATTGTTTAAGTGACCTTTACTTATCTTGTCTTGTCTAGTGTTCAAGTCAATGCACACCTACTTATTTTTTCTAATTAGACACTGATTACAAAATAAAAAAGGAAAGAAAAACAAAAAAACAAACAGTTAAAAATATTGAATAATTATTCATTTCAATCCATCAAAATAAAAAAAATAAAAAAATTATGTTAAAATGTCAATCGATCACTGCCATATATTATAAACTGCATGGTTATATATTACAAAATATAATATAAGCGGACATATATAATGCGTATCACATGGTACAGAATTTGTTCATACGTTTGTAATACCTAACAGAAATAATATCTGAACTCATTTTGTTGTTTAATCGTTTAATTGATTACATAATTGAAACTGCATCAGGCTAAGGTTCACTAACTCACCTAAACTAAAAATCTTAAAACAAAAGATTTGTGTCCATCCTGGACATTATGAATGAATTCCTAATAGATTAATAATATCTTTGATCCAAAGTAAAAATACTGCTTTAGTGATTCGATGATAATTAGTATTGAAGCCGCAAGTGTTACCTGTAAAATTATGCTAAAATGATAATAGTCAGGTATAAAATTCAAATATGTTTACTATTCTATTCTTAATCAGATAAAGATAAAATAATTTCAAATTCATTTAGTGTTACAAGGATATTTAGAAGATTTTAGTAGATTTTGTGAGGAAAAACTATAAAGTATTATCAAAAGTAATTAATAAAATAATTTTGATATAAGTTTTGTCAAATCATTAGTTTACAATCGTTCTTTAAAGATGCTTAATTTTTTTTGACGTGCTAGAGAATTGATAAAATTAAGTTTCTTCAAAACCATGTTCTGCTTAAATAATTTCAATATAAAATTCGTTCTATTTATTCTTTTGTATAATATACAATATTTAATAGTTCATTTAATTTTTGTCTAAAAACATTAATAATTGTTTCCAATATTGTCATGTTATTATTACCACAATCATATTGAGCAATCAACTATTCCATTTTTTTTAGATAATAAACAACAGTTAATTGTTAATAACAAAATGTCGCTTCTCTCTTGACTATTTTTTTTGTCGAAAGGTACAAACAAACAAACAAACAAACAAATAAATAAAATACAAAAATATTTAGTAAATAGTTCAATCAGGTCAAGCTATAGTCGTCGTGTCAGGCCATTGCTTTTAGGCTATAAATAACCAAAAAAACAAAAAAAAAAATAAAATTTTTAAATTTGATTGACAGTGTTGACAGTTTTGATGGATGGTCATCATGAGCCGATGGCAAAAAAAAAAAAATATGTGTATGATGGTTTGTTTTAGCTTTAATATGCACAACAACGATTCAGGGGAACAATCACAATGAAAAGAAAAAAAGACAAAATGAACATTAAAATAAATAAGAAGTCATGAAAAATGTACAACGGAGGTACAAAAGTACTAATATAATAAAAAGAAAAAAAATATCATGAAAAAAAATTATGAATAAAATAATAATAATAAAAAAATTGTATTTTTTTTTTTTTTCGTAAATTTATTCACCGCAAAAATTTATTACATTTGAGTGCTTTTTAAATGATGAACATAAATACATATATATATGTACATTATAGATACTGTTTTTTTTTATTAATATTGTTTTTCCATTTTTTATATTATTTTACTTTTTCTGTTCAATAAAAAATGGGGTAAGTTATAAATATTGCAAAATTTTTGTAGTAAAAGAGATAAGTGCACAAAATTATAAAAATCAATTATTAGTTTGAATTTAATTAAATTATCAGTATTTAATTATTTGTAATAACATTTTTTCCTTTTAAACCTTTATGTATAAAACTTACATATTGTGAAGCTGTACGATCAATAAATTAGAGAACGTCTAATTAAATGAATTGAACAAAATGAAATTTCTTGGGAAGACATGGAAAAGGAGCGTTGTTGGAAAATAGTAACTTACACAGCATCTTCTATTGGCAAATTACTTGCTTCTAAGTTGCAGCAACATTCAAATAGTTTACAAACACATGTATTCTCAAATTTCTGTCAATTAATCTGCAAGTATTTTGACATGTCGTAAAAAAACAAAAATGATTGGAAATGAAAAAAATAAAATAAAAGAAGCTTGTGGTTAAAATAATATAAAAAAAAAATAATCATGTATAAATAATAATTTAAATTATCTCAAACTTTATTTTAATTATCTCAAAAATTATTTGAATTTTAACCAGTCTTGACTTGCATCTATTTTTTTGTAAGTAACTTGAATTGTTAGTCAAGACTCAAAGATTTTGAGGTATTTTTTAGGAATATTTTGTAAGAATGATCTAAATATAGATAAATATCTAGAGATCAGAGACATATGACTGAAATTATTGAAGACGATCAAAACTAACTAAATAAATCAATTGTTTCACAAATATTTCACAATATGTATACTGTAAGCTTAACGAAGTAACAGAAGAAGAGTATCAGTTACCTTACTGTTTTATTTAGCACAGTCATACATTTTTGTAGCAATAGTTTTTAACTTTCAAATGCTGAAAATTAATTTACCATCAGAATATATATATTTTTTTTAATGCATTTCTCTGCCACATAAATGTGGACAGGAAATTACTCAGCCTTTCTTGTTCAGGTGTGGCTGTAAATGTCGTAAGGGGGAATAACTCTTATTCGATTCGAACCCACACTCTCTCAGTGTTTACAGCGTATTTTATACGCTCTTACCCACCAGGCCACCGAGGCCACCATCAGAATCAATCAATTTAAATCAATAAAATTCTGTTTTTGAAAAAGATAAAGATTTCATAACTAATTTTTTTTTTATTTAATAAGAAGCAAAGGTTTATCTTTACACTCAGATAATTTGTCCTGCAGTAAACCATGTCTAATGAGTTGCATATTTACAGAAAATTATTTAGCCAGTCTATACCATTAGTTAAATTGATAATCAGTTTTAAACCGAATTCTGCGCCTTTCTCCTTTCTCGAAATATGTATTCCTTTCTTTTATAATATTTTGTTTTAGTTCTGCTACGATTTATGTCGGGTAATCGTAAGGAAAGTTTCATATTATTGTTCTGCTGGTCATGTTTTTTATATAAACTTGTCTCTTTTCGTGGGAACATGTACACTTTGATTCTAATTACTTACACAATGTCTTAGATATCCTCCATAAAATTTTTATATTTTCTATACATTTTATCAACGTTAAGCAAAAAAAAAAATGTTAAATAAACTGACTAAGAATTGAAGTGCAACTTGCTAACTTGAAGTAGTAATTTGCTAATTTCTATATTTGTTTAAACTAGTGAAGATTTTACTCCCCTCTCCGCATTTTCATTTTCCAATGTCAGTTAAAACTTATTCTTTTATAATCATATGTGAAATTAAAATTTTTTTTAAATCTAATTTCGAAAAATAGCATTTATTTCCGAATTGATGAAAATATATTATCAGGGGCATTAAAAGATACCATATCAAAAAGAAAAATGTACAAAAGAGACACAAAACGCTTCCCACTTCAATTGCTTTTATCTTTTTGCAATTTTCAATAAATATAGTAAAAATAAATATTATAAAATAAAAATTGCTGTCATAAAGTATGTTGAAGTTTTTGAAGAATATAAAGAAATTCCAAACATAATTCGCTTCGTTTTCCACTTTTTTTTTTCATTTATTTATTTTTTTCAAGTCTTTTTTCTTTATTCAGTTTTTGATGAATTGCTTTAACTTTTTTATGTCATCGGAATTAAATTAAAAAAAAATACTTTACAAATACCTTCATATTTATAATCGTTGTATATATAGATATACATTTTTATATATACATATGGATATATATGTATATACATATATATATAGTACTGAAGACAAGTGATAGAAAAATCAGAAGAAAAGGGAATAAACGAAGCGACAAAATAGAGACGCATACGATGAAAAAAAAAACACAAATAGTCACTTGAAATTTATGATTATTATGTTTTGTTGTGTCCCTGGTTTGACTTGGCTGATGATGATGACTGATGGATTCCTGTGAAGGCGCAATAAACCATAAAAACATGACATTTTTTCCGACGAAATCAAACAAAAAATAAAAATTAATAAAACAAAAAAGGGTTGGTTGATTGTTTGGCTGTCCAATTTTATTAAATATTATGATAAATGAAGAATAAAAGATAATAACAACAATAATGGCAACATAATTGAAGAAAATTTTTTAAAAAATTATTAAAATTCTTTTTCTTTTTTATTAATTTTTATAAAAAAAAATAAAAAGCAAACTACAAATGCATAATAAAACAAAAGAATTTCAAAACAAAACGGCTAAATTATGGTTCCGAAAATGTAAAAAAAAAAAAAAAATCTGGTATTTTAATGGTATTAAAGCTATAATTTTACAGTAGGTATTTATGTTTTGTTGGTAAAATAAATTTTTTTCGTCAGTAAAAAAAAAAAAACTCTTTTTACCATTAAAAATTATTTTTATGTTTATAGTGAAACTAATTCTCTCATCTCAGTATTAATATATTTTTGACATTATTTTAATAAGAACTGGCAGTAATCCTATTCAATTCTGATAGACTTCACTTTTGTAAACTTCAAATTTTCACCAAATAATTTATTAAAGTAAATTGTACATATATCTTCTTCTATTTCCAATAACGACTCAGTGCATAACGTATATATGCATTGATACCATAAAAGCATATCTGCAGGCGCAGTAAGTTGTTCTTGGTAATCTCTTATTTTCATTTTTTTTAAACCTTGGTCTTGTGGTCCAAACCTTAATAATGCTTTTTGTCTTTTTTAAAGTACCTTTAAGTTGCTTAAAGTAAAGTACCTTAAAGTACCTTTAAGTTGCTTAAAGTAAAGTAACTTAAAGTACCTTTAAGTTGCTTATTATACGTTCAAATAGCTAAATATTAATACATGCTGTAGATACCAATGAACGCTTTTACTTCTATGTTGTAACAATGAGAATTACTACCAACTATGAAAAGATAATAAATTTATTTTTAGAAAAAAGAGTATTTTTATAGGTCGTTCTCGTTTCTAATTTCACAACTGATAGTACCGAACAAAAAATTTACTTAAACATACTTTTTAACTGATAATACTTGCATCTTTTTCCAGATAGTAAATTGGTAAACATACACATCTAATCTTTTACTACTAATTTTGTCTACAGAAATAAAGACGCTATGTGACGTATATTACTGCAATGTGTTCATTTGAAATTTGCAAAAAGAGACAAGTATATCCAACCTATTACTGATACCCCATTAAATTACTGACCATTAAAAGTAAAAATACTGACGAAATAAAACTCATATACATATTTTCGAAAAAAGAAAAACTAGTATTTAAGTGGGAATATAATAAATTTTGCAGAATTTTTCGCTACCATATATACACAAAAGAATCATTTCATATACATACATACATACATATTTTTCTCTTTATTAAAAATTGACATTATTGACAATAAATATATTGAATGTTGAAGCATTTTTCATTCATTACGTTAAATAATAATGAAAATTTTTTCAAATCAAAATGTTGAGAATTTTTGTAATAAAAAGTAAAAAGAATTTTTCATAATAAATTTTTTTTTTTTTGTTTTTGTTTTTTATTTTTTTTTGTTTTTAAATACCTTTAAAAATTCATACACATTTAATACGTTATTGAATATCGTATTGTAATAAATTCAATGAAAGTAATTATTACATTGTTTGATATTGCGAACACTTTGTTTATGAATTATGCCTTCAGCATACTATAAGATAAATATTTTATGCCTTTTTATATCAGAGATTTTTATTATAAATTGTATAACTTGAAGTCTAATATACCTAATAATTAAATGATATATATTTAATATTTACTTTGTTTTGCAGATAACATCAGATAACTTCTTAATTATAATTGGTTTTGGATTAATTAGTTTCGTGTAACTTAAAGATAAAAGTTACTCAAACTGATTTACTGGAATATTGTCGTATAGCGTGAAAGACTCTATTTTTCTTTTATATTTGTAATTTTTCTTTGTTATTTAAAAATCAAACTCGAAGATTACCTGTAATTGTACTGAGTCTGTAAATTATTTTTAATAATTATTTAGTAATTTTTAAAAATAATTAAAAACTAAGTATTTGCAACGATAATGCGTTAAACTGAAAAGTATCTGCACAAATTGCAAAATATGATTAATAACATTTAATTGACCAAAACATAACACATTAACAGGAATATAACAAAGAAGTTTTTTGCTTCGTATGCTAAGCTAACATTTATTTATCCTTTCTTATCAATTTAGAATCAGTTTATATAGCCAAGATCATTTTTATTATAAACGAGAAAGAATGCAGTTGCCTTTGTCAACTCTTAGATACCCGTACGAACCGTTAGTATGTTCACAGCCTGTCACTCTGCTTACAATATTATTTTTTTAATATTTTAGTATTTTAAAATAATTTGGGTGAATTTATGGTTGTATGAACTATGGGTTATACATATATTCAAACTATATGAAATACATATATTGAAACTATAGAAATCATATAAAGAAAAATTCTTCAAGCAACCGTTATGTTGTTTATTTATTTACATTTGTTTGTACTACGCATTATATCCTCAACAATTTCAAATTATCGAGTAAAACAAAATGCAAAAAATTCGTTAAAGAAATTTGTTAGAAAATTTGAAAAAATCAAGTAATAGTTTCGTCAATTATAAAGTGACCCTATATTATTAAAAAAAGTTGTTAACAGAAATAAGAGTATAATGTTGAAGCTTTAATTTTTATGTATTACTTCAAAAAAAATTTAACAGGTGTTCAAGTTACAGGTGTTTAAAAATAGGAAATTTTCAGTTTTTGATCTCTTACAGCTTCTAAACGGGGGGTTATACAAAATAAATTTCTGAAATGACTCATATTTTCAAAGATCTAACTTCTATCAAAATTTCAAGTTTCCAACTTAAACCGTTTAGAAGATAGAAGGATTAAAGGATTTTGCAATAATTCAGTTTCGCATAACGGTAAATTAAGACACCCTATAGCACAAATACATATTTATTATATACATGTTTGTAAAGCTCATAATAGCACCTATCGTTTGGAATTTTCAGATTGAGGTACTCAACCAAACCTTATAGAGCTTGTGTTATAACAATTTAAATATAGAGATTTTTCGAACTTTGGGAAGCTGTAGCTCCTTAACGGGTGGGGCTACAGAAAAATTAATATAGCCGTAAAATTAATATTTTTATGATATCTATCAGCAGTTAAAATTTCATGGCTCTATTTCAAAAAAATTGTGGAGATGTAAAAGTTAGTTGTTCGGGGCTACCAAAACCCCGAAACCCCTGAGTCGGAACTCAACCAAAAAAAAATAGGGAACCTACAAATTGCTCCCAGAATATTTTGTGTAAATTACAAGATTCTAGCTTTCTTCATTTTTGAGGTAGCGTGCTGACGGAAGGACATGGCTTAATCGACTCAGAATTTGATTCTGATCCGATCCATACCTTTGAAGGTATATCTAGCTCGCTTATTTCGAGGTATTACAAACGGAGGAGTAATTTTATTATACCTGATATTTGTCGTACGGGTATAAAAATATAATATTGTTGTACTTAAGGTTATACAATTTATGGGTATTCAAAAAATGAAGATAGTATTTATTGGGTTATACTGTCATTTAATTAATTTCGCTTCTTTGTAGTGTCTTTAACTTAAACGTAACTTAAAAAAATCTGAAATACGTTGTAAATACCGAGGGAGTTTGTGTTCGAATTTTAAATATAAATCCCTCCTTACGAAATTTGCAGTCATGCCTGAAAAGGAAAGGCTTTGTACTTTCTTTGTCACATTTATGTGGCAGGAGAATACACTAAAAAAAAATCCAAAAATCATTTGAATTTTCCAGTATAGATTTTAAAACTCTAAGTTACAGAAAAAAATAGTATATATTTGCACTTTTCTAAATATTTTCCAAAAGTTCTAAATTTTGTAACCTCAGAATTAAAAAACAAAAAAAGTAAAGGAACTTTAGAATTTCCAAAGATTCAAAATCTTTATTATTTTCTCAATTTAAAAGAATGATTAATTAATAAGGATAATTCGAAAATTATATAAATTGGTAATAAGTTTATGTTACCAAACTGTACAAATGTTTTCCTTTTAAATTTTCTTTATTAAAAAAACTATAGAATAAAACTGCATTTAATAATTTATGAAAAGGTCAGCCATGATAATATATAATTTTTTTGCTTCCTTTTAGATAGACAAACAAATACAAAAATAACAAAAGAAAGAAGCATTATTTATTGTAATGATATTGTCTTGTAAAGTAACAGCTAGAGTCTAAATCTCACTTTATATATCAAAGAAAACAAGATTTTGTGGTTAGTTAAGAGCATAATATTGCAAATCTATAATGTTATTCTTTTAAAACACATCTACTATTACGTGCAATATTTTCCTTACAAAACCGAATTTAGAAACTAAAGATGGAAAGTTCATATCTACAAAACTAATTGGTTCCAAAATAGTCATAAATACAAAGTATGACTCAAAATTAATTATTTTTATCCTTGAATATCCTTGAATTCTGAAAGATTTTATTACAATAGTATTATATATCTCGACTATGTAAAAATAAAATTTCTTCATTTTGTTTATGATAATTAAAATAAAACTGTGTACAATATTTCCTTAAACAAAAAGAAACCAAAATAAATGAAAGAAATTGTTTTGACATTTAAACTGAAAAGACAAAAATTTTGTAAAATGTCAACTTAGTTTGAAATTTTATGGAAATTTTCCATTTCATATTAAAATAGAAAATGTTTATTTTTTTTTAACTTAAATTTTTCCTTTTTTTTGTAATAATTTCTTGGAAAAATGTCTTTCATTTTAAAAACTTATAAAATTTATGCATTTATCTGAGCTTATTACAACAACAATAATAACAATGACAACAGAAATTAATGTCCATCTTCTTTGTGGATTTGTAATGATATACTAATTTTTTTTTTTTGTTTTTTTTGATTCTCAAAATCTGTGACAAACTCTTCAAGATTATTTTCAATTTATATGTCATGAACAAAACATATTTTTAAAGTTATAATAATAATAATAATATAAGAAAAATTGAAGGGACATGAATATTGAATATAGGAATTTAAAATTTTAAGAATAGTTTTTGAATTTTTCATTACAACATCAGATCAACTTTCTTATTTTTACCATTTACCCCAAGAAGACAAGGTAAAATATTTAGGAATGACATTAGATGTTGTGGTAAGGGGACATTATTTTTATATTAATCCTGATTGATACATTACGTACGTTGAAAAGAAAAAAGTCGAACTAGAACGAAATACAAATAGAGAAATGTATTGGCTCCTAGGTTGAAACTCTAAATTGCCAATAGCATATAAAATTTTGTTATATAACTAAAAAATTACCTTGTACGACATACAGAAAAACTCTATGCCAAAATAAAGAAATATTAAGAGCATCAAAATTTTACGTAACATGGTTAGTGCTTCTTAGTACGTACAAAATTACAAAATCACCTTCACGGAGATCTGCAATTTCAGTAGATCTATAAGAGTTAACGCAAAATAATGAGTCGGAGTTAGTTAAATTAAGAGTTAATCTTTTAGACTAGTTTTTATATATTTTAAGACAGGGTTGGTATGTTTAGTGAGTGAAAATTTGACATAACTGGGTTGCATAAAATATCTTTTGACGATATGATATTTGAAATATCTTCTATCATCCTTATCCAAAGAAAAACAAAATTTTACTATATAAAAACTAATTTAAACGAGGAAGGATACAGTTGCCTTTGTCAACTCTTAGATACCCGTACGAAACGTTAGTATGTTCACAGCCTGTCACTCTGCTTACAATATTATTTTTTTAATATTTTAGTATTTGAAAATAATTTGGGTGAATTTTATAATTTCTAGAACTATGGGTTGTACATGTATTCAAACTATATGTTTATACATTCTTCAAAAGCATATTCTAACCTTCCACATAACGATTATCAATCCAAAACTTTTTCAAATATTCTATAGTACCATTTAATACTAAGCCGTAAATGTATATTAAATTTACTTAGTACAAAAAAATAAATATAATTTTAAATATTATATTATATTATATTATAAATATAATATTATATATTATATTTTAAATTCCATTGACAGAATAATTTCTTATAAGTACAATAAAATACATATATGTATGTAAATACGGCGCTATATAATATACATATATACTCTTATCATTCATTCACTAGTGACATATGCGATATGTAAATAAACATGATATTATATAAGTATGTATATATATCAATATCATATAAATAAAAATTCTTCAAGCAACCGTTATGTTGTTTATTTATTTACATTTTTTTGTACTACGCATTATATCCTCAACAATTTCAAATTATCGAGTAAAACAAAATGCAAAAAATTTGTTGAAGAAATTTGTTAGAAAATTTGAAAAAATCAAGTAACACTTTCGTCAATTATAAAGTAACCGTATATTATTAAAAAAACTTGTTAACAGAAATAAGAGTATAATCTTAAAGCTTTAATTTTTATGTATTACTTCAAAAAAATTTTAACAGGTGTTCAAGTTACAGGTGTTTAAAAACAGGAAATTTTCAGTTTTTGACCCCTTACAGCTCCTAAACGGGGGGTGATACAAAAAAAAATTCTGATATGACTCATACTTATTTTCAAAGATCTAACTTCTGTCAAGTTTCAAGTTTTAAGTTTCCAACTTAAACTGTTTAGAAGATAGAAGGGTAAAAGGATTTTCAAAATTTTAGTTTCGCATAACGGTAAATTAAGACACCGTATGCCACAAATATATATTTATTGTATATATATTTTTAAAGCTAATAAAAGTAGTAATCGTTTGGCGTTTTCAAAATGATGATGTACCTTATACAACTTGTGCTATAACAATTTAAATATAGAGCTTTTTTGAACTTTTGGGGAGCTGTAGCTCCGTAACGGGTGGGGCTACAAAAAAAGTTATTAAAAATAAAATTAATATTTTTGTGAGATCTATCAGCAGTTAAAATTTCATAGCTCTATTTCAAAAAAAATGTGGGAATCTAAAAGTTAGGTGTTCGAAAGCTACCCTAAGTTTTGGTCCAAACTCAACCAAAAAAATAGGGAACCTACAAATTACTCCCAGAATATTTTGTGTAAATTTCAAGATTCTAGCTTTCTTAGTTTTTGAGTTAGCGTGCTGACGGACGGACGGACGGACGGACATGGCTCAAAAGTCTTAGAATATTTTTCTGATCCGATCCATACCTTTGAAGGTATATCTAGTTCGCTTATTTCGAGGTGTTACAACCGGAGGAGTAATTTTATTATACCCGATCCTGTCGTACGCGTATAAATATTGAGTATACTAATACGTTGAAAAGTGTTTGGTAGTTGTATTTTTCGGGTTATCTACTGCAGATACACTGGAAAATAGCTTTGGAAACCACTTGATTTATTGTGGGACTCTCACAGCTATATATCCCTATAGTTAATCTTATAACGTTTGCAGTACTAGTTGGTATTCTATGCACTTTGAACATCATCTTATCAAGCATCACCTTGCAATTTTTATTAGTAGCTAGTTAACGTCTAATGAGGTTTTATATATTATTTTCTCTAAGTTATTTTTATATTAATCCTAAAATAAGTATAATAATAATAAAGTATAAGTCTGCAATTAATCCGTAAATAATATATTGACGTAATATTTACCAGCAGAAAAATTTGGTATATTTGATTCCATTTTTAAAGAAATTTGTAATTTATTTATATACTTTTATATACTCCCTGATTTTAAGTACAATTAAATGCAATTAAAGTGTGCCATGACCCATGATAATAAAGAAAATTTCAAATATGTATTAATATTTAAAAAATTAAAAACCAAGATGAATTTAACTAAATTCCTAACACTATATATCTATTACAGATTATCCATGAATTGTTGAATCTTATTCAGGTATATAATTTTAATCCAAAAATTTGATTATTCAAGAGTTCCAGTAGCAATTTTATTCCAAACAGAAGCAACTCATCATCGTATTTTTCAATTCTAAATTTTTTACATTATTATCGATCATAATAAGGAATAAAAGAATCAGAAAGACAGAACAAAAAAAAAACAAACAAAATAAAAAAAATGGAGATTTTCTGTTTCTCTTTTATTAAATCTTTCCGACTTTAATTCATCCATTCTGTGTACTGTGGTTTTCGTTTTCTTTGAATTTTTTGACACATATAACATAGGTTTTATTTTTTTTATATTTCAAAAACCTTTTCCTGAGTTTTCTAAATTTTAGTTTTTCTATTCTTTTAGTTTTTTTTTTGTTTTAAGCACTGTTGATTGGTAGCCAATCAATCTGTACAGAAAACTGTCAATTTTATTTCATGTCAATCTTCATCTGAACCTGATGAAAACCTAAAGAAGATAAGAAATTGGAGAAGTTAAAAAATGTCAAACAAATAAGAGCAAACAAAGAGAGTGATAGAAATAAAAAATAAGAGATTATTTAAAGCTAATGGTTCTTAAAGAGCACATTTTCATTATTTTTGTATCTAAAATTTGTTCTTAGAATTTAATGTGTAAGAGAAATTTATTGTAAAAAGTCAATCATGAAACAAAACGTTCTTAAATATTTAGGAAAAAATTTACAAAATATAAAGATTCTAAGAGTATAAAAAACCCATTCACAATTTTCATTCTCTTTTATTAGTTAAACAAAGAGAAATGGAAAATAAAAATCTCTGAGAAAACTTAAACTTTATATTTTCAAAGATTTTACTCTTCTTTACACGTTTGGAAGAAAAATGTGTTTCAAAATTTAGCAATAATTTGATGCAACGGTAAATTCCTTTCCACCCTTTTAGTTCCAATCTTTTAGGATTTGAGATTAAAAAAAATTTTTAGTACCTAACTCATAACTATCTCAAATTTGGTTTTTTATTTTACTTTCAATAGGCTGTGGATCAGTAATATATCGGGCGGGCTCTAAAAGGAGATTCTACGGGTTAGTATCATTATACTTTATCTTCAATAATATAAATATTTTGTAAAACAGACTGACAGAAAAAATTAAAAGCATAAATTTAAAAATTTTTTTTTTTAAATATGCTAAAAACAAATAAATAAGTAAAACCTAGACAATTTGGATTCGAAAATTGTTTTTAATTGTTGTTGTTATTGTGGTTTCACTTGAAAATCTTTTGTTAAAATGCCGATTTCGATTTTTAGTTTGGTTTATTTATGTTTTTTTTTTTTGTGATTAAATGAAAGTTCAAAAATTCATTTATTTTGAGGTTTGTTTTTGCAAAATAGTTCATTTAAACATTTTACTAACTTATTTTATCGTTTCTAACACAATGTATTGGTTTGTCTTTTGTTTTATTAAATATTTATTTGTTTTTTTTTTTTGTTTTGTTGTGCCCAAATTTGGTATGATGATATTTTTGTATTGTATGTAAATTGTCACCGTCTTTGTCAATTGTAATCTTAATAAAACAATATTTTTTTTTTGTTCATTTGATCTTGTTGCTATACTGTTGCGATTGTTGTTCTGCCCATTTTCCTTCACATTTCTCATCCTCTTTTCTTTTTGTTCTGCTTTTTTTTTTGTTTTTGATTGACAGATCGTATGATGGGTATGTCGTTTCTTTACAACAATATGACTGACGACGAAGAGTTCGGTGGAAAGTGAAAAGTGATGAAGATGGAAATGAAGAAAAGAGGAAAATTTTATCAGTCACTTTGTTACCAAGTTATTGGTAATCGTTACAAGTACCAGGTAAATCAAAGTTTAGATGCAATAATTCGACAATTGATTGGTATTGCATTGAAGAGAAGACAACAAAAAAGCATAATGAAAAATAAAATAATAGATATGCAATAAAATGAGACAAAATTATTTTTTTTTAATTTTTTCTTTTTTTTTTTTTTTACCAATTTAATGATGAATTGAATATTGTGTTATAAAAAGAAAATATAAATATGTATGTACATATGTATATATATAAAAAAAAATAAAAAAATCCAAAACTTACAAAATGATGGCGGCAAACATTTTGTTGTCGATCATTGGATTATTTACGACTTACGATTTTATTTCGTTCTGTTGTTGTCATCAAAAAAAAATTTGATATTTGATTGAATTGAATGACAAGATTGATAGGTGTATCTTAGGATGTTTCAGAAGGTTTTCAAATTGTTTAACTTTATATAATTATATTATAAAATATTTTTTTTTTTGTTTTTTCTGTTTTTATTTTTTAAATATATAGGTACAAGTATTTTGGATTGTAGTTGGTACATATATATGTATATGGTAAAATTGACAATTATTGGATGACAATATATTTTTTGGCGGCGGTAATAATTTCTTTGGAAAAACTAAACTGAAAAAAAATAAACACAAATAACAAATCAATATGAATACAATATTTTATTCATGTCGTTTCTAAAAGAAATGACGTGAATGCGTCAGAAAAATAAGGAAAAAATTAATAAAAAAAAAATTAAGAATAAAATATAAGAATAATCTTTGAAAAGTTTTGAAAAATAAAAATAACTAATTAACTATATATAAGTAAGTTTGTTATTTAGCTTTATATATTTAAGTTATTTAAGTACTGGAAGATCTTAGAGACTTAATTTCAACTTTAGCCTCAAATGAAAAATGTTTGTGAATCTACAATTATGACAGCATATACATCACCCATTTTCATTGTGAAATTAACAAAGTGAGTACGGACTTAGCGAATATTGAGGTAAGTATCCTTGATTGTTATCAACAGCAATTCTTGTTATTGGCTTAGAAATTAGTCTTATATAAATTTGGATTCTGCATCCACTTAAATTTAATTTGCTTGGAAAAACTAAAAAATCACATAAGTAAAAACGCTCCAATTTATAGAAAGGGTGCTACATATTTCTTAGTTAGATATGATCAATAATGAAAATCAATAAAAGAGTAACAAAAATTTATAATCGGATATATGAAAAGTATATATTGGAAAATGTAGAATTTAGTGAAGTACAACAGTTTTCTTAAAAAATGAAAAACTAAAACACATGAAAACTAGTTATAGTAAATAAAACCAGAATGTTCTATGATGAGGAAACATCAGTTTTTGAACACCTGAATCATGTGATAGATATCAAAGTTAGATATCATGTGTTAGATATCAAATGAATTTCACACCAATAAACAAAAACTGTCTTTACGTATAAAAATTGTCTGAAACCTGAAATTGGAAGTTCCTCGATCTCCTATCATATGCATGCCGATTTTGCTCTTTAAATATAAAGAACCCAAAAAAGGCACAAAATTTAAGACAGAGAGAAGTGAGAGAAAAAGAAATTTTCATTTTATGTCTGAGTTAAAATATAAAATAAGTGTAAATGTTCTAGAAATTCTACTCAAAAAACGAAATAGGACAAAGTGCTATACACACTTATATAAAATTTTTTAAAAGTATCCGTCTATTTTTACAAAACAAAAAAGTTTTTTAGTATTAATTGTATAATTCTAATATAATTTTAACGTAAAATTTTTCAATTATTTTTTTTGTTCGAGTATAACTTTAAAGTTTTTGTTTTTTACAAGAACTTCTCCTTCTTTTAAAAATTTTATAACATTCAGTTTTTCTTTAAATTTTAAATGACAATTTGAATTTCCATCGATAATTCGCTAAATTAGTTTTAATTCTACAAGTGCTGTGCGCACAATTAATTTCTCTAAATCAAAATACCAAAAATATCAAGAATAATATATATGTATATATAGCTATACATAATTATTTCCATTACAAAATAAATGGAAACTATAGCAACAGTAGAAAAAAAAAAACAAAATTTCTTATTTTCCAAAATACTTTCAATTTGAAATGGTTGAATTAAACTTGTCAATCAAAAAATTAAATATCAAATAACAAGATTTAAACTTCTCTTTTTACCCCCTTTTCATTTAGATACAACTAAAAAAAAAAAAATAACAATTCATTACAATTTTTTTTTTTTTTTTGTTTTTTTTTAATTGAACCACCATAACTATATACCATTCGGACCAAACCAATCACAATTTATTGTTAATTGATTTGATTTGAATCGAAAGCCAACAAATTATCACGGTTTAACAATTTTCATATAATTGTTGTTGTTGTTTTTATTGTGTTGTACACCCATGTCAAATTCAATAAATTAATTTCTTCAAGAAAAAAAAAAAAAATGTTTTTCTATAGATTTTAACGCCATCATCGTTCACATTATTTTCGGTTTATTTCAGGTAAATTAAAGTTAAAGTTTTGATTCACGTTCTACAATCAAAACTCTAAAGTCTTTTAAGAAAACAAAAAAAAAAAAAAAAAAACACAAAAAAAGTATTTGAAAAGAAAATTCGGCCTGTCAAAGAAAAATTAAATGTTACCATTCCACATCGGCAATTTTATAATTTTTTGAAACGTCATTATGATTAATTTTCGGTTGGTTGGTTTAACTCATTCGTTGTAGGCATTTATTTATTCGACCTTGCTGTTTCAACAAAAAAAAAAAAACAAAAAATAAAAAAGCAAAAAAAAAAAAACAAAAAATAAAAAAGCAAAAAAAAAAAAACAAATATAACAATAACATATAAATAAAAAGAAATGATTGAAAAGTTCAAATTTCTTAAAAAATAAGTGTTTTTTTTTTTTATTTTTTCTACAAACACAAACAGAAGCTGATTTACCTATTAGTAATAATGATTGATAACACTGCCTATCTATCAGATATTCACAATATCTTTTAGTCTATACCTATTTTATTCATTAACACAATAATAAAATTGAGTACTTTTAGATATTTTTTTTTTTTTGATTTTGACCGCAAGTACAATGTTTCATTTTTTTGGTACTTGCGTTTCAAAATTTTTTAAGGCGTTAATAATTAAATTTGGGGGAAAAAAAAGACAGAAAATGAAAATGATTTTTGTGAAAGAAAGGTATATATATATGAATATCACCATTATTTTTTTTTTTTTTTGTTTTTGATGCTGTATGAAATAGAAAAGAAAAATTAATGAAATTCGAAATGCATGAATTAATTAATTTGAAATGGGATTAATTTGGGTATTTTTCTTGAGTTGAGCGGCTACTGTTTGCGTATATTTTGATTGAATTTATATTGAGTAAATTAATGTTACGTCTCTTTTTTTTTTTTTTGTTTTGTTTTGATTTGGATTTGAATTAATGAAATCAAATTTTTAAATAAAATTTAGATATGTTGTACCCTTGACTGGTACTCAAATGAAAAAAAAAATAAAAAAATTAATACCTAATTAGTATACTGAATTTTGATCTTTGGCTCCTTAAATATTACAATTCAGATTTTCAACTCAAAATCTTGAATCTTTATATTTTTTTATATTATCCTTTCATCCTTGCTGCATTATCATTTTGTCATGTTTTCATAATATATTAAGAAAAAATTTATTAAATTAATTATAGTAATAGTTACTGAATAATAATGGGGGTCCTTTCACTTTTGAGATTGATTTGAATTTTGATGCTTTTAAATATCTTGATATGGATAAAAATATATTATGTATATGTTGAAAAATTAATTCGAGTAAACGGTAATTTTCAAAAGAATTTATTCGAATAATTTTCGAAAATCAGTAAAAATATTAAAATTTATTAAAACATATATACACGTATCGTAAATATTTTATTTGAAACATTATGCAAAGTTGTCATTTTCAAATTTTGGGTCTCATCAAAATCTAATTTTTTACACATACAAACCAGATCTGATGAATTTAATATTTTTAATAGAAAATAAAAAAATTTGGTTTTCCGATCACAATACTTTACTTACATCACTTACACGAGAATTTATATATTGTATAGATTGGTAATTAAATAAATGAAAATTCGATTGAAAAGAAAATAAATGAATTGTATTCAAGTTAAATCAGATTCAATTTACAATTCATTGAAATATTTTCATCTTTTAAAAAAAATTAACAGGTTATTATTAGTTTAGTCGGTTTTTTTTTTGTTTTTTAAATCAGATTAATTACATCAATAGATAAAAATAACTTAATAACTTATTGAACTTAATAACTTAATAATTATTATAAAACTTATCACTTAATGAAGAATTTTGAAATTTTATATTATAGTTAGATTTATTCAATTAATCTAATATAACCATTTAAAAGTTGTCGGTAAATAGATCTGAAACTTACTTTTTTTTTTTAATTTAAAATGAAAGGGAAGAAAAGAATAATAAAAGGTATCTAACTTCTTTTTAATGTTAATCTCAGTCACAAAGGTCTATTATGTGAATTTTAGTTTTTTATTTGTCTTTTTGGAACAGGATCGAATATGAAAGCTCACGTATCAAAATCTCGTGCCTTAAAATTTTACGCGCCAAAATCTCGTGTCTCAAAACCTCATGATTTAAAATATCACGTCTCAAATTTTGTCGCTTCAAAATTTTCATCGCCAAAATCGAGTATTCCCGATTTCCGTTATAAATTTATAATTTTTGCGATATAAATTACATTAACAATATTTTTATAATAATTAGTGACAAAAAAATAACGCATTATTTGCGTTATTCATTATTTGCGAAACATTGGATTGAAATCTTCTTTTTTGTAACTTAACTATAATAATTACATAATTATATATAAAATCCCTAAAATATTTTGCAACTCTTGAGTAATAATCTGTTTGACAGAGAAAGAGTGGGCACTACCGCCCCTTTCCTCGTTAAATAAATCACGAACCCTAGTTAAACAAATTATTGAGACCCTGATTTTGTAACCAACTTTAAAGTTCTCTCTAATTATTGTTTTACATATACATATTTTAACATCAAAAAATTTTTAACAGCGAGGTTTTAAATGCGAGGTCACATGGTTTTAAGACACGAGATTTTGACAGGCAAGATCATATGATGCAAGATTTTTAAAAACAAGATTTATATAAATGCAAGATATTATAAGATTTGAGGTTTCATAGCGCTCTCCGTATAATATCTCTTTTTCACTTTAATTTAAAGTATTTCCAATTTAAGTTCAAGTATTTTCTTTTTAAATGCAGGGTATCAGGGTATCGTTTTAATTACTTTATTATTTTTATATATAGAGCAGGTTTTCTCTTTGAAGTTTAAGAAATGATCGTTTACTGAAATTTATTTTAATAAAAGTTTTGTGGGATTGAAAGTGTATTGTTTCAAATTTTATAAATAATAAAACGTATGTAGGTATATCTTTTGTATAGGCAGTTCGAAATTTTTTTTAAAAATAATATACATAATTGTATATTATAATTCTATATACATAATTTCTTATAACAAATTACGAAAATAATTTCCATTTGAAAAGGAAGCACCTACTTGCATTTAAAAAGGAAAATTGTTCCTTTTCAGGCGTAACTGTAAATGTGGTAAAGGAGAATAATTCTTACGACGTGACTGGGATTCGAACTCGAATTCGAATTCGAACTCGGTGCTTATAGCGTATTCCATAAGCTCTTACCCACTAGGCTATAGAGGCTCCTCATTCTGCATTTTGTTGCCTTCCTTAGGAATGAAAGAAAAAACAAATATGTTATAAAAAGCTATTGCTCCTTACACAATAAAATAACATAGACAATAAAACACAAACCATAATTCATAATAATACAAACATATTTGTATAAAATGAAGACATTAAATCCAAATAATGTTTACTATAGCGTTCCTAAATGAAAAGTGGAAAATTATTTATTAAACTTAAATTTACCAGAGTTTAAGCATGTAAAAAAGAGAAAAATTAATATTCAAGATATGCATATAATATACCAAAGTTTTTTTTTAATATAAAATGCTTACAGAGACGGAATTTATAAATACAATATTATAAACACCAATTTAAAAATTTTAAAAGCTATTAAAAATCCAATCATCTGTTTATTTATATTAATTAATATTTCCTTTATTACAAAAACTTTTCATTTTCGCAATATTATAAATCAAGCAAACAAGAAAAAAAGAAAAACAAATCAAAAAACAATTTTGTCCTTATCATTTTCTAATATTTATATTTATAGTAATATTTTATATTTAAATTTAAAGTTTTAAAAGTTATTTTTTTTCTGTTTTAATAGATTTTACTATGTAATAAAACTTTTCTCTTCAAATAATCAGACTATTTTCAATGTTTCCTGTTACACAGCAGTAATTTCCGATGATTTTTCATGAAAATAGTTTTAACTTTTCTTGACTATAAAAGTTTTTGTTCTCAATTTAAGTTTTTTTCTTCCAACTATTTTCTGTTATTGTTATTGTTGTTGTTGCTGTTTTTTTTTGAATTATTTTCACTGCAACGATACAGTCTTTAACTACAAATTCATTTAAATAGGAATTTTTTTTTTTTTTTTTGTTAGCGAAAACTTCGAGTCTATTTAGAATAAATTTAGGACTTCATAAAAAGGTAACAAACAGTGAAGGAAACAATAAAAACAATAAATGAAAAAAAGCTAGAGGTTCCGGCAACAATAACAACAGAAATAACAATAGTTTTAACCAAAACAAAAAAAAAAATTATAATGGTAGTAAAAGAATGAAGTGAACAAATTTTATTACTTTTCTTATTGCACAATAATTTTATTTTACAAAATTTATTGCCAACCCCTCCCACCTTCCACCTTCACCTTCCATTTTATCTTCTCTTGACTCCTGTGTTTATGTCCCTCATGTTATTCAAAATTTAATTTCTCTAGTCCATCCTGTCTGGTAGAAATCATTTTTTAAAAAGCAAAAAAAAAAAAACAAAACTATATGAAAATGTTAAATGCGAAAGAAATGAAAAAAAAAACAATAATAATAAATAAAACTTTTGCGAAATCTACTAAATTTCACTCAAGGTTTTTCTTCTTTTTGTATTTTTTTATAGCTGTTTCGTGGTGCCGCAAAATTAATTTTAAAATTACCTTTTATGATACCCCCAAAAGCGTGGATAATAAAAAAAAACTTTGTTTTTTTTTTTTTGTCTTGCTTTTTAAGTGAAAATTGTTTTTTTTTTTTTTTTTATTTAATTTTCTTCAAGGTAAAAATGTAAGAGTTTTGGAACAGTCCTATTAGGTCTACTAAATAGAACTTAATTTATTTTCAATTTAAGTCAAACTTAAGTTTAGTGAAAAGTTTAAAAATTAAAAGAGAAAAGGTATGAAAATTAAAGAGAAGAATCATTGCAATGAAGATATCTACAGAAATAGGTTTAAGTAAAGGCGAAAGTTTTACTAAAAAGTTTAAAAATTACAAATATTCTAATGATGTCTCTAAGTAAATTTTCTTATTTCGGGTACGAGTACGAGTACTGTTATCAACACTGTTGGAAACTGCGCCTAGAAGTATATACGGATATAAAAAAAACATACCAATATTTCATTTAATCCTTGCGAGAAGATTTAACAATATATTGGTTAAAGTTGCGTAGTTTTGTTAGAGATTGTGCACGAAAGATACGCATTAGATGATCTTTTTAAATTCTGGTTGGTTCTTGTGGGTACAAAGTATGTAGGTGTAACCGTTTTGAAAGAGTTTAACTATTTTGAATTGGAAACTTTTTAAATAACTATCGGTATTTCTCTAGAAAAAAATCTAACCTAGAAATTCATGATTGCATTTTTGGTAAAAACTTGGCTTCATAATATATTGCAATATGGGGTTTAAATTAAACTGTTATTAGAATAAACATTTCTCTTTATATTATAACAGATTTTACTAAATTTATTAAACAAAAGTTAAATACTTTAAAGTAGATAATATGAAACTAAAATCAATTTTCGTTTCATTTCTGACCTTCATTTACAATATCTATCAAAAACTAAATAAAACGCACTTCAATTACTTTGGTTTGAAAAAAAAATATATACCTCTGACTTTTTTAATTCATTAGAAAATCGTCAGAACAAAAAAAAAAAACCAAAGAATAAATATTACAAAAGAATTTAAATTGCTGATGACTACGTTTAAATTCAAAGTGGGCTATAAAATATAAAATAATGACGGTATAAATGATATATCCTTACTACCAAAAACACAAATAAAATGGAAGCCCCCCTAAGAATCCTCTATTATGATATTTATGTTATGTATGTATGTTTGATAAATGTTCAACTACCACTACAAAATTAAAGGTAATAATAAAGTATTACAAGCCAGCCAGGCAAAACTAACTCTTTTTTTTTTCTTTCCTTTTTATTTTCACTACAAAACGTTCTGAAAATTTATAACCCAAAACAAGGAATACAAAAAAGAAAAAATGTAATATTAAAGGAAACATTAAAAGTTAGGAAATGAAAATTGTTACATTTGAAAGTCTATAAAGGTATTTGAAAAAGAATATGAATTATTATAATAATACCAACAATGATAATAAAATGATATAAATGAGGCCGTCATATAGAAGAACACCAGACGAAATAACAAATAGATGTAAATTGTTAATATATTTTTTAAACAATATAATTGTGGTATACATTACTATCACCTGTAAATACTAATAATTTGTATATTTAAATTTTTTTAATAAAAATTTGATGAAAATATGGAAAAAATCTTATTTTATCGTTATATTTCACATATTTTTGATTTGTTGGCTTCGAATAAAGATTGATGAAAAAAATGTACAAATATCCCTTGAATCATTTATACATAAGCTTTTTCTAAGTCATGAATATTAAACCAACTTTATAATCTTTTATTCTTTAACTTCATTTTATTTCTCTGAATATAAGATACATTTGAAGCTTGAACAAATGATCTAAAGTAACACCGACGTTTAAAAAAGAACAAAGTATACAATGCGATATAACACTTTTATAAGAGTATCGAAATACATATAGCAGAAGCAGATACTGCTTGAATATCGTTTGCAATACCGTTAACTAATAAATCAATTCTTTATGGAGACTACTGTTCCAAGTTTGAAAAGTTTGAAAAACACCAAAAATAGGCTCTTTAAGATAACAAGTCAAAAAAACTGAAGGTCAACCTTATCTGCTGAGAGTATCAATTGATGATGATAACGTATAACATGGACCTCTATGTTTAGCGTATTGTTTTAATTGCGTAACTGGTAATCACAACCTCCCTGGCTCTTATTGAAATCAATTACATTATCATTATTTATTGGAATCTCTATGGAAACCACATTTTTAACTGATTTTTTAAATTAAATTTTAGTTGTTTACATTAAAACTTTTTACCGCAGACCCTTTATTAATTACACTATAACTGTGTTAATGCATAATCCAAATTTTCAATTATTTTGTTTTGTGTCATTTTATACTTTGCCGTTTCCTCAAGGAATCAAAAAACCAGCATGCAAAAAATTTAACAAGAATAAAAAAAAAAAACGAAAACGATTCATAACTAACCAGAAAGAACGAAAGAGAAAGTAACTGTTTAATAAAAAAATTAAAAAAAAAAAAAATTAATTTATGACACTGAAAATCGCGCAATATAAAATAAAACACATTGAAAAAAATGAAACAAAAAATACAATATTTATCATTAGTTCGCTATTCGAACTACAGCTATTATTGTGGCACATATATGCATGGGTGTTTGCGGTATGCTGTTTCCTTTTAAAAGCATATTCCTACTTACTACAATACAAAAAAGTCAGAAAATTTAAACAAAATTATTATTTCATTAAAAAAAAGTGAATGGTAAAGAATCTACCTTGAAGGGAAGAATGACTTTCGTCTAATTGTTTTTTTTTTTTTTTTTGTTAATAAAATAAACTAGAGTTTAATATTAAAAGGAAATTATTAAAGAAGAGTTTTTTTTTAATAATAAAATTTATTAGTTTTCCTGGACAGTTTAGTTAGATTCGTGGTCAATATTCGAATAGACACATGCTATGATATAATGAAGTTCTTTTATTATTATATTTGTGTTGTTTCGTGTTGTTTTTTTTTCTGCTTTAATAGTTTAATCTGATTTATTTTAATGGATATTTCATTTCACTTCATAATGAAAGACCACTAACAGTTTCTTATTTTGGTATGTTCAGCTGTTCATTGCTAGAAAATATTTTTTTTTGTTATCAGTAATAATAGATATTTAAAAATTTTAAATAAGTTCAAAAGTGATAAATTAATTAAAATAAATTTTTTATTATTTTGATTTAAAACTTAAGAGACTACGGTTTTAAATAAGATGTAATGATATTAGCCAATGGCAATTGTCTTTTTACTGGAATTTGAACAAGGTAATATATATTGGCAAACTTTATGATAGTATACAAACTTAAAAGTTTCTTCAGATGGAGCAGAATTAAAAATAAAATAATAAGTAAAAAAAATAATTTTTAAAATACATATGCTTTTATCAAAACCGAATTCGCCCCCTATAAAGTAGAAAATAAAATTGATTGCAAAACTTTAGCTTTTTGGACTGTTATAATATAAAAGTAAATTGCTGGAATAAGGTTAAATAAAAATCTGCGAAATTTGAGGTTCGTGTTTCTTTTTTATTCCAGCAATTTACTTTTATATTATAACAGTCCAAAATGCTTGCACTAGCAACTCACTTTTATATTATAACAGTCCAAAAAGCTAAAGTTTTGCAATCAATTTTATTTTCTACTTTTTAGGGGGCGAATTCGGTTTTGATAAAAGCATATGTATTTTAAAAATTATTTTTTTTACTTATTATTTTATTTTATACTTTTTAGTTTTAAATGAAACACATAATTTAAATTTAAAAAATATGGGATATTTTTACATACATTAATTATTGTTTCTGATATAAAATACGTTTTACAATTTTATACCAAATGTTTAAGTAAATTAAGAGACGTTAAATCGATTCCATTACAGCAAGAGTAAACATTTTTTGTTTCAGTAATTCATAAATAATGAAAGTACCTCAAAGGGTTAAATATGTACCAAAATACTGTGATTATAAATATTACAATCCAATTTTAGTTGAAGCAACATTTCTAACACGTATGAAAATGATATACATAAATGTATTTTACTGCATATTTCTATAGTATAGTATTAGTAGTATATCGTATATCCAAACAAACATTTAACCTTGAACACCTACCTACCTAATCCCTTAATAAGATCATGCAGTAAAAATTGTTGACAAATATCTTGATTTAAATTATAAACAAATGGAGCGGAACAAAATAATTTAGGAAATTAGTTTAACATAATATTATTTACATACGTACGTACATATTTACATACGTAGTTTTAATTTTTTGTGTTGACAAAATTTTGTTTGTAAATCATAATGCGTAATGCGCAAAAGCATAATTTTGTAATGATCTTTAATTTTTATATTCTTTACTATGTACATACAAAAATATAATATGTATGTATGTAGTTTGAATTTGGCAATTGGAATTATTTTGAATGAAATTTTATATGTATATATCTATAACAATATACATAATAAATGTTCCTAAATAAAACACATAAAACATTAATTTTTAACGCCATGCATATTCAATATGCAATAAAGAATGTTGACAACAAATATTCTGATTTAAATCCTAAACAAATGTTTTAAAACAAAATAATTTAGCAACATAAAAATATTGTACCTGTATACTTTGTGTTTTGCTAAATTCTAATACAAAATACATGTGCACATCAAGATTGATTGAACTAAATTATTATAGGAGGAAAGATCAAATAATATGTACATATTATACATAAAATTTTATTAAAAAAATGTTGATGAATACAGTTAACAAAAAAAAAAAATGTACGTTCACGAATTGTATTCGAACTAAATCACTCTTACTTTCAAAACCTGTACACTACTCTCCTCTGCACTATACAACACTTAAATATTTAATGAACATATTACGAACATAAAATCTTAATTTTTAACCATGTATATTCAATATTAAATTAAAGAATGTTGACAGCAAATATTTTGATTTAAATACTAAACAAATGTTGTAAACAAAATAATTTAGCAACATACATAAAAATATACTATTATAGGAGAAAAGATCAAAAATATATTGCGTGTGTATTGTATGCATGAATTTAGAGATAAAAATTTAAGTTTCAAATTCATATATACAAAATATATACATATTTTATTCAAAAAATGTTGATGAATAGATAGTTAAAAAAAAAAAAGTTGCATGTGAACTGGAGTCGAACAACATGACTCCCACTTTTGAAACCTGTACACTTTCCTCTGCACCATACAACACTTACAAATGTTGCTAAGAGATTACGAAGATAATAAAAAGCGTGACAGAATGATAAATAAATAAATAAATAAACCGACAGCGACGAGTTAATATAAAAGCATATAAAATAGGTAGAAACTACATTGCGAAAACATAAAATCCTTATATATTTAGCATCATCTTCAAATAATCTAAATTTAATACATGGTTTTAATTGGTAGCATGTCATTGCATACTTATAGGGCCAATTATTTTAATATATTGAATATTAATTTATCAATGTGTATAAACTATTTCTATAAACTTTTTTTTGATACCATATAACATTAATTGCTAAATCACTACAACTAGTTCTCAGTTTGAGTTGTAGAATTCTTATATAGTTTTTTTTCTATGTAGTAGCCTGGTTTTAGGCAAAATTTATTTATTTATTTATTTTAATAATTCATATCACATAGAATAATGCCACATTATTAAATCGTCGTTTACCAAGGCCATTATAGGTTGAAGATTGATATTAATTTAATATTATTTATTTTGTAAATGTATTATATATTCGAACTATATTTGGTAGCAACGGAGATTTATTTTCAATTAAAAAGGCTTGCTGCCTGTTCAGGATTTGATATTCACTCGATCAATGAGTCACATAGATCCCAAGAATCCCAATTAATTTTAAAATAAGAAATCCGAATAAATTAAAACAGAAAAATATATTAGGATTTTTAAACTATATCTTAGAAACTTTAACAAAATTTATTAAACTATAGGTAATTTTTGAAATTCCAGGCTACTTTTGATGTTTTTTTATTATGTTCAAATATTTTTGATATTTTTAAAAGAATGTAGATTGAAAATTTTCATTGCATATCAATTTTTGTTTTGTAAGATTTTAAAGTTATTTTTTTGCATTTCATTTTCGAACGTAATACATGAATTAAGAGGTTTTAGGGTAATACGCAATAGCTTTTTTTTCGATTAAAATTAGATAAAATTATGACCAAAATAATAATAGTACACAACTTTAGCTTGACAAATTTTCTTTATTTTCTTATGTGTGTAAAAACTGAAAATAAAAATTTCATGATCTTTTAAAAAAAACATTCCCTTACACAATTTATTATTATAATTTTGTTGTAAACTTTTAATTTATATCTCATAAGTTACTTTTCATATCTACATCTCATATATAACAATAAATATCATAACATCATATTTTAAAAATCATTATAAAAAATTTTCTTTAATAAATATCATTAAAAATGCATTTTCAATTCATTTTATCTTTATTATATGAAAAAAAAAAAAACATAAATTTTCCGTTTCTTTTACATGAATAAAAAGATTTATTAAAACATTTTTTGTTTTTGATTTGAAGAAATAATTTATTCTTTATACATAATAAAACTTCCAATTAATTTATCATATTATATACAATATTAAATATAATGTATATATGTGTGTATTATCATCCTACACATTATCTGAATATTATATAATAATAAAGAAGATAATATTTTCCATAAATTTACTAAAGTTTTCCCAAATGGCATCATCATAATTTATCATTTTATAATTTATTATATTATTTTTGATAGTATATTATATTATACGAATTTTTGTAAAATATCTAAAAGATATAAAATAAATATTTTATAATGTCCTTTCAACAGAATCAAAAATTATATTTATATATTCTTCATAATAATGATCCTATTACCTTGAATAAAAAAAAAATTAAAATAATATTGAAAATTTTTAATTGTATTGGATTAAAAATGATTTTTTTACATGTATAACAATTAAACTTTTTATATTTATGTACATATAGATACAAAATCCTTTATCATTAAGATAAATTAATCTTAAAATCATAAAACTTAAATAATATCATTCAATTATTCAAAAATTTCAACAAGAATATAATAACAATAACATGGATTTTCAGTTAATGTGCGATATATTATGTATGTAAAATAGAATATTTTAATTTATACCCAGTCAGATTTATTAGATCGAAATAAATTTCATTTTTAAATTATGTAAAACATAAACTAAGAATAATATATGATTAACAATCTTGAACACACAATAATATAAAAATTAGAATAATAATTTGTATATGTAGAAATTCAACACAGACTAAAATTAAGTATGGGGCCGGTATAAAACATGTTTTATACATTCAATTAAAGGAGCCTATATATTCAGAAATCCTTAGGAACAATTAATTTTTCAATGTCCTGCATTTCAGAAATAAAAGTTTTTTTCTCAGCGCACGCTATACTCTTATCCAAAAATCATAAAATCGCACAGACCTTGTCGATCTTAAGTGTAAAACTTGTAAAAGTTTCGTTCTTTTTTTGTAGCCGAAAATATCTTAACTATATAATGTGAACGTACTCTAAGAAAAAAAACTTTTATAGTATAGGCTTACTTTAAAAAATATACCATATTATGTAGTCCTATGAAAAAATATAGTAGGCCAATTATAAATCTTGAAATAATGTTAAAGGCTCCGATTTGTTTTTCAGTTTCGTCCAAACTAATATTATGGGGACCTCGGTAGCCTAGTGGGTAAAAGCGTATAAAAAACGCTGTAAACACTGGTTTCGAATCCCACACACGTCGTAACAGTTATTCTCCATTACGATATTTACAGCCACACATGAAAAGGAAAGGCTGTGTAATTTCCTGTTCACATTTATGTGGCTTTTTTCTTTTAATTATGTATTTATGAAGAGATACCTATATTTTTATGTTACAATATCATTACCATAATATATCATATATAATATATTATACATAATGTCAAAAAATATTCTTTAAATCATTTTTAATTCCTCAATTTGTTTATTATTTTTTTGTTTTTTTTTTTTTGGTTTTTTTTGGTCTTACTATGAAACTATAACTATAAGCATTAAAATTTTATTATATTCCTGTCACAATTGTGTAAAGTAAAATCATATCTCTTTTTTACTACTGTCTCTCTTTTTATATTTTTCAGAATAATATCAATATTACAAGCTATCATCAGTCTTTTAAAATAAACATCAAAAATATAATCAAAAATGTATGATTTTAAAATATTCAAAGAGCCCCAAAAGCTATTATTATACAATATATATGTATCTTATATTCTGTTTTAAAATATTTCTATATATTGAATACAAAAGTAGCCAATATTTTAAGTTTACAAAAGAAAAAATTTCAAATTGGGAAATCCCTTCTTTTTTCTATATTCCTATACAAGAGATTAAAATTTTATCCTCTATATGCTATCGTATCACATATCAATAAAAAAAAAAAAAAACAAAAAAAAAATATCATGTATAAATTTATATTATATTATGTTATATTATAATCTATTCAAATCATATATAAATTTTATAACATGATATAAATTTTCTATTTTTTTTTTTCGTTTTTGCTTTTAACATGAACACATACAAATCTATAAAAATAGATATGATATCCTTTGTGTATGATTTACTAATATTATATTATAAAATATAAAGTTTAAGTTTTAATGTCAAAAAATTTTCCTATTTTAATTTTTATATTTTTGTTTTTTTGTTTTTTTCAAAAATTGCCTTTACTACTTTTATGTAAGCACATTGAGTTATTTTGAATTTTCCCAAAAAAAAAAAAAAAAAAAACACAATATCAACACCACTCAACCATAAACCATTCATTTCAAAATAAAATTATACTTTTTTCTTTACATATGTTTGGATTTATGTTACAGTTTGTGAGAGGTGTACAACCTTTTCACTATGAAAGATAATAATATCTGAATCTGGATCTAATAAATATTAAAATTATTCAGATTGAAGTCAATAAAGTTGAGTTGAGGTTGAATAAGAAATTTTAATCACTTTTCATTTAACTTTTAAATAAGTATCTTAAATGATGATGATTTAGTGTTTCTAATGTATATTTAATGCAGTTTAACCTTTAAAATACTTTTATTTTAAGAAGCAAAAAAATATGTATATATATATGAATTTAAGATCAACTGGAACGATCTAAGATTGCTGGTAGATATTTTTGTTTTGTTATTGTCTAATAAACTTCCATTTCAAAAGAACAAGCAAATTTATTCATCAGACGATTACCATGAAACTCTAGCACAATTCTAGTAAGACTGCATATCTATAAGAAATTATACATAAAAATAAAAATAAATTGAGATTTTAATAAAAATTGAAATTTCCAAAAATATAAATTTTCTTGATGCTTCAAATATTCATAAATGTATATATTTAGGTTGCCGCAAGTGAAAGAAAACATTAATCATACACAAAATAGATTAAATGACTATAGATCGAGATAACATCAGAATAAGTGAAAAAATTAATACAAGAACTGTCATTATATTTTTACACAACCCTGCATTATTTAATATTATTGTCTATAAACAAAATTTGCATAATAAAAGTAATAAAAAAAAAAAAAAAAAAAATCCATAACAAATCTATCTAAACTTTATGACTTAGGCTAAGCTTGTATATATCTTTGTAATTCCGTTCAAAAAGTCATAAATCATATCAAAAAAATATATAAAGTAAAAGAATATAAAAGAGAAAGAAAGTTATATATTTATATACGAGTATATGTATATATAAAATGAGAGAAAGAGAATACAAAATAAAAAAAATAAAAATTATGGCCATAAACTTTGAAATTTAGAAATTTATTAATAATATATATAGATATATGCAAAAAATATACATACACGTTATTACATATTAATACATACATATACACAAATAGAAAATTTCAATGTAATCAAAATGAAAGATGTCATATAAAAAATATCAATTGATATTATGTCAAAAATCAAATAACAAATTTTTTGAAATTTTGAATTAAAAAGAAAAATCAGATTTATTTCTTCTCGGAATTAAAGCAGTATATTAGAAGAATATCTTACTGTATAAAATCTGTAAGTAAGCCAATCGCTATAAGAAGCTAATTTGGTTTATATTTTTAATAGTTTTTTTTTAACTGATTGATTAATGATTTATCAGACAAGTATTAGGTACATATATACAGTCAATTTTATTCATGTAACTTAATTTCAAGTCAACTTTCAACAGGTTGTGCAAAAAAACTCTATAAAATACTTTCAACAGTTATGCAAAAACACTCTAAAAAATTACTGTTATTTCTTTATCTTCTTAAGAGAATTTGAATTTTTAAAGACAATAGAAATGAGTACTTAAATTACATTTTTGCAATCATTTTCCTTCACCAACTTTTAAACTTAAAATAATTTTCTATCTAAAGTTTTCAATTAAGCTAAAATCCAATACTTAATACAAAATACTCGACTATGCTTTTAAGCTCCATTTAAATATTAATATTATAAATTCTGTCAAAATAAGTAATTTTTCTTTTTAATTTTGATCTACTTAGTTAAAGTCTTAAAATATTTAATAAAGGTTATTTACTATAAATACATTGTTTTATATAAATCAATTGTAAATGCAATAAATTTATTGCATGAGATAATTTTTGATTTTTGTAATGCTATATAGAATGTATATTTTTTTATTCAGTAGCGTTTAAACTCATGCAATAATATTTATGCGTTCGCTTACTTTATTTTCATTTAAAGATTTATGTAAATATTTTTTTTTTTTTTCTAGTTTTGTTTACATATTATTTATAAAGTTATAAATATGTAAATTAAATTACATATACATTTTATAATATTATATATACATAATAGTATCAATAAAGAAACATTTTATATCATGGTTAGTTAGAAAAAAAACAAAAACTTTTGAAATATTTTTTTGAAAAATCTTTGAATTTTTTAACTTTTAATAATATAGTTAAGGTTTTATAAATATTAATATTATATATATAAGCATGGTGATATGTACGTACATAATTGAGAGCATATTATTTTGACCACCCTGTTGTTATAACAAAAAAAAATGTTATTTATGTATTTATTTTCTGTTCCATTCTATTCGTATAAAATGTATCTAATATAATATGCTAAAATATTTAAATAAGATATTTATGTGTATGTAAATTTTTTTATTAAAATAAGTTAATTTTGTTTTTGTTGTTGTTATTGTTTTTTTTTTCGATTCTTGAATTTATTATATCTAACATGCATTACAAAAATATTTGGTATGCAAATAATTTGAATGACATAAAAAAATTTTTCCTGATTTTTTTTTTAATAATAAATCTTGGGCAGAAGCAAAATAAAATTATCTGGAAGGGAAATGACGTTAGGTGGAAGAACGTGTTTAAGAATGTGTTTAAAAACTAGACTAACATCATTTAATTATTAATAGTGGTCGACGTATTTTAAAGTTTCAAAAGAAAGTATAAAAATAGTTTTTTTTTTCGAAATAATTTTAATGTTAAATTGATATTTTTTTCGAAATCCTTTTTAACTTGAAGAAGATCTCAAGTTGGAAAAGCAAACGAAAAATAAAAGATCATTTTAAAATCTATAACTTTAAAATTTTAAAGAGTATAAAATATAAACAAATATTTACAATTTAGTTAAAATTAAAAACAAAGGAATTGTTTGTTGTATCTGATGCAAAAAGGTTAGTTTCATTGTGATACCTTAAATCAGTTTCCCTCCTAATTAAATTATTATAAGAATTTCGAAATTCTTCTTTCCTCGAAAAATTTAAAGATTTGTACCTTACAAATATATCAGCTCTATAGCTGTTAAAAAAGCACTAAATCCGGGTATCTAGACAAGATGGATATCGATAACTTCACCCTGTTAATTTAATTTAAAGAGACATTTGCTGACAACAGATAAGCTCACCGATTACGATTTCAAGATCTTAATGATGAAATTATTATCTACCAAAAAAAGTTTTGGGGTCTTCTCTTTAATTTTCGTTCTATCTTATCTATAAAAATTTGATTAGTGTTTTTCGAAAATTTTTTTTTACATAATATTAAAGTTGTAAAAAAGTTAAGTATATAGTCTAGTTGTAAATAGAGACCTTCTTATGGAATACGTTATAGATGACAATCAATCGGTAGTTATTAGAAAAACTAAGGTGTTAATCTAGTCTCACTTACAAAAAGATTAATAAATTATTTTGATAGAGTAGACAACAAAAGGATTGTGAGTTAGTTTTTTATGTATATGTATATTACATATATATATATATATAAATATTGTATAATAAATTTTTAATTTTTTTTTATAAATTAATTCTCATATTTTAGATAGAAAAATATACTTTATATTTACATTGTAAATCAAATGTGCGAATAGATCTATTCACATCCTAAGTAAAATATTTCAAAAATGTCATATTTATAAATATGTGTGCGTTTCATATATATTTTATCTAAAATTCTAGCAGAATATTATTATTATTTATTATATGTTATATTTTAGATATTATTTTTATTTTTGTTTTTTTTTTGTTATATAAATTTTACTATCTTCTATCTCTTTCTCGCTCCTTTTTGTTTATTATCTAATATTTATTTTTTTGTTCATATTTTGTTTCTATTTGAATGTTTTTAGCACATTTCAAAAAAAATTTTGAAAAAATGTGCTTATTAGTATCACTCTGTCCTTCCGTCTGTCCGTCTGTTTGCAAAACTTCTACACCGTTAAAGATAGAGAAAATAAATTTTAAACATGGGTAGGTCTCATAAAAAAAATAATTTTGTGGAACAAATTTTTCATGTAGCCCCACCCATTACGGAACTACAGCTCCTCAAACTTTGAAAAAGCGCTATTTTTAAATGCGTATATCTTATGTTCTGCTTAAGATTTTTTCAATCTGAAAACGTCATTCGAAAGGTATTTCTTTTATCTTTGTAAATTGATATCAAAATTATGAAATTTTTTTAAATTTAGTATTTAAATTTACCGTTATGTGAAAACCACATTTTGCATGAAATTTCTTTATTCATAACTCCGGCATGCCTTTAGATAGGAATCTGAAATTTTAAGACCAGAAAGAACTTTTAGAATTAATATAAGTTTTCTCAGAAAATTTTTTGCTAGTACCCCCTCTTTAAGAGTTATTACGCCTCAAAAATTGAAAATTTGCTATTTTTAGACACCTGCAACTTAGGCACCTGTAAAAAATATTCTTCGGTAAAACATGAAAATTAAAGGTTCAGTAATATATTTTTACGTGTGTTAACGGTTTTTTTTAGTTATATAGGATTCCGGACTTACGGCCCCTCAAAATTACAAAAATGCCCTATTTTCACATTTTTTCTTATTACATGAAATTTTCAAATTTTTGTGCAAATCACAATTCTAAACAGTTTGTATTGAGTTTTGGCAATGTGCGCTTTTAAAAACTGTTCGTTTACATTCTACCTTGTTTTCTTTCAGTTTTTGTGAATTATGAGTTTAAATTAGTTATGAAAAATAAATTAAGATACCGAGAAAATAACTTTGAGTCTATTATATAGAAAGGAATTTTTAAAGAATAAATGTATGAAATGATATAAAACATTGTTTATAGGTATGCAAATAATTAAGAGAATTTTATAATGGAAGTTTTGGTAATAGTTTCTTTTTTTTTTGTGGTTTTGGAAAATTTAGGAAGGATTCATTCTCATTTATAAAACTAAACAGATACATAATAACTGTAATTATTTTTTTTTTGAGTTCTTTTTTATTTACTACTATTTTTAAATTTTTTATATACCTTAGATAGAAAAGATTGTTATAAATTTAATGTTACTGTTATATTCATAATGGGTTTCCTTTTTGGTTTTCACTGTTGAAATTTTCTTGAATGCTATAATTTTTCAAGTTCCTCATCGCTTAAAAAGATAGCTTGAATAATATATTACCTTGACCGAACAATACCTGGCAACAAACAATACTTTTAAAGCTGAATAAGATTATCACATCATGGGAAAATGCGAAAACAATAGCTGCGAACCAAGATGAATATTTTTCATTGTGTCTTATGATTTAAAAAAATAGTATAATGATTTTATAAATGATATTATTATGATTATATAAATTACATAATTCAATCGTGTCTTCATACAGACTTTAAAATGAGAAGGAATTAATAATAATAGATAACAAAAAAAATATTTGTATTAAAAATCAATAATCGAATATGAAAGCTTATAAATAAAGACAAATTTCAATCCTTAAATATTATTAGAAATTTAAGAAAGTTAAAGACTATTTATATTTTTGTTATATATAACTAGCAAAATTACCGGCATTGTTCGGGAAACTTTAGAAGTTCTTAGATTTTTTTTTTGTTATAATTTGGAAAAGGATTTACCTCTAACAAAAGCTGTTTATAGGCAACATTTTCTATAGTGTATTGTTATCCAATATGTAAACAATTTGATCGCATGGATTCAGTTACGAACGATTCGTAAAAAAAAATTTCTAAAGCTTTCTATAGAATTTTTCAATGACATCTGATAGTCCCATAAAAAGGTATATAAAAAATATATAAAACCCAGACTTTTTATTAACACAACATTTACGCAAGAAAAAAATTTCTATAACTTAAAGCTTCCAAAAAATTTATACGAGTATTTTCACATCTATATTTTCCCCATAATATTTTTATATTTTGTTTTTTTATTCAAAAAACAATATTGGCAATCAATAAAAGTTGAAAAATAACAAAACGTCAACCGGAAAATAAAAATAAATTCAACACCCTTCAACAAAATTTCATATGATAAGACTTTATTTTTTTTTATTTTTTGTTTTTTTTTTTTTTTTTCGTAAAAATTGAAAACATGAAAATTTATTGCAAATAAAACGAACTTTTAGGAAAAATAAATACAATTTATACCTAAAGAAAACAAAAAATTAGCGAACACCCCGTGAAAATTGAAAGCACGAAAACAGAAAATTGAAATATTGTCATTGATAATTCATATGGAAAAATTTTATTTGTACCAAAAAAAAAAAAAAAAAATATATGCGAGCATAACATGTACAAGTAATAAATCATATAATAAATTTTTATGATTTTTTATTTTTTTTTTTCTAGTATTATTAATTTTTTTTTATTTATTTATTTTTTTTTTATTATTTTATTACTATGAGTATGTTCTTTAATATTATTTATGACATTTTATTATAGTGTATAACTCTATTTTATGGGTATTTTATTTCGAAAAAATGTTATGACACATCTTTGATGTTATTTTCGAATATCGAATGTCATAAATTTTATTTTTTAGTTTGTATAATATTCGATTTGAATTAAAGTTGAAAATTGGGACAAACTATATAATAATAAAAGTGTTGAAAAATAAAAATTAAAACATTATTATATATTAAATAATAAATATATGACAGTATTTATTAATTTATTTATTTATTTTTTTATCCGCTGAATTCAAGGCAAATATTTTTTTTTTTTTTTTTCAATTAATTTTTTTTTGTAAATTATGAATTTATTTAGATTTTAATTCTTATCTGATGGCCATTTAAAAATACAACAGTTACAAAAAGAAAAAAAAACTATAATGCTATTATGTTCAGGAAATGGTTTATGTCAATTATTGTTACTATACCTTATCTTATGTTCATTTTTTTTATTAAGTTTTTAATGTTATATAGGTTTTAGGGACAAAATAGGTATACACTATACATAATTAGTTTCAGTATAATAATCATCACTTATGATGATCACCAAGTGGAAGTGGATTGGTCAAATTGTAAGGCGCCCGACAACCTCAGGGTACGCCAAAGCGCTACAATGGAACCTCCAAGGTAGAAGAAATGTGGGAAGGCCAAAGGCAACCTGAAGAAGAACTGTGCAAAGAGAAAGTGACTTATCTGGAAAAACATGGTAGTAAATAAAAAGATTAGAGCAAAATAGAAATATTTTCTCTAGGGGAATAATAAGGAGAAAAAAAAACCGATCAAGTTCCAAAAATAATGCAAATTCGAAAAGGAAAATAGAGAGGGACTATATTCTATTCTATTGACTATATTCTTAGACGTTCAACTATATATGCTGTGGCAGGTGAGGTGTTGAACTTCAATACCAATCAAGACAGAAAAAACGTGAATAAAGCAACTTGGAGAAAATGTGTTCAGTGTGAGATCGAACGAAGTAGATATTGAAGGGTTATAGAATTAAAAGAATAATCAGAGAAAATAGGAGAGTATTTATATAAACTCTATGATCCTTTACCGAATAAAACAGGAGAAAACAAAAAAAATATATGGTGGATTTGTTTTTGTTGTTGTTGAATTTAGGTATAATAAATCGGTTTAAAGTTCTTTTTATGACTTGGGTAATATATATAAGAAAAAATATTTTATATTACATGAAAATTTTTTTTTTTTTACTTATCAAAATCTGAAGGTAAAAGGAGTGGAACGATTATAATTCCACTTTTAAAATAAAAGCTTTAGTAGTTGTGCAATGTTATATTATAACTATAGACTAGGCTAATGACGAAATGTAGGAAAAAATTAATGAATTTTTTGTTTTGTCATTTATCTCTCAATAAAGAAAAACTTTCATATAAATATAACACAATACAAATAGAAATTTTATATTTAAAAATTTTTAATTGTTTTGTATTTAGTTTTAAACTTTATTTTTACTTAAATGGTTTTAATAGGACATAGGTAGTTATTTTATTTAAATTTTCAGTTAATCAATTGCTTTCATCATTTTTGTGTATAATGATTCAATTGCTTTGATCATTATATGGCAAAATAAAATAAATGTTTTAAATAGTCCAATTTTAAGCATATATTATTAATATTTTACTTTAAAAACTCTTATATTATATCGATTAATATTAATTCTCTTTGGAATTATTATACTTTATTTTAAACTTAAACCAGAAACCAAAAAAAAAAAATATTAAAAGAAATATTATTAATAATTATTTTAAAATATTTATCTATAGGTAAATTAAAGGAATGAATACATCCCTAGGGTATCTAATCATAATTAAAATAACGATATTTCTCTGTCAAAACAACGCTCAAATCTAATTTACCAATATAATAATCCAATTACAATATTTAATTACTATAAAGTTCTTACAAATGTTAACATTTTTTTCCATGATTATTTTTAATACATATGTACTTAGGTACATAATATATAATAATTTGCAATTTAATGTCATTTTATTTTATATAAACACGGAATAAAAAAAAACAAATGTTTAACTAATTTATTTATTTTTCATACTTATTTAAAATTTATTATAGAGCTCATAAATTTTATAATGTCAAATCTTGTTAAAAAAATAAGTACATATACATATATACGTAACGTACTATAAAAATTTGTAATCTATTTAATAAAATTTGAACTCATAATTCATTATTTAGAATATTATTATGCATAAATGTGAAGAAAACACTTAAACAAAAAATCCCCAGATCATTATTTTTTTTTTTTTTTTACTTTCAAGAAAAACCCCTTTTTAATATCAAGAATATGATATTATGCAATTTAATTTTTGATTCATAAAAGTAATAAATTTCAACAAAAATGTTTTAGAAAAATTTTTTCCAAAAATTTATGTTATAAACATTTTTTATTAACCCCTTTTATAAAAAAAAAAAAAACAAAAACAAAATACCTATTAATATAAACAATTTTTAATAAACATTATGTTATGTATATTTTGTTTATTTAAATCAAATTCTTAAATTACAAGAATTAAATTAGCAAAAATTGAATATTTTATATATAAAACAACAAAATATAATAAATATGTGTAAAACAAATTTATTATAATTGACAATATACATACATACATAATGTATAACATTTATATATAATATAGTAAATTTTTATATATTGTATATATACTTAATATTAAAAGATACTTAAGATACTTATTACGCACCCCCTTAAAATAATTTTTTTTTTTTTGATTTTATCACTTTTTAGCACATCATTTCTAAAAAAATTTTTAGAATTAGTTTAACTCCTATTAGTTTGACTCTGTCCGTCCATCCGTCCGTTCGTTCGCCTGTTTACAAAACTTTTTCAACGTTAAAGATAGAGTAATAACATTTTAATCAAGGGGAGATCTCATAAAAAAATTAATGTTGTAGAACGACTTTTTTATTTCATGTAGCCTCCTCCATTACGGAGCTAACACTCCTCAAACTTTAAAAAACTCTATTTTTAAATGTGTATATCTCAAGACCTATTTAATATTTTTTCAATTTAAAAACGCCATTCAACAGGATTTTTTTTTACTTTTATAAGTTAATATCAAAATTATAATATAATTTTTTTAAATTTATATTTAAATTTACCGTTATATGAAAACCAAATATTTGGCATGATTTTTCTTCCTTTACAACTCCGATACGCTTTTAGATAGAGATTTGAAATTTTAAGGGAAAGAAAGAATTTTTTTGTATCACCTTGGGTTTAAGGGCTATTACGGATTCAAAATTGATATTTTGCTATTATTAACCACCTACAATTTCAACTTTGTATGTTTGTGTTTGTTTTTGTTTTTTCCTTAATTATGTAGAGTTACCTTAAAATTGAAAAAATTATCTCTTTATTTTTCACATTTTTTCTTATTATATGAAATTCTAAGAAAATTTTCAAATTTTTGGTACAAGTTTCAATCGAAACAGTTTGTATTTTCTTTTGGAATTTTGACCTTTTAAAAACCGTTGTTTTACGTTCTGCCTTGTTATACTTTAATATATACTTTAATGTAGTAACATAAATTCCTTCTATATGTTATTAAGGAATATGTTATTATTATTTTAATGTATGCATACAATAATTTTTAAGTTCAATTCTAAAATAAAACAACACAATACTTTAATATTTTAAACATTATATAAAAAAATATAAAAATATCAACAAAACAAACAAAAAAAAAACACCATTAATAACAATTTTTTAAGTATAAAATAAGCAAAATCAGCAAAAAAAAAAAAACAAAACAACTAACACAGCATAGTAAACTTTTAAATATTAAATCTGCATGAAACATTAAAACTTTGATTAATTGGCATAAATACAACATTAAAAATTCCCTTTAAAAAACATTAATATGAATTTTTATTACCCAAACGAAAAGATATTATACAACTGGTTGCAATCTTCCTTTCTACCCCGCCTACCAACCAACAATACTAAAACTAAAAAAATTAAAAAAAAAAAGATAAAAAAAAACAGAAATATTATTTTCTTTTAAACTCTTAGACATTATACCAAAAAGAAGCTATGAAATAAAATTAAAAAACAAAAAAACAATCTTTTAAATAAAATAAATTACCGCCATATCTTCTTCTTCTTTTTGTATTCTTATAAAAATTTCACTGAATTGAACCTGAAAAAAACAAAATAACGAAACCACCCCCTGAGTTCTTTTAATACAAAAAAAATAAACAAAAAAAAAATCGTGCTAAAAAATAATATTATTACCCAACTCTAAAATACATTCATTTCCACATTATGAAAGTTATAAATTTATAATAGAAACCAAAGAGTCACTACTACTACAGTACTACCCATTTTATATAATTTCCTTATAAAAAAACAAACATACGTACATTTTGTTGTTTAGAAATTTATTTGCCAGAAAGAGATAGTAATAAAAAAACATTTATAAAAATTTATGTTGTTTTGTGAAAATAAAAAATGTTTTTTTTTCTTTTTGTTTCGTCCCGACCCGACGCGACGATTCAATTTTTTTTTTTTGTGTTTTTTTTTTCTATATTCTCAATAATATTTATATCATTTCTTAATATACCTACCCAATAATACTATACTGTTGAAGTCATAAAAATAAAATTTACGAGTTTTCAACTTCCTTCTAAGAAGAATCCTAAAAAAAAACAAAAACAAAACACTTCCACAGTTTTTACATTAAGTGGGGGATAGGGGGCGTTAAAATTATAATAGCTTTCAATAAAAAGGGATATAAACATTAAAAGAAGGAGAAAAAAAAGACAGGAAGAATGATACATAATCATTCGTTAGAGTTGTGATGTGCGCCCAATTACACCTCCATCTTTTTTTCTCTTTTTTTTCTCAATGCATATCAATTCTAGACTATCTTTCTATCTCTTTCTTTTACAAAATTTTAACCATACTCCAAGTAACTAACAAAACACAAAAAAAAAAAAACAAATGTCATATAATGATATTAAATGAAAATAAATTCATTTTAATGGCACAAACGTGCAAATATCTAAAGACATTAAATATCAGAAAATGGATGATCAGAGAATGGAATGGATTGTAAGATTATGGGGCAACTAAAATGAAAAAAAATGGTCCAAAAACCAAAAAAAAAAAAAAAAAATTAACAAAATACATATAAAATTGTTTTTCGGAAGTATTTTTGGCGTTTCATATGCCGATTTAGGCATTAAAAAAGTGTACCATAACGTATTTCACACATTCATATTTAAAGATAAAACCTTAACTGAATAATATTAAAATAAAACCAGGATATTAAACTTAAATGAATTGACATTGGTATAAAAATAAAATTTCTAAAAACAAACAACAAAAAAAAAAAAAAAAACGAAAATTAAACAGTAAACATCATTCCACCACATATTGAAGTAAAAATTTTAAAGCATGGAATGGATTCGTATGATGATAGAAAAAAAATAAAAATAAAAATCCAGACCGAAAACAAAAAAGAAAAAAAAAACAACAGTTTAACCAGATATCCTGACTTCGAAAATTTTATCCATAATTCCTGTCATATATGAGAAAATATTACACCATTTAAGGAATAAAAATTGCGAAGACGATTATTATCAGAATTTATATTACGATTTTGTTTTGGAACCAATTTTTTTTTTTTTTGTAGGAGAGAAAGAGAAAACGAATAAGGAGAAGAAAGTTAAACAAACAGTTTTTTTTTGTTTTTGTGTATAAAAAAATAACTGTTTAAATTTCATTTATATTTAATGCTATAATTTCAATAAAATAAAATTAAATTAACTTCTAATATCATTTAATGTAAAAAGATGGCAAGACTATTTATTTTATTTATTTGAAAAATACAAATACACCTTTATTTTATTTAGCATTTTTGTTTTTTTTTTTTGATAAAACAGTTGTTTTAACGAGAAAAGTTTTTTTTTAAGTAGAATTTAGAATGAATGAAAATATTTTATTATATTTCATTTGTAAGATTTTTTTAAGGTTATTTAAAGCTTACCAAAAGTAAAAGTATCGGTTAAAAAACTTTTACATGTAAAGCAGCAGTTACATGTGAATCAGTTTCGCTAAACTAATCTGGATAGAAAGTTCTGGTCTTACACCCGGCATAAAATATCTATTGCCCTGATATAACCAGTTTCCTATATAAGAATCATGTTGGATTGAGCAATTCAGAAGATTCGAATTAAATTGATTATTTCATAAGTATTTATATTCAGGTTATTATTTTGTTGTTTGTATTTTTAGGCAAAATATAATCATAAGTTAAAAAGAAGAATTAAAAAATATGAATTTTTGAGTATTAGTGAATCAACACTTTCATCAAATCCCATTTAGTAAAAACTACAATTTTGTACAAAGACTCTACTCTTAGTCGGTCGGTATTATTTTTTAAATTATTAATCGAAAATATTTTTAATTTTTTTAATTAAATTAAAACCCACATTTTATATTATTACCACAATTTTAATGTTCTGTAAAATTTATTTATTGTTTTTCCTTAAAAAACCAATACCCATTCATCTTAAAACTTTTCCTTTACACTTAATTTTAATTCATCATAATAATTATGATAAAAAAAAAAAAAAATTGAAAATTTCTTAAAACAAGTGACATTTTCATAAAATATTTTTGTTTTAAATTTAAGGATTTCTGCTCCTTTCAGATTCTTAGAATTCAGAAAATAATTTAACCTGCACTTATTATGAAAATATTTAAAAAATTTCTGAACAACAAAACAAAATATGTTCAAAATGTTTTAAATTTAATTTTTGTCTCCAAATGTTATTTTTCGGTGGAAATTTAACAAAATTAAAATTGTTTTACATTATTTTTACTTTTCTTTTTGTCTTTTCCGTATTTCTGAATTTTCTTTTCATTTTTAAAATATTTACTTAAATTTTTGTCATCGTCAATCATTCAAACATCAAAAAATCATCATCAAAAAATACAATAATATACCGATTGTCCTGGCCCAAACAATGATAATTGCATTTATTTTCCGTATTTTTGAGCATTTTAGAATATTGTAAATTATAAAAAAAAAATGTCACGTAAAGATAAAAACATAACCGGACAATTCGTTACTATGACAACAACAATAAGAATGATGTCGATAGTTGTCATATGATTCGTTTCACTTAACATTTAAAATACGTTATCGAATTGATATGACTAAAACAGAACATGTATAAGATCGTTAGGTTAATTTATGTACATGTGAATATTAAGGTCTACCGAATTGTGAATTAAATTTTTATATTCAATTGATTTATTATTAATTAATTTCAAATAATTTATTAATCTATAAATAACCCAGCTGGCGTTTGAACACAAGATGTTTCGAATGATCGGACGGTGTCTTAACCACTATTTAAATCTCCATTTACACTAATTTTAAAGTTATAAATAGCCTTATTTATTGGTTTAACTGTACTTAATTAAGGTACAATTGTTTCGTTTGTTTCCTTCACTAGTTAGGATATACTCTGAAATAGAAATTATTTGAATAATTAGAAGGAAAAGCACTTTGATGTATTATGGCTGTAGAATATGCAAAATTAAAATGTTGATAATATTGCTGAAAACAACCGTAGACCACGTATTGGTTTCTTTTACAGCTGTATCATGGAAGCCACAAAGTCATTTTACAGGGCTACAATCATATATTCGTATGGATTAAAAAATATTGGTAGCAATTCTGACAAACGATGCCTAGGTTCTCTTATTATGGCGAATTTAACCTGGGATCTATTATGTCTTCAATTACTTGTGTCATTGAAACAAAGAGCTTTACTCAGGCAGGTTACCATGTTAGTAGATTTTTTGTGTTCAATTCAATGCAGAAATAGAGTTGAACTCCAAACGTTGTTGACCTTCGAGCGAAAGAATATTTCACATTCATACTAACTTTAAGATTCCTAGCTGTTTTATCTTCCTCAGTAGACTAATATCCAGAGTTCATTATCAATATTAGATCATCTTCCAGTACAGATTTTTCACAATTCATGTATCTTTATCTGAAAATGTACCTGAAAATCTTTCGTTATTTAAAAACTGTTCTTCTATCTAATCATTCAAATTTTGTCGTCTTTCCATTATTTTAGTTAACCTATAAATAGATCGGAATTTTATAACGTAACTAAGTTTCTATTGAATAAAAACTAAGTTTCTATTGTTTCTATTGTAAGACAACCAACAGATTTTTTTGTCTTCAGTTGTACATTTTAACTATAGGCTAAGATTAATTAACTATGGCAACTCATTAACTTTCTTTTAAATTTCGAGTTCCTTTATTTAATCTTTTATATAGTCGCCAGATAATTTTTCTGTTTTAATACCATTTTCATTGATATCCCGTTCTGTTTTATCTACAATTTTATCGTTGGGTATAATAGAATTAAACTTCTATTATAAATTGATTAATTACCTTACTATTGTACGACCCAAGATCCAAGATTTTTGTTGACTAAAACCCTAGATTAAAAAACAGTATTCATTTTTCAATAAGATAATTTTTATGTATTTAATTGTATAGTTTCAAAACAATTATACGCATAATTCACCTTATTCAACATGATCTTAAATTATACCATATATCAGTAAATACAAAAGATAAATATAATAATTACGGTAGACCTAATTTGGTATATGATTGTATTCTGTAATACCTAAACTGAAAATAATATTTTCATTAAATATATTGTATATTTTCTTTGTTTTCTTTTTATTTTAATTTTTTTTTAACAAACATTTTGACTTTGAATGGTTTAAAGTTCGTTGCACGTTCATCAAATATCAGTTTTTGACGAAATTAATGGTTGACATTGTAAAATAAAATATGTACACAAAAATATTATCATTACGAGTGTATCAATTGAGTATAAAATTATTTTAATTTTTTTTTTTTTTCCTTCTAAAAATGGCAACAAAATTGAAAAGTAGTAACAAAAACTAAAAACTTTAAAAATTAATATATTATAAAAATGTTTTAAAATGAAATGAAAATAAATATTCAACTCAAGAGCTGTCGGTATCTCAAAACATAATTTAAACAGAAAAAAAAAATATAACAAGTCAACATACATATACATAAATACATATACCTATAATACTTATCATACACATATTCATATACATACATTATATATATTGGGTTAACGTTATTTTGTGATGGCATAAAGATTGATTTAAAGGACAAAACATTAATTTCAATTTTACCGAAATATTTATATTCCATTTATTTGACAGAAAAACTAAAGACAGTGTGTACACATATAAATTGCAACTATGTATATGTATATTCTTTTGTAAATTCAAAGTTTTTATAAAATACTATACTTAAGAATTTATAGGTTATTTGGTTGATATTATAATAATATATATAATGTATACAATATACTGTATTGTATAGCATGACATAGTTTATTGGGTAAAATAATAAATTAAAGTGTATACATACAAACATACACAACAGAAAAATTGAAAATTTTTAACAACTAGAAAATTTTAAAGGAAAATTTTTACTACAATTAAAAACAGGATTGTATTAAAAATTGCCTCATATAAAATTGAATTTTTTTCTGTTATATAAATTTGAATAGATTTTATACATCGGTTATTATGAACTCTTTATTATTGTCTAATGTTATTGTTTCAATTTGGTTATAGATACTCACTAAATCGAATTATTTAATGGCTTTCTAAATTTAATCAGAATACTCGATTGCATTGAAAACATATCTTAATAATTTCATGTCATTTAATGTAGGCTTGCTTATATAACAATGTTATAATAATATTATTATGCAAACACTTTTAAACCTGATAGTACATTTTTTGTTCTAGTTGTACATATATATAACGTTGTGGGTCGACTTTAATGAATTTGGTGTTGCTTACAAATGTTTTTTCCTTTCTTGAGTTTATTAGATTCTTTATTACAAGCGAATTTCCCGTATAACTAACTATTTTCAATGTTATATATGAAATTTTATAATGGTATTCAAATGTTCAATTATAAATCCCACTAAAAACTATTGTAAACTATGACGTTAAAATAGTGGCGTGTGTTCTAAAAAAAAGATATAGAGAATAAAGAAAAAAAAGGTTATGGTTCTTTCAAATAAGGGTTAAGGGTTTTAATTATAATAATATTTATCAATGATCTACTTTCATTAACATCCAATTCGATCCATAGTTTCGCAGATGACAGCACCATTGCAGCTTCCTATGAGTTTCATAGTCACTGTAACATTATTCACCAGATTAAAACAACAGCAAAAAATTTCATTATTAGTGAGCTAAATAACAAAAATTCAAAAATGGGATTTCAACATCAAAAAAACGGAATGGTGTCTGATCTCGCAAAAAATTGCCATTACTATTCCCAACATAATATTTCAGAGAGAAGTTTTGCAGAATTCAACGGATATAAACATGCTGGGTATTGAGTGAAACCGAAAATTTACTTGGTCAAATCACATTTTTGGTATAGCTAAAGATGCAGTTAAATGTTTGGATTTTTTTGTTTGTATCGCTGCAAAACTTACTTTACTGCATCTGATTTTCTTAATATCTATAAAACGTACATACGACCAAAAATGGAGTATAATGGTCACATTTGGGCTGCAGACCCTCAAACAGCTCTGAATTATCTTGATAATGTGCAAAACAGAGTTATTCGTCTTAGCAAAGACGCCAGAGTAACTTCAATGGTCACTCCACTTAGCCATCGTCATACAGTTAGATTAATCACCTTGTTTTATAAATATTTCGTAGGGATTAATACCTGTACCAAAGAAATAAAACAGTTAATACCTCCACTCAAAGTTTTTTAATGAGAAACAAGGAGTGCAACAGAAGCTCATCCTACCATGTTCCTAAATTTCCTAATTCCAATTTCTCCAATCATCTTTCCCACATCCCTATCCCGGTTCCAAAACCAAACAGTATATTTATATTAAAGATTCCACACTAAAGTTTAATTTTAAAAGTGGGGTAGTTTTGGTTGGTTAAAGACCAACCTGAGGAACCTCATGCAGTTTCTCTTGGTTTTCAATGAACCCTGGTAAAAAAAAAATATATTATATATATATGGTTGGTTAAAACTGCAATAAAATATACTATCCTTTTCTTAATGCTATTCTGTAATTACTGTTCTAAATTTTTTTTTTTGAGTAAAAATAAATCTTATGTTTCTGTTAACTGAAATCCCCTAAAATTGTCATTTTTATACTTTTCGTTCCCCTTTTAAATTTTATTTTAACCATTTCAGGTATATTATGTATTTATTATATAAATATTTCATTTCCTTCACTTCAACATTTTATCAATTTTTGTGTATTTTTCTTTGATTTTTTTTTGTTTTTGTATTTTTATTTAGGTATTTTAACTATTTCCTATATATGTACATATATACATAAATCAAGTAACTTGATTAAACTTGAATTTTGATGAGGTGAATGCAAAAAAAAATTACATTTAAACATTAAAAATGATTGGAATGGAATGGATCAATCAATTCAGTCAATTAATTTGTTTCTTCAATTTTTATGTTTTTTGTTATTTTTTTTTTATTTTTTATTTATTTTAAATCAGAACAATCAAAAATTTTATATTCGCAAACCTTTTAAGTTAATTTATGTAAGATGCTATTTAATTCGATTTGAAAAAATAACGAGAAAAAGAACGAAATTTTCTAGGCTTCTTTTATATTCAAGGGAAGGAATGCAAATTTTGAGTTTGTGTTAATGGAAACATGAAATGCTATGAACCGTATAATATAATCTGGAACTTTAAATGTAAAATAATGCAAACAGTACATCATATGCAACATTAAATTTCATTTATAGTGAATGGTAAAGGCTTTAATAATGTTGAAGTGTCAACTCTATATAAAAGTTAAAAAGTAAGATAAGGGTTAGGTAGATAAGTAAATAAAACTTAAAATTCATTAGTGAATTTTGCATACTTAATGAGATTAAAAAAAAAAAAATTACCAGCGGTTATCAATTCGATGAAGCGATGACATTCGGGTGACAATTACAATGAAAAACATATTGACAATACATATGTACCTTGTCAATTTTATTCCTTTTTTTTTGTTTTTTTTTGAAAAGTTGTTATGTGCCTTTTTTGCTATTTAATTCAATGAATAACATCATATTGGACCCTGAAATTGCTTCGATACATAATTGGTGCCTTTTTCTTTTTTATTTTAATGTTATTTTTTCATTTTGTTATTTTGTCATTGCATTGCAAAAATTCCAGAATATTTTTGTAAATACAACATTCAAAAAAAAAAAAAAGAAAAAAAGAAAGAATTTAAATTTCACCTCAGGAGATTAATTAACAGAGAAAAATGTTAAAATTTTTTTATTATGATTTTCTTTTTTTTTTTTTGTAATTAATTACAAATTTTCATACCATTTAAACCATATAAGTACATATTTATTTGAATGATGTATTCAATTTATACCATATTAGTAGGTATGTAGGTATGTTTTGGAGATGAAAACTGTCTACAGCATGAACAAGAAACAAAAACAAAAAAAAAATATATTTTTATTTTAAACATTGTTTTTGGGTAATGGAATCCAAGTGAATGCCTTGTTAATTTCTCTTTATATGCTGGGTGCTTCTTATTTTACATTTTATTTTTGATGTTTTTGTTGTTATTGTTGCCTTTAAGGTGCAAATTATTTAACGCTATAATCATTGGCAGCCACAATAAAAATCAACAACATCAACAGAATTGTAATTTACAGCAGCGGCAATATGATCTTTTGTTTTGCTGTTATTATTTTGTTGACTGTCGTTGTTGTCTTTCTTGTTGTCATATTTAACATAAATTAATGGTATGATGAAAAATGCCAAAAGTGGAATTTAAAGTTAGTTTTATCATTATTTTTTTTTTTTCATATGAAATGACATGCGAAAATATGCAAACAGAAAAAAATATTTTTAATATTCTTTTAAAGGATTTTAGATACAAGGTAATCAGATTTGATAAAGAAAACTATGTATATAGTGTTCTTATAACAGTTTAGAGCTATATAATACAAAAAACAAGTAAAAATAACAGTAAGTCGATGCAACCGACTTATTTCTACCCTACACCTAAGACATTCCAATTAAATTAAAAATCCATAAGTTATTTTAGTTAGGTATTTAATACAAGCTAAAAAAAATAAATGCTGTTACAACCTTTGTACAAAATTTCAGGTTTCTATCTTTATTAAATTCGAAAATATGATTGTTAGGTCTTGGGAAGTGTGTGAAGGCACGCGGACCACCACCCCAATTCATCTCAAATTTTAGATACATCAACAGGGTAGAACATTCTTATATCAAATTTCAAGTTTATATATTTATTAATTTCGAAGATATGCTTGTTTGGTCTTAGGAGTTGTGTGGCAGATACCCGAACAACCATTCTAATTCATCTTAAATTTTGGACAAACCAGGGATTCAGGAAACAACACCCTTGTACCAAAATTGAAGTTTCTGTCTTTATTAATTTCGAAGATATGCTTGTTCGGTTTTGGGAGTTGTATGGGAGGTACCCGAACGACCACTCCAATTCATCTCAAATTTTAGGCAACTCAGGGATTTAGGAAACAGCACCCTCCTATCAAATTTGAAGTTCCTATCTTTATTAATTTCGAAGATATGCATGTTCGGTTTTGGGAGTTGTATGGGAGGTACCCGAACAGCTCCACCAATTCATCTCAAATTTTGGACAAATCAGGGATTCAGGAAACAACCTCCTAGTACCAAATTTGAAGTTTCTGTCTTTATTAATTTCGAAGATATGCTTGTTCGGTTTTGGGAGTTGTATGGGAGGTACCCGAACGACCACTCCAATTCCTCTCAAATTTTAGACAAATCAGGGATTTAGGAAACAGCACCCTCCTATCAAATTTGAAGTTCCTATCTTTATTAATTTCGAAGACATGCATGTTCGGTTTTGGGAGTTGTATGGGAGGTACTCGAACAACCACTCCACTTCATCTCAAATTTTGGGGATATCAGGGATTCAGAAAAACACACCCTCGTACAAAATTTTAAGTTTCTATCTTTATTAATTTCGAAAATATGCGTATTAGGTTTTGGAAGTTGTATGGGAGGTACTCGAACGCATGGTCCGATTTCGCCCATTGGTCGCCCATGGTCCGATTTAGTCATTTTTAACCTACAGTATAAATTTCATCAAGATAGCATCATTATTTTTTGAGTTATCGTGCGTACGGACGGACGGACGGACGGACGGACATCGCTAAATCGACTCCGGCGGTGATCCTGATTCAGAATATACATGTCTATACCTAACTCGCTTCCTTTTGGTGGTTACAAACACCATACCAAAGTTAATATACCCTATACTTAATGTGTAGGGTATAAAAATTTTGAATAAAACAACAAAAACAATACAAAATTTTTTACAGGTATTTAAAAACGCACAAAGTTAAAACTACAAAATTTTGGGAATCTAGCCGTTAGTAATTGCCTATTTTTTATTATCATCATTTTTGATAAAGAATACGCCATAAAGTTTAGTTAGTGGCAAAAATACTTGTATTACAAAACTAGGAGCTGAATTCGGCTCTAAACTAACACCCACCCAAGGGACTAACCCCCAAAAAGAAAAATTAATTAATCCCGACTATTTTTGGGGTGTTAGTCTAATATTAATTGTGAATTAACTCGAAGAAAAATGTACTAATCCCTACAAATATTTTTCGAATTTTTGGGGTTTTATTTCATATGAATATGAATTAATTCTTAAACTCTAAAACTTAACTAACCCATAACACAAATGAAATAAATAGCAATAAATTAAGCTAACCCCCAACAAACAAAAAACTTAATCCAAAAAATAATGAACTAATCTCTATAAATTACGCTATACTACGAATTAAGCCAGAAGGAAATACATTAACAAATCCGTTAATTATAAAATATTATAAGTCAAGAAAATGGACTTCAGAAATATTTTGAGCATTTTTACGGTTTAGTTCATATGAATTCATTTAGTTCATGAACTAACTCCCAAAATAAAAAAATTAATTCCCAAGTTAAAAGTTATCAAAAACAGTCAAAAAAATATTGATATTATCTTTATTTATGAGGGGGGCCTAATGGGTAAAACCGTACAAATACGCTGTAAATACCGAGGGAGGGTGGGTTCGGATCGCACACACGTCGCAAGAATAATTCCTCTCAAGACATTATTAAAGCCACGCCTGAAAAAGAAAGGCTGTGTAATTTCCTTGTCACATTTATGCAAGGGAATGAACTTAAAAAAAAATTTATTAGAATTTTACGTTCTTTCATAAATGCTAATACGACATAAATGATGATTTCTATTAACCAAATCTTACCAGCTAAAATAATAGTACATAATACCAACAAAAGGAATAATCTTCTATATTAGATAACTTTGTTTTGTATTTTAGGGAATGAACGAATATTTGTGAATCAAATGGCTAATAATATCTTTACCTTAGCAATAAAGCAGTACAAGTCGATGGTTAATCAGTCGAATCATCTCGAATTATAAGTTTGGTCACGTCACATCACATTAAATAATAAATCTATGGAAAATTTATAAAAGTAGCTGGTTCAAATGTCTAGCAAGAAAGAGGTTCATAAAATATATAGATTAGGATATTTATACTAGGTTGATACAAAATGTACAAATAAATAACAAAATAAAAACTAGCAGACGCTAATAAGAAAATTATTTGTAGAAGAATACATAATCAGAGAGCACATCCTTCCTCTACAAGCAGATTGAAATAAATACATATAAATCACTGGAATAGATAGTGGGAAATTTTTATTTATGGCCACCTGCACTGTAAAGTCGGAAACTAGAATAAACATTTTAAAATGTAATTTACAATTACTGCTACTTTACATAAAACAAAATTTAATATTAAAAAACTTAAATTCTAGGTCCTAATTTTTTCATTTCACACCATTTTTAAATATAATTCAACTCATAATAATATTTTATTGGGAATTTTTTCCAACTTGTCACACAAGGCATGTAATTTACAGCTCTCACAAGAATTCATTTTGTAACAAAATTATTTAATACTCACATATTTTTTTATTTGTTTTTTTTTTTTGTATTTTCATCTCTTAATAATTTTGTTGCTTCTGTTGGTGTTGTTACCAACATAACCAACCATTCTTAATTTATCACAAAAATTTATATAAAACATTCGAGCTGTGTAATTCGTAACAAACCTATTAACTACATAAAAATAAACATACTAGTTACAACATTTATATACAACATTTTTAACAAAGATGATGATAACAATATACATATATATTATATATATATATATATATATATATATATATATATATATAATATGTATACATTTTTTTCTTTTCAAGAAGACTGAGGAAATTGAAGCCGGAAAAATGACAAGGAAAAAAGAAAATAAAGGAGGGAATGAGATGAAAATGGAATGGAATGGAATAAGATGACAAAAAGCATTACATATACATAAAACATTTGGGTGTATATTTTTCGATTTGACTAAAAGAAAACTACCGGTATATAATTATCGAGTTTCTTTTCTGTCAAAAAATGAACACATTTTAATGTGATGTATGGTGTAATAAGTTGAGTTGAAACTGTCAAAATAATATACATACATAAAAATTTTATACAATATGAAAAAAAAATGTTGATGATATATGACAGCTACAGGAAAACAAAGATAAAGCAACAAGGAAGCGAAAAAAAAAACAAAATACAATAAAAATAAAATAAAACAATGAATAGAGATGAATTAGGATGTATGTACGTATATGTAATAATATTCATGTGGGAGTATATTTTTGATGAAAAATGATAACACAAAAGACATCATGACATCTAAAATGAATGAATTGTCATTATAATGTTATATTATATTCTGTTACCACAAAAATGTTTACATTCATATGTTAATATATGTATATGTACTATATTATGTTTCTATTTAAATGAATAGAAATTTGAATAAAATAAGAGTGAGAATAAATTATTATTATATATAAGTTTATCCAGTTCAGATTTTCCTATTTTCTGTCACTTTTTTTTTTTTTTTATAATCAAAATGATTACAAAATGCGCGGTAGTTAATGAATTAAACTATAGAGTTTAATATAATACATAATTTGAATATCTATATGCACCTAAGAAGCTTTATATATTTAATAAAATTTTTTTCGTTTGTTTATGTTAATGTTTTAAACCTACCAGAAATTTCCACTAGAATATTTATTTTTATTGAAGAATGTTTTAAAAAGGATATTATTTAGTTATTTTTATACCCGTATGAACTATGTTCAAGGGTACAATAAATTTGTCATTACATTTGTGGCACCTTAAAAGAGTCGAATTAGATATAGTGTCAAAGGTATGGATCGTCTAAGAATCGAATTCTGCACGATATCGTCCGTCCGCACGATAACTCAAAAAATAAAGGAGCTAGAAGGCTGAATTTTATTTTTTACGTCACTTTTTCAAAATTGTTAGTTTTGCTATTTAAATCCAGCATTTTCGGCTGCCGGGTTTGAGTAGCTGCTTACAACTTCTTTCTTTATATGGAAATAACCCAGTACCTGTTGAGGTTAGGTATATGAAATTTTGTAAAATGGTGTTATAGTTATAGGCCAACAACGTCTATAAAATTTTGTTATGGTGGTGCGGCAGGCAATAACTTCTGTAAAATTTGGTTGTGCTAGTGCAATAAATTTGGGTAGCAGTCATACAACTCCACAATTTACAAAATATATCTCGGTAGTTAACGTTGGTACTAAAACATATGATTTTTTAAAAGATGATCTAGTTTTATAGAAACAAGATATATTACTTTCAAACGGGTATCCCAGAGTTGACATAGTGACTTGACATAGTGAGTTGACTACTCTATTGCACTCTTCCTGCTTTTTTTAAAATATTTCACAATTAAACAAAATTCTGCATTTTAGATGATCTTCGGTGCTATTAACAATATAAACTAGGAGTTTTTGTACTCTTTAAGTTAAAATTATTAAATATTTTGATTTCAATTCCTTTTATTTTGATCCGTTAATTCTTTCAGAACAATAAAGAAGGATAACTATTTATCATTGTCTGTTTAGTTATATTTTCCTATGACAAGATCTCTTGTGTTTATAAATAAAGTAAAATAATGAAAAACCATTTTATCACTTAGAAAATCAAAAATCAATAAAACTGATGAGTTTAGGAGAAACTAAAATAAGACAATGGTTGATATTGTACACTAAGAATGATCAAAATCTAAAAAATGCTACAAATCTTAAAATTAATCCATTTTGAAAGTAGTAGTGCCAAGAGCAATTTAATATTTCATGAATCTCACATTTTCTGGGCACTACCACGTAATTTCAGTGGCTAAGAACCAGAATAAAACCAAGACAACATAAAAATGTTGGGGATATTTTTAAAAATACTTTAAATTTTTCATAATATATCCATCTAAACTTAAACAGCATAAAATCTATAATTAAAAAAAAATAGCTTTAAACAAATTTGAATTGAATTTAAAATTTGGATAAGCTGAAATAAAATCTGAATTAATACATAAAAAGTAGATAATCCTCAGACATTTGCTATCATATACAAGTAAATACCTAACATGATGATTTTTAAATTTTCTTTTTCATTATTTTGGTTAAAGTCAGAAGATAAAGTTTAATTCATGATAAGAAACATCCATAATTTATTGTTTGTCAAGGATTATAACCGGTAGACTTAAAATTTTAATACCCATTTACTGTATAGTTTATTAAAAATTTTTAAATTATTTTACATTCAAAATAAAATTTACTAACATATGGGAGAGAAAAATGAAATTGAAGGATTATATTAGACGCAGTGTTAGCACATGAAATCATGTTAACATTATTATTAGTGTTGGGTGTGTTGTAAATTTGTTTGTTTAAAGGCTTTATTTTTGTGTTGTTTTTTTTTGTCTTGTTTGTTATTATTTATTTTCTAACGTATATAATAATTAAAATTGTATAATGAAATATAATAAATAAATAACATTAAAAAACTTAATAAAGGAAAATAATAAAATAATAATAAATAGTTTAAAAACATGAATTTATGACACCTAAGAGATTTTTTTTTTGAAAATTAAATTTTATATGGGTGGGAGGGAAGGATTCCAACATCAAAATATTATAATAAATGTAATACTAGTGAGAAAAATATTAATAATTATCATTATAATGATAATTGAAAATTTAGTTTTTTTTTTTTTGTTTGTTTTTTACGTAAAGTTTTGCAATTACAAGTGATGATTATATAAATATTTAATATTATGATATTATTTTACTATTTCATAATTAATTAATAGAATATTTACATTATTAATGAATTGTTTGAATATTAGAAATGTATATATATTATATATAAAAGATTTGAAGCTGTAAAAGAAAACGTTAATATAATATTAGAATTTTTGAAAAATTAAAAAATTCCTATAATATATCATGACACTTAATTAATTTGTGTCAAGTCATTCATACCCTTTCAAAATCTTTTATAATTCTTTTCCGTTTTTTTTTTTTTTTTTTAATATATCTAGTAATTATTTGTCATTGTTATAATTTAATAGTTAGTTATTATGATCTGGTTTGACTGTAACATTGATGATAATGATGATGATGATGATGATGATACTGATTCTGATGATGATGATAATAATGAAATATTAATCAACAAACTCTTAAAAGGACAATACCAAAAAAAATTTTTTTAAATTTATTTTCGAATGGTTTTCCACTTAAGTCCGGTCCAAAAAAAAAAAAACAAAAAATGAGAATCGAACAGAAGAACAGAAGAAAAACAAAACAAATTTAAGTTATGAAATTAATCATTAAAATTAATAATAAAACATCAAAAATGAAATATTTCATTTAATATTATGTCATTAATTTCATTTCCTTGTCTCTATGAATTCTCTGTTTTTTTTTCTTTTTTATATTTCAAATTTTTACATACTTATACCAAATTCATTCATATTTACGCCCATTCTATTTTCTTGTGAAGAAAGCATGTGTTAAACATCCACATAGTGTTAAGTTATTCATATCTTTTGAGTTTTTTTGTTTTTTATCTTTTAGATCCAATTTTTTTTTTTTTTTCTGGTCTATTCTTGATGAATAAGAAAAAGAGAAAGAAAAATGAGATGGAAAAAAAAGGGGAAGAAAATTCTATGTTTCTTTAGAATTAATTTTATTTCATCTATCTTGTACTTTATTTTTTATCTTTTTTTTTTGTTTCCATGTATTGTTTTAAAGAATTGATCGCCCCTTGTTATACTATAGAAAGATTTTATTTAATAAATGGTTTCCTTCTTTTCACTGTCAAATTTTTGATAAATTCTCTCAATTATGGTCTCAATTACAATTCATATTTTATATTTTTTGAACTAGAATAAGGAAAAAAAAAAAACTTCTAACTTTTGTTGTCCTTTTTGTTTTTTTTTTTTTTTGTTTGCATTTGGGAAATAAGAAAAGAAGGAGCTGAGAAGTCATAATTTAGTAAGGAAGGATATAAATAAGTAAATATTCTTGGGTTTTTGGTTTTTTTGATAAATAAGTTTTGATTTGTTTTTTACAACAAAAGATGAAGACCTTTGATTACGCAAATAATGAGAGTAATGTGTAAAAAGTATTGCTTTTAGATAAGAAATTTATATTTATAAATATAAGGAATTATTCAAATTACTATTTTAATTACGCAAAACATATCAAAAATAAATTTGACAGAAATATATACTTTTAAAAAAAAAAGTTTTCCGCTTTGTTCATATTTTATGTTAGAGGCAATGGTATTAAGATAATCAATAGAGAATTTTGAAACTAAAAATAAATCTTAAGTTATCATTATCCCCAATCCTGAACACACGTCAAATATTTGAATAATATTGGAATTTTTTTTATAAACCTAACTTCTAATACTGACCTCTATGACTTCTAATTTATTATTAAGTTAAAAAATGATGACCCTACCTAGCAGTCTAATAATTTACCAAAATAAAAATATTCGATATAATGTGGGAAGTTTTTGATAAGCTAATCAATGTAAAAATCAACGTTTAAAGAAGGATGTCGCAACGTACTGAAATGGACAAAAAGAAAATGAGAACAAAAAAGGGCTTAACAAATTATTAGAGTTGATTATTTAGTCTCATTAGAAGTAGTATGTATATAAACAAATCCCCAAAGTACATATTTTAAATATTCACAATACAAAAAATTGATGAACTTGAAAAACCTGATTAATTTTGCATCAAAATTTTGAATTTTTCCTAGAAACTTTTCTTTGTAGAAAAAAACGACTTCAAGAGATACTTTTTAAGTAAATGCTTTATAATAAGAAAAATTTGTTAACACCTCATATAAAAATATAATGTTGGAACTTAAATTTTTTCATTAGTTACCTACTTTAAAAAATTTGCTCAGATGTCAGTGTTTTAAGTGCCTAAATTTAACATATTTAGGCGCGTAGACAGCCGACGACAGCACTGGTGGCATCTTATAATTTTCCCATGATCTAACTAAAGTTGCTAGTTGGGGTTTTAAAAACTGAGTGGAGTTTAATTCTTCCAAAACCCAATGCTGTCTGATAACATTGCGAAAAAAGCAATTATAATCCTAATCTGAGATTTCTCGGGAAATCGTGCACCGATGTGAAAGCCTGAACATTTTGGGCATAAATCTAAATCGAAAAATGATATGGAATGATCATATATGACGGAAAGTGCTGCCAAATACTTGGGTTTTCTCTTTAGGTGTAAATCGTATTTCTATTCAAACGACCTGTAAAAATCTATAAAGCATACATACGATCTAAGATGGAATATAACTCATATATTCCTTAAACTTTCTCGATCGAGGTCAAAAATGCGCCATTCGTCTAATTAATAACGCCATAGTGAGTAATACTATAGCCTCGCTTGATATCAATCGTAATGTAGGAGCTCTTTCTCTTTTTTATAGATATTTTGTAGGTATAATGACACTTGCTCAGTTGAAATAAAAACACTGATGCCACCTCTTAAACAATTCCAACGCACCACAAGAGGGGCAGTAAATGCGCATGGAAGTACCATGCTATGTGGAACTATGATATCATGTGCCACCATGCTATGTAGGAATAGCTGAGTGGTACTCTACTGGTTATAGCATAGTGGTACTCTACTGGTTATATTCGTTTCTTCTTAGAACTGCAAAAACGTGGAATTTATTACCATCCACCGTAGTCCCAAAAGTTGCCGGTTTTGTTATTTACAATTTCCCCAAATTTAGGAAGAATCTCAACAGATTCTACTCAAATTTACCCTTTAACTTCCCGTTATCCTCATTTGCTCCATCCCTATCCTATCCCATATAATCACAACTACTCCAAGTACAAAGGATCATATTCCTAGTTTGTGGTTTTAGAATAAAAAAAACAAAAAATTTATATTTAAATTTAACTTCTTATAACTATCAAACGGTACATTACATGTTCATTTAATTATCTTAATCCCCTCTTAAAATTTTGAATTCTCACCTTTTGAAATATTAGCAAATACTGGTTTTGTTGAATTTTCAAAAATTTATTTTTAATTTTAGTTTGAATTGTTGATTTATAAAGCTTCTAATTATCTGAATTTAGTTGTAAACGGTCATTTTTTATATAAAAAAAAAAAACGGTTTCAAATTAATTGAAATCAATTATGCGTATAAAAATTATACTGGAAAGATTAATGGAAAAAAAATACTTATTTATAAATTTTTTTATATAATTTTTCTAAAAAAATTAAGTTAAAAAATAATATTTTGTCCCTTTTATTTTTTATACAATTAATTATGACATTTACGACCATATTTTCTATTTATATACCGATGCCACTTTATAATCTCGAGTATAAACCATTATTTATTTAAAATATCTTGTGTTAAACTTATTTCGTATTTAGAACGTTTTTAGAACTTATATCGTGTTTACAGCTAGAAACGTCCAATCATATAACTTGAGATACATATTAAGGCGATTAAAACACAATTGCACATAACAATACAAGGAAACTCAAATTTAAAAATCTATAGCTATTTAAGCTGGCTTGATCTTGATTTATGTGGAATTAATACATAGTCAAACTAAACGTCAAATTTTATTCAGATTAGTTTAACTACGGCGTAAACATAACCATTAATACATTTTATTATAAATTAACATGTAAGTTTATACATACATAAATATTATACCAACAAATAACAAAAAAAAAGGATATTTGGAAAAAATGAATTTTTGGAAAAAATTAAAAAAAATTTAAATACATACTGTATATGTATATGCTTACGTAGTCACTTTTATTTAAAATTAAAATAAATAATGATAAAATAAATTTTGAGATTAATTCTAATACATTTTTTTTTTGTAATTTTTATATTTACTTTTTATATAATATTATATCATATAATATTTATAATGTATAAATAATATTTTAGCTATTTTTATATAACTACAGTATAATCTTTTTAATATTCGATCCTTTCAAAATAAGATTTTCACAATAGTTATTATTTAATTTTTTTTTTTTTGTTTTTTTAAAAATCATCATACAATGTCTTTGTCTTCTTTATTATATTTTCTTCTATTGTTTTTTTGTTTTTTTTTAACTTTTAGTTATTCTGTGAAAGACCAAAAAAAAAAAATTGAAAATTTTGTTTTTTAATATTTTTTTTTTTCTATACTTTTATATTGTCTGTCTCTTTTCATTTATGTATATCATTCTATCATTCTTTTTCTTTCTCTGACATTTTATGTTAGCATTTTCTGTGATGTTCAAATACAAAACAAAAAAAAAACATGACATCTTTCTGAAAAGACAAATGTCATCCAATAATTCAAAAACAAAAGACAAATTTGCACAATAAGAATGAGATAAATTTATTTTTTATCCTTTTCTAAGTATCTAACGACATAAACATATCCATAAGATACAAAATACATTTTGTATTGAGATATTTTAAAATATTATATTTGGAAATACTTCCGAAAATTGATTACAGGTTATAAAATAAAGTGTCTTGTAGACTTGATAAGAAAAACTTACTTTATTCAAACAAAAAATGTTTAATATACCGATGATCTTAAGTAAAATCGGAAATGATTGAAAGACTTTCAGAAAACGTAAAGAAAAAGATAACCGTAAATTCTACTTCTCGCCTTTTTTTACTCTCGCAAATACGATAAACTAACCTATTATATCTCTCCTCACTCTCGCGAATACGAAAAAATCCTATAATTTTTTGATTCGGAAAATTTTGAGAACTCAGTACATCTTCGAATAACTACAATAAGATAATGGACATCTTAATTACTGATGCAGAATAATGGTTATAGAAGACGAAGAGATTTAAAATAATGTATCACCATATGAAAAATTTAAAATAAAACAATATTCTTTTAAACTAAATAATAAGTTGGGGATATTATTAATACAGTAAGGTGAATTAATATACACCACACCATTAAACACTATAATATTTTTATCAATCCAATATGGATCAAATTAAAACTTTTAATTCGGAAGTAAAGCTTTTTTTTTTCTCTTTTATTTTAAAATTATAAAAACACAAATCAAAAAATACAACATTGAATTTTGGGACAGACAGTGACAAAAGCACAATACACCAAAAAAACAATAAAAACAATATACAAAAGCAATCAAAAGCATCAAGGATAATAATAATAATATCACAACTCATAGCACAAATAAACAAAAGTGACAGGGATTTTCAAGGATATGATCTCTTTTTCTTCTCAAAAACAAAAATAATAATAAATGAAAATCTTTAATGAAAGAAATAACTTAACTTCTACTCTGAACCAAACCTACATAATATACTTGACATGAGTTATAGATTGTCTTCATTTTCATTTTAATCATAAATTTTGGAAAATTACTAAATGGTAAATACAGACAATAAATAACAAACAACAAAAAAATAATAAAATTTATTCATTTTAGGTATTTAGTGTCCTGGAAAATTTACCTAAATAACAAAAACAACAACAATAATAATAATAATACCAAAAAAAAAATATGAAATTGAAAGAAATTAAAATGTCACAAATTATGGTGTGATATCATTTTAAATAAAAAAAAAAAAAATACTGTAAATATAAACAAAAAAAATAACAAACAACAATTTATTTAAAAAGGATAATTTATTGTCTAATTTTAAAATTCTAATAACGAAAAAGATATTAGGACTACTAAAGTGAGTACTAGAACTCTAAAGAATCACAAGAATATTGAGGATTATATGAATTTGGAAAAAACTAGTTTTGTAATTTTATCAATTCTGTAATTAATTTTACGGAACGTGGTGGTAGATGAATTTAAAATAACATTTATTTTTTGTTTTATACATATAAAATTAAAATTTAGGAATACACTCTTTTGTTTTAAAATTAGTTGTGACTATATGGAATGAAATAAGAATGGGTAAAAACAGATGAAGAGGTGTTAGGAGATAAATGTTTGTTTGTTTAAATTCATCTTAAATTTGCATAGATTTTAAATCGAAAAATTATTAACTTTTGGGAACGCATTGGATGGTAATAAATCTCACATTTTTTGTAGTACTGACAACAAACGCATTAGATCCAGTAGATAATACTTACATAATTCCACAAAGTACAAATGAGTGATTGCTGCACTTCTAGTGGTAAGTATGTTCGAATTATTTGACAAAAGACATCAGTAATTTAATTTTATCTAAGCAAGTGTCATTACCTAAAAGGTATATCTATAAAAAAGACAAAGGACTTCAATATTACAACGGATGCCAAGAAATCTTTACAGACTTACCTTCAGAAGTCATTTATCTAAATGTGCCTAATGTTAAAAAGTTGTTCCTATAATATTCATTATATGATATAATTCCTTATGATATAATGTGCCATAGTCTTTAAACTCCTTAAGCACTAAGAAAGTTGGTCGCGTTATTCTGACTACAAAAAATATTATTCGGTAAAATCCTATTACATAACATCATTTCAGAATTTATCGATGCCTTTTTAAGATAGTTTCAATTGTTAGAAAAATCTACATACCAATAAAAAATAACAAAATTATCTTAATTTATACAAATCTGACATCATAATAACTCAAAAATTGATTCAATGTATTTAATTATAAATATGCAATTTATTTTATGTATTATTTTAGTTAGAGATGGAAAATTAATATGAGTGACATTTTCAATGTTGGTACAGATACGTACAAAGATAACAATTGTTAAGAAATGTCACAATACAATGTATCGAAATTAAAATTAAAATAGAAAATTAAATTGATAATAAGAGTTTATAAGGAACATAACAATGATAGTATTGTGTTATATTATTATGATGATGACAGTTGAAAATTAGACATTACAATACATATATATATAAGACTGTTTGTCAAATAAAGAAATTCAGAACACTATTACAATATATTTTATATTTGATGCAAAGGATATTCATATATTAGATTATATAAATAATATTTAGGTTCATATAATGTATTGGATCAATTTTAATTTTTAATCGATAGTCTAAATTTATCATTTTTAGGTTCTAAGTAAACACCATGTAAGTATATCAAAAAGCAGTGGCTATTTTGAATTCTTCAAAAGTATAGAATTTAAACTAAATGTAATTTTGATGACGTAAAAATAATTGTAGTATGAGTGTATTTAAACTGTTACGAAAAATTCTACACCATGTTAAAAATAAACTAAAAAAAAAATTAACAACCTTTTAAATTTTAAACTTTTCACACTAAGGCCTTTTCAGACTTCAATTAAAAAAATCCACCCCACGTAGTCTAAACAACTGCAAAACATCAAGAAAGATTTGACACACTTTTAAGAAAAAAAAAATAAAAGAACCCTTAACATACTCGTGTAAACACTGCTAAATCCTTACCGATTATTCCGAGTCATTGGCCCATAGCAAGCCATGTAGCTAGAATAGGTGTTCTAGTGTAGAAGATGCAAAGAAGAAAGGATAGAGGAGACTATCTATCATTTTCTCTGTGAAAATTTGGCTCTAACTAGGGTAAGACAGATAATCTGAAGATTACCTACCTTCTCAAACATAAACCAGTAATCCGAAAATAAAATTTGAGATAAAAATTTTCTTTTGATACGGGCTGGTTATAGAATATAATTGACAACTGAAAATACGAGGAAATGAAAATCAAAACAATATCTTGTCGGTGCTAGTTGTGGTCTATGTAAAAAGACGGTCATGTAAACTATAAGCAAGGATAAACCAAGCCAAGTAATTGTATTTGTTGAAAAATCGAAAATAGAAGTTTTATGTTAACAGAAGTACAAACATTTTATAGAGCAGTGATTGAAATATTAAAAACTGTAAAAAAGATAAATAACGGACTTAATATAGATATTAAACTGAAAAACGAAGAAAATGTCAAAAACAAAAAATGTAATAAAATTATTCTGGAAATCTTAATTTATAAAGTAATTAACTCTAGAGATTCGTCAAACGAGACTGGAACTAAAAATACAATAAAAAAAAAAAACACCAAACTAAAATTATCTCGAAATTTTCCCTTTTTAAAAAAACATTAACTTATTAACAGGATAACATACATATATAACAATATGAGTTATTACACTTGTAAATTTCAAACAAAATACTCATAATATTATAAATAAAATCAATCATTCATTTTCTTTAATTTTTCCTCTTCTGAAATTATTTCTTCCTTTCAATCAAACATTAAATTTTAAAATGTACATTTCCTTTTATACAAACATTATATTTTATATTCATTAGTCATATACTTGTATTAAAGTTAACTTAATTAGTCATTTTAATTTATAAAATAATATGTAATCACTTGATGTCAAATGTCAGAATAAAGTTTAGTTGTTGTTTTTTTTTTTTACTTTCTTTTTAATAAACATCATAACTTTGAAAATCCTTCATATTCATTAGTATATTTAATAAAATATATTACAAGAATATATATAATCTAAATATATATATATATATATATATATATGATTCAAATAATAAGGACATGTTGGTGAGATTTCCCAATGGTGAATAATAACAAATAATATTCATATAATAACTCTTAGTCATTAATAATAATTCAACTAGATCCATATGTTTATTTACCCAAAAGTTTAAGAATGAAATAACATAAAATACATACACACACACAAAATTCACACATATTAAACAAGGACACATTAAATAAATATAGAAAAAGAAAAATTTAACGCAAGGATGAATAATTATCCTGCAAAAGTGTCAGTCAACAAAATAAAAAAAATTTCGGGTGTGTATATGCCATTCTAGAATGGGTGGTATAAGGCAACTCCTGCACACGAGATATTTGTGTGTATTTTTATGTAAATTAATGATAATTCAAATGAGACAAAATCAAGAAAAGAAATTATTAAACAAAATAAAAAATATATAAATAAATTCTGACACATTAAATAAACGAGAAGGATTATAATGTTGACAATAATAGATTAAAAAAAAAAAAAAAAAAAACTCATTATTAATTATATATACAATTATAATTTTCTATAAAGACTTTCTTTTTTTTTTGTTTTTTTTTGTTGGGTTTATTATGGATTTTATTGTTTAGTTTAAAAATGTAGTATATGTCATTGTTAACTTCAGTTACAATTATAATATATATGATTTTATTTTCAATTCAAACAAATCAAAAAAAAAAAACAAAAATGAATATAGTAACATAATAAATGTAAAAAAGGATATCCTGTCACTTTTGTTAAACTAAACGAATAATTCTAAGGATAATGTAATAACGATTTAAAATATTCAAATAACAAACATTTCAATTTTGATTGAAGGAAAGAGAAAAAAAGGGTGATATACTCGTACTATTGAATAAAGAACTATTTACTAATATGATTAAATGAGGAGATTATGAACAAAGGCTTATTTTGTTTTAGCCAATATAAGATATAAATAAAAGTATATAATAATAGTTATGTAAGTTTATTTTTATTATATTTCTTTTAGAGTAGAGAGAGGGAACAACAAATCTCATAATTTTTGAAAAATTTCCAGTTTAATAAACGATAGACTCTGGCAAGAATGAATATTTCGCTAAAAAAAAAAAACCAACTTTTTAATTAGACTAATTATGGGACATTTTCCTGTTAACATATTCCAAACAAATTAAATTTAAATAAAAAAAAAATAAGTAATGGGAAAAAATCAAGTGTTTTCATAAAAGCAAATTTCCAAATTAAAAAAATATTTTATAATAAGGCTAGAAGAGTAGATATATTGAAAAATAAATTTATAATAATAATATAAATTACGTATTTTTTTAATACAAATTGTGAATACCTAATAATGAAAACAATAAGAAAAAATTTTGGATAGGTGTACAAGGTACAGGTGTTTAAAAAGAGAGTATTTAAGATTTTGACTTCTTACAGCTCCTAAACGCGAGGCGATACAAAAATATTTCCTGAAATGACTCATACTTATTTCCAAAGATATAACTCCTTTCAAATTTTAAAGCTTCTAAGTTAAACCATTTGAACGATAAAAGGGGTCCAAATTTAACAGGGTCCAACAGACGGACAGAGTAAAACTAATAAGCATATTTTTACAAATTTTTTTTGCAAAATGTGCTAAAAAGGTTCAAAAACAGTAAAATAGTCCGAATTGTTTATTTGAGTACTTCTACAATATTTCAGCAATACCATACCATAAACAGAATTTAGTAAAAACCTAATTTTATAAAAAAGCTAATCTAACTTATTTAAAAACCTACACTATCCTGATCTAGCTTCTAATATACTAAAGAATAACAATACACAAGAATTGGAACTGAAATGATATTAGCAAATTAATGATATAAACAAAAAGTTTTTGACCACTGGTCTCCGAACAGTTAGAGAATTAATGTCAATTAATAGTGATCTGTCCTAATACGGAAGAAATTGAAAGATATTGGATATGTTCGTGAGAGATGCCTTAATACATAATGTACAAATTTTTTTTGAACTAATTTAATCTGTGAAATATCGATGGAAGGCCAAACTCCAAACATACTCCAAAATTGGTCTTACAAATACCATATATAAATATACGGTGTACGGATCTACAAATTCTTTAGACAAATGCATAATAAATCCCAACATCGGATTTGCTTTAATAATTAATGATAGACTTGATTATGGCAGATATTATGGTACTAATTACAGGATATATATAAGAAAATGTGTACAAAAATTTAAGATTGTTTCCAATTTTTCGGGAAATATTCGAATTATTTACAAGCACTCAAATAAGTGCTGAAAATAAATAATATAAATTATTATTATTTAGATCTTTAAAAGGTAGAATCTATTTTGAATAATCTGACGCAAATAAATTTAACACTTTTCATTTAACAAAGATTTCTTAATTAAAAGCTAATAATTTATTCGATAATTATCATCCTATTTACATCAATCAAAATGATTTAATTTTGTTTTTTTTTTTAAACTATTTAATTATCATTAAAAAAAAATTCTAAAATTTTATTTAGAAGAGAAAATATAAAATATTCCATAGATACTTAAAAAAAAAAAAGCATCAAAGTTAAAAATGATAGTTAATTAACAACTTAACAGCAAAAATTTTCCATAATATTGCAATTTAATATGTTTTTATTAATTTTTCCATATTTATTTTTATCATTTTGAAGTTTTTTTAATACAATAATTAAATAAATAAATAAATAAAGAGTATATTCCTCTAGACTTTTCTATATATTAAAAGGAGTGCGGTAGAAAATTAAATTTTGCTTGACGAATAACTTTTACAAGAAGAGAAGTCAGATAATTAAAAGAAGTCATATAACCTTCCAAGGAGTCATGTTCCGGCCTTTTGCGTCCTTCTCCTAATCAACTAACTGTTAGTGTTGTAAAATTTTTTACGCCACAGGCACATGTTGAAACAAGAGGAAAGGTATGGTTCGAAAATAGGAATGGATAAGATTATTATTATTAGAATTATCGTTCTGAATAAATTCGCATTAACATATGATCTCAATATATTCGCATTCGCATCTTTCAGATTGGAATTCATTGAAGCTTTTTAAGTTCACGAAAAGTATAAGATGCTATATCTAAGTTATATATCAATAATTATATTATCTAATTGGAAAAGAAACACAATCAACTTATACAGAAAAAATATGAGTTAAAGAGCAATGAAAGCTATATGCCGAATTCTGGTTTCTTATACTAATTTTTAGGTATCTAATTCTTGTTATTTTTTAAATATTCTTAAAATATAAATGAAATGAAAAATTGGTATGTATTCTATTAATCTACAAAATGTCAGAAAATCTCTGAAAATTCATTTTACAGGTTAAATTTTTTCACGAAACCAATACTTACTATACAATTCATAAATAAGGAAAAATGAATAAAAAAATTAGATTTGAAAAAAGTAAAATAAATTTATTTATATGTTCAATTAACGCTATTTTAACACTCGTGAAGTTTTAATATTCGATATTTTAGACAGTGCGATTTTTAATGTATAATTAACATAAAGTATAGTTTCATTGAATATTTCCATTTATTTACATTTTATTTAAAATATTATCTATTTTCATTGGGAATAACATATAAACCTGAATCATGTGATACTTGATTATTTCAAATAAATGTTTATTTTAAAAAATTTAACAAATTGTCAAAAATTTAAACTGTTAATGAACTTCAAAGTGCAAATATTTAATTAAAGTTTATTTTGCATTTCAATAATAATTATTAAGTAAATTTTGACAACTAAATGGCATAGTTTTAGATGATGCTAAATCGGAGAATAATTTTTCAAACAAATAGGTCATTTAGATTACGTCATAGGATTTTTGCCTAAAATTTTGGCTTATTAACACATTTTTGAAAAAAAACTCTGTTCACCCATTACAGCGTTAAAGCTATGAAATGTTAACTATGGATAGGTCTATTAAAATTTTTGATGTAGTTCCACTCATTTCACAGTTGCAGCTACTGAAAATTGGTAATAGCCCCATTTTCAATTCGTTATATTTATTATAAACAATTAGGTATTTATTTGAAAACAAATTTTTGCAAAATTTTCCTTCCTACAAAATTCGGAAAATTATTCCGAAACACTACCTGAAGAGTTGAGAGAAGAAAGATTTTTCGGAATTATTTCGGTGTTGTATCAAAAAACTGTTTTATACCTTCCTTTGTTTAAAAGCTATTAGGAGTCAAAAATTAAAAATTTTCTATTTTTAGAGTCCTCCTTAAGCACCTGTATACATTTTTTTAAAGTGGAACACAAAAATTAAAGGTTAAAAATTATATTTTTGGAAGTTTTAACAGCTTTTCTGAATTCTTCATTTTTCACTTTCCACTTCTTAATTTTCTTTTTCATCCATATAAAATTCCAACAAAATTTACAAATTTTATTGCATAGCAATAAACTGTTTTTAATGTTTTGTCGAAATGTGACGTGTTTTTAAAAAACCTTTCGTTTTCCATTCTGTCCTGTTTACTCATAGAGATTATTATCATCAGAGATCATAATCAGAGCTGATCATAATGGTAAAAATAAATTAATAAAGTACCTAATGCATAATATGGAAATTGAAATTCCTGATAAGTAGATACATTGTATCAATTCATTCCGAATCGTTTAATAATTTTTTGCTTCCCCACTTAGGTGAAAAACTTTAAATAAAGAATTTTAGAAATTTCATTATTTGTTATAGAATGTTTTTAAGGTTATATACAATTATTTCTTCTATTCTTTAAATATATTTTAATTTATATCATCAAATTCACAATCGAAAAAAAAACCACTTTTAACTTAAAACACTTTACTTTTAACAAAAACTGTTTTTCATTTACATTTACTTTAATAAAAACTGTTCTAGAACATTTTCGGAAGAAAATGTTAAACTTTACCATATTAAAATGTCAAAATAAAAATAAAATAGATGACAATAAAAAAGTGGTGTCAAAACCATTTTTATTAAATGGATATTCGTTTTTTGAGCTTCAAAATCAATTTATTAGGATCAATTCATTGAATGACCGAACTCAAAAAACCCATAAATTTTATTAAAATTATAGTGATTCTAAAGAACTAATGTTAAAAGTTTTAATTCGGCATCACCACAAGTAAACAGGAATTTTTTTTTTTTAATGCATTTCTCTGCCACATAAATGTGGATAGGAAATTAGTAAATTACACAGCCTTTCCTGTTCAGCCGTGACTGTTAATGTCGTAAGGGGGAATAACTCTCAAGACGTGTGTGTGATTTGAACCCACACTCTCTCGGTGTTTATAGCGTATTTTATACGCTCTTACCTACTAGGCCACCGAGGCCCCTAAATAGGAATTTCTTTTAAGAGGTATGAATAGATGTGAAAAGAAATCATTGAGAAAATTTCAAAATCAATTTTATATTTTTTAATATCAGTTAATACCTATACATAGTTCAAATATTTTCTAAAAGTACTGTATTTATTTAGTAACATTCATAATTTTATTTTATTTTTTTAACAAAATACAAAATTATTATTTTTTTTTTTAAATCGGCAACCATTTATTAGTAGATACTGAAAATAAAAAAAAAATAAAATAAAGAAAACAATTTACATTTTAAATTATATGTTTTTTATAATATTATATACAATTTAATAATAGGTGATGAGCCGAACGAACAAAAGATTCAAAAGACTAAGTAATAAAGTGTGCTAATTAGAGAGTCGAATGTAATAATATATTTAATAGTTACTTTAGTAATTTAAATGTTAGATCTTGTTTATTTGTTTTTTATTTATTTTTTTTTTTATTTATTATTTTAAATTGTTTTCATTTTTTTCTTCACATTTAGTTCTGAAAACAAATAAATACACGACAAAATTAATAATATTATAGCATGAGAAAAATCATAATACTGTAACAAAAAAAAATAATAAAATGGTCTATCAAATTATATTTAGACTGCCTTTTGCCTAATAAGTTGGTAAAAAATTTAAAAAGTGACAAATTGATTTAAGATTTATTTGAGAAATTTTTATAATTATTATCTATACAGTGAATTTTATTGTATTGAATTATCAATATAAAAATGGAGGAGAAGAAATTAAAGTATTCGATTAAATTTAATTGTTTACATTGAAAAAAATTTACTTAATGTCAATAAGTAGTTTATTAATGCTGTTATTACATGAGACAGTACTGTTATATATTTTGTGAACTAATGAACGAGTCAACTAATACATTTTATAAATCATTAATCAATAATTATAATTATATTTTTGCCTGGTCTTCATTTGACAATTAAAAATTACTACCTGTAATACAAGAAATTATTTGATCATAGAATTCAAAATATTTGGAAATTATTAGCTGTCATTGTTTGAAGTAAACACTCGTTTAAAATAAATATTAAAAATTAAATTCAGTCATCCAATACGCTGTCAAATTACTGATACTGTTTCGTGTATCATCACCTTTAGATATGTAAGAAATGTTAAAGCATCGGTAATTAAAAATGGCCATCATCCAGGCTAATCTTTTTAAAATTATAACTTTATTGAACTTAGTAAAGTTTTATAAGTTTTGATATTCTTTTATATAGTACTAAAAATATTTTTAAAGTATCTTTAATTTTTTGTGTTCTACGTCTTGTAGGAAGTTCCTTTAAAAGGGAAGTCTCAGTTCATTTACTAAGTAAGACATATTATATTTTTAATATTTTCCTAGATGACTTAAGAAAGTTGATAAGATGGTGTCAGAGTTTAATTATTTAAATTAGATTACATTTTTATTTACAATAGTTTCCGTATACATCTTTAGGAATCAAGTAATTTCCATTGTTAAATTAAAACAGTCCTGAAATTTTCCAGCATTTTAAATTGTACTATAAAACTTTCTTAACTTTATTGTTAATTGTTGTTTTCTATCATGTAATCTTACTAAAAAAATATATACTATAAACTATCCGATCTTCTTACAATTTATGTAATTTTTTTAATACTTGTTTTGCAATTGAGTTGACGATCAAACACTTTACCTAATTCCTTCTATATGGTATTCATTATTTATCCAATTTATTTTCATTTTTTCAATTTATAAAATCTACAATAAAAAAATTTTTTATTTAAATAAAACTCACAAGTTTAATTTTATTTTCAAAATTTTAGATTATTAATGCTGTTACCTCTTCATATACATAACATACATTTGTTGATTAATTTTAACATTTAAATTGATTGACAGGTAACTATTTTTTTTTTTCAGGTAGGCATTCATATTTAACAAAATGTTTATTGACATATTTAATGAATGTGTTAAATATGAAATCATGGTACACAAAAAACAAACAGACTATTTGTAAAGCACATAATAAAGTGGAAATCAATTTGCATCTTTTAAAATAGTAAAAAAGTAAATAAAAATTGTATATAAAAAAAAAGGAAAATAATAATAAAAATGTTTTGTAAATTTTTTATGTAAATATAGTTTGAGAAAACAAAAAAAAAAAAAAGAATAAAAATTTTTTTTTACTACCATTATTTTTCAAAATTTTAAAATTTGAAGAGGTGGAAATCAAAAGAAAATTTAAATAAAAATTCAATAATAAATATATTCAAAAAAATATCTTTCAGATTTTTTGATACTTAAGATATCAAATTGCATTTTTCTGTTTTGTTTTTTATTTTATGATGATTTAAATTTTATGATTTACAAGTGAATCCGTACCACACACCTAGATATTATCTACTACAGATTACAGAATTGTGTGAAAATTTGTGTATTTATATTTAAATTTTAGTTATTTATTTTTTTTTTTTTTTTTGCATTAAATTTCCATTTTTGTTTAAAAAAAAAATTTAAAATGAAAATTTTCACTCAACACCCATATTAAGAAGTACAGAGAAAAAAGTTTTTTTTTTTTTTGTTTTATTTTTATGTTTTATCATGACCGACTTTTATTAATACTGGAGCGGTGTTTTTTTTGAATATAAAATTTTTATGGTATTTTGTTAAAAATTTATTTGTTCTACAGTTTATTGAGTTGATTTTCTATCAAAAAAATTAAAAGGTAAGAATCAGTATAAAGTTTAACGCATTAATTATTTAAATTCGAATTAAATACGAATTTGACTAACTTCACTTTTTGATAGTTAATTTGATTTTATAAATTTAATTATGAATGTATAATCAGAACCAGAATGTAATCAGAAAAATGTTATGCTATGATGCTATAAAAGATGCTAAAATATTAATAAATATCTTAAAATTATCCGAAATACATCAATAAAATTAAAAGGCGTTAAGTTGAAATTGTTATAATTCAATATAAAACAACGCAGAATGAAAACCAAAGCACATGTTCTTTAAAAGACTAAAAAGAAACAGTTTAAAGTTTTGACTTGCACCAAAATTTCTAAGTTTTTTTGGAATTTTATATCTATGAAAAATTGTAAAATATCAAGATCAGGCACTTTCATTCATTTTGAGGATAGGAGCACCCTTTTCTAGTTTTGAAACGTAATAGCTCATAAATAGGGGGTGTTACAAAAAAAATTCTTAGCTTATTTAATATGCTAATTCCAAAAGATCTTTCTTTCCTTAAAATTTTTAGGTTTTATGAAGAAGATTTTCGGAAGTATGAAGGAAGCAAAATATTGCCAAATTTCACTTCTACATAACGGCAAATTAAGACACTAAATTGAAAAAAAATGTTTGATATTAATTTATAAATAAAAATGAGAAGAAGCTCTGTCGTTTGACGTTTTTAGATTAAAAAAGTATTAAACAGAACATATACATGAGATATATACATTTGAAAATAGGGATTTTTGAAAGTTTGAGAAATTCAGCAAGTTTCGAAATGCAGTGCTAAATAAAAAAATTGTTCAACAGTATGTTTTTTTTTTAAAATCATGGTTAAAATTGCATTTGTCTATCGTAACTGGTGTAGAGAATTTTTTAAACAGACAAATGTAAGAACAGACGGATAAAATGTACTAAAAACGAAATAGCTTAGAATCCTTCTAAAGTACTGTTTATAATTTTTTAATGACTGTTTTATTTATTGTCTAAATCTTTTAGTTTTAATCTCTCAGAGTCGCAAAGCTTTGTTATTATTTAGTCTTAATTTATTTATATGGTTTAGTTTAATGTATTAGTTTTAATTACATAGTTTTCGTTTAGTAAAATTTTCACTTTATTTACATCATATAATGAACCAAATATCGCTTATATTGCATCAAAGATATCGGATATGTTTCATTTGACCTTATATAAAATATAATATAATTTTGTTAATAAAAATGATACAAAAACTAAATTTATTGATTAAAAATTTTTACCGACCAATTTTTTATTTTTAAAGTTTGTCCAATAACTACAATTAAACAATTTTTAAAAGTTTTTTTTTTCTGTTTTTCTTAATTAAGTACTTAAAATTTTTGGAAAATTTTAACTTTAACACGATCTCTTTGTTACATATTATAATCACATTATAGTAACAACTAACCGATCAGTAATTGCAATACAAAACATTTATTTTAACAAGTATTTCAGTCATCAAAAAAATTACTAAGTGTTAAAATACAGAGTATTGCACAAGTTAAAATAAAAGAAAAAAAGATAGTATCTAAAAGCAAACATTTTCAAAGGCGAACATTTCAATATTTTTAAAATTTTCAATATTTCATAGAATTTTTTAAGTGAGAAGGAATTGTGAAAAATGAAGAAGCATTTATTTGTCAGTTTTAAGGTAAGATTATAGTAAAACAAAAACAATATAATATTTGACCTTTAATTTAAGTGTTTTTTTTATCCAATTTACACAGGCATCGAACTTAAAAGTTCCTTTATAATCAAACTTACAATTACCTTTATAATACCAAAGGTTGTAGGTGCCTTCAATATTGATATTTATACTCTTACGAACGTATTTCTCAATGTTCCGTACCATTTCTTTTTAGCCCATTTCCAAAGACAAAAAATTTTAAATATGGGTAGGTCTCATAAAAAAATTAATTTTGTGGAACAACTTTTTCATGTAGCCCCATCCATTAGGGAACTACAGCCCCTCAAACTTTGATAAGCCCTATTTTTAAACGCGTATATTTAGTGTAGTGCTTAACATTTTTTCAATCTGGACACGTCATTCGACAGGTAATTTTGTTTAGCTTTATAAATCAATATAAGAATTATATATATTTTTTAAATTTAGTATTTAAATTTACCGTTATGTGAAAACCAAATTTTGCATGATTTTTCTACCTTCGCATAACTCTAGCACGCTTTTAGATAGGGGTTTGAAATTTTGGGGCAAAAAAGAACTTTTAGAATTAGTATAAGTTTGCTCAGAAAGTTTGCTTTTTTGTACCACCTCCTGTATACGAGATATTAGGGCTCAAAAATTGAAAATTTGCTATTTTTAAGCATTTTTCTTCGGTAAGACAAAAAAATTAAAGCTCCAGTAATATATTTTTATGTATGTTAATGGTTTCTTTTAAATGTATAGGGTTCCAAAGTTACAGCTCCTCTAAATTCCAAAAATGTTCTATTTTCACATTTTTTTTTATTACAAAAAATTTCGTGAATTTTATTTCTTAAACTTTCAAATTTTTGTGCAAGTCACAATTCGAAACAGTATGTATTGTCTTTTCGTTTGTATTGTCTTATTGTCTTCTTTCGGTTCAGGTGGTTGCCGTTGCCAAATAACTTTTTCTTTGTATGAAAATAGCTTAGTGTTTACTGAAATTTGATATCTGAAATTTTGTGAAAAAAAATTAAGTCTGTTGCCTACAACTCTTTTGTTATATATTATCTGGGTATGTATTTAAAATGTTATCAAAAAACGATTTTTGCAAAATTTGGTTAGTCTAACTTTAGTCAAGTTGGAGTAGCTACGAAATGCGTATCTACATAAATTTATACTTAAGCTGAGTAAAAGCTGAACATTTAAAATTTTATAAAATTTGATTAAATTTTATGGTAACAGCATAACTTATGTTTGTGCGAAGCGGGTATCCTAGATTTGACACAGTCAACTATACATACACTTCCACGTTTACTATAATTTATTCATTAAATAAATATCTTTTGTTTTAATAATTGTCACTTCTGGGATACTCTATATTTGGTTCATTCATTTAAACAAAACAAAAACATATTATTAAAAATATATAAATAATATATTATTTGATGTTATACATATTTTAACCGCAAAATTAACATTTCACAACATTAATATTAGGTATAGGTACTACATTACATATTACTCAACATATTATTAATATTATTTATATTTTTACATCATAATAAAACTTTCTTAATTTTTTATTCTTGTATAATGTTTAATATGACATTTAATTACATTTACATTTTACTATATTATTATTATATTCATTTGTATTAAATAATTTTTTTTTTTTAATTTTTAAATTTTGTTTTTTTTTTTTTTAACATAATTTAAAATACATGTCATTATTTAGCTGTCAAAGTCATTAATTTTCGAAAAAAGAATGAACAAAAAAATAATAAGATAAAAAATATATATACATATAGGTATAATTCTGTATCAACACCTATAATCAAGTAAAATAACAACATTTGACAGGAAAAATAAAGGTGAAACCATGTAATTACTACCAAAAAAAAAAGGAAAAAAACATAATTATAAGAGATAGAACATAAGAGTAAAAACATGTGTTTAGCAAATAAAAAAGACAATTTAAAAAAAAAAAAATCAAAAACAAAACCAAAAAAACACTAACAATAATAATTGTAAACTTTCAAAAACTCTTGTCATTAAAATTACTTTTTTTTTTTTCTTCTTTCTTTCTAAACTGTCATTAAATTGTTAGCATTTTAACAAATTTTTTCACACCACAGATAAAAATGTTAAAAAATGTTATAAAATTATTATGCATCTACATATTATATTGTATGGTTTAAAATTATAATAATATTAATTTTATTAAGTGAAAAATGGTATTATGAACGGAATCTAACAATTTATAAAAGAAAATTGAAACAATATAAAGATTTACTTAGGCAGAAGTTTTAAAATATAATAAAGATGCAATATTATAGATACATATGTAGATACATTCTTTTTTTATTATAATATTTTTCATAATTACAACAAATAAAATAAAAAAAACCAAGATTTCAATGAATTTAAAGTAAGTTGTAGTAATTAAATATCACTTAGGTATACCTACCTTATTCCTAAATCAAAACAAATCATTTAGATTTAGAGTTTCACTTTTTTCTATGTGTTTAAATTTCAAATTTATTGGCCACATACTGAAGCAATAGAATTTATTAAATATCAAAGCTACTTTAAAAGTTGATATTTGAAATCTCTCAGTCATTAAGTCAAACTTATTTTCCATCTCCATTTTTATTAAGATAAACAGGTTAGATCAAAAAAAGAATGATGATATTCCTTTTCAGAAAATCAGAAAATCAGATTCTACTATTACCAATTCATATTTAATTATTAATGTGGGGGCCTGTTCATATGTAGTGGAACGGTAATTGTGAAGGAAAAAAAATCTAGAGAAAGATTTTAAAATTAAAGATGAATCATTCGAAAAAAAAAAAATATCTAGTTCATGAAAATTAAAGCTTTTGAAAATTTGTGGTATGAATTGATACTATACTTGATGGTTATTATAAGACTAAAGAATTCAACATTTGATATGTTATTTGTATTATTCTCTAAATTTTAATTTGAAAGATTTTTGTTATAACACTAATTATAAAAATATTAAAAATTTTACATAAAAATTGAATGAAATGACTGATAAATCAAATTAGCTTTTTCGACTATATTGAAACCATGTTTAGGTTTTGTTTCAAACAAGAAGATTATTTAAAAAAAAATACGCAAAGAGTCATATTTCTTGCAAGAACTGCAGTAAGACACAGGCACAATAGGTAAATTCAACGAAATTTTTCATCATTTCTTTTATTCCAACAACCTTTCCAATTATGAGAAGCATTACCTGCTAGCAATGATTACCTATTTAGCAGAATTTTGTTATAACATTAACCAAGATTTAATTTTATTAACATTGTAAATAATACGATTAATATTTATTGATCTTTTTATATATTGAACTTCAGACGGGATAATACGTTTAGTAGAACAACAATATCAAAGGAGAGGCATTAACGATTCGTTAATCTACTCGCTTCTATTTGACATTACATATATTATGAATTAAGTTTAACTTGTTTTTAAACATAACACTGCAAAATGTTACATTTTTCTCAATAATAATAAAAATTTGAATTTATCAACCGTTTATTATTTTCCTACAACTAATTAGAAAATAAAAAAATTAAACAAATGCGACCGGAAGTGTTTCTTAACTGTAGTTCATGTTATTATAATTTTAAAATTATTTATCATAAACTACAATAAATTATAATTTTGCTCCCTAAAAATTATTTTTCTAAAATTTTATTTTAATTGTACATAAATTAAGAAAAAAAAAAAAAAAAATAGAACACAGACTAAAATTAGCACCTTTAAATAATGAGGGATGAAAAAGAATTTATAAATGGATGAATGAATTCGTAGTTATAATAAAAAACAAAAAAATTATTAATTTCATTTTAAAATTGAGATTAAATGAAAATTTATAACCATATTTATTTATTTTTTTTTTTTGAAACACATGGGTAGTCCAGTTCAGGTTCTTTTTTTATATATAGACAGTATAATTAAAAATGAATCAACAATAATATAATTAGGTGTTAGATGAGCATATTATAGGAATTAAGAAGATATTATCATTGAAAACTACTTGAATTTTATATTATTACGATATTGTAACCAACTGGTAATTTACAATAAGAGAATTATTTTTGGAAGTTACTTAGAGTGACCATATAATTAACAGTCTGTTCTCTAGTTTTTAATTTTTTTTTTAGGATCCCATCAATTAGAGAATATATTTGAAACTCTTGGGATATCCTTTTAAAATCATAAGGCGTGTTAATTAGAAATAAATTACAGGAACTAAAAAAAATTTAATCAAAATATTAATTTATTTTTTGCTTAACAATATCTGATCAATTTTTATTATAATTAAAGATTATTGAAGCAGTTTTAAATCTACGCTTCCGAGTAAAAGTAATGTTAAAAAAAAAAATATGGTAATTTTTATTTTTAATAATGACAGCTGATGCAATAATAAAACTTCAAAATGTACGACAAATAATACTTTTGACAGTTTTAAAGTTTTCGAATAATATCTAGCAATAAATTTAAATTTTCATTTTATCAATTGGAAATTATTCATACAGAATTAAGTTTATATGCTTTTTTTTCATATGGTAAATATTTAAATTCGAATTATCGCAAGAAAGCTGGAATTTAAATAATTAAAGGGCCTCGGTGGCCTAGTGGGTAAAAGCGTATAAAATATGCTGTAAACACCAAAGGAGTGTGGGATCGAATTCCACACATGTCGTAAGAGTTATTCGCCCTTACGACATTCCACGCCTGAACAGTACAGAATTTCCTCTTCACTTTTATGTGGCATTGCATTAAAAATGCATTAAAAAAAAAAAAAAATTATTAAATTAAAAAACAATTTCTTCTAAAGCCGGATGTGGTTTTTGTACATTTTTTTTTTTAAAAAATATGGTAACAAATTACGAAATTCGAATTTGAAATTTTCACTTTTGTCAACTAATACCTTTATAAATAATTCTAAACGGCTTAAAATGAAAATAATATGTAGGTACTTATTAATTTGTAAAAAAATTAGTTCTCTTAATGGGAGTTATCATAGTAATAGCTACTCAAGTATTCTTACATAATATATATACAAAACAGCCAAGGAAACATCACTTCCGATTTATTTTTTCGAATTTTAAAAGATTTTACAATTTTTAAAATTTCTAATAGAATTTAGTCATGCTGAATGACTTTTCGTTACGTTTCGTCAGTTAGTTTAGTTTAGTATTAATTGATACCCACTTTGTTACGGTCCGAATTTATTTTTTCGACACGTTAATTCAAAGAAATTGTTTTAAAATTTAAATAAATTATTTATAATAATTAATGAACATTTTATTGCATCAGTTACTGAATTTTAGTTGCAATAATTTTTTTTTTTAAATTGTTTATGAATAATGACAATGAAAAAAAATATAAGAAAATTGTTATCTTCTTTCATTTAAAAAAGAAATACTGACATTTGAATATTGACATTGACAATTTTTAAAAATTTTTATTTTGACATTTAAATTTTTTTTTTACGTATTTATTGAAAATACTATGTAATATTTAAATTTAAAATAATCCTTGAATTTTCAATCAACGAAATCAAATATAAAGAATTTTTTTTTAACAAGGACCAGACTTTGACAGAGTTAAAGAAAATAATGACTTTCAAAACGAATTTATATTGACTTTAATAAATTTTTTGATTTCATGTCAGTCTGGATGTTTTTCCATATATTCCCTTTTTTTTTATCCCTTAACATACTATAAATATGTACGACTATTCTGAAATATTTTAATATATTCTGTAAATTTTTGTATAGGTACTAAAATACATATATTTTTCTTTAGAAATTCATAATGATTATCTGAACAATGAACGATGAAAAAAAAATACCTCAGGATTAAAATTGGAAAAAATAGAATATAAATACCGATAAAAAAAGAAAAAAAAAGAGAAACCTATAAATACCTCAAGCAAATTGGATATTGTTGTAGCTGATATATCCTGATCTGACAGTTTGTTAGTTGTTTTGTTTTTTTTTTTTCAAGTGGAAGTTGTTGAAATATATATGACTGACAATTGGCAATAAACAGCTGTCAATCAAACATCAAAATATCATCAACAAGAATGAAATAAAAAAAAAAAAAAAAAATGGATGAAGAAAACCGCAAAACGTAAAAGGAATTCAATTTATGTTTATGTTGTAGGTTGGTTTATTGATGCTTTTAATATATTCTTTTAAATTTTTTTTCCTGATTTTTTTGTTTTTTTCTTGTGTCTTGTCTGTTCTTGGGATTTTTTTTGTTTTTTTTACTTTAATGATTCTGTGAATATTATCGGATTTCTATCAAATTGATAGCTGCCTGGCTACCTTATTTTGCATTGCAAAATCCATAAAAGAAAATATAAGAGTAGAAATAATGGAAAATTCTGTTTAATATTATTGTTATATATTTTGATGTGAATTAATTGAAAGGTAGACGACTAGTGATTATTAATTTTAAAGAATATTGAAGTGGTTTAACATTGAATTATGGATATGTACTACAGATATATTTAATTGCTTTTGTTTGTTATAAACTAGTTATCAACCTTTTAAGAAATAGAAAGTTAATTCAAAAAAGAAAAACGGAAAAAAGTAAAATATATAATTGAAAATTATGGATTTGATTTAAGTCATACACGATTTTTGCATTTGTTTTTATATTTAAAGGTAAACTGAAATATAAAATTTATTTGGAACATTTTTAAAAGTTCTTTTTTGGATTCTTTTGTAAAAAAAATACAAACAAAACAAAGAACCTAAATGTATTTTTCCAAAAAAAATTTAAACCACGACTCTTTTAATGATAATAAAAAAAATGTATTCATAAAAACATCGTTTGCATAGAAATAGAAAATATTTAATTTTAAATCTTTACTAGTATTCGCCCGCCCCTCGAAATTCGAGGTGTTTTAATTAGCAATTACAATACAATATATACAGTATAGTTTCTTTATGATTTTATTTAAAATGTAAAAATACAATTTTCAATAATTAAAGCCTTTATGAATTTAAAATTTCTTTGTAAATGATATTTTTTGTAAAAACACGATTATTATTATCTTTTAGAAGTTGCCCTTGATTTATTGAGTATTGGAAACTCAATATATACCTATTATATATGTATATATTATAAGAAGCCTAAGATGATAAATCATTGAGTAAAAGGGTTTTAAATATCTATTAATACAGATTAAATATTATGATGATATTATGATATGTAAGAATTTATTTCGTTTAAAATATAAAAAAAAAAAACAAAAAAAAAAAACAGAACTGAATCGAACTTGCAAAATGAAAAAGCAACTATTAATAACCCCACACTTTACCGCTGTTCTAAACACTAAACTGAAATTTTGATCTTTATATTCAGTTATATTGTGAAATTCCTACTCCTACCATACAACCAATATTTTAAAATTTTTAATCGAAAAGAAAAATAAAACAAAAATTTAACGGAATCAAAGAGCGTCTTTTTTGAAAATGCATAATATAGGTATAGATTATACATACTATATGATACATATGTAATATACTTTACATGGGATTTTTATAAAAATGGAAAAAAAATTTTGGAAAAAATATTAATTTTGTAAGATGGCTATACTGAATATTTATCATTTAAAAAGAAAAAAATGAAAGTTGGTTGGTAAATCATTGATTAAAATGGTTTTAAATGTCTGTCACTTACAGATTAAATATTATGATATGTAAGAATTTATTTCGTATAAAATATTAGAAATATAAAAAAAAAAAAAAGTAGAATAGAATCAAACTTGCAAACTAAAGACTTCTAAAGTTTAAGAAGCCGCCCCTCTACCACTGCACCAAACTCCCCACTGAAGTTTTGACGTTTATATTCAATTTTATTGTGAAATTTCTACTTCCCACCATGCAAAATATATTTTAAAATTTTTTTTATGTTTTTAGAAAAAAACAAAAAGCAAAAACAACAAAACAAAATTTAAAATTCAACGGAATAAAAGAGCGTCGTTTTTGAATATGTATATTATAGGTATAGATTATACATATTATATGATACATATGTATATACTTTACATGGGTTTTTTATAAAAATGGAAAATTATTAATGAAAATCAGAAAATTTTGGAAAAATATTAATTTTGTAAGATGGCTATACTGAATATTTATCATTTAAAAAGAAAAAAATGAAAGTTGGTTGGTAAATCATTGAGTAAAATGGTTTTAAATGTCTGTCATTTAAAGATTAAATATTATGATATATTATTTTCTCCACGTTTGTTTTTAATTTAACCGTTATAAATGAAAAATTAAACTGTCAAACAACAATTTTTTTCTACTTTTGTTACGTCTAGAGTTTGCTTTAAATTTGAATAAGTAAAGCTGATCTCAAAGAGAATCTCCTTCGTATTTTAATTATCTTATAGGAGACTATTATAATATATTTTAAAGTAAAAGAATTATTTATAGTAAATAAGGCAGGACTATATAATAAACTTTTAAAACTTTTATGCTGCGTTTAGAGTTACTTCCTCTTGCTAATTCTACAGTTCATTTAATAAAAAACTAACGCGATTTTTTTTGGAAAGAATTTGCCGTGTCATGTTATTCATTTATATTATAAACCACCAATCTATTGTTTTGGTTGAACTATACTTGTTTGTTTAACAATATCTAAGGGGAAAATTATTATACCAAAAAAGTACGCTTATAAAAAGAAAAACGAACTTTTTAATTAAGATGAAAATTAACTTAGTAAAAACTTAAATATTACTGGTTAATATTCGTTAATTTCTTTACCTTCTCATGAACTTAGGGTGACCAGATTCAGCATTACAAAAATTATTTTTTCATATTTTTCATGTCGGTTTGTTAATAAATAGTCATAAAATTGTGAACAAGTAAGTGCTTTATAATTGAATTTAAGCCAAATAATACTTTTTATTGTTTCAACATTTAAATGATTTTCTTTCATTCGTCTATTGATTTTCAATTAAAGAAAATATTTTTTCCACATTTGCGTTGTGGGCTGGAATTGCAAACAAAAATTCTGCAATGTTAAGTAACTCACTGTTCATTTCAGCTACATGAGTTTTTTTTTTTAAATAACTAACCCATTTTTGGTGAAGGGGTAATATTTTAAAATTGTTTAATTCAAAATTAACTAAAATTACAAAACTGGTCAAAAAGCTTAGATTCATTAAAATCTAAATTTTTATTTTTCAAATAAAGTAAAGATTTTTCTAAATTATTCCATTTAGGGAGATTTTCAAAATTCATCCATTTAAAACATTTAATTCCTGAAGAGAGTTTGTCCACATAATATCTAGATAGTTCAAACATCTTACGTAAACATTTAATACATTTTTTAGTCATATCTATTACTTCCTGTTCTTTTCCATTTGCTGCATTTTTTCTAAAAACATCTTCAACTTTGCATTCTTAGCAACTTGTGATCAATTCTAAGTTTTAAAAGTTACTTAACGCTATCCAAAGGACCCAATATTTCAATTACAGAATTATTTTCTCTTTCAATTGCTTTTATGTTTTTAGCACATTTCCAAAAAAATTTTGAAAAAATGTGGTTATCAGTTTCACTTTGTCCGTCCGTCTGTCCGTCTGTTTACAAAACTTCTACACCGTTAAAAATAGAGAAAAAAAATGTTAACCATGGCTAGGCCTCATAAAAAAAATAATGTTTTAGAGCAACTTTTTCATGTAGCCCCTGCCATTACTGAGCTAGAGCCACTCATACTTTGAAAAAGTCCCATTTTTAAATTCGTGTATCTCATGTTCTACTTAATAATTTTATAATTTACTATATAAGTTTACCGTTATGTGAAAACCACATTTTGCATGAAATTTCTTTTTTCATAACTCCGGCACGCCTTTAGATAGGAACCTGAAATTTTGAGACAAGAAATTTTAGAATTAGTATAAGTTTCCTTAGAAAATTTTTTTGCACCACCCCCTGTTTAAGAGGTATTAGGGCTGAAAAATTGAAAATTTGCTATTTTTAGGCACCTTGTAACTTAAACACCTTTACAAATTTTTCTTCGACAAGACATAAAAATTAAAGCCCCAGTAATATATTTTTACGTGTGTTAATGGTTTTTCTTAGTTATAAAGGGTTCCGGACTTACAGCCCCTCAAAATTCCAGAAAAGTGTTTATTTTCACATATTTTCTTATTACAAAAAATTTCTTAAATTTTATTTTTTAAATTTTCAAATTTTTGTGCAAGTCACAATTCTAAACAGTTTGTATTGTGTTTTGGAAATGTGCGCTTTTAAAAACCGTTGGTTTACATTCTACTTTGTTTACTTATCATAATAGAACATTAGATAATGTAAGAACGATAAATTTTGGAAAAAAATTAACAATATTTTTTTTAACTCAAATCAAGGTTGTAAATAGAACACAAAAGATGATAATTTAGAAAAACATCCTTTTTAAGGCTGAAAAGAGGACTTGTCCTATTAAATACTCAACTCTTCAAATCAGATGAAATTAGGTTGTAATTACAGAGTTTCATATATTAGTCAGCTATTCTAATATTATTTTATATCTATAGTTATATTAGCTTTGTTATGTACTATAAAAAAAATTTTCGCCTTTTCATTTATTATTCATATTTGATAAAGTTTCAGTTTTAGCAATATTATCATTTTCAATAAGCTGTTGATTACAGCGATGTAATTATATATGTATCATGATACCATCATATACTAAATTTTCGGGTAATTCCCAAAATTCACAAAAAATAAAATTCATAATGATTTTTGCCGCAAAAAAAAGATGTTAAAAGATGTATGCAATTAAAATAATTAGAAAGAACTTCAGAGTTCTTACAAAATCAGAGTTTTTAGCTTTTTCTAGAATATACTTTGCATGTTTTCGGATTTGGGGTTGTTTTTTTTCGTGGAATTATTTTTTGTGGATTTTATCTTTTGAATTTTTATGTATGGATTTCGGTTTGTTGATTTGGTCACCAACACAAATTTTCTTCTGGTACAATTTACAAACGATTTAAATTCCCTAAAAAGTTAGTTAATTACATAATTATATTGACATTTACAAATTCTCAATTAGGTATCTTAAAATTTGTAAATAGTTTGGTTTTATTTTTTTACTTCTTTTAGAAGAACAAAGCAGGACTCGATAGAATTTCTCGAAATAATTTGGTGTGGTGTATTTGGCTCACTTTTCGTTTAATCTTGTGAAAGAGTTCAAATCTAAAAAATAAAATGAATTTCGAAAATATTTTAAAATTTTAATTATGTAAGTTGGTTTTATTCTATCTTTTTAAGAATAAAATTAAGTAATTTTTTATTTATTCACAATTCAGATATTCAAGGTCTAATATTGTTTTTTTATTTTGTTATTTTATTTCTTTACTTAATTTCTTTTCAAAGATATTTAAATTATACTTTTTTTTTCTTTGGAAATAATTAAATTACATTTTATTTTTAATAGCTGTCAAAAATTTAATTGATCTAATTTTCAATGTCATTTAATGGTGGCGCATAATGTTGCGCGTGTTTTTAATAAAGTAAAATTAAAATGAAAAAAAAAACAACTAGAAGAAATGTCTTGTTAACAAAACTTATTCTAGAAATTAAACAAAATAATATCATAATTTTTTAATTAATGATCGATTCAAGGAGGCTATTAATTAAACAGACAAAAATTTAAATAAAATTAAATTAGTAATAAAAAAAAGTTAAAATGAAAACATTTATAAGATATTTTTAAAATAGAAGAAAACATTAATTTTATGTTATTTTAACCTCATATAAAATGTAATGATCGGATTTTTTTTTTGTTTTTTTTTTATGAATAAAAAACAATAAAAAACAATTTATTTCTTTGAAATAAAATCGATCAATAAAAAAATCAGTGTAATAAAAAATGATTAAATAAAAAACAAAAGGTATTATTATGTAGCTCTAATATAAAAAGTTCACCTTTGAATTAAAATATAAAATTTTTTAATTACTTTTTGTTTTGTGATTTTTATTATTATAGTAGGAAGATAAATAAACGATATGAAAAAGTCGTAGATAACACCTTAATTGTCAGTAATTATTATGATTTTTTTTTATATTTTTAAAAGGTTGTGAAACACTGGTTTATTATCTGGTCTAATTAAATTTCTTTTCACTTCATTTTGAAGCGTTGTGAGAAACACTAGTTTATAATCTGTTATATTTAAATTCCTTTTCATTTTATTTTAAAAGGCTATATTGATTGTATCTAAAAAAAAGTTATACAAAAAACAAAGATCTAAACAAATGTAAGAGCTACAATAACTTAAAATAAAATTTCAGTGAAAATTAAGGAGGGCAAACAACATAATTTTTCAATCTTATGGTTTAAAACCTTTGTTAACTGCTTTACTTCGATTAGAATGTTACTTACTATCAGATATTATTATTAATTTTGAAGTTTAATTGAAATACGTCTTATTCTTTTCATGAATATATAATGAATTAAAATTACTTTTAATTTGACAAAATATTTTCGAACTTTATATTTTCGAAATTATAAAAAAACCCTTTTTTGTTTATTTGCATAAGTGGAAGGTAAAAGACTGCAATTAGAATTATTATTGTTACAAATGAAATCTTTTATTTCGGGTGTTCATACTTAGAACATTTTTAATAGTTTTAACGTATGATATTTCTCGACCTTCAGCTTACTTTACTCTTCGTAATTTTGCTGATGACACTGAAATTAACAAAATAGTTGACTTTAGACTTTATTATTCGTTGGTCAAAGAAGTTTCCTATATATTACGAAGCATCTTTTCAATACCTACGTTGAACACTTAAGTCAGGTTTGGTCACCGTACTTAGTGATATTTCCCGCATTAATTCTGTCCAAAATTTGTTAATATTCGCTTTACGTCATTTATCATAGATTGCTCCAATTCTTCTTTCTCCCTATAAAACTTAGATTTGTTTTAATCAAATTCTCTCCAGACATGTCGATTAATGGCGCACATGTTGTTTGTTTAGAAAATAATTTAGCGGCGATATAATATCTTCTCAGATTTACCAGCAGATGAAATTTAAATAAAATCTGAAAACTGTATGCTAGCATGTCTTTTAATAATCAATATAGTAGTTAAAGGATGAATAGTGTAAATCAATAATCGTAGTTTGTTTGATATCATATTACAAGTGGAAAGTATGATCCCCGAAGTATTTTTAACACAATAACAATTAAATGAAAATTAACTCCAAAAACACTTACTACGGAGAAATACATATAGGTAAAAATCTATTGTTCGAAATTGTGGGTGCCATAATACCTTCCTTATAAATTTCATGTATGCGATCGGTAAAAATAATAGATACGACCAAAATATACGTATGATATAAACTACAGGATATTTTTTTTATGGAAATTTATATAAAATAACGCTTTCATATATCTATCGCTTATTATATCATTAATATTATATTAAAAATACTTTCACCAAATACTAAAATAAATTTTTAACATGATCACATTATATAATAACTAAAATATTAATAAAATTCACAATAGAAATATTCTATATAAGTAATAAAATATTAATAAAATAATTCACAATATTGAAATTCTATACTTATAATAAAATAACATGACTTTCACTTACATTTAAAAAAATTTTTTTTTTTGTTTTGACTAAAGAAAACTTCAATATAAAAAAAAAAGTAAATTACATATAAATTTATTAAACCTGTCTTATACAATATTCTATTTAAGTTTTTATTTAATTTTTTGTAATGTTAAAGGGTTTTTTTTTTTTTTTTTATATTATAGTATAAAATAGCTTATAGCATTGTTTTGACTCTTTTATTAAAAGAGTCATTAAATAGTGCTTTATTATATTGCTTACTTCCTCAATAAATATTAATTTAGGGCTACTTCTTTTACATATTACAAATGTTTTAGTCTGCATACAAACAACATATTAAAGATAATAAAAGTGAAAATAAAAAAAAAAATAAAAAAAATACACTCCTATATTATATTTTATATCTTATATACATACCTTATATATCTATAGATATGACATATTTAATGTTAATATTCGTAAATGTTAGTTCCTTTTTATTGGATTGGATGCCCCCTGCACAGAAATTGAATTTGATCAAAAGACAAAAAGAATAAAATAAAAAAAAAAAATTAAATTAGTTCCCAGCTAAATATAAGTGGTTTTTATTTAATAAATACATATCTACATATAAATTATAATATACATAATATTATGTGTTTTTTTTTTACCCATTTTTTAGATATTCGGACTAACTTTTCTTATGTCTATAGTAAACTTTCTTTTTTTTTTTTTTTTGCTTTTATTATTGTTATTTGTTTTTTCCTTGGCCTCTTCTTTGTTTAACATATAGATCGTATTTTGTCTTTTGTTATCTTATTTTTAGACTATATTTGGACATTTATTATAATTTGTGTAAATTTATTGGACATTCGTTTTATTTTCTTTATTGTTTTTATAGAGTCTCCCTTTTCCATTTAAATTTTGTTTTTTTAGAAATTGATAATCATTTCGTTTTGTTTTTTGTTGTTAGTTTTTTTGAGAGCTTCATAATTTTCATAAAAAAACAATAAAAAATTCGATTTTTTTTTTTTTCTTCAATTAAGAACAGTGAGGAAAAAATGCGTGTATTAATCATCATATACGGTTATATTTTATTGTTTTATAGTAGTTAACACTTTGAGATTTTCTATCTTAAAAAATTTAAATTTATCAATTTAATATTTTATACATTTTTATATATTATATATTTAAGGGCGACGCAAGGTTTTTTTGTTTTGCCAAATTCATAGAAGCCTAGGCAAGAATAAACACTTTATGGAATTTAAAATATGTAGTTCTGAATAATAATTCGGTTTTACATTGTGGTTTTTTTTTTGTGGATCACGAAAGAATATTATGGAGTTTAACAGTTTGAAAATCGACTAAATATCTATTAAAATTAAATATTCTTTGAAACAGATAATAATATAGGGTTTTCCAATTTGAGTGATATGATTTCTTTTTAAAAAAAAACACACTAATTGTTAAGGAAATTCAAATGTTTTTTATTTAATGTGAAGTACAATCGATAGAATTAAGTTCTGAATAAAACGTCATTCAAATAGCCTCCATGACTTCTTTTGCAGGAACGAATTTGATGAACCCAATTTTCGAGCACTTTTTCCACTAAATCAATCGTATGTCATGAATAGCACGTTCAATATTAACTTTTAAAGCTTGAAGAGAGTCTGGTTTATTGCTAAAGACCAATGACTTCAAATAACCCCACAAGAAATAGTCTAATGGTGTTAAATCACAACTTCTTGGAGGCCATTCAATGTCACAATTTCTTGAAATGAACGAATCTCCAAGTTTTTCTCGTAATAATTCGGTTTTTGCACGTGCTGTGTTGTACGTAGCCCCGTCTTGTTGGAACCAGATGTTGTCAAGATCAACTTCTTCCAATTTCGGCCATAAAAAGTTGGTTGTCATCGATCTATATCTCTCTCCATTGACAATAACGGTATTACCAGCTTCATTTCGAAAGAAGTACGGACTGATGATTCCACCAGATCAAAAACCACACTAAACTGTCAAATTAGGTGAATGTAATGGTTGTTCATGAATAATTTGTGGATTTTCCTCGCACCAGAATCGACAGTTTTGTTATGACATACGACTTGATTTAGTGGGAAAAGTGCTCGAAAATTGGGTTCATCGAATTCGTTCCTGCAAAAGAAGTCATTAAATAAAAACATTTGAATTTCCTTAACAATTAGTGTGTTTTTTTTTTAAAAGAAATCATATCACTCAAATTGAAAAACCTTTTATAAGATACTTAACTATTAAACTTCAAATAAAAATATTGCTTTTAATTTAAAGGCTAGATGTTAGATGTTACCATCAACGATTCACAATGATTAGAATCGTATGATAATTGGGGTCAATTTTGTTGGATTATCATTAATGAAATGTTTTATCAATTTTTATAAAAAATTTCAATATGAAAAAATTTGGAAAAAAGATCTTAAAAAATTGGAACTCATTAATCTTTTCATATCTATATGCATATATATTATTGATTGAAAGGCTAAATGATTCTTAAAATTGAATAATGATTATTATGATTTTTTAACATTTCCAAAGGAGTGAATTGCCTAAATGATTCATATAATGTTTATATAATTCAAGAGTACGGGATATTCTCATACAATGTAGTAAATTAATGGCATTAAAAAGTTACAAGAAGATTAAATCCATTTTTAAATGAAGGTACTGAAGTTTATTTTACACTTTTCTGTTTTATTTTGACTTGATTAGAATAAATTATAATGATTTTAAAAATGAATGTTAAGAAACTAGTGGTTCAATAATAGAACAAACAATTTTGCTTAAATTTGACTTTTTGATGACTTTTCTTTTGACACTTTAGTTTTGACACTTCAAAATTAATTATTGTTTTTAGATTTCTAATCTAAAATCGTTAGAGACTTTTTAATGTGGAATTCCGAAAATAAAAGATTTACACAGAGTAACCAAAAAAAATACTACGAAATTTTAATTCGATGTTCAAAGTATAACGAATATACCCAAGATATCAGAATATAGTCTAACATTGTGATCAAAAAATTATTAAAATTATTATTCTTCATTAACATAATCAAATGATACTATCTAAAATTAGAATCGGTAAATAGCTGCAGCTTTCTTAGCTTGTGTTTATTGAAAAAATAAATTCGGTGTTCTTACTGAAACACCATTTATATTTCACTATAAAATTTATAGCAAAATATGTAGGTACTATGTATATAAACGTAAAGGTATGCTTTAAAGACATCATAGGTGAATTAAACAATAAAATTTTTTTTTTTTAATTTCTGTCTGAAAATAAAAAAAAAAATGTAATCCAAATCAATTAGAAGAAAATTTACCTGTTGATTTTCATAAAATATAATAACGTAATATATTTTATATAGGGTGTTTCAGGATAAATCTGAAATAGAGCAAGAGGTTATTCAGCTATGGTCAAAACAAATAAAAATTATTGGAAAATATTGTCTCTATTTTCTAAACTGTTTTAAAAAATATCTGAGCTTAGAAAGTTTTATTTTCAAAAATATAATTGGATTTAGTTTAGTATCAATTATATTGGAACTATATAAAAAAGGGTATATAACCAATTACAAAGTCGTACATTTTATTAAATATACCACATCTATATACTTTTTAGACCTGTTTACCTTTTAAGTTTGGTCTGTTTTAGAAGGCAAATCTAATAACCTTTTTAAAGTTTTGTACTTCAATTAACCATATTTTATATGGTTCCACAACTAAATTAATTTATTTTGAAAATTAAAATTTTTTAGATAGATAGATACATAATTTACTTTATTATTGTCATTAATGCCAATAAGAAGTTTATGGGCCCTTTTCCATTCGGATGTGGACCATGAAAATTTTTTATTTTGAAAATGAAAAAGGCTCCCTATCTCCCAAATGGTTGATTACATCCCATAAATTATTTAATATAATTTTGTAATTTTTTTTTTATTGTGCTTTCTAAATCACACCATACTCTATATTAGATTTATCACGAAACACCCTATTTTTGGACATTATATACTTATTTAGATGTTTAATAAATAACATCATGCTGTTTTACCTATATATATTTTAAATACTAAACGAAACAAATAATTAAATAAATTATTTTTTTTTTATATTGAAATAACATTGAAATCATATTATTATGAATCTTTAAAAAAAAAATAAATAAATAAAGAAAAAAATAAAAGATAAAATAAATAAATATATTATAAATATATAAGTAAATAATATGACAATTAATTCATTGAGTTGAGGACCTCTGACAGTGCGGTTTGTCTTTTCATTATTAATTTTACGATATTCATTATGATTTTTTAACTATAATTAAATAAATTAATCACTTTTGAGGTATCTCATGGTGTGTTTCGACATTTTATAAACTTAACACATTTAATTCGTTAAAGAATTATGATTGTAAATATGTAAAATACATTATGTTGAATATTGTATATAATTGTTTTATTTATTTATTTATTTTTTTTTTTAAACTTTAATTTATGATAGGGTAATTAAGAAAAAGGTTTTTTTTTTAATATATTTTTTATCTGTTCAGTTTCATGATAATAAAGTAAAAAATATAAAATTGAATGAAATGAAAATGAAAGAAAAACGAAAAGGAAATTAAATAATAAAATAAATTTAAATTATCTTTTTTTTTTTTTACTATAAGTATATAAATGAATTTAAATTCCAGTAAGAAAAAAAAAAATATAAAAAATTTAGTCTTTTGAATAGAGATATTTATAATATTTTTATTATATCGACTATAATAAATTTTAATTTAATTCAAAAATTTTCTAAAATGTTAATTTCTAACATTGCTATTTAACTATTAATGTGCTATATCTGAATGTATATACATATGTATATGTATTTGTATTTAACAATTTTTAATTGGGTGCTATATATGTAATATGTATATATATGTATAAATAAAATTATAGTTTAATGCTTAAAATATTATCAAACAATTTTGTAGAATATATATTATATATAATGTATCGAAGCATTAGAATATACGCATTGATATGCACTAAAATATTAGATATATTTGGAAGGAAACATAAATGCAGAAGCATCAAAACTCCTATATTCCGAAATAAAAGAAAATAGGAGGTTTAAAATAACTAGGACAGTAGATTATAGGAAAAACGTTAGATATTCATCTCGAAAATCTGCAACTCTATTATATATATAATAAGAGTTAACGCAATATTAATAGTTATAGTCTTTAAGACTAATTTTAATCTCTTAAGACGGGTCTGGTCTTGTTAATGAGTTACAGTATCACATATAACTGTAATATTTTGTACAGTATCATTCGATAATTTTCACAATCCGTACTAAAAGAGAAAAAAATAACCTATTCATTGAAGGGGAGGTTTTATTGTAAAAGAGAAGAATTCAATTTATTTTTTTTTTTTTTAAAGAAAAAAATGTAAGGTTTTTTATACGGTGTAAAAATTGGCATGTTTTTTTTTCTTATCAAATCTTTTCACAATACTTTTTCACTAAAAATATCTTTATATTAAATATTTTGAAAAATAATAAAACAATAAATTATAAAACAAAAAAAATTATAGCTTAAGTATAATGAATTCATGAAAATTTAAGCAATTGTATGCAATATTTCTCTTTTTAGTTGAGAGAGGGTAGATAATATTATATTGTACCAATTTAAGGTACGCACTACACAGTACAATATCATACAATTGTTCAATGTTCAGTTTGGTTCAATAAGCTTATAAATATCATATGAATGCTGAAGTACTGTTGTATCTTATATTTAGGTTTATTATTTATTATACAACCAACGCTTGGAACAATATTGGGTGGGTGAATGCTATATTATCTCCAACCACTTGTTGCATGAAAAATATTATGCACTATTTTGAATAATTAGTTCAACCGTTGAACCAATTTTATTATTTTTTACAATTTTTAATGGAACTATTGATGTATTAATTTCATAATAATATAAAATAATATTATAAATAAAGAAATATAGGTACTAATAAAAAGACAAAAAAAAGTATGAGCTAATTTTTATGATGAAATAAAACAATATGTTTATTTATATGGAAATTTTCAATACAATAATAAAACTCACATAATTTATTTTAATAACAGTACCTACAAATATATCTTAATTACTTTTTATAACAGTGGGAACTTGGGATAAATAAAAATTATTTAAAATAAAAAGTGAAATTATGTTAAATAAAGTGAAGAAAATCAAATATAACAAAATAAGGAATATTATAATTCTTTGAGTAGATAATATATATTTTCTTTTCCTTTTTATCGTATATCTACTCAAAAGAATATAACTACTGAGGGTTAACTACTGATTACACGATTATTAACTCTACTCTAAAGATGTTTTAAAAGTATTCGGCAAAAAATATAAGAACTTTGTCAATTTTTAATAAAGAATATTTTAAGAAAAGGAAACAACTCATATGAGGACAATATTTTGTCGTTACTTTAAAAAAATCTGTTTTATAGCACACTATATCTATACACCATTGTCCAAATTTTTAGATGTAATGTTATATTATTAACACTAAAGTTTCAATATAATATTATAGCAATATTTTTAAATAACTATTTACTATATTCAGTTCCTTGAATGATAATTAAGCTTTCAAAAGGACATTGAATTTGAATACTAAAAAAAATTAATCCCATATATTTAGACAAAAATATAGGATTTTAACAAACTATAGTAACTGATCGATGGTACTACATAAAAAAGTTTCCCTTTGCTGATAATTTATCCCCAAAAAAAGTGCTTTGTAAGTGTATCCTATTCAGTTATATCTATACCTTATAATTACAGAAAGTATATCTTCAGAAATCTAGGCTACCTACTCTAATTACTAAATTAATAATTACATCGATAAAATTAGTTTATATACGAGTGCTAAATTATGACAATCTACTACATATACATATTATATTACATATAGTAATATTGTACATATAGCAAGGATAGTACAAAAGCTTTGCTTAAATTCCAGTAAATTAAACAATCTAATATCATTATTCACAACTTCATATTGTACTTAATGTAAAAATAACTTTAAGCTATCTTTGTTTTTCTTACCATATATGTAATCGATTTAATTTTTTTAATTAAAGAATTGTGAAACTTTTTGATACCTACTGTTTCCATGCATTATAGATAAAATTATTCCATTAAAAGTTAACATTAAAAGTTCATTATGTGAACAACTGCAAAATCATTATATCAAAATGGCATTTTATTTTAATAATAAAAATAATAAATGTAATTATTTAAAATCTTTAAACGAAAATCAATTCAACTCCCATGATAATAAAATTGAAAAATCTACATGTTTCTTATATCATTCACATTAATCACAATAAACATTTAAGAAAATCGAATTTATTTAACTATTTTTATATCCGTACGAACATAGTTTAACGACGGTATAGTAAATTTGCCATTACGTTTATGTCAACTTAAAGGATACAGTGATATGGAAAAAAGTATACATATTTTTGCTCATCGTAAATTAATTCTGAGCCAATTTAGCTGAGTGTTTGTGTCGGTCCGTTCGTACGATAACTCAAAAAATAATGACGCTCGAATTGTGGCATTACGTTTGCCTTGCCAATAAATTTATTATTCTTAAAGAAGACAAGTCATGTATAGCAAAGTTTTTAAAATTTATAAAATAATTAAATAAAATTTTCAATTTATTTAGAGGAGTGCGTCCATTCGTCTGCCCGATAACTCAAATAATAATGGAGCTAGGATTGCGATATTTTTACCATTTTATCTTTATTTCAATGTCAGTTCCTCTACTGAAATTGAACAAGTTTGAATAACTGGTTTGATTAGCTACGATACAACTTCCTTTTTCATATGAGGATAACTTTATAGTGTATAATTAAACCTGATATTTGAAATTTTGTCAAGAGAAAATAAATTTTATACCATCGATTTATAAATTTTATGGAAACATCATATTATTAATGTTTGGTTGGTTTGATGTAACCGAATCGAGTAGCTGTCATACAACTCCAAAATTTACATAAATCTATCCAAGTACAATTAATTAAATTACATACTTAGATTTTCTACAAGATTATTAAATTTTATTTAAACAGCTTGGCTTGTACCTACATATTATAATCGTGGAAGTATCGTATAGTTGACACAACAACTCTACAATTTTCCTTGTTCATCTTAAATTTATAAGAATTTAAAAATATATTTTTGAAAATAATATTAATTTCAATCCCATACTGTGATAATAACTAGGTTAATTTATTTTATTTTTATACAAATATTTTATTATATTTTTCATGTTAATTTAAACTGATTTCATGCTTTAAAAATTCTATTTTTCATTTTAATTTCAACTATAGATAGACTTACTTAGTATATCTTTTCTACATAATATAATACAATTTTCTCAAAATTAAATCGAATATTATATTTGCCTGAAGGGTGTCTTAAAATATAAAATGTTAAACACAATTTTACACCATATTATTATTATTATTATTATTATTAATATTTAAAATTACGATAGATGAACATTGATATAATAAATACCGCCTATGGTCAATTATTCATCCCAGTTAACATAATATAAAAAAAAATAAATTATATGTTACCATATGATGTAGCTATATATATATAATATATATATATAAAATAAAAATTATTATTTTTCTTTTAATAATATAAAAATTATATCACGTCATAATATACAAGTATGAAAAAAAAAAATAAAGAACACATAAAATATCACCCATAGCACTTTAAAACAGTAGTACGCACATAGTCAATTTTCTATAACAATTTTAAATTTTCTAATTAGATCACATTCATAATCAAATAAATGACATTTTAAAAACTGAATTTATTTGATGTTATATTATACCCAATTTTTGCTAATTTTTCAGTTTCACTTTTATTTAATAGAAATAATAAAAATAGTGGTTTGGTATTTTTTTTTTTTTTTATATTATTTTATATTATTTGACATGTTTAAAGGCAATAAATTTTCATTAGACCACAAAATTATGTTCCCATATGTTTGATAGTAAAATCACACAAAAAAAAAAAAAACATTATAACAATTTTTGTTTTGTTTTTTGATGACTTACACCATACTCTAAACTATATAATAGTTATAGTAGACAGGAGGAGGTCATATATTATCGCACCCCTAAAATAAAAAAAAAAAAAGTTAAGTTATAACCCTTACAAAAAAAAAAAAAAAAATTCTTGACATAAATCTAATTACATTCAAACAAACATATACAAAATAATCATCAATGTTTCCAAAAAAAAAATATATATATACATATATATATACCTACATTTTGCCAGCCTTTTTTTGTTACTTTTTTAAAATCATTTATAATTTTTGACAGAATAACAAAATAATAAACAATATACATATGTATGTATATAAAAAGTATAAAATTATAACAAAGAAAAAAATATTTTTATTGTTATCCTTTGAATTCAATTTGCACATTAATGTTATAAAAGAAACTAGTAGCAAAAGTTGTATACGAAATCCCTTTTCATATCGGACACAACAATCCATGAAACATGTTACAATAACAAAAAGTAACATAGATGCATGCAGTCAATTTTATACTACATATACATGTGTGTAAGTTTGAAAAGGGTAATGATTTTGTTTTAACTAATTTTTTTCAACTTTTAAAATATTAAAAAGATACCAGATGTTAAGGAACATATTAGATGAATATTTTAAGTTGCTAATGAAACTATGAAGCCATATTAGTTTCTTTTTATTCTTAAATTTTAAAGAAATTAAAATTTACTTCATCATTTTTGTTTTATGACCAAAGCAATAAAATAACAATATTTAAAACACTTTTTTTTATATCTAATTTTATGCTATATTAGGTAATACTAAAGTCAGTCAGTTCAATGTTTCTATCAATAAAAAATTGATAGGGGCATTTATTAGGTTCCATGTATGTGTTATATATTATGTATATTGAAACAAGAAAGATCAAAGTTAACGGTATATAGGGTAGATTCTATAAAATAATTTTTTTTGACTGTTCAGAACATCAACGAGATAAGTAGTTGTGCAATGAAAGTTTTAAGAGCTGGTTATATAAAAAAATATACTTAGATTATCCTGAGCAGAATTTCAAACAAATATTTCGATACCAAAAGTATATTAATGTGAAAGATATGTGAAGTATATCTAACCGTACATATCTGCTAACATTTAAATTAAAATGATGAAATTGATTGTCAAAGCGGTATCGATGGTAATAAAAGCTAGGGCAGACCTACGATTTTAACTACATGATTTACATTATCAGCAAGCTTTTAATTTTTTTATAATTCGTCTAAATTTATAAAATCACAAAATATAAGAAGTTTGGTACTAAAAGGAAGAAGATATTTCATAGTTAAGATATTATAATTTAGACAACAAATCCGGTTAGAAATAATTTTAATTTTTTTTCGGTTAAAAATAATCACAATATGACAAATAATAACTGTAATAATTTAAAACCAAATTAACTACATTAATAGCATAACATTTCTTTCTATATAATAATCGACTAGAAAATAATTTATAATACAAAGTAACCACACTAGTATTCTAAACTTCATATTTTTCTTGCTTTTAGCCTTTTAGAGTGCTAATCAGTTGATTCCAAAGTAGCAGCCAAATTTCATTCTTAGACAACCTCATACAGAAAGATTCTATATACTATTAAATGGTGTAACCCACTTATAATATTGAATCAGTAGCAATTAGTAATAATAATAATAATAATAATTAATATTAAAACTAATAATAATAACTGCTACAGTGGAGCTACCCTTAATTATTAATTCATGCAGAAAGGTTTTCTATACTACTATAGGATGTAACTGTTGAAGGCTCCGTCACTGATAGCAAAATAGTAATAATAATAAGTGGATCCCACTACCTCAATCAATTACCCACCGCATCATTACTTAGATATTAGAAAGTTTCCAAAAATACGAATTTTTTTCCAATACAAAATCCAATTCAAAACTTAATAAACATTAAAAAAACATGTATTACCATTTACCATCTTTAAAAACTGGTAACCCTAAAATAAATGTTCATTGGTACATACAAATTGAATTTTCTACAGCAGCAATTGTAAAAGGTTTAAAAAAAAATCAAATAAAAATAGAAGAGTAAATTTAACTGATGACATTGAATTCTCCTTTTTTTTCTTCCATTTTTATAATTTTTATTCTTTTCTATTTTTTCAATTCTGTCAACAATTATTTATAACTTTGACAGGGCACCCTACAATTCAAAAATTTATTTGATAATCCTAATAATATATTTGTCTCTCTATTATACAATACATTATTTTTTTCAGTTGTTTTTTTTTTTCTGTTCGAATGAATGATTTAAATTAGAATGCATATTCGTACTTCCATGCATTTATTAAAAAAAAAAAAAAACTGTCATATAATGTCATGACAATTAATTTTCAAAAACCACTGTCAAAAATATAAAAAAAAAAATTAAATTATTTTTAATATGGTATGTTAACAGACCGCATCACTATGCCACTTACATATTTTCGAATATTGAAAATTCTATTCGTGAAAATTTTTGAATTTACTTAAATAAGAGTAAAATGTAAATGAGTGAATGAACTAACGCACCCCTAAAAAAGGTTTTTTTTTTTCTTTTTTGACATTTTAAATGACATTTTCTGTATATTATATTGACATTTTAAACAAATAACAAATATAACACTAAATAAAAGATTAAAAAAGAAACTTACATATATAAGTTATGTTTGATGATATCAAAAAGTAGTAATCAGAAGCAGTCATAAAATGAGCGCACCCTAATTTAGTGATTTTTGAAAAATTTGAATTAAAATGAAATGAAAGATAAAAAAAAAAATTTAAATAGAGATTCAAATCAATCAAAAAGAATAAAAAGGGATCCTGACTGGCATGCCATGTCATGTTATTTAATGAATTGCTTAATGAATTACAAAGAATTATAATTTCGTAAATAGTTAGAACTTAAAAACTTAATAAATGATCTATTGAATCGATGGATCAACGATTTTCATAAAAATTCTGAATAAAATTTGTGTTTTTTTTTTCTTAATATTTAACACTAGATATTTGGAAATTTCTGGGCGAGATTAAAATTAATATAAAAATTTTTTTAATTAGGAATATCATTTCGATTTTTGAGTTCTAAACAACGGAAGACCAAATTTGATTTCACGAATTCTATCCAATTAAGATTATTTTTAACTTTACAAATTTTTATTCAATGAGTATAACCATATGCTTACCTCTAAACTAGAAGAAAAAGAGACGGCTCTTGATTTATGGACAATCTTTAAGTGAATACTGCATAAAATAGATAGAAGTTGGTGATCACTATTTACCATTTAAGGAGTATACCGACCTTTTATATACGATAGTCTAGTTAGAACTTCTTTAGTGAAATAATAAACCAAATTTTTAAAGCATGAACGACACTATAAAACTCAACTATGTCATTTAACCACTCAACCATCATTTATCTCATAAATTTGATAAACTCAATAAAACTCTGATAGAGTAATAAAAAATGGATGCTCACTTTGAATATAATTAATGGTTTCCGAAGGTTTTGCGAAACGATTTTGTAATAGATGCATTCGATGTACTTAATAGTCAAGGACGACAATTCTGTTTCTATTTAAGATTTTACTTTTTCACTACATATACATTTTTTTTTCTATCTAAAATTTCCAAAGTATTAAACACAAAAAAGAAGAAGAACACCTCAAAAGAACAGTGAGGATAAAAATTCTTCATATCTCTAAACCAAAAAAAAAATTTCAAAATGACCTAGCAAAGTAAAAAGATAATTTAATCATGATTTGGTTGGTTGAATTGGAAATTTTTAAATTAATTAATTGCATAAATTTTTTTTAGTCACATACATACATACATACTAAATACTATATACAGTTTTTTTTTCTCCATCACTGTACCTGAATATATTATTATTTAAACAAAATTTGAAGACTTAAATTATTCTAATTTCATTAGAACATTATTTAAAAAAACAAGAAAAACAAAAAAAAAAAAATTTTTTTTTAATAATAAATTTTGATTTATTACAAAATTTTTGCCTCCCTTCATGATAAATTTTTAAAAAATATTTAAACTAAAAATTATGATAATTATAATTTAAATAATCTGAACTCATTAATTTTCTTTTTCCCTTTATATTGTAAATGAATTAAATATGAATGATATAGAGGCAATGTGTTAGAAGTCTCATTCCTCTCTAAAAAAAAAAAACCATTTATCATGCTTGTTTTTTTTTTTAATAAAAAAAATTTTTTTTTCTTTTTAAAATGTTGTTTTGTAGTCAATTGAGTACAACCTACGCAACGAATACAACAAAATTATAATGAATATTTAGTCATATGATATGCATTAGAACGAAAAATAAAAAGAAAATGTTTTTTTTTATTTGTAAACATTTGCATGGGGTTTTTTTAGCTTCTGGGCTAAAAAAACTAATAATTTATTTTAGTTAATATTTACTTTTAACCATTTTTTTATAATAATATTATGTGGACTAGATTACTTCGTTTAATAGTGACTAAGGCCAGAAATCTGAACACAAAGAGTTTAAAGAAAGTTATGATATTGAGACAATGCTCGATATATTGTATATATTAGTGCTTGATTTATTCGTTAGGTTGGAAGTGTCATATTACTTGAATTTTTAAAATTTCGCTTAGTCTGATATTATGTAGTCGAGCTTTAATTTAAGTTTATTTAACATAAGTCTTTAAAAAAAAGTCTTGTTTTAATAATGCTTATTGATTTTCGATTTTATTGGTTAGATTAATTTTATCTTCAAAGTAATATTAAAGTGTTATTATTTTAGTAAATCATATAATATGTTTAATATAACCCATATACGTTCAACATGTAAATGTTCTAACGCTAAATGGCATGTTATTCAAAAATTTATCAGGATCTACAAAAATACTTAGTCCATGGACGATTACATTTGTTTTTCATTAACAATTCTCTAATTATTTAGAATTTAGATGAACAAAACCGAATTATGTAAATACTGAAGCTGCACAAAATATAATAGACAATAATGGTTTTTAAGGTTATTACTTAAAGTTTTCTGCCAATCACAACCAAAATAAAGATTTTTGGAAATCTCAAAAGAACAAAACACTTTTAGCTCCAAACTCAAATAATTCAAAACTATTTTGAAATTTTGAAAAAATGCAGAAAATAGAAAAATTTAAGAACAGAACTTTTTATTGAAATATATTTTAAAAGATATTTTTTTCGGCAGTAAAATTTTTACATCCATAACCTATAAATCTATAGTTCACTATATACACTATAAAAAATATCGTAACTCCAAAAAAATAAATGTCGTAATAAAAGGTGTATAAATCACCTACAAATACGGATGAATACCCTATAGCGCAATTAACAACTGACACAATAAGAGGAGAAAACATTCGCACGAAGCAGAACTTGCCACTGGATGTAATTTATTTTAAAAATAAAGTGGAAAATATATCTATACTTCAAATCATCAAAACTAACTTCAAAAACTAATTTCAAAAGCGGAAAAAAAAATTAATTCATATATACAAAAGAATTTTATATTTTTTATTTTAAGAATTTTGTGGATTTACTACATTAGTTTGAAAAGAATATTAGTAAAATCTGTAAACGCCACGTCACTGTATAAATAAATTTTTTAAAAAGAAATATTGAGAATTGTCTCCGCATACCATATTAACACATTAAATTAATCTGTCAGATACTAACAAGATTACCTTAAATCAACTTAAATAAAAAAAATAAAAAGTATCTTTGTGTTATTTTTGTACCAAATGAAATGTCATTTTAGATTAAAATTTAGCGATAAAATAATTTAAATTCTTCGATACACTATATACAATATAATATTTTATAGTATTTCCTGCAATTTAATTAATTAAAAAAAAAAAAATACTTTTTTTTTATTCTTTTTTAGTTTTTCTAATTATTATAAACTTGTTATATTGATATTCTCTTTTAATTAATACACAATTCATTATAAACTTTATAGTAAAAATTTATATTATAGTAAAATGTTGCTCAAAAAACCTATCGAATTTGAAATCTATTAATATAATATATAAAATATATTCTTTACGATACAATTTAACCTGTCAATTTGATTTTAAATGTTATAGATGTCAAATACTTTGACATTACGATAAATTAAAAATTTAATGTGTAGTAGAAATTAAAATATTAAGATTGAAAGCTAAATTTTATTTTATTTTATATGCACAATCTGTCATTTAATATCAAAGATATACGTTATACTGTCATTAAATGACATTTCATAGATAATAAAACTTTAATTAAACTTTATTAAAAATAAGGTAGTGTGATAAACCAAAGGTTTTTAATGGATCACATTTTCAAAAAAACAAAAAAATGCATTATAGAATTGTGATTATGCTTCCATCAATATTAATTGTAAGAATATAAGACAAAATATATTTTATATAAGACAAAATTGTGAAAAATCAGGAACTTTATTCAGAAGAAATATTAAACAGAGCTTCAGAATACTGTTTTACACTTTTACACCTAAAATTGTAAATTACCATGAATTTATCTGTTTTAATTGTTTTTAACTTTACTTTAAAAAAACGACCCTTGTAAAAATACTAAAAAAATATCAATTTAGATAGGTACCCTTTTAGGACTCATTTTTTTTATGACTTTGGACATAAAATTCTCTTTTACTACTATAAAATTTTCGTAGATATTGTCATCAAATGTCCAACCAAATAAGAATTTATGCAATTATAGTCCTGTAGAATATAGGATAAAATCATTTTATAAATCTAAAGTTTGTTGTTCATAAAATAACAACTGTAACTTTTAAAGCCGTCTTGATTAAAGAATAAGACTTAAAAGTCAATTTTAAATCATGATTATTTTAACCTTTTCAAGCCATTATCGAAAAAATTTCAATGTAAAAAAAACTTTGACTTTGTCAAATATTTGAGCAAAAAAATTTTGTATTTTTAGTTTATTCCCTGCTCTGCTACATAAATATGATAAAGAACTTACACACCCTTTCGTTTCCTGGTGTGTCTATAAGTGTCATAAGGAGGAATTATTTTTACGAAGTGTGCGAGACTCGAACCCTAGAACTTCTTCAGTTTTTTAAGCCAATTTCATACCCTATTATTCGTACGGCCACCGAGGCCCCCACATTTTATTAATTTTGTTGATTGGGATCAATTTTCAAATGATTAAAGCAATTTTAGTTTTGAAAAATTTAACACTTTTCACCTCTGTTAATATAAATCCTTCGATACCTCTTACGACATTTATAGTTTACGGTATTTCAAGTTTTGTTAAGTGCATTTCTCAACTCTGACTTTTTTTCTTTCTGAATCATTAACTAGAATTAATTCGAAAAGATTGTTTTATTTTGTTTCAATACTTCAATGAAGGTCTAAATCTTACCTTCATCTAAAAGAAAATAATTTTCAGTTCCAGGCCATAAATTTTTCTTAGCCAGTGATCCTTCTGTTATATCTATATTCTGTCAGATTTAAATATATGTATAATGTAAAGTTGTCAACTATTCAAATAAACCTATAAATATACCGAAAAGAAAATAAATTTAAACAAAATTCTTTCAATTGAAGAAAATTTGCAATAAAAATTACTAGCATAAAAGAACAGCACACACAAAAACAAAAGAAATAAATTATAATTATAATGAAAAAAAATTAAAACTATGCCAATACCTTCGTCCGACATCATTTTTCATTTTATATAACAGTTCATATCATATATCATGACAGTAATCAACATGACATTTTCAACTTTAATACTAAATAATATTAATATTATTTTATTTATTTTTTTTTTTCTATATGAATTTGAATTAAAAGTGATGGAGCGGAAAATGAAATATGATGAAAAAATAAAATAAAACAAAAAAAAAAAAACAACAAATAGAAAAATCGGTCAATGCAAAAAAAAAATTGAAGCTTGTCCTACCAATTTAGTTACAATTCTGAACGCCATAAAAAAATTAACAAAAAGCAAAACGTACTCAACTATAAAATTATGATGGACTCTATTAAAAATTGTTTGTTCTAGTACAAAGTAAAGTGCCTACCTTATTTTTTTTATACCATATCTAAGATTATCATAATCATAAACCTATAAAATTTACTAACAATTATTATTATATGGTAGTCACGATTAAAATGGTAAATATAGGAAAAAAATCAATGGTAGATGGCATGTGGAAATAAAAAAGAAAAAAAAAAATTTTATTTGACTTTTGCATTTCCTTAGAATTATAGTTAGTATTTTATATGATTTTTAGTTTGACTAAATTTGAAATTTCTGATTCCTGTAATTTTTAAATGGATTACCTTCAAATTAATAGTGTTATATATATTATGTATTTAAATTTACGTTTAGCATATATACTTAAAAAGTTGAAATTATAATAAGAATTATAAAATTTAAAAGAACGGACTTTAACGACACTTTTAATGTTTTGCTGATATTACAATGAATGTTAAAGTGATAAATAGTTAAAGTCAAAGTTGTCCAAACTTACACTACAAATATGGATCACATATAAATGATTAATTTAGTATGAATACCGTAAAGTTAACTATTTAATCAATTGTACAAAAAATGTAGAGAATTCATTTCTATAACCAACGGTAAAATAAAGCTATTTATATGAACTAGAACCCTCCTCTTTAAGAAATTAGTTTTTCAATGGTTATGTATTTCTGAACATTATGAAAAAGTTTAATATTTATGATAGGATCAATTGTAGTTGAAAACTAATTGATGTGTTCTTAAAATTTACCTAATAAAATCGAAATCCTTATAAGTTTCATATATGTTTTAAATATTTTCTTATGTTATATAGACTAGAAAGAAAATATTATTATACTTAAGAAAATTTCTTGAACATTTCTTGTAAATTTTTGATTTAATTATCTTTTGAGATCTTTGTACTCCTCTATTATCACCTTTCGTTATGACTTTCCAAAAAAAAACTAAATATCTTGTTTATTATTTTAATAGTACTAAAAATTGAAACAAATGTAAAATAGTAGAAGTGTGTAATTAGAATATGGGTAATACAAAAATATGTATGTATAGTATCACTACGCTCTGTAAAACTATTCAGGACGTAGTGATACTATTTTATCATTTAATATCATACTATTTTTTATAAATCATTTAAAGAAAAATAAAATATAAAACAGAAAAAATTTGGTATGGTATAAAATAAAACAGATATAATGGAAATTGATTTTCAAATCAAATAAAATCTGTCTAATAAAAAAAGCCGAAGATGATCTAAAAATGAGGAAATTGTGATTATCAAATATACAGCGATAACAAAAACTGACGCTTACTTATACACTTACACATAGAAACTCACAGAAAAACTAAATTTAGTTAAGTATATTAAATCATAAAATTTAATATGGACTGAATCTATTGTACATACATATATTATATATATATATATATATATATATTGAATTTTCGATAATCAAAATTAGCATAAATATTTACCGGATTTTGAACAGGGAGAATATTGAAACAAAACAATAATTTGATATACATACATATTATTATACAGTTAATAATTACAAAATCGAGACTCATTTAAAATTAAGTTAATTACCATCAATAAATTTCTTTTAAATTTAAAACCTAATGATGATTATACGTTCATATTAAAATCATTCTCAGGATTAGCATGTATACAGAAATTTTATTTGTCCTCATTCCTTTATTTTTATGTATATGTATGTATGTATGTAAATTTTTGTTTTTATTATTCATATGATTACGATGATTTATTGCTCAGGTGTAAGTAATTATATAAACAAAAATTATATTTTATATTTTTTTTGTTTTTGGTTTTTTATTTTGTTTGAAGTGTCAAATGTCAGTTATTACTATTAACTGCTTCTGTAATTTACTAACATAAAATACAAAAAAAATTTAGTAAATGATTGAATGAATAATTTTTATATATATAATTATTGTTGTAGTTGTTCATGTTGTTGTACTAATATTATAATGACAGTTAATAATTTCCATGCAAATTTAACTACTGAAATCCCAACATGCTGTATATTGGGTTTGGGTAGTGCAATATTTTATTTTTTATATTTAACCCTGAAACAAAAAAGAAAAAAAACGATTTTCGTCAAAATTATTATCGTGAAAAACTGTCATTTTAAATTTTCCTCCATTTTTTATTTAAATAAAATAATCAACCATTATTTTATTTTTTTTTTTTGTTAACATTGAAAAGCATATTACATTTTATTTTCAAGGTAATCTATCTTTATTTTTTTTTTTCCTTTCATTTTGGATTTAACTGATTGGGATCTGAGAAAAATTATGCGTAGGCAAAAAGAAAAAAAAAAACAATTTTTAAAGGAATGAAATGAAATGGTTGAAAGGAAATGGCAAATCATCAACAGAAATTTTTACTAACCAAAAATGACAAGGCATATATTTTTGTTGCTTTCTTTTTCTCTTTTGTTTTTTTTTTTTTTTGTAAATGATGATGATGGAATTGAAAACAACGAAACTGTCATCAATCTTCATATCAAGACAAGAAAAATGTCAAAGTAAATTTACTTTGGTTATTACTGGCTTTTTTTTTTGTTGTTGTATTGTATAACATAAGAAACGCAACAAATAAGTTAATGTTTTTTTTTATTTTAAAAACAGTCATCATTTTTTTTTTTTTTTTTTTTTTTAAATAACTGCGGATGGTCTCTATTTTCCAGGAATTACTTTGGAATATAATAGGAATTTTGTTTTTGACTGAAGTTTTTGTGAAAGGAACAAAACAAAAAAAAAACGAATTAAACCCTTCTTTAGTTTTGGCAGAATTTTCTTTTTTTCTCAAATAAGTTCTCTTAAATTCAAATAAAGTTTAGAATTCTAATCGGTTTCGAAATACGTATATAAAATGAATCTAGAAAGCTCTAGAATCAAAGTGAGATTGAAATAGTGAAGTAAAACTTTACTAAGTTTTATAGAATTTTGAATGTTATTACATAATATAAAGCTGGTCTAAATCCAAAAGATCTCTCTGATAGATCTCAGATTTTCTCCAAACCTCAATGATATTTTTGTTAAAACAAATTTATTTCTATTTTTTTAGTGAATTTAACGTTTACGTATGATTTTTCACGGGAAATTTTATTTCTATATCAGAAATACTGAGTAATTTAAATTCACGCTTTCCAAAAGTTAAATGAAATTTTAAAAGAAGTAATCCGAATTATCGTTATGGATTATATTAGTATAATTCGTCTCTTGGTCAAATTCGTTTTAATAAAGACACGCCTGGGATTTAGTTGTGTAACTATTTTTTTTTTTTCCTTGCCACTCCAATGAGGAGTATAGGGCAACCACTAAGTTATTTATTATTCATATTTGACTAAGCTTCAGTTTCGTGAATCATTAATTTCACTAACCCGTTGATTACTCGGCTGTAGCTATTGTACAAGACTAAGACGTTTCTATTATTTTTACGCCATCTATTATCTTATACAAGAATTATAGTTTATTATTATTTTATTATATATCTATTATTATTAATACGATATTCTATTATAATTTATATGACATATATACTTATTTTTAATTTAATTATATTCTACTAATTATATATTATAAGAAAAATCTATATTATTTTTTATTAATCTATATGATCCAGCGGGAGTTTGAATCCGAGACCTTTCGTATGAAAGGCCGGTGTCTTAACAACTACACCATTAGCTGGACGATAACCATGGTATAACCATTAAGTCTGACTTAAAACCGAAGTAAATTCATTAAAGAAACGGAAAGATTTACCCTAAACTATATATATATAGATTAAAAAAATTTTTAGGCGTGGAATAATTACTACATAAATACTGGTTCATATAGGTATATCTAATGCAACAGGTTAGTATCTCTCAAATAAGTTTTTCAATCATTATTATTCAGATCAATAAGATAACAAATATATTTTAACTATATTGTTCAATTAATATCCTGCTTCAGCAATAATTAGTTATAATGGTTGGATATTTCTTGAACAAATTTTAGGAATTTCGCAAATATTGATTTAATCAATATCTCTACAGTATTTTATTGCTCTGTGAAATTGCAAAATAGTTTTCTTAAGTGGAAATGCATGCAATGGCATCCAGACATTACAATAGACTGATTTTTTTTTTTTTCTAAGGTATATAAGAATTGCTAATTGCAAAATCTAACATAAATACTTGATGTAGAAGTAACACATATAGTTTGACAGTATAACTCTCATTATTTTAATACAATAATTCGTAAGTTGAAAATTTCTTTTGTTCGTTTAGTTAATCACTTGGATATGAAACTTAAAAGTAAAAATATAAAAGATAAAAAAAATAAACCAATTCATCTTCTAAAAAATTTATATTCAGCCACTTCAAGATTTATTACATGGACTCATCAAAACAAATTGTTGATCCCTATATTCACAAATATGTAACATAAAAATATGCAGTTTAAATAATCCATTGTTGCATAAATTTTTTTTTTTTTTTTTATATTTTTGATGGGTTACATGGTAAATATACTTTGGTATCCTAATATTTATGTACCAAAATGAGAAACTCTTATAAAATATCTCATTTAAAGGATCCCATACATCACTTAGTATTTAGCAATCAATTTTACCTACCGAATAATGATTTTTTTTTTAATTTTTTGCTATGATGTTCAGCCTATTTACCCTTTTTTTGCCCTTACTATTTCTTGATTCATTGCATCTAATTATTCAATGAAATGTCATTGTCATTTTCTTGGATCTTTCGATCAATTTTAATTTTTCTTTTTTTTGTTTTTGTTTGGTATATTTTGTTTTGGTTAGATTAGATTTGATGTCAGAGTCATTCCAAGCCAATCCCATACGCAAACCAAAAGCATATTTGACAGAAAATAATGGAACGCAATTTATAAAATTTATTATTTTTTTTTTTTTTTATTTCAAAGAAAAGAGAAGAAAATTTATTTTATTTATATTTTGTGTTTTTTTGTTGTTTTTTTTTTTTTTGTTGTTTTTTTTTTTTTTTGTTTTGTGTGTGTCAGTCATGATGACAATGAGAGATGGATGCAATTGACATGATCTTGTCAAAAGATGAATGGATAACAATTTTATGCAACTAAAGTACTTAAATATCTTATGCAGTATTTTAGGGAACCCTTTAATATTGACGGAATAAAATGAATTTTTTTTTCTTTGAATATAGGGTATTGGATTATAAAATTTAATAAAAATGTGAAGGACTTGTTTTGAAGGATATATAATTATTCAAAAGTTGAAATTTATTTATTTTTTTTTTGTTGTGAATTATGACTGAAAGTTATTATTTATTACTTTCAATTAATAATAAAACAGAAAAAATTGTTTTATTGAATGTTACATCAGAGCTTCAGAGAACTTCAAAATTTATTTGTATAGTTTTTGATGTAATTTAAAAGAATTTCAATTGAAAATAATTCATTAAAGTTGTTTTTATGAAATTCTCATTAATGAAATGAAGAACGATAAAAAAAAATGAAAGTAAAAATAAGATACATAACTATGTAATTGCGAAAAAATTTGTAGAATTATTTAGAAAAAATTCAAAATTTATACCATACTACCGCAAACTACGCTAGTAAATAAACAATGCTATATATCGTTATTTCATAAAGCGTTTATGAAATTTTAATTTAATAAAGTTGGGTTTTATTCAATATCGTATAAGAATTTCTCGAAGACAATCTAGTTTTTAAGTTTTATTTTGTTTTAAAAAAATCATAAAGAATCCCGCAATATTTCCTTTTGTAATCAGACTTAGGTGTAGGTTGAAAATAGTTTTATTGTAGAAATTTGGAGAAACACCCTTGATACCAACAATATGTTAAATACTTTTGTTATGCCTTCAAAACTTTTTACAGTGTCAAATTGAAACTTAGGCAAAATTTGGTATGTAATTAATTGACTTTGCCAATCACTTAACTATTTTTTTCAGTGTTTTTATTTTGCAATTAAACTATGAAACTTATAAATGCTCTATCATCAATATTTCAAATCAATTCAAAGTATAACATATTCGTTTGTGATCGAAAATCTCGGAATTCTGCACTACATATTATGCTCCCCAAAATTGGGGATGATTCGAATGTTTATTTTTTATACTTAGATTTAAGAAGAACACAATATCTTCTTTCACCATGTCCTAATAATAAACCGTAAACTAATATATATTCAGAATCTTCACTTGCGCAAACAACACAATAGAAGGTACTAACGGTCCCTAACCCTATTTTTCGGTCAAAAAGGGAGGTGGGATTGTCACATACAATGAAAAACAAACAAGTAAAAAGATTTGAATGCCTAAATTTACACATAACATAATCAGTAATCACATTTAAATTTTCTCATAATCATATAATAAAAACATTTAATTGATGAATACTGCATGGTATACCTAATGTGAAATATTGTGAAAAATTAAGAGACGCTTCCTTCAATCTTATGATAGTTAACGCGAAGTAATTAATAGAATTTAAAATATAATATTGGAGCTTTAATTTAGATTCTTACTCACGACAAATTTGCACAGGTATACAAGTTACAAGTGTCAAAAATTACAAAATTTTCAACTTTTTATCCTTAATAGCTGTTAAATATGGGGAAGTGCAAACATTTTTTCTTAGGTAAATTATGCTAATTTTTGAAGATCTCTCTAGCTTTCAATTTTCACAAATTTCAAGATATCGACTGAAAACTTTCCAAAGATACAGAAGAACCAAAATTTTAGTATTTAAGACTACTTTTAATTAATGGCCAGCCAATGATTTATTAAGTTTAGCAATGCAAAACTCACACGCAATATTTAAAATTCCAGGGTTCATACTGCCTTTTAAGAATTGCCACAAACCACCAAAAGAATATATTTAAAAATATTCTAAAATAATATCTAAATAAATTTTGACATTTTCCAATATAGTTTTCAACAATTTAATACATCACATCTGTTAACGTAAAAAAAAAATGAAAATAATTCCCCCAAAGATAAAAAATTTTTAACAGAAAATTAATTACGTAAAAGTTATCAATCAAATAAAAATAAAAATATAATAAGAGGCCATCAACCACTCTTCAATATTAATTTATTGAGAAAATAAATTTTCAAAAAGATATCCTTTCAAAAAAATTAAAATAACTTACTGACAATTAAATATTCATTATCGTGCGTTTCTTCTCAGCTTTTTAATTTTATGTTTTAGAAAAACATTTATTTCTAAAAAGAACACTCTATGACTAGACAAATTATACGCCATAATACTTTTCTTTAATACTTGACTTTATGAATGAATTAATGATTGACAATTGAATGAATGATTTTCACAGGATCCATCAACTTGTCACGGAAGCGATTCATTTTCTGTCAGTTTTACTGTATTATATATATTTTTTTTTTTGCACATTTTCCATATACATATACATACCGTTTTTTTTTTTATTGATTAAAATTACTAATGCTGCTATTACTGATGTTCATGTTGTTCTTATTTCTTACTTAAGTGGGTAAAGATCATTATTTTGTAGTAAAAAAAAAAAAAAAAACAAAAAAAAATTTTAAGAAAATCTATCAAATGTCATCATCATTTGTGAAACACAAGCAAGAAAAAAAAACAAACGAACTTCATTTTTTATCCATCAGTTCAACAATGAATGATGGATGAAATTTTATATTTCTATCCTTTTCTCATATCCTTTCTATATACTAATATAGAAATTTAAATGAAGCTTTTCAGAGTATTTTTTTTTTTATTTTACTTCTTCCCATTTCGTGAACTTAATTTCAACTCATTCTTCAATATTTCATTAGAAAAATTAAAAAAAAACAAAACGGGCAAATAAACGAACAAATGAACGAATTTTAACTTCAATTTCTTGTCTGTCAAACAAATAAATCAAAATCACTTCAAAAATTGTTTGCGCCATATTATTAAAAAAGAAAAGCAGTTAAATGTTAACTGAAAACACTACAAATAAAGAAAACTAAAGTAAGGAGTAATAATTCATTTACTTCAGTTTTATATATGTATGTATACGCAATGTTTTTCTATTTTTCTCACTTCCTACACAACACACTGCCGTTTTGTTTTTGATTTTTCTTAAATTCATGAAAAGACTTAAAGAAATATATAATAAGTACAACAGTAGTGTTGTACTCATATACTTAAGACCAGACAAACCCTAAAAAACAAACAAAACAATAACAAAAAAAAAAGTAAATAAATAAAACAACTTTTCTATATTTTTTTTTTTTTGTCTCTTGAACAAAAAATTATGTGCTTATAGTTAGTGAAAATTACTCAATTGCTCTATTAAAGAACAACTTTTAACACATTGTAATGAAATGCAGTGCTAAAGATCAAGGAAAAACTTTAAAATGGCGTCAAGAAAATTTTAACTTAATCTCACTCTTTTTTTTATAAGTAAAGTTTTTTTTTTTTGTCTTTTCATTTTGAAAAGATGGGTGATAGCTCTTTTAATAGTATATTAGCAAAAAATTAAAATTTTATCCTCTTGACTTTTACGTATTATTTTATGTAAATTTTACGACATGTAAGTTTCACAATATAAGTAACACCGTATACCTAACTATCAATTGGAATTCACTGACACGAATTTCGGGGGTCAAAATATTTGCCTACAATTTCGCGATCTATTCAAAAATTTAATTGAAAACTAAAGTTTTTATTTTATATAGGCGAATCCTCACTTGCATTTTGACTAAAAATTTAATAAAAATAAAACTTAACTTTCATGGTTATATTAAGACTGTTTTGAGTTCCCACTTTTTCATCTTTATTTAGAATTGGTCTTCATTTTTAATCATCAGTTCTAACCAAAAATTAGAAGATATTTTCTATATAAATAAATAGTACACCGAGAGCTTTCACAAGTTTTCCGTATTTATAATATATAATATTATTACAATTATGACCAGGTCTACCAACATGTTCCAAAAAATTATATCTACAAATTCAATGAAATCCAAAATGTCGGGATATAACGATTTCAATACTTTCATTTTAAAAAGTGGAAATAGGGGGGGGTGGAAAGATTAATTATATTCAAATTTTTCTATAATATATTTCTTTGACTTTTTTTCTTCCCACTTTCGTTCAAGGAAAGCAGAACAGAAGCAATTGATAGCATGGACAACCATCATAATTATTCCTTGTACACTTGGAAAATAAATTATTTTTTTGTTTCAAGTAAAGTGTTTTTTAATTTTAATAATTATATTATAAAAAAAAAAAAACAAAAAAAAATATTAAATTGATCTGAAAGATTTTAGGATGTACAAGTATATCTGCTCTACTGCTGTTACTTTTCTTTATAAACAGTTGCTGTAACATTTTTGTGCACGACCACTTATAATGAATGGGTGCGGGAGGTAATATCGTAATCTATCATGGTAGAGATGAATTATTAAAAATTTATTTAAAATAAAATAAATATAAAAATGTAAATGAATAATTATAATTTGATTAGAAAGGCTTCCGCTTTTACACCGTTATACCATCAAAGAAATAAAAAAATTGCAAAGAAATATATATAGGAAAAACTAAGGGTCGGTCGCGTCGCCTGTCTGATTTTTCTTTTTATTTAAATATTATATACGATTATTTTAAATTTTTTATAGCCATTAGCCATTTTTTTTTATTTTATATTTTTTGTGAGTTTTGAAGAATAACAGGGCATTTTTAATATTTTCAAAGTGAAAGTTAAATTAAAAATTATAAAATTTTCCTGTTAAAATAATATTTTGAAGTTTTTTTTTTGTTTTAAGGTGGGTTATAATTTTTTTCGTTGAAAAAAAAAAAAAAAGTCAACCCACAATGAAATAGTTGAATGCAATGCAATAGATATATATTATGAACTTTAGTAAAGTTAAATTATTTTTTTTTTTGTGTGAGATGAATTTTTAATGATTCAATTTTCAATTTTTTTCGAGTTTTTAAATAAATTTTGAAAGTAATTTTCTTAATAAAATGATGTGAAAAAAATGAAAATTTGAAAATCTATTAAAAGAAAATTTAAAAGTGTTTATTATTTTAAGTATTAAAAAGTTAAGAGGAGTTGTTTATTTTTTAATCACGATTTGAAAAAAAAGTACTTAAAAATACTTTTTAAAACTTAATTATATTATTTACTTTTAATTAAAAACATTTTTTTTTTTTATAGAAAATGAAAGCCACTTTTTGATTAAATTTTTTTTACAATATTTACATTTTGATTATATAATAAGTAAGCAGCTATAGTTTTATTTAGATCCTTCGAAAATACTGTTTTGTTTTTAACAGTTCTTCGACAATTTTTCGATTTCAATATGATCTTTATAAGTTTTAAGTTCCTGGACTTTCTGGACGCCCAGGCAGCGTGATAAATTAGAATGCTATAAATAGAATAATAAAAAGGTAATCTACTTTAGGCCTAATCATATTAATCGCATTGATTTTATCGATTGATTTAATTATTGTCTCATCCTTTTATAGATTAATTTTCTTTCAATTTCCTTAAAAACATGCTATGCTTTAGGTATGGTTCACTGTTCCATTACCATTTTTTTGATGAAGGTTGATTAGCGCATCAGTATTTTTTTTTTAATTAATGAAGGATATTAGATTAGAGCATCAATAATAACTAAACTCTAGATTAGTAGGACACCTCTTTATATAACTCTTGCAGCCTGTCCATTAATTAAGCATTCAGTCCGCTGCTTGATAAGCAATCCACTTAACCTCTCAGATACATATAGGTAGTCATTATAATTATTTTAATGTTCAATTTTTCAAAAAAAAACGCTGGCTTTCGAAAAAACCATTTTAATGAATATAGGGGTTTTTTTTTTATCTGGATAATATACATCTAAATATTTAAAGATATATTATCTACATATATATTTTATCTGATTTAATATCAAAAAAAAAAAACAATTTAAAATAAACAATTACTACCTTAACTCCCTCAAAAAAAAAAATATATTTTTTGATAGATACGAAATTGATTTGCTTTGGCAATTAATGGCTCCATTCAATTTCATTCAGTTCAAAAAACTGACTATTAAATGAACCTGTCATTATATGAATCATTTTGTTGGCTTCATAAATTTAGCAGTTTTTTTGTTTAGTTCCATTTGCTTTTTTCCCTTTCATACAAAAAACAAATTAATACTTCATTAATTCCATTTTTTTGTTTTTATTAAAATAACACCATCATTAAGCTACTCTTTTTTTTCAGTTTTTTTTTTTAAATTCATATTAAAATTCCAATTAGGTGTATCTATAAAAATTTATCAAAACTATTAATAACAATTATTTTACGTAAAATATACCACCCATTTAATAAATTAAATGCCACAAAAACCTTGAAATACTTCTATTCGTTCCCTCCGACCGCAAAAAAAACAACGATTGTAAGTTTACGAACAACTATTAAAAAAAAAATTCGATAATTTATTTTCAAATTTATTACCAATCAATTTTCGAATTTTTCTTTTCATTAATAAAAATAAATTTAAAATGGAAAAACAAAAAACTTTCAATCTGGCTTGACCAAACCTTAGGCTTTTTGATGGTTTTTTTTCTTTATTCCAATAAAATTTATATTTGATTTTTTGATATGTGTGAGAGTGAGAGTTAAGCGAAAATTGCAGTTGTCCCACCATTTAAAAAGTTCATAAAATATAATTGGGTATAATATATATCATCAATGATTCGTTTTCTCTCAATTTGGGTAATTTTTGAATCTGTCATAGCATCTATTTTTGGCTAAAAATTTAAATATTTTTTGATAAAAGATTTATTTTTAGCAAATTGAAGCAGATTTACAATATTACAGTTTTGACTTGAAACATTTAAGTTGAATGTGTTGTAGCCAAAAGTTCGATTAATTTAAATTACTCTCTAATATATTTTACTATATAGTTTAGAATGTTGTTGTTGTTGTTGTTGTTGTTATGAATGGAGGAGGCTCAATGATCTCCTCCTCTCCTACAACATCTTATCGAGCTATTCTATTCCCTTCATGAAACCTATTATGTCTCCCTGATTAAGCACTCTCACTACAGAAAAGTTTTCCCAGTGTTCTTTCCTCAAATTTCTTCGTCTTTGGAATCTCAAGTTCGTTCGAATAACTGTTATTATAAATTTTTTCAATACCAATCACCGATTAAAAAGTGGATCTACAACAATTAGTTGAATCTCTTTTGATCAAAAAAATTATTTGAGTTTTTTTTAAATGTGTGACTATCCAATTTTTAACATTCCCATATTTTTTACGTAATGTTGCCATAGGTCCGAACTTTTCTAACAAATCTACTATAATATTTTCTTAATGATTCATATAAGTACATCTTTTATTTATTTGTACTTTTTTTGCTTAAATTTCAAATTAAAAAAACCACTTGAAAGTCTTCCCTGAATACCTGTAAAAAAATGTTTTTAATAAATTGGTGTTTTATATTGGACTTGATGAATTCCAACTTTGTACCTAAAAACACAATATGAAAACGAACAAACTACATAAAAAAAAACAAAAAATCCAAAAATTAACAGTTTCCAATTGCCAATTTGTTTTCCTCCCCTGCATAAAGATTACTATTAACATTTAATATTCATCAATAATGAAGATTAATAACGATGATTTTTTCGGCCACTCAACAATAATAAATACTACAATCAATTTAAATGATAAATATCATAATATATTATATATTTTTTTTATCATGCATTGACATACATACATATATTATATATACAGAGGCACATACATATATTATATATTAAATGGATTTTGTACTTTGTTTGATCAAAATAAATGTAAAATAAAATAATATGTAAAAAAAATATTTTTTAAAATACATATGCTTTTATCAAAACCGAATTCGCCCTCTAAAAACTAGAAAATAAAATTGATTGCAAAACTTTAGCTTTTTGGACTGTTATAATATAAAAGTGAACTGCTAGTGCAAGCATTTTGGACTGTTATACATAATATAAAAGTAAATTGCTGGAATAAGTTTAAATAAAAATCTGGGAAATTTGAGGTTCGTGTTTCTTTTTTATTCCAGCAATTTACTTTTATATTATAACAGTCCAAAATGTTTGCACTAGCAATTCACTTTTATATTATAACAGTCCAAAAAGCTAAAGTACCTGAATATAAATAAATAAATAAATATTATGTACATACGTACGTACATATTTACATTACGTATAGTTTTAATTTTTTGTGTTGACAAAATTTTGTTTGTAAATCATAATGCGTAATGCGCAAAAGCATAATTTTGTAATGAGCTTTACTTTTTATATTCTTTACTATGTACAAAAATAATATTTTGTATGTATGTAGTTTGAATTTGGCAATTGGAATTATTTTGAATAAAATTTTATTTGTATATCTATATACACAATATACATAATAAATGTTCCTAAATAAAACACATAAAACATTAATTTTTAACGCCATGCATATTCAATATGCAATAAAGAATGTTGATAACAAATATTCTGATTTAAATCTTAAACAAATGTTTTAAAACAAAATAATTTAGCAACATAAAAATATTGTACCTATATATTTTGTGTTTTGCTAAATCCTAATACAAAATACATGTGCACATCAAGATTGATTGAACTAAATTATTATAGGAGGAAAGATCAAATAATATGTGTATATTATACATAAAATTTTATTAAAAAAATGTTGATGAATGCAGTTAATAAAAAAAAAAAATGTACGTACACGAATAGGATTCGAACCAAATCACTCTTACTTTCAAAACCTGTACACTCTCCTCTGCACTATACAACACTTTAATATTTAATGAACATATTACGAACATACAATCTTAATTTTTAACCATGTATATTCAATATGCATTAAAGAATGTTGACAGCAAATATTTTGATTTAAATACTAAACAAATGTGTAAACAAAATAACTTAGCAACATACATAAAAATATACTATTACTAGAAAATCCCCTGTGCAATTGCACAAATTCTATAGATTCAAAAACATTTACGTTATCATACTGACTCCCTTAATAAACTACCTAAAAATTTCATTTTTACATCAGCACCATTAAAAAAAACGTTGAAATCACTTACTTACTTGTAATAGAAAAAAAACATAAAACAAATCTAAACACATAAAATTAAAAATGTTAGGTACAGTTTATTAATTTATTCTCGCCGTTTTTTCGTGGCGATAATTTTTGACAGTTTTTATAATTATTGAGAAAAAATGGTCCAAGCTAAAAACACATTCAGGGTAAAAGTTCGTACCGATATCTCAAAAATTGTTTGAAACACATGTATAAAGTGCACAATAAAAACCGGCGAAAAACCAACCAACACCAACCGCTACGACATTTATTTTTTGTTACATTTAAAACACTCCCAATAATCGAAATAATTTTAATATTTGTTAAAATTTTACTCTCTATTTTTCTTTAGTTTTAAAAAAAAAATTTTATGTCGATGAAAAACAGTTGTTTTCGCCGCGAAATTACTTCAATTACCAAAACTACTTTCAAGTCTTTTGCGTTTATTTTTTTTTTGCTTGAAAAAAATTAGTTGAATTTATTTTATTTAAATGTACTTTGGAAGAGGTCTTTGGTATATTTAATAAAAGATTCATGTCTCTGATAATGTAATTTCATAAATTTTCGGGGTCTTTTTTTTTGTGACGGTCGTTTTCGACAGCTTTTTAATTTAATGGTCTAATAATAAATTAGTACAAAATTATGAATCTATTGTGAGAGAAGGCTTCTAAAATGATATTTTCTATGTTATTTTTTCTTTTTTTTTTAAGAAAAATTTCCATTTCTATAATATTTAGTAAGTTTCTGATTTCTGTTATGAAATATAATTAGCTAAGTCTGCCGAATTTTATATTAATAAAAAAAATTCAAATATTTTATGTTATATCAAAAATTCAGCTTAAAAAATCAAAATTCTAACCTAAATAAACAAAACTACTATCAGCTACTATAAAGTCTGTTGCGAAGCTTTTACCAGCTTTTATAATAGTGAAAACAAAATCAAGAATTAAATCGGCCTATTATTTTTTTCTTATAAATATAAGGCTTACTATAAACTTTGCTCTTTTCACTTTCAGGTCTTTTAATTTTATTAAGAGTATTTTTATTTTTTTCAAAACAAAGAGTCATTTGAAAACTGCCAACAGAAGAATAATAATTTATTTTTAATTTACCGCTGCGACCAGTTCATAATGAATGTGGCGGTCAAATTTAAAAATTAAAAATTTGCTTTAAATTTTGTGTCGAAAGGACTTTTTAAAAAGTAAACATTTGTGTCTCTGATAAGGCTTTTAGTCGAAGATTTATGTCTCTGATAATAAAATTTTAAATTATTAAATAAATATATAGAAATATCATCATTGCCAGTTTAGTTTACATTCACTGTGAGTGGTTTATTATAGAAATAAAATATTTTTTTTTTTTACATGTTGGCAAGGTCTTATCATTATATTGTGTACATTATCAGAAATTCAATCATTAATTTCAGGTATTATAATCTGATCTGATTAATAAATCTTATTTTTTTCCATGGCTAACAATATTATTAATGGTCTAGTACAAAATTATGAATCTTTTGTGAGAGAAGGCTTCTAAAATGATATTTTCTATGTTATTTTTTTCTTTTTTTTTTAAGAAAAATATCTGTTTCTATAATATTTAGTAAGTTTCTGACTTTTGTTATGAAATATAATTATTTAAGTCAGCCGAATTTTACATTAATAAAAAAATTTCGAATATTTTATGTTATACCAGTTCTACCGAAAATTTAGCTTAAAAATCTAAATTTCAACCTAAATAAACAAAACTATTTTAAAGTACGTTACGAAGCTTTCACCAGCTTTTATACTAATGAAAACAAAATCAAGAATAAAATCGGCCTATTATTTTTTTCTTATAAATATGAGGTTTACTATAAACTTTGCTCACTCTCACTTTTTCACTTTCAGGCGTTTTAATTTTATTAAGAGTACCTATTTTTATTTTTTTTTTCCAAAACAAAGATTGAAAATGCCAACAGAAGATTAATAATTTATTTTTAATTTACCGCTGCGACCAGTTCATAATGGACGTAGCGGTCAAATTTAAAAATTAAAAATTTGCTGAATTTATTTTGATTGAAAATGTGTTTTTAAGTATGTACTTTTCCCTTTTTGACTGTACTCACTTTTAATGAATGGTTTGTGTCTCTGATAATACTTCTAGCGGAAAATTTGGTCACTAATAATATTTACTAAATTTATTTATATATTTAATGAACGGTTTGTGTCTCTTGATAATACTTTGAGTCAAATATTTGTGTCTCTGGTAATAAAATTTTAAATTATTAAATAAATATACAAAAATATCATCATTGCCAGTTTAGTTTACATTCAGTGTGAATGTTTTATTATAGATATAAAATATATTTTTTTACATGTTGGCAAGGTCTCGCCAACATCTTGTGTATTATATTATAGATAGGAGAAAAGATCAAAAATATATTGCGTGTGTATTGTATGCATGAATTTAGAGATAAAAATTTAAGTTTCAAATTCATATATACAAAATATATACATATTTTATTCAAAAAATATTGATGAATAGATAGTTAAAAAAAAAAGTTGCATGTGAACTGGATTCGAAAACCATGACCCTCACTTTTGAAACCTGTACACCTTCCTCTGCACCATACAACACTTATAAATCTTGCTAGCAGATTACGAAGATAATAAAAAGCGTGACAGAATGACAAATAAATAAATAAACCGACATTGACGAGTTAATGTAAAAGCATATAATAAATAAGAATTTTGCGAACCAAATGTGAAATATTGGTAAAACATAAAAAAATTAACACAAAAAAAAAAAAAAGTTTGACAGTAGCTTTTATATTTTTTGGTTGTTAATGAAAAATTAATTATTATCCATATAGCATTCATGCATTCACAATATGTTAAAAATAATTCATAAAATTTAAATCTAGAATAAAAATTTTGGGCATAAATAAAAAAAAACCATAAATAGTCTGTAAATTTTAAATTAAATTCAACTTACACGAAAATTATTGAAAGTTCAAGTTAATAGATACCATAGTAAAAGTGATGATAAAAAAAACTTTCATTAAAAACATCATATTTGGAAATTCCATTTTTAAGAAAAAGATTGGGAGAATAGAATAGATTCTATACCTATATATACATATAAATAGTGACCATTTATAGCGAGGTTTAATTCACAAGCAAAATTTTTGCAAGCGAGTACTTAGTTTATTAGCTTAACGGACCACCTCTAGAACTAAACCGGTTGATGTTTAATATTAGAATCAAATTGTAACCATTATATTATAAGTTTATATTATTACCTAAAATAATTATTATCCTCCTAAATGAATAGTAAAACCTAAGAACACATAAAAGAATACAAACAATAGAATTGAAGATAAATTAGAGCCAAGAATCTTCATAACAAAAAAATTCATAAAGATGTGATTGCAAGACAAAATTAAGAAGTTAAGGTAAAAAATTTAATGAAGAGATTATAATCCATTTGAAAGAAGAGGAATTTAATAGAGAAGTCAGAATAAAAAAGAGAAAAAATAATTCCCTAGAATCTAGATTATATCTATAACTATTAATACCAAAATGTTTGTTTTATATTTATAAATGAGTATAAAATTAATTCTAAAATTCAATTAAATCTGTTAAAACTGCCGATATTTTGCATAAACTGCCTAAAACTATTTATATTTTTAGCTACATCAAAATTTTTATATTTATAAGAGTTAATTTGGCTTCAAATCATATTTAGATCAAACCCTAAGGTTTAAGCTGAAAAGTTAAACTTAAAAGTAGACTCTTTCTTAGTAGTTGGTTCGGCTTTAAAAAAAAATTATTTTTCTTTTGTTATTACATACGTATCAATCTAATGTAACTTATTAGTAAATGCAGTATTAGGTAAATGCAGAATAAGATAAAAAAACAAAGAGGATTTTTTGGATAAATTAAAATTGTAAAATTTAAATTTGTCTAGAAGTGCAAAATGCTTTTCATATCCTGGAACAAGTTTATTTTAAGCTTGTCATTAATCTTATATTCTCTTTATAAACAATCTCGAAAAATACTTAAAGTGTTCGTCAAATGATTAATATGTACGCGAAACACTGGATAAACCGAAATGATCTTCAACAAAATGGCTCCAAATAAATTTAAGATACAGAATGAAAATTTAAATTTGCTGGCTGAACATTGTTTTTTTTTTTTCGAGCTCCATAGTTAGACATTTGTGAGTTTATTTAAAGAAGATTCTTTCACATCATAAACAAATAATTTCCATTAATACCAACTTGATTTTGAATGAGGTTTGGAAATCTAAAAAAACCAAAAAAATTAAAGAAATATATGTTTCATACAAGTTTAGAAGTAATTTGCAAAAAAATTTTTTTTTCATCACCTCATCTGAAAATTTGTATACGTATTTTAGTAACTTTCAAAGTTCCTTTCATTTTCATTGTAATTTGAATAGAAAATGAAATTTAAAAAATACAATAAAAACAATAACAAAAAAAAAACCAAAAGAAAAGTTTTAAAGTTATAATATAACATTTCAATAAATCACAATAAATACAAAATATACCCATATAATAAATAACGAGAAAAGAAACAATATAGGTACATACATATATTTTTTTTTATAACAATAATAAAAAAAAAAAAAAGAGAGAAAAAAAAAAAAATTGGACATTTTTAATCAATCACCATGAATCTGTCAATGGAGTCATCAATTTTGTGTATTTTTGAATTTTTTTTTTTTTATTTTTTATTGATTGGGGCACACCCGTTGCTTTTTTGACTGTTTTAATGTCAAAATATACAAATAGAAAAATATAAAATAAAAAACGATTTTCATTCATTTACTTTTTTGTTTTTTTTTTTTTTTTTTTAATTTATTGTTTGTGAGATGAGAAAATATTGTAATCAATTTGACCAAATTAATATAGGATATCCATAAATGGTGTATAAATATAGGTATATAATAATATAAAATAAAAATTTTTGAATTTAAGAGTTATTTTTAATATGGGGTAAAACTACCAATAACTGTTAATGATTGATGCTTTTATGACATCTTGGCATGTAAACGAGTTATAATTTATAATAATATACAAGTAGTTTTGCATTTTTAATAATAAAAATTTCAATACAATTAAAATACAATATGGTTATAAATATTTTTATAAGCTTCTTTTTGTTAATAAATTAAATTTAATTTGTCGAAATTTTGTTTTCCGTGTTTATATTTTAATCGTTTTTACAAAAGAATTTTTATGAAAACAATAAAGTTGGTTAATCTTAAAAAAACAACTACATAATGAATTTTATTAGAAGTGATACAAAAAATTTTGTTACTTTTAGTTTTCATTATTGAAATTTAATTACAATAATTCTTAAGGCATATTTAGTATAGGTATATGTATTTAAGAATCATAATAACAAAAATTAAGTCGAATATTTTCCGGAATTTTTCAAAGCAGTATCGATATAATATCAAAATGGAATCCTCTTAAAATTCGTTTTGTGAATAATAATAATAATAGTAATACAATACATTATTTTAAAACTTTTGAATTTAGTTTAAATTTTTCTCTAATATTTGGTATAAATATTGTAATTTTCCATTGATATTTTTTCACTAATAACTATATATATTAAAAAAAGCTTTGATGTAAGTCGAATCGAGTATCATTCGAGTATCGAGTAAAATCCAAAATTCAAATCAAAATGAGTGATATTACGCATAGATATTTGCTACCGAATTTATACTGTGTTTTTTATGAACAAATTACAATGTATCTATATAATACCCGCCATCAAAATTTTTTTTTTTGAAGTTTGTATATAAGACATACTTTAATCAAATAATATTTAGGTCTAAAATAAAACAAATTATTCTTGCAAAATTTAGCTAAGACATCAACCAATTCAAAATTTAAATCCCAATTTGCTAATATATTCATTCAAAACAAATTAATAAGTTTAAACTAAACGTTTGGATAACCCCTTGAACACCTTGGATAACCCTTGTGATAAAGGATTTATCAACGAACAAATAAATTCATAATACCTCAATAAAATTATTTAATTGATACAATTATAAAAAATTATTTCATTTTAAAAATTTTTTTTTTGTTTTTTCCATTTTGTAACAAATTGGTTAAATTACTCTTTAAGCTTTTGTCTATCTGTATAACGATTTATTTAAAAAAAATTTTTTTTCTTTTTATTGGATTTAAAGACATCAGCTATTGTAAAAAATAACACGGGAATAAATCATGACAATTTGAATATATATAGAAAAGGTGCTTTACGCATAGGAATATTTTAATATTTTTTCTGTATAAATTTAAAAGCAAATCTTTTGGTAACAATTTTTTTTTTTTTTGTGTTGGTTAATAAAATACTTTTAAACGTTATGGTTTTCAACGCCATTAAAAGAAAAAAAAATATTCTTTTTTTGAGCTTTTTATTTGAGAGAAATTGCATTTACTTTTTATATTAGTTCAAAATGGTTCGAATATTAAATAAAAATAAATAGTAAATTAATCAAAGATTTACATTGCTTCGTGTTTTAATGAATTAAAATAAAAATATTTGTTTGATTTAAACAAAAAATGTAAAAATTTTAAGGTTTTCTTAATCAAATAAAAGTTTTGTTCCCTTTAGGCCAAAAATTATTCATGAAAAGGAACAAAATTTAGAGCCCTTATAAATTTTTGGTATAACAATTTTATGTTTCGTTCTTGAATAAAATTGAAAGAAAGATAATTTACTTTGTGTCTGATTTTTTGGAAAAATCATATTTTAACTAAGTGTAAACTCATTATTTGTCTCGGTTTTTTGAATTTTTTTTATTTTAAATAAACTTGAAATTTAGTTCGAGCATATAGAAATGGATCGCAATATTATCTGTATTTGTTTTATTCCGACATGACACAAACTTAAATTTTTATTTTTCATTTTCTTTGAAATTTTCTTTTAAGTCCATTATTAAATGAAGAAGGCATTATGCTTTCACTCTTCAAAACAAGACCTAATAAATCCAGCATATTTTATTTTCATTTTATATTGATCCAACCTTTTAGACCTAGCATATTTTCCAAAATTTTTTTTTTGAAAATATTCTTATAAGTTTATTTTTGCTCGTTGGCCTGTTTGTGTATCCGCCATATTACAAAACGTCAACACCGTGAATGATGAAGCAATGAAATTTTCCTCATGATAGGTTCAAATCCTTAAAGTCGGGAAAATACTCTATTTTCAAATGTTTATATCTCAAAAACTGCTGAATATATCATCAATTCAAAAACGTTAAATGGTTTAAAGTTCTTACAGCTTTATTAACTGAAATAAATCTAAAAATTATCCAATTTTTTTAAATTTTTTAGTATTTAAATTTACCGTAATATATAACTTAATATATAATAGATTGAGATATATTATGAAAAATTAAAATTGTGTATCCCTATCGCCGAAACCCTCTTAGTCATAACCAGAATATATTGAGACGAGGAAAATCTCTGAGTAAAATTTTTATTTCCTCTTCTTTTAGAGCTATTCAAGACGATTTAGGTCTAACATTTACAAATTTGAAATAAATGCACATCATTTTGATATAAAATATTCAGCAAAACCGGACATATAAATATCTGTATAGGCCTTTTTTCAACTTGCAGGTGCTATTTTGGCTTTATAATAGGTTGGGATGTATAAAATAGTAGTTAAAATTTCAAAAATTTATTAAAGCATTATTCTTACATTATTATTCTTACCCTCAACCTTTACATTCCAGACATTTTAACAAAAAATGCTTAGAGTGGATTACTAAAAAAATTACTTAAGCGTTATTAACACAGTATATAATATTTTAATTTGACAAAATAATACATCATCATTTCCTTTTGTATATATAATAAAATTCCATTTAAATTAAACACACATTTTTAATTTTAAATACACTTAATCATTTTAAATATTTAAATCCTATTATTCATCTATATAATATATTCTTAAAACCTAAGCGCATTTTTTCCATCATTAACAACTATACAAAATACAAATTTTAATCTTTTAATCTTATACAATTGAAACTATTTTAAAAGTAATTTTAAGTATAGATGGAATTTCGTATTAAATTGCATTACAATAATGCCCTTTTCAAATAATGACCTAAAAATATTTCCTTTAAATACTTTTATAATACTACACAGACTAATTCTTATACTATATATACCTGTTTATCTAAATGAAAACGTTAATTAATTAAAATATTTTAAAAAAAAAACTTTATTTGATGACATTTAAAATGTAAATTTTTTCTTAAAAGTAAAATTATTTTGAAAAATTTGAAAAATTTGAAAATGAAAAGAAAAACTAAAAAAAAATTTAAAAAAAAGAAAATTTTCCTTTGAAAATAAAGGAAAAATTCCTAAAAGTGGTGTTAATTTAACCTTCCCACCAAACTCACAATCTAATTCAAGAAAATTTTTAATCCATTTTCAATTTCCATTTAAAACCAATAGAAAAAGCAAAAATCTAAATTAATCTGAAATTCTTTATGTTAGCAATTGCTTTAAATTCCTTGAAAATCCTATCTTAATAGCTTTAAACAAAAAAAAAAAAACAACAAGAAAAATGAAAAAAAAAAAAAAGAAAGCAATAACAAGAAAAATAAAACAAAAATTAAGAAGAAAAACAAATTAAATCCAACAATGATCTGAAAATAATCCCTATACTCAATTTGTAGCACGTATTCACACAAATTTTCAAATGAAAATCACTATTCTTCACGTATGTGTTACCAACATATTATAAGAATAGAAAAAAAAAAAAAATAAATAAATAAAAAATGAAACAGATGAAAGAAAATGAAAATGAAATGAAATAAAAGGATGAAAAAAGGAAGAAAAAGAATTTATGTAATCCGATTTTAAAGCTGATTTTCCATTTCTTTTTATTTTTATTTTTTTTTTTTTTCTTAGTTAGAGATTATTGTATATTTTTTTTGTTAAATATAAGAAGTATGAACAGTTTATTGTATCTAACCCCTTAATACGGTTTATTCGCTTTTAAGTACTTTTAAGTATTAAACAGTAATATTATTATTATTATTATTATTTTTGTTATTTTACAATAAAAAATTAAAAGAAAAATAACAATGAAAAGAAAATTTTAAATAAAAACATATAGTTTAAATAAAAGTTCAATTTTCACTACAAAAACGTGTAACAAATATAAAAATTAAATTGAATACATGTTTAACCCACAAATTAATTTTATTATACCACCCTGTATTATAGATTATAATAATATGTATTACAATACAAACAAAATATCAACAATTTTAAAATATCAATTCAAAGACAAAATATTTTTAATGTTCGTATAATAACAGTGTTATGGTTTCAGTTCTGGAATTTCGAGTTATTTGAAAAATAAAGTTTGGAATTCAATTCTAGGTATAATCATTACCGTAATCATAAAACTTTTAATTTGCATTTCATTCAAGTTTGTTAAGAAACAGGGAAAATGAAGCGTATACGGACTCACTTAAAAGGTATTACAAAAAAAAAAAACTGGGTGTACCATTTTCATCTAAAAACTTTCTGTCTATTTTGTAATACAGAGTGAGATATTTTACAATGTGTATTCTAGAGATACGAAAATAATTAACGGATCTAAATAAAAACTTTAAAAGATATTGTAAGCATAAAGAATTAAAAGATATAGGTATCAAAGCATATGTGATTAAAAGATATAAGCATAAAGAAAACTCAGTATGTAGTGAAGCATAAAGTGGAACGATTTCATGTCACTTATAAAATATGTATAGTGCGGTGACAAGAAAAAATTTTTTTTTCAAACACAAGACAAACTACATTATTAGATACCTTTTAAATTAAAACATAAGAAAATCGTAATATAATTATAATTTTTTACAAATTTTCGATTAAAGATAGGTATACCATAACGAAAATATTATATTACAAAAAAAAATTAACGAAATTTTTCAAAAACAATTTTTCGTATTAAACAAAAAATTTCGAATGATTTTAAAAAAAATTTTATTAAAAATATGTGTTAATACTCCAAAACTTCAAATTTTATTGGTGTTCTATAATTTATTAAAATTCAGATTACCAGCAAGTATCTAAATTATCAATTTTTATAAAATAACGGTTAAATATTGCTCACGGTGCAAAGAGCTTTTTATAAAGCATTATAAATTTATATAGAGAAATTTTCGTTTCAATAATAGTTAGTCTTTTCAATAGTTAGTTATATTTTCTGCTTTACAAATCGGATATCATCACTTACGAGGAAAAAACTTTTCCCACAATTTTTGCTTAACACTTTCACTTCAAAATCGTCTCTTACTTTGTACTATTAAATTGTCATAAGAAAGCTTCGGCGCTAATAATCGTCTCTTACTTTGTACTACTTAATCATCATAAGAAAGCTTCGGCGCACTTATTATTATACATTTGAAAACAGAAAGAAGATAACTAGCATAAGGGGTGAGAAACACTGATAAAAAAAATCAAAAGTTCTTCATTTTTAAATTTTGTTTTTTTTTACCATGCACGGTGAAAAACATCGAATGTCACTCAAAGAAAATGCACAAGGTTCCTTTCGATAATGTTGAACTTTAACCAACCAACCATAAACCTTAACAAAGTAATAGTTAGACAAATAAATTGAATTACAAGAAAATGTCAGAAATGTTTCAAAAATTATATCTAAGTTTTTTTTTTTTTTTTTTTTAAATAGGGAGAAGAAACAAAAAGAATAACGGAATTTAAATTTTAATTTAAGAAAATAATTGTCAACAGTTACTGTTGTTGTGCTGGTTACACCTTTGAGGGATAATCCAACAATGATGATATGATTACGATGATAACTAAAATAAAAAAAACTACCATGTATACATTGTGTAAAACATTTGACAATTTTTGAAAAGTATGCATGGAATTTCTAAACAACAGCAAGAATATAAAGAGAAAAATTTAAAAAAATAAAGGTTTCATATTGCAAAATATAACAGTATACCTATGTACATAAAAAATAGTTTATTGAGGTAAGCAAATAATTATTATGTTTAAGTGAGAATCTAATAATGTGGTTTTTAACAACAATAGAAAAACAAAAACAAACAAAAAAATACACCATTTTTAATCTGTTCAGTTATTTTGTTTCATTTCATTTCATTTTTATTTTTTATTTTTGTTTCTTTAAATAAAGAAGGAAGAAGAGGCGGTTCATGTCCTAGATTACATAGAAAATGATACGTTTCAATGTTGTTTTTATCATACAAAGATTAGTAGTGATCATTTAATAATATAAAATTTTAAATTGTATAATGACAATAGAATGTAAATTAATATGATGATATGATTATTAGATTCCATGAAAAGGACAAAAAAACAAAAAAAAAAAGAGAAAAGGATCAAGTATAGATTATGGGTGTTAAGAAATTTAATATCTATTTTTGTTAATTTAAAGTTCCTGTTATTTTCTGTTTTGGTTTTTTTTTTTTTTTTTTTTGTTCTGAATAGATGTCAAGACAATATAATTACTATTGTCTTGTTAATTTGTTCTATTAATAAGAGGTTCAAATTTCAGAAAATTTATTTAAATTTTTGAAAAATTTTATATTTAAAAATTAATTTGATAGTTTTGTTTGCAATTATATTGTTTTGTGGGTTTTTTTTTTTTGAATATTTACTAGTTGTCATGTTAGAAGTACTGAATGTGTAAAATGAAAAAGAAATTTGATGATAGGTCTATAATAGAAATTCAATAAGTAGTTTCTTACTTAAAATTATAAGAATGATATTAAGTTTGTCTTGTTTTTTGTTTATAATTTACATGATGATGTGATTGATTTTCTTTTTTTTTCTAATCATGGTCTAAAAAATTTTTTTTTTTTTTGACTGTATATACTGGTATAAATTACCACTTCTCTTTTTAAACCAAACTTCAATTAAATTTGATGCAATTCCTTTGAGTCGTGAAATATTGCCAAAGTTGTCAAAGTAGGTCCAAAAATATTTTTAAAATATTATTGTTAAATTTCCAGAATAATGAGTTCTTTGATGTTTTAACTATCTTATTTGTTATCAGAATGATAAATTTAAGATTCATTAAAAAACTAATTTTGAAACAAAAACTTTTTTCATCAAAATTTCGGAAGAGAATCTATTCAGGTTCAGAAATAAATAATAATTTAAAGAAAATAATTTAAAATACTCGGTAAACTTAAAATACTCGGTAAACTATATATAATCTTATATAGTCTAGTAAAAACTAGTAATCGTATATAGTCTAGTATATTATTTTAAAGTGCCCAGAGATATTAATAATAAACTCTGTTAAATATAAAAATAAGGCAATATCTGTGGAATCGAGGCGAGACATTTAGGTAATTCTACAATATCTATTCGATAGTATCGAGGCGAGATATTTAGGTAATTGTACAATATCTACTAGATAGTAACAAAAATACACAGAACAAGAATGGAATCAAAACATAAAATAACGCAAAAATTCTATTTCGTGGCATATTTTGGCTTTAGTTGACTTTAGTGCAACCATAGATATCTTAGTATAGATAAAGGGTTTTAATTACTGTAATGTGTAAGGTGAACGAAATGTTAGAAATGGCATGCGGTTTGAAAGGATTAAAATCAAATTTCAATTTCCCAATTTACTTTTTTCCTATTGCTTTATTCCTATTTTACCAATCACTAAAATCCAAGACTATATCAAAGAAAATTCGCTCATTAATCTCATTGGTGTGTTTCGAAATTCGTAACCACTACCGCCAAAAAAAAATAATATAATGTTAAGTGTCCGAAAACTAAATTGATGAACTAAGGGATGAAAGTTGAGAATCATGTTTTTTATATGAAATTTTTTACTGTGCTGTAAATTTTTTAATTGACAAGGGATGACAAAAAAATTTTTTTAAATAAATTAAAGTGAAATTCAAGAAATTTCTTATAATTGTATACTTTTAGAATCTAAAATTCCAAGAAATTTAATAATAATATAATATTACCTAAACTATTTCTTGTAAAAATAAAACACCTTTGCAAATAGTTTTTGGTTTACCTATAGGCTTAACCTTCTTGTTACAAAAAAAAAAATTAGATTTATTTTTTTTGCTTAAATATTTCCTTTACATTTTTCTTTTTTCCATATTTTTTTGCACTATGTAATAAAATAATTTTCAAGTATGGGTGTATCTTTAAGACAGCAATGTGACACTTAATAATCCCATTTTTTTTTCAAAGAACGAAGAAAGAAAAATAAAATTGTAAAGAGCTTAGCCGGGTGCTGACATACAAAACTACATTTGTTTTTTATTTTTAATTTTTTTATTTTTTTCTTTTTCAAATTTTAATGTCACATTTTATACATCTAATCACCGCCTTTATTTTTTTTACTTATTTTAGAATCAGCAAAATTAAATTTCTTCGTTCTTTTAATGTCCAATTTAAAAAGGATTTGGATTTATGAAAAAAAAAATAAAATAAAATAAAAAGTAAAACCAATAAAGAATTTATCACCATCATCATCATCGTCATCTAAGAAGTCATTCAAAATTATTTTCAAACGTAGAAAATTTATCTGCAAAACCATCAGGGAAGATTTTATTTTGTTTTTGTTCACTCATTCAATACAAACAATCCTTCGATTTAATCAAATTTCATTTTTAGTCTGTCTGGATCAAATACATATATATAGGGTCTGGTACGAAATCTCGTTTTTACAAAATCTTCTTTAACAAAATCTCGTTTTTACAAAATTTTGTTTGACAAAATTTCGGTGGACAAAATATCGTTTTTGCAAAATCTCGTTTTTTTTGAAAATATTATTTTTATGAATTTCATTTTTTTATTTTATATATTTTTTTTTAATTATGTTAAGATTAAATTTTTTTTTGTTTTTATTAGCCCTAAACAATTTATGTTACAATATAAGTACGTATGTATAAATATTCTGTAAAAGGCGAATAATCCTGATTTTGAATACAACGGTAAAATGCCTCCTAATGATATGTATTTCTTATTCGTAAGCTAATTTAAAGTTAAGCAAAACAAAAAACAAGATTTTCACAAAAACCAAATTTTTACAAAACGTGTTTTTCAAAAAATATAGATTTAAAAAAAAAGAGATTTTCAAAAAAAAAAACGAGATTTTGCAATTCGAGATTTTGTACTGCTTGCATATATATAATATTATATTATATTATATTATAATACATGTATAGTTATAGTACTTTGCAAAGAATTAATAGAAATTAAATACTTGAAGAGATTAAAATGAAGACACTAGAACACACGGAAACCACTGATTGAGAACTAATATATTGCAAGGAAAGATAGAATTTGAAAGATACAGAAACAGTGGCAGAGTGGTATAATATTACGTTACCGTCAGATTAAATACATTTTTTTTTTGTCATTCAAGCAATACCTTATACAAATTCTCAAAGACAAATTTAATATTAAAAGCCACAGTTTTGTATTGGTTTGAAGATAATCTGGCAAAAATGAAAGACAAAAAAAAAAATAATAAGAAAAAGAAAATGAAACCCAAAAAGGGAAAATAATTGGAAAAAAAATTTTTGAAACTAATTACTTTTTGTATGTCAAAGCAAAGCTAAATACCAGAGTAAAATGGAAGATAATAGTGATTGTGGTAGTATAGAGGTAAAAGTAATAACAATAATAAATTAAAAACAATTTGTGAACAAATTAGTAAACATTGCTACTGTCAAAAGTAAAAATTCTTCTGTTTTTTTTGTTTTGATTTTGTTTTTTTTTGTTATTTTTAAATACCAAAATAAGTTTTATGGTTGGTTGGTATATGTATACTTTTTAACGGATTGAATAATATTGTCATTAGATTTTTAAAAAGTAATCCGATAATGTTATTAAAAGGAGACACAAAGAAAAAACAAGAGAGAAAAGAAACTATACACAGCTAAAGTTAAATGATTTTATGTTGTTTTTCATGCTTTTGGTTCAAAGGATTTAAAATGAAAATTCCATTGTGGGTAGTTAATTTTTGTTTTTCTTTGTTTTTTTTTTTTTTTTTTTAGTACAAAATAATTGAACAAATTTTTAAACTCAAAGGGGAGGATATACAAAAGAAAACAATTTTGTAGAAAATCTTATTTGATTAATTGTTAAATTTGAAATTTTAATGAGTTTTTAAATATCTTATATTATAATATCAAAGAAACCCTGCCAACATTTTTATTATTATAATATTAAGAAAACATATAACAGCTTATTAAAATATTGTATTAATTGCGCCAGTTGTAAATAGAATAAGAAGATACAATATAGTTATATTCTTGTGAATCTTTTGAATTTTTTAACTGGATAATAAACTTGAAAATTAACTAAAGCATTACCAGAATGTAATATCTCATTTAAAAATAGAATAAAACTTTGTCACATTTATTTTTATGACAATAAAAATTGTTTTAGGAAAATTTCATCTCGATTCTTTAAATAATCAGTGTTAATTAGATAAATCATATTACTTATAATCCTCTTTTAAAGGGAGGAAATTTTCACAGTACTTTGGTAATTTCGTTATGACACATTACTTGTTTGCGTATGGTAACAGTACTTTGTTTAAAAGAGTCCTCAAACAGTGATTTAACTCCAAATAGTAAATTCGAAGTATTGTGATCTTTTCACGAAATAACCATGACCATTTCGCGAGTTATCAATAACTGTATCGTATTGTAAAGATGTCGTAAGGCGTAAAAATTATCAAAATTTTTTGAAATCTAATTAGTAGCTATCTAGTGATATAATTAAAAAATTTTAATGAAATATGAATCAGTTTGATAAATATACTAATTCCATTTTCAAACACATCTTAATAAAGACTTATCTTATATTTTTTATGGATTCTTTGTCAATTTTTTTGTTATGAGTTTAACTAAATGGTTTGACAGTTTTTGTATAAATACTAAGAGAAGAAATATCTTTAAATTTCTCTTTCACATATATTCAAAAATATCTGAACAATTCTTTTAAGCTATAGTAACTAATACCGTTAAGTATACCGCTACATTCTACTCCTCTTTAATCATAATATCAAGGAACTATCAATTTTATTGCAGTATGGACCTCTTTAACTACAAGCTTTGAAGCCACGTTTTATTATGTTCTGAAAAATAAAATATTTTCCTTTTAAATGTTCCGTTGACACAATTTACAGACTTTACTGTTAATATTAAAATTCAAACATTTAACTGTTATAAATTATTTCAAGCTATTAAAAAATAATTTATAGGTAGGTATACATACAAATGTATATAACTTTTTTTTTTGCAGTTTTATGAATATCAGGTGCAATGAAATTTTCCATGTATAATTCGTTGTTATGACAACATACAATATATTAAAAAAACTTAAAAAAAAAAAAATTATTCTATTCTTGTTAAATTTAAAAAAAAATTACATATTATAAAACCTTCACATTTTAAGAACATAATTTATTAAAAAAAAACCAAAAATTATTGTTCAAAGAAACGAATAAATCTTAAAGATACTTAAAAAGAAGTCATTAAAAAATAAACGTGTTGAATGTCAAAAAAATTATTTTATTTTATATTATTCTTATTTATTATTTTTTTTTTTTCATTAAATTTATTACATATTTTCTACAACGATGTCAGATTTTAATTTAGACCCTTTCTAAACACCTTAGACCCTTGTTACGTTGAAATAAATGTTCGTGTAAGTGATTATATTTCATTTTTATAGTTTCTATGAAAAATAAGCACAATCAAAAATTAAAATCGTTTCCCTGTCTTTATAAAAACACAAAACGAAAAAAAAACCACTGTCATCATAAAAATGTCATCAAAAACCAAGAAGACAGGAAAACGCCAAATTTGAGGGACTAACAAACTATTACAAACTGTAATAACTGAAATATGTGCATGGATGTATCAAAAAAACAAAAACTATAAAATAATTGCCTACAATTTTCTTAGACCATTTGTCTTTAATAATATCAAAAAAAATTAGAAAAGGTCAGAAAATATATATACTATTGACGACTAAAGCACTAACGTATTAACTGTATTCTATATGTACTACTGTATACTAAAACACTACAGTAGGTAATAGTGGTGATAATAAAATAACCTACAAAAATTAATCTTTGTCCTGTGGAAGATTTTAAAAATTCTTAAATAGAATTATATATTTACATCAACACGTTTTAATAAAAGGTTTCGATGCTTTTTGTTGATACAATATCAATAATAATTATAATAATTATTTTTCCTTTTAACTTTTCTATATAGCATTTTATAAAATTGTATAATTGCCTGACATATGGAAGACTTCTTGTATTCCATCCATTATAATAAATATTGTTTATTTTCTTAAGATTTTGTTGTATCTATTATAAATAATGAAAATTGATCTAATACTATTGTTGTTAGTACTGCCGGTACTGCTGTGAAACAGAAATTTTAAAAATATGAAATTTGATTTTGGTCTTGTATTAATCGCCTTTTATTAAATTATAAATCAGCCTACCATTTTTGACAATATCTTTTCTTATGTTATTTATTATTTGTTTATTCTTTTTGTATATACAGGATGTTTGACAGTAGGATGCTCTGAAGACTATGTAACAGGAGATTTTCATAATGAATCATCTGAAGTTAGTTCTTCGAATTAAGAAAGGCGAATACCTTTTATTATTGTGCTTTACTAGGTATCTCAATATTTAAGGTTTTGAGCATAATGTTTTCTTAAAAGTTCAAACATTTCAGTTATATTTAAATTCAACGAATAAAGCTAATACTTACCAACTTGACATAATATTCTAATACAATTGTTGTGAATTGTGCATTATATTTGCACACATAATCAAACTTCGTGCTAACAAATATTTTCCTTCCTGTCACATGAATATCTTTGGTTTTTAAGCGTTTTCTTCTTTTAACGTTTCGTGTTACTTTTTTTTTCTTGTGATCTTCCTAAAACGGACACTCTGTCTATAGCATTTTTATTTTGTTGTATTTGTAATTCATGACTATTCTGAGGATTATAATTATTAAATTTTTACTTTTTTTTTTTTTGTATTAAAAGAGAATTGTTTAATAAGATTAGGTTAGACTTGTGTAGAGTTTTTCTCTTTTATAAATGATATATAGTTGTTTTGGAGATAAAAGCTGTTCATATTATAATTTATGGAATTGATGTAATAATAGTAAACTTCAAATCTGATTTTATTGGACACTTTTCCTGAAAAATCGAAAATATCTGCCACTTATTTTGAACTTAAAATGTTGTGGACCAAGAAACCGGACCAGAATTCGTAACTTGTTTATGTTAACCCCTAGGCCCTTGTCTATTTATAATTAAGATTTTTATTCATTAAAATCACCTTATATACTTTATGGCTAGAGTAAAAAAATCAAGTTCGTTACACATGATTACATGTGATTAAAAAGGGATACATTTTAACAAAGGCGATTGAGATTATATTGGGGAAAATGATCTTAAATGATTTTTTCAAGGAAATTAGTACAGGAAAGAAGACCAAAACACGATTACTGATTTTTTCTATGTCATAATTAAATTAAAGGAAATTAGTGATAGGGTTAGTCATTTTTTTCACAAATATAGTTTATTATAACTGATGTCAAGAAACACGCCATTATAGAGTTCCATTTCATAAAAGTGTTATACTAAAAGAAACATATTAAAATGATTTAACGCTTTTTGAGGCACAAAGATAAAGAAAATACGGAATTTTAAAGAACTTAAATCATGATTAATGATGAACGCTCCTATTTTGAAGAAAAAAAAAGAAAAAATTCTCTGTTTTATTAAGCAATTATATCTTGTTCTATAATAATTTTCATTTCTCAAAATATTCTCTTCGTATAGACAAAAAGTCTTAAGTTCAAATCAGATTAACATTGAATTTCTTTATCTATTATTTTGTTTCCTTTTTAATATTTTTATTGTTGTTTATGTTGTTTTTAGTGACCAAAAAATAAAATTTATTATATTTCAACATAAAAATTATGGTCTGGTCTGATGTAAACACATTATACACAGTACAGACAATGAAAATGTTTGTTATTGTTTTTTTTTTTTTTTTTTTTTGTTGGTTTTGAGAATCTAGGCGACCCTTGTCAAGTTTCATTTTAATCATTTCATATAAAATTACTATAATATACGAGTATATATATATATATATGTATATGATTAAAATGATAATGATGAAGAATGAAAGCGGTCTAGGCTACTGTTTTTTTTTTTGCGTTTTTATTTTTGTGCTGTTTTAAATATCTCAACAGATCATTTTTTTTTATTTTAAATGTGTGTCCTTCTAAATATTGCCTGAATGATTTCATTATTAATGTTGAAAGATATTAATCAGGATTAAGGTAAAATAAAAATGGAAAAAAAAAATTATATTAAGGTGCATATTATATATAGGAATATTAAGAGAGTTGAAAGCGTTTGGATTTAATTAAGTTCAAATTCTATTACCAAAAACCATTGTATTGGCTTAACTGATTTCATGTGTCAACTGTTTTGGTACAAAGAAAAAAAAAACCAAAAAAAAAAATAATATAAAATGTTTATTCATGATATTGAATAAAACGACAGGACCTTACGTTTATTTTTTGACTTTTTTTTTTTTCAACTTGTTTTGATGATCGTTGGTAAGTAATTAAATGAATAAATTAAAAAAAATTTGTCACGTTTTATTTAACTTATAAAAAGTATATTATGTTCCAAATCAAGGTATAGTTAATTTCCTTTTTTTTTTTCTTTTTTGTTTAAATTTATTAAGTCACAAAATTGTTGTTTATGATGATGTTTATATATTTTTTGATATAATTTTCGACATGTTTGTTAATTTAACCCTGAACTACATTTTTTTTTTGTTTGTAGTCACTGGTAAGAAGTGGTTATGTATTTTTTAAAGATTTTAACAAATTGATATGAAAGTAGTTTTAGTTTAAATGGTTTTGGGGCAGATTCTTGGAAATTTTTTTTTTTTACAAAAATGTTGCAGTACCTTATTATATCTTATATAGGTTTAGTTAAAATTCGGTATGAGTTTCACTTTTATTTTCTGAGAAAGTTAGATCAGGATAACAAATAAATAATATAATGGAATTGATCTTTTTTTTGGTGTTTTTTTTTTTTTTATAATTTACGTGAATGAAATTCAAATTTACTTAATTATAAAATATTTAATTTGTTATTCTATGAAACAAGGAAGTAAATAATTATATATATGTTTTTCATTTGTTTACATTGTTTTTTTGTTAAATGTGGAAGAAAATCCTTTCAAATATGAGATCTTGGATTTCATTAGAAAAAAGTTAATATTCAGGATGTATTCTCACTAATATGTGTGTTCAGTTAAAGATTAAAACTAAATGCTCGTTTTGATTAAAATAATGTGTAGATGTAAAAGAAGGGTGTGAATATAAAATTTCAAAATGTACGCGGTTAATTGGTTCGGGATAGAAACATACATATATTATAAATAATGTTTATAAGAAAATATAGTAGTAAGTAATATAGTAATATAGTAGAAAGTTCTGTGGTAATCTTTTAATCCTCATAAAACGATAGAAACACTGTAGTCAACACTTATAAAGTTTGGATACAAATTCAGTATTTTATGGGCTTGGAGCGGAAACTGTTACTATTTTAATAGGTTTTCTTGCTTAAATTTTGATGTTAAAATATGTATATATATAAAAAAAATAATTGGGAAGGATTTCAGAATTGGTATAACAATATCAAGGTTTCAATCATTTCTTTTTCTTTTTAAATTTCATTGAGAAATGATTTATGGCAACATAATTATATTAGTCAATTTGTAAAAACTCGTATTCATGAAACAATTAAAAAAAAAAATAGTCTTTTTTGATAAAACGTTTTTCTAAAAGAGTTGAAAAAGACTTTAAATATTCGTCCGTTGTAAACAGAATCAAAATGTAAAATCTCAAATATTTTTACAAGACATTGACAACTGAAACAGTTAGGAAAATAACTTCGAAATACAAAGAAACAAAGATGTAGCATGAAAAAAAGATCAAGCAATCGGACTAAGAAAGCAAATCATAATTAATAAATGGCACAAAGTAAAAAGATGGTCATATTGGGCGAACTTATATTTCTACTACAGTTATACATGAATCAAATAAGTGTAATAGAATCAAAATGGAATCTAATGGTGCTATAAACGGTTCGGTGCAGTATACACTTTAATTTTTAAAACATTATAAAAATAATATTAATCTATAGATTAGCTGATGAAAGCACATATATATATAAAATAAATTTAAACTAATATACAAATAAGTAGTTAAATTATTATATTGTAAATATAAAATATTTCTTTCGTTATAATATTTAACTAAATTGTAAAGTAACCGTTGCAACAATTTAAAAATTCAGTTTAAAAACCAGTAATTCGACATTTAATTTAATTTTTTTTAATTTTATTATATATATTTATATAACCTTTATTTTACTCCAGATATACTAGTTTTTAATTTTGAATCTTTTTGGAAAAAAATTATTTTCATTCATAATAAAGACCATTACCATTTATGTACAACATATATATTATATATATATATTGAAAGTTAATTTTAATATAAAAATGACTTTAATTTACTTCTACATAATATTTTATATATAAAAAAAAAAAAAATTACCTATTTAAATTTAATGTACCAAATTATGTTAAAATCGAATATAAAACAACTTATTTATTTCAAAGAAAATACATACACCTATATTTATTTTTATTTTTAAACAATGAATGAATTTCTACATTATATTATTTTATTATTATAATTTGATTGCATTCTAATGCATTCGAGCGTGTATCTTTTTATACATTAAAAAAAAAAAACCTAAATTTTTTTTATTTTATTTTTAATAAAAAGGTGGACTATTAAATTTTTTTTTTTTTTTTTACCAAAATAAAAATATAAATAAAAGCAAGTCAGAATTCATAAATAGAGAATATAATTTCTTTAAATTTTTTTTTTTTTTGATAAAAACCTATATAAAACAACCTATAAAAAAAAAAAATCTATAGATTTTAAAATAAAATATATGGTTAGTATAAAATATGAATGTCTCAATTTAATGTACAATGCTTCAATTCTCTTAAAAGTCACAAAGAAAACCCCTTTTATATTTTCTTTTAATTTTTGTTTTTTTTTTTTTGTTTTTTTTTAGAAGGGGTCAAACACAATTAGGTTTCATATTCATATTAAACAATCACAACATTAACATTAATAAACAACAAACAAATAACAGTCAGTAACAGCAATAACAGAAGCAAGAATTAACAATTGTATAATAACACCCAAAATAATAATAATATAAAAAAAAAAAAACAAAAAAAAAACCAAAATATTTATACTTGAAATAATAAACTAACAATCAAAAATACAATAATAATAACAAAAACAACAACAACAACAACAAATGTCTTAATAAAAATCCAAGTTAAAATTTGAAAAGAAAATTTTTTTTTTTTTATAGAACAACAAAATAATATGTATGTATATTACACCCATTCTTTGTTATCCATAAGTCCTCTATATGGACATTTTAATTTATAAAAGAATCATTTAAAAGCCTACCATTTGCTACTAGTTCCTATTGATAAAACTTTTTTTCATTTCAATAATCAAAATTGTATGCTTTTACATATATATATATACTGTTACTACTGAAAGCAATGCATTTGAAGAACTTCTCTTCTCCTTTTTATAACAACATCTCTTTTACGAGAGATTACACGCCCAAGTAAAAGAAATAAACAGTTTTTTTTTTTTTCTTTTTACTCTTTTTTGTTAAATAAATGCATTAACAATAGGAAAATACTACAATAATATAATATGTATATATACATGCATATATTATAATGAAACCTACTACTTATTTACTTATAGACCATTCATAACAGTACTTATATATATATACATATAGAATTTATTTTGGTTATATAATATAGCAATATAGAACATAATAGAAATGGGTGAACAGAATAGGTATATGTAATATATATACCTACCACAATATTAACTTTTCTTTAGAAGAATATGCTTTCAAATAACAGAAAAACAAAAACACTAAAGTACAACTATTCTAAACACAAATTAGTTCATAAAATATAGTCAATATATTTGTATTATCTTGATTCATTGAGTTCAATAAAAGAAAAGCTTATATAATAGCTGTCTTAGAACATATATACATACATACATAATACATATATAAGGTGTCCTTCATTATAGATAAAGAATAATATAATAAGAGGATTCGGAAATTGAAACACGTATTGTGGAAGAATCTGTCTCTAAAGATGTTAAAATATTTAGAACTTAGAGAGAACTTAGAGATCTTCATGATCTCTTTAAGTTCGATAAAAAGTTCTATAACCCTTTATTCGTACAATTTAAAAGGTTCATTTAACATTTGTTACAACTTTTCTAAGTTATTTCACTATTCAATCATTTAAGTATCTAATATATTTTCATTATGAATAAATCCTTTATAAAAATGTAATCAAAAAGGTTTAGGTTTGATATAACAGTAATTTTATATTATTATAACATCATAATCATAATATCATTTTTCATTTGCAACCTAACTCATTATAAAATTGAAGTGTCAGAAGATAAATCAATATTTATACAGAATTAGAGGACTACCATGCACTTTTTAAGAATCTAGAAATTGTTTCCTTGAAATTTTATCGAATCTTTTAGAGTAATTACATAAATAAACAAGGTAGAATGTAAACCAACGGTTTTTAAAAGCGCACATTTCCAAAACTCAATACAAACTGTTTAGAAGTGTGACTTACACAAAAATTTGAAAATTTCATGTAATAAGAAAAAATGTGAAAATAGGACATTTTTGAAATTTTGAGGGGCCGTAAGTCCGGAATCCTATATAACTAAGAAAAGCCGTTAACACACGTAAAAATATATTATTAAACCTTTAATTTTCATGTCATGACGAAGAAAAATTTTTACAGGTGCTTAAGTTATAGGTGTCTAAAAATACCAAATTTTCAATTTTTGAGGCGTAATAACTCTTAAAGAAGGGGTGTTACCAAAAAATTTTCTGAGGAAACTTATACTAATTCTAAAAGTTCTTTCTTGTCTCAAAATTTCAGGTTCCTATCTAAAGGGGTGCCGGAGTTATGAAAAAAGAAATTTCATGCAAAATGTGGTTTTCACATAACGGTAAATTTAAATCGTAAATTACAAAATATTACATAATTTTGATATTGTTTTATATAGATAATAAAATTTTCGATCTTCTGGTGGTTTTAGATTGCAAAATTGTTACGCAAAGCCCGAGATATATACATCTGAAAATGGCGCTTTTTCGTAATTTTGAAGAGCTGCAACTTTGGAACCCTTTGCAACTAAAATTTCACACACGTAAAAATATATTATTGTAGCTTTAATTTTTATATCTTGCAGAAGTAAAATGTGTACAGGTTCATAAGTTACAGGTGGTTAAAAATAGCAAATTTTCAATTTTTAAGCCCTAATAGCTCATAAACAGGGGGTGGTCCGAAAAAATTTTCTGAGCAAACTTATACTAATTCTAAAAGTTCTTTCTTGCCTCAAAATTTCAAGCTTCTATCTAGAAGCGTGCCGGAGTTATGAAAGTAGAAAAATCATGCAAAATTTGGTTTTCACATAACGGTAAATTTAAATACTAAATTTAAAAAATTTGTATAATTTTGATATTAATTTACAAAGATAAAAGAAATACCTGTCGAATGACGTTTTCAGATTGAAAAAATCTTGAGCAGAACATAAGATATATGCATTTAAAAATAGGGCTTTTTCAAAGTTTGAGGGGCTGTAGCTCCGTAAAGGGGGGGGCTACATGAAAAAGTTGTTCCACAAAATTATTTTTTTTATGAGACCTACCTATGGGTAAAATTTTTTTTCTCTATCTTTAACGGTGTAGAAGTTTTGTAAACAGACGGACGGACGGACGGACGGACGGACGGACGGACAGAGTGAAACTAATAAGCACATTTTTTCAAAATTTTTTTGGAAATGTGCTAAAAATAAATACATATGTATATATATATAGTATATTCTATAATTAATATCATATCGTAGTATGTATATGTAATAATAAAGTAAAAAATGATTTTTGTATAAGAAAATAGATGGCGCACAAATCAAAAGTATTTGTCATAGTCAAATACTTTCAAAAGGTACAGTTGAATAATCAACGGCTTAGTGAAACTACTGATACTATAGACACCAAAGCTTAATTAAATATGACTAAACTTATTAGGGGATGTTCTATTCTTCTTATAGGAGTGGATTCGAATACCGTTAAGGATAGATAGAACTCATTATATAATATCAGAAATTATTCGCTAATTTTGAACTTTGTTGCTATGCTATTTACCCTATTGCAGAATACCCTGTATAATTTAATATACATATAATAATAATTTAAATATATATATATATATATAAATAATTAGAAATAAGGTATCGATTCAATGTGTATTAATTAATGGTTCTATAATATCTAACTGATTTTAAAAGAACATCTTTACAAAAAAATAAAAATATACAATAATTATGTTGTATACAATCTTTATACCATTTTTTTGTGATTATATTGTGAGTTGTGACTATTGAAAAGTTCAATGCAAAACAAATAAATTAATACCACCCATAACTGGAGAAACAGTAGTGACAAGACTTTTTATTTTTACAAAGTATTTCTTTTTTTTTTTTTTTTACAAAATCTGTTTCTAATTGTTTATGATTTTGAAAACAGCAACAGATGCAGTCTTTTTTTTTGTCCAAAATTTAAAATAAGATTTTTTTTTTTCCTTTATGCTATTATTATTTTAATAGAATGTATTCTAATGTTGGTTTTACTTTTATACCTATTCTGAATCTAACATTTAAATTACACAATATGCATATACATACATATATGTATATGTATATTTATATTAAATGTTATTGCATTCAAACCATTTTTTATATGTATATGCATCTCATGTATAGCTTCTTCATATCTGCATTTCTATTGAAAAATTTGGTCTTTTGATGTTAGATGGTTTTTGATTGTAAAGTGGTGGCAATGTTAAAAGAAAACAAAAGAAAGAAGTATAGATTTTAACTACTGAACATCATCATCATCATCATCATCATTATCAATATCAAATATCTAATAAATTCGTGTTGCTTTTATAACACTTTAGTATAAGTTGTTTTTATTACAAGTTTATGGTGAACTTAGAAGATAGTCAACAAATTGAATGAAATGAGGTTATGTTGTTCTTGTTGTTATTGTTGCATTCAACAAAATAAAAAAAAAAATTATAAATAATTGAAAAGTAAATCAACAAAAGTTCGTTGTTTAACAAATAAGTGGATTGGATTTGGATAGTAGGTGTACTAATAAAATGCAAAAGAGTGCATCTATAAAATGAATTCAGAAAAAAAAAAAAAAAATAAAAACAAAACAAAGAATTTTGATATTATATTAGGTATTGGTAGTAAGTAAATATAAGGTAAATAATGGTGATAATAATAGATTGTTTAAGTTCATTTTGAATTTTTTTTTTGTGTTAAAGAGTAGGAGTAAATAATAGAAAATGTATATTATGTAAATAAGAGATTGTATTGTACATATTTGTATAGTTTTATTTTATTTTTTTGATTTTTGGTCACTAAATTATTATTTTCTTTTTTTTTTTTTGTATTGTATTTTTTATTTGGTTCTGTTATGAATTAAGATAATAGACTTTTATTTTTATTTAACATAAAAGAAGTTTTTGTACTTTTATTTTAAGATACATATATTATGTAGTTATAAGATTATTGTTTTGAATTCAGTTCAGTAACCATTCACTAATCAAAATTTATTTAAATTTATTTGTATATACATATATGTATATATGTAAGTAGTTAACAATATAATAAAATTTTCAAAAATTATTTGTTTTCAATAGAAAAGTTCAATATTTGAAAATGCACCCGGATTATACATGTATATTGTTAAAATGTCAAACAAAAAAATTGAATATATATATGTAAATTTTGTAGACATAGAAAATAATAGATAATATCAATGACCCCCGTTTTTATAAGTTGTTTAATGAAATACTAATAAAATATAGTAATAAATAAAAATAAAGTTAATGATCAATTTGATATTTTTAGTGTCATTGTATCTACTGTAATATTTTTAATATCATTGTATCTATATACATATTATATTTTAAAGCCATACACAGTAAAGCTATCACGCGATAAACGCAAAAAACACGTTGCTTTACTTTTGTCTCCAATATATGCACATGTGACATGAATATCACAAGCTGAGCAAAAGAGTAAGTTATTCAGATTGTGTGCTGGTGTAAATAAAGAATTAGCCCTTTATTACGCTGTAGAAAATGTTGTTTAAAAAGCACATGGATTAAAAAGAACATGGATCAATAGATTTTTCGAAAACAATATCAAAAAAATTTGATTTGATTGTTTGAAGTGTTTTGAAGCTTTTTTCAGTTATAATTTAATAAAGGACTAAAGTCTTTTAAGAATTAAGAAAGTTACTAAATCATTTATACAGATCATTCATATATTGTAGATCATCATTTATTAAAGGACTAACATCTTTTAAGAATGAAGAATAATAACCTTTTTTTGGTATATTAATTTAATTGGGTATTATATATGCATTTTAATCTTCACTTTTTCTTTTATTGCCATTTCTTTTACAATGAATTCATCCAAGTAAAAAAACATTTCAATAAAATTTTCCACAAGAAATGATTGTTTTAGATTTTATGAGATATGCCCAAGATGAAATTAAATTGTGTCCAATCAAAATAATTTTAACGAATTAAAATTATTAGTCGCTGATTTTTCAGACGAAATATCCCCGATCAAATCCCGGTTAAGTCAAAATATTATCTATATTATAAAATATAATAATATAAGGTAAACAAAATAAATACATAATATTATTACCGCAACTACTACATCTGTAATGGAAAGTTTGGTGTGGAGAACATATTTATTTTTGAAAACTTTGAAGCTGAAATATAACAAAACTTCTAAAATCAATCAGAGTTTCTTTAAGAAATCAATGTACGAAAATAATTGATTGTGAATAAATTTAAAATCTTTGGAAATTTTAGACATAACTTATGTTAGAGTAAATTAGTTCTTATGAAGATATTTTAATGAAGTATTGAATCATTTAAAGTTGTCTTACTCATCAAAGATGAATTAAAAATTCCGTCAAATATGATCCAGTTTTATAATTAAACATTGGAACAAAAATTGAATATGCGAAGAATTAAATTTGAATGTTACAATCAACGAAAAAATTTAGTTCATAATGTTCTAAGTAGTAAGGCCGTTTGCAAAAGTATCGTACTAGCACTTCACACTAACATTACACACTATTTTCTCCAGTTTATCGCACTATTTTCCCCAATTTAGTATTTTACGGATTAAAATTTTTTGACAGTTAATAAATTTTAGGGAGAAAAATAAGTATTACCCTAATCCGCCCTAATACATATTTTTATATAATTTTTGTGTCAAAATTGTTTTGACAGCGCCATTTTATACATTTACAATACATAAATACTAATACATTTTATTTGATTATGTCAATTATCATTTGTTAACTTGTCAAACATGAAGTTATAACAACAAAGTATTTTTAATTTTAATTACGTTTATTCAAATCATCATATTTTTAATATTTTAATGGCAGGCAAAATAATAGAAGATATTTTAATTTGTCCGCCAAGAAAATTTTTATAAAAACATTTGTGACTTAGCACTTTTATTTTATTTAAAAACACCTCGATTTACTTAATTTACTTTAATTTGCTTTCAAAGAATTTTAAAAAATTTTTCAATTCAATATACCTATAGTTTGTTCATTCAGTTTATTCAATATAAAACTGTCAATTTATAGTGCGAAGTACGATCATCTAGTGCGGTTATCAGAACACTAAATATTTGACAAATAATTTAGTATTAGTGCTATGAATTTCGGAAAACATTTTATACTAATCAGAATTTTTCGGCATAAATTTAATGCGATTAGCTAGTTTTTAGTGTAAAATGCGATCGTTTCGGACACGGCCTAAGTACCTAATTTAAAAAATTGATAAAATATCAGAAAAAATTAAAACAAAAAACTTATAAAATAGAAACCAAACGGACAAATTGTCAATAATTGTATAATTGTATCAATAGAGTATAATTTATTTGAACCTAAAAGAACATAAAATACCTAATCTAAATATGTATAACATTAACACAGCTGCAAACAGCGATTTTTAATTATTCAATAATATAATAATTCACCATTAACAAACCCAAGTATCTATTATTTAAAAAAAAAAAAAAATTTACAATCAACTTAAAATTCACAATGAAAACAAATCACTTCAAATTAATAAAAAATAAAATATATATGTACGAGTATATATTTTTTTTTTATGAAATGAACAAGCATATATCTTTTAAAACTCAGCATGATTATTACAATGACAATGGAAAGAATGAGTTAAAATTACAAAAGCAAAAAGAAAAACAAAAAAAAACAAATGAAAATAAATTACCTATACATAAATCTTTCATATATACCCCCTATTCAAACATTATTAAGGGTATTTTATTCATTCAATATTTCAATAAATATTAATCAATTTAATTTTCCATTTTGTTTTTTTTTTATCTTTTTTTTTTTCAAAATATTTTTATTAATTTTCAATTATTAATCATTTTAAAATTGTTATTTGTACTCTCCCATTTTTTTTTTTTTTTTGCCTCCATAAACCATGTACCCTTTGTATATGGATCCGTTTCAAAAGGACATTAAATATACGAGCATTCATACAAATTAACCCTTAGTGTTATAATATAGATGTGATACAAAATGTTTTTTCAACATAAATTTTTTCAACTTCGTAAAATTTTCATGTCATTTTGTTATAAATATTTTCAATAGTAGTTATTAAGAAGTAATCAAAACTTTCGTATAATTCTTCCCAGTAGAATTTTCATATTTTTATCGATTACTTCTTGATAATTTTAAACGATTCAGAGGAATTTTGTATATTAATGTTGATTTTTTTTTGATTTTTAGAATTAACTATTGTAGATATCAAGGGAGGGGGCAAAAAATTCGAATAACAAAACTTCAATAAATTTATAAACTGTTTATTAAAATTATAAACTAATAAATAAAAAATGCAGTACTCTTTTATTACTTTTCTGGAAACAAAATTGTTTAAATTTATTTACCTATTTTTGAATTATATACATAGTATAAAAAATATTTTGCGACTATAAGGGTTAATATAATAAAAAGAAAAAAGAAATAATAAAGGGAAAAAAAATAAATTTACATTTTACCCATTACTCTTATTACTCTTCTTTAACACCATTCATATGGATTACGAATCTGCGATTTTGCCGTGGCAAACAAATTACAATTACAACAACAACAACAATAACAAAACTTTAACAACATTAAAAGCATTTATTAAACAACAAAAGAGAAAAATTGCAAATAATTTGTTTAAAAAACAAAATTTGTATAAAATAATAAAGAAAGAAAAGAAAATAAAAAATAAAAATGAAAAGAAATTATAGAATGAAACAAAAACCATGAAGATTTATTTGAATAAATTCGTTAAAAGGTGGTGATTAATGGGCGCTTGTTTCGACCATTGCATAGTAAAAATAAGCGCTATAAATTCATTCACTTTTTTTTTCGCCGCGTTTTTTTTTTTTTATGGTTTTTTATTTTTAAGTTTATTGCAGTAAAAAAAAAAACGAACTATGAGCTGCTAAAGGCAAAAAATATTTATTTTTCATTTTATTTATAGAAGGGAGGAAATGCAAAATATAAAACAAAACAAAAAAAAAAAAAAAAAAAAAAAAATAATAATTACTTATCGTTAAATGTTAAAATTGCATTTATATTTACTGTTGGTGAAAATTTCCATAAAATGTGAAAAAAAGGAAAAAAATACATTCCGAGTGGAGTTGAAAAAAAAATGTTCTTTTCTCGTTAGTGAATCTTTTTTTTTTTTTTTGTTTTGGTAATTTATAAATAAAACGCTTTTAGGTTCATTTTAGTCTTACTGCAAAAATTTATATAAAAGAATTGCATAAAATTGATTAAAAATATCAAAAATGCTTGAAAATAATCGTAGATAATATTATTATTTATTTAACTTAATTAAAACTTAAAACGTTAGTAACAACAATTAAGAAGTTTTCGATTGAGTTAAAAAGTAATGAAAGATTATATTTTTCTAGGGATGATACTAAATGTACTTAAAGTTACAGTGGTGCATTATTTAGAAAGGAGGGATGAAAATAAGAAAATACATATTAAAAAGTTAATCATAAGTTTTCAAAATGTCTAAATATGGGTTCCGGCTATGAATGATATTCCTTTGACTGGATGATCAATAATATCAAGACAAATAAAAACTTGTAAGGAGAAGCCTATTCTCACTCCTTTGAAAATTATAGGACTTTATACGGATTAAAGAAAAAAAGTATAGAAAATAAAATTGTTTGCAAAACTTTAGCTTTTTGGACTGTTATATTATAAAAGTAAATTGCTAGTGCAAGCATTTTGGACTGTTATAATATAAATGTAAATTGCTGGAATAAGGTTAAATAAAAATCTGGAAAATTTGGGGTTCGTGTTTCTTTTTTATTCCAGCACCCACACTTTCGAAACCTGTACACTTTCCCTGCACCATACAACACTTACAAATGTTGCGAACAGATTACGAACATAATAAAAAGCGTGACAGAATGACAAATAAATAAATAAATAAATAAACCGACACCGACGAGTTAATATAAAAGCATATAAAATATTATAGAATTTTTAAGTTTATTATGTTAGCTTCCTACAGTATTAACAGATATTACACCCTAAAGCTCTTTAGGACAAAATTTTTTCCCTCTCTCTTACATTTTGAGTAGATATAAAATCAGTTTTCTTATTTAAAAACTCTGCTTTACTTGTTATAAAGCAAAAACCTTACATGATGCATGCAAAACCTTGCAAAAAAACAAATTAATTTAATAAAGTGCTTAAAAAAATATTCCTAATAAAATCTGGTGTTTCAAAATCAAAATTATTTATTTTTTATTTTAGACTTGACCTGGTTTTCGATGTGCATAGATATCCATTATCCACAATACAAATAGATTTCTTTAACAGTTTAGTATTAAAATTGCTTCAAAACGATAAGAACTCTAACATTATAATATTGAAGTTTAATTTTATAATGTCGGTGTATTTTTCACAATTTTTTTTTTTTTACACAATATGTAATACTCTTTATTTATAACATATAATATATAACTATATTTGATTGTCTATCTCACAATTAATTAATTACCTATCGTAAATAAATTTCAATCATTTTTGCATAAAATAAAAACTTGCATAGAAATTTTCTTTTTAATTTTATCAAAAATCAAATTTGCCATCATGTGAGTGAAATTGAAATCTATATTAAATCAATTAATATAAAAAAAAAATTCTGTACAACTATGTATTTATTATTGACATCAATATCCTGTCATTAACAAAACAAAAAAAAAAAAAATACCAGTCCAACATTCACAACAACCAATAAATTGTGCAAAATAATTTCTTCTATTTCTAAATGAAAAGTTTTCAATCAATTTTTAGTGATCTTAAAGGTACCTAGTAATTGGAATTACTACAATAAATAAAATAAATTTTTAAAATAAAAAAGAAAAAGAACCACACACATACCAAATATCAATTTCTATCTCTTTCTAACTATAAAATCTAAATAATATTTTTACTTTTCATCTTTAGATTCAATTTGAATTTTTTCTTCTTTTTCCTTTCCAACTGTCAACAAGTTTTAATTTGACATATGCATGAATCCTTAAAATGACAATTTGATATTTCCTTTATTACTTTTACAACATTACAACAAAAAAAAAAAAAAAAAAATTTTTAAGTACGATCTGGTTTCTCCATCATAGATATTCTAGTAGGGGAGTTCTTTGGAAGTTAGAAATTATAAGAAAATTCAACAACAAAATCTCTTTAATAACAAACATAAAGTCTTCCCTCTTTAAGGTGGTAAATTCAATTTTTGATTTGTAAACATTACATACATGTAACTTCAAAACTTCAAAAAGTTCCTACCATCTCTTCTGACTGCCTCATCAAACACTATACTATACTGGAATAAAGGCATTTCTATATTATACAATTTTAAAACAAAATAAAACTGCCACATTCAGTCTTTTCAATTTTCAATAATATTAACAACATGGATAATGGATTTTATTTTCAACGATCACAATGAATTGAAAAAAAAAATCCAAGTCAATGCAAAGCAATAAAGCAAAAATCAGGAGCAAAAAAAAAAAAATAAACAAAAACATAAACATAAATAAATAAAAAAAATCTAGAATGAAACAGGCAGCATGGAACATATCAAACTTAAAAATAAAAGCAAAAAAAAAATAAAAAACCACACATCAAAAAGCTGCTGATGTGGGAAACAACCTGTCAAATTATTAGACATTTTAGTCTCCTTGATGGCGGCAATTCTATACATATGTATGTATATATTATGTATATACTGCATACCTTCAAAAATACTGAAAAGAAATCAAAAGGTATTACCAGTTCGTTTAAAACTAAAATTAAATATACAATATCCTATATTCCTATAAGTATGATATGGTTAAAAGTTCTTTTTTAATGTTGATGTTGATTTATTTTGTTATTTTTAATTTTTTTTTTTTGTTTTTTACTCAAACTCATAGAATAGTTTACGTTGTTATCATCATCATTATCCTCAACCAACAACCAACACAATCCAATATAAAACATGACAGAAATGGTTTTCCTATCGCCGTTATTATTTTTCTCCAATTTTCCTTTTTTTTCCTGATTCCTGATACAAAAAAAAAAAAACAATTCAATTTTTTTTTATTTTTGTTGCATGAAATTCACAATGGAAAATTTTCTAATGTTTGTAATGTTGTACAAAGATGGTTTAGAATATTTTAAAAATCTATTGATAAAATAATTACTACAACTCTTAGAAAAGACTTGCTAAAGAAATAATTTTTGGATGATATTCAATACGATAGGAAGAAAACAATTATTAAATCAAAGTTTCGACCAAAGTTAAGTTTCTAAAAAAAGCTTTTCAAACGCTTGCATTTTGTCCTGTCGTCAGAGAAATTAGATACATTACTGTACAATTATAGATAATGATTTCTGGGATCTAATAAATCGGAACAACATCACTTTAAAAAATCACCAAATAGGTACCTCAAAATTTAAAAAGTGACGTAAGAAATTTTATAGGTTAGTTAGAAGAAAGACTTTTCTGTTTTATAAAATTAAATATTAAAAAATATGACCTATAGTTGTTTGGGTCATACAGAAATTTAATCATATTTTATTTTATTAATTTTTACATTCTTTAATTTTACTTTCATTTTTGCTCTTATTTTTTTTCTTTTTGCTAATTTTTTTTTTCTTTTTCTTCTTCAATTTCATATTTGAAATCTATCCAAGTTATGATAATGATTATGATAATAATGATGATTTACGTGCACATCATACTGACACTGACATTTTTGTTCGTCATTCAATTGAATTCAAAAAATAACTTATAATAATATGATAAAAATATTTATAGGTACGTATACATAAATATTTACAGTTGTGGAATAAAATTTAAATTATAAATAGATTTAGTTTTATTAAAGAAATATTTTGTAATAATCTTTGTTTGTAGTCAGACCTTTAAAAATGGTGTTGTAAAATAAAAAACAAAATCGTATTCGGGAACATTATACAGTACACCTTTCCAAACGTCCAACGGTGAGAAAAAGTCATTTATACCAAGTCATATACCAAGTTTATACCAATTTGGTCTGAAAAAGTGTATCTAGTAGTTAGAAGGTTGAAGGTTGAATTAAATTATCTGGTTCGATATTAGTCAGTCTCTTAAGAAAAAATATTCTTAGAAAAATACTGAATATTGTTAGAAAATTTGCAAAATGTGTATAAACATAATATGTTTATAAGTCTTGTTTATGTACATAATATCATAATAAAATATTTAATATTCGACTTGTATGAAACTGGGACTTAGCGCAGAGACTTTGTTGAAAAAGCCTTTTCTTTACAGGTATTGTAGAATCAAATTACTTTGTAGATCGTTTTTTTCATAGCGGAAAAAAAAACCTACAATATAAATTTCTATGGAAAAATCTACGCCAAACTACATCTTAGCAAATTATCAAAATTTGGCTCTTCAGATTTTCAATCTTTCTTTGAGATTGGTATTTAAATATTCAAATTTCTATTAACCAACTTACCTTATTCTGCAGTAGATTTATTGACAAAAGTGACTTTAATTTGAAATACAAAATTGCTTCATTTTAGATCCTTTTATTTCATTATTTTCCACTCTTATAGATTTAGTAAATATTGTATGTTTTACTAAGAGTTTAGTCTCTTATTTGATTTTACATACATTTTGAACGTTTTTAACTTTGACTGTCTTTCATTTTACATATTGAATAACTTCAAATATACAATTTAATAAATACGAATATAAAATGTTTATGATATTTTGTTGTAATTTTATAAAGAACTGATGGTAATCATACAAAATAATTTGACAGACAACATACCTCAGTCTTTTTTTCTAGTCGCCGTAATTTCATGTAGTTTTAGTTCTGCCAACAAAACAAAAGAAACATAAAAACAAAAAAAAAAAACAATTTATCCAAACCAATCAACTTTTAAAATAGAAGAATCTATCAAGGCTCCACATGTCGACATATAAAAAATTCTTCCACATAAAAAAAACAACGCAAATCACGTATACATATACATACATATAAACATTAAAATAACTCTATAGCTCCTTGTTATATGAGTAATTGTTTTTTATATTTTGTTTTTTTTTTTTTATATTAATGTGAAAGATTGACGGATTGCAAATTGATTTTCATGCCGTTGTCAAAAATGTCATAAATTCAAACATCAAGGTAGCAGGCAACACTAAATTTATAAATAAAAAAAAATACTATAAACTTATTATGTACATACTTATATATTTTTATTCTTATATAGTTATAAAATTGTTTTTAAAATTTGGTTTGAACTAAAGTGTCTGTAGTTGAAATATTATATGTGAACTGGTGTATGTTTAAAGATGACGCTATAGTGGTGGTAATGGTAAAATATTTTTTTTTTTTCAAGTCTTATTTTGATTGAATTTTATTTACAACATTTCAGAAAAAATTTATATACATAGTTATATATTAGAAATATTTCTTTTTTCCAGATACAGGATGTCCAACTTGGATAGTTATGAGGAGAGGTAAGTCAATTTAAAATGTCAATCTAAATATTATTAATTTTATAAAACTGATAATAAAATTCTCTTTAAAGTAATTACAGTTATGAAAAGGAACATTTAAGATTAAAACAGAAATCGTGAATCCAGATTTAAACGTTTTTGAACTATTAATTTTTTATTTTCATCCTTATTTAGAAAAATAAGTTTTCGAATTTTTAACCGAATTTCATATACTTAGGCTCAATGTCTTTATATCGAGGTTTTTATTGTTCCTAGATTGATATATAGAATTACAACCACTCAAACCGCTTCTTTCAAAAAGGAGTCTAGAAAAATAATGTTAAATTCTTTTATGATTGTAATAATATCCTTATACTACATGTAGAATAAAGTAAAAATTACAGTTATTATAAAAGTAATCACGCAAATTGTTTTTCAAAAAGATATCTTTACTTTTTTGATTATCCTTAAAGACTTGTCCTTAAATTTTGTACAAATTTTTAGCTTTTTTAATTTTTTTATTTTAACCTCGTGATTTTGGTCACTTTGCCTGACATTGGTGCTCAGCGGTCACTTTGTATATATTAATAAAATATATAATGTACTACATTGTAATCTGATAAAAAAAACAGGACGGTAGTAAATATAAAATTCAATATGTGTCAAATTTAAATAAAAATCTGTACATAAATAAATGTAGATAGAAGAGTGATAGATGTGCGCTAGAAACTCATTGTGAGAATTTGAAAAACGCTATTAGAAAATATAGTTATACACCAAATACATTTTATGCTCTAAAACTGAAAGCTTTGTAACATTATTTTCGATTTTGCATTCATAAAAAATAAAGACATTTATTTTTGAAAAATTTTATCATTTTTAATTCAAAAAATTAAGTTCCCATCCCATTGCTCAATATTGAAATTTTTTTTTTTTTTAATTTGTGCTGTTGAAAATGCACAAAGCTGGAACTGCAATATTTTAAAAATAATATCAATGGTCATATCTTTTATACACTATACCAAATCAAAATTTAACTTAAAAGTGTTATAAAAGTATCTGAAGATCTGATTATGTTTGGGTCGAAATAAAAGGCACAATAATGTACTAATGAATTTAAGTGGAAAGGAAGGCAAAGTTAAAAGAAACAGTATTCGGTTTTGTTGACTTGAAAAATTGGTTTTTAATAAGGTAACATCTAGTTTTACATACAATAATTCGTATTGTAAAAGACAATATAATTTTTAATTAAGCTTCTAACGATGAGAACGGTATATGCAAATATCTAAACAAAGTCTAATATTATATGTAAGTATTCAGAACTTGTATAAAAGGATTAAAAAAAATTTTTTAGATAATCTTTCATTCAGATTATATAATTTTTCGTTCCTTGAAGCTTTATTTAATGTCTTGCTCTATTAAATTTTTGTTTTGGATTTCCCTCTTCTTTTTTTCTCTTGTATAAAAGCTAAAAATTATCATGATAATGGAAATGGTCTGTCTGAATATTTCCGCTACAATTCATTTTTGACAGGAAAAATGGAAACGAAATTAAAAAATATTTTGTTCTTAGTTTTTGTTTTGTACGTCGTAAGAGTTAATTTTTTTTTTCCTTTTTTTTTTGTTCGGGTGACAACAACTTTTCTTAACCAAGTTAATTTTTGTAGTGTTTTAATCTTGTTTCAAATTTTAACCATGGTAAAAACTGACTTTGACACTCTTGACTTTTTATGGTTGAATATCTAAAGAATTTCATTATGTTTTTATAGATTTGACAAACTGAAAATCTCTATAAGTTCAACTGTTCTGCAGATTCCACCAAACTACAACTAATTGGTTAGTATAGATATGTTTAACTTAATCAACATAAATTAATTTAAAATATTTTATTATATTCTCTTGCGAGAAATGTTCAAAAGATATTTTGAAATTTTACAATTTTAATATTGTGTAAGAGTTTTTCGAATTAAACGTATCGCACCGTGTAGTTAGTTTTGTAGAATTAACAGACTACTACCTTATGTATTAAAATGACTCATCAGAAGGAAAAGATAAGAATAAAACCTCATCTGGGAATAACCCTCCTCAAATCGGCAAACTGTTAGAGGAGGATCAAAGGAAAGACGAAGAATTAAGACATGTCGAAGAAAAGAAGGGAGCTATGGGTAAAGATTATTAGCAAAATAGAAAATTATTACGTCTCATTGATAGGATGTTTTTAAGAAAATAAGTTTTGCTATATAAATAGCAATTAATCGGAAAAAAAAGAAAGAAATTGAATTAACATTGTTTGCAAGAAAATTCTAAAATAAATTTAATTAATAGAAATAAATAAAATTAGAGCATTTTTTAAATAATTTTTTGATGGTATTTGAAGATTAAAGATATGGTATATCCCATATTGAAAAGAAAACATGTGGAAACATAAAAGAATATTGAAAATTTTACCGAAAGTAAAGACTTCTCAAATATTTCTTATAAAATATGATTGATCTTAAGTCTTACAATAAATAATAAACTATAGAAATATAAAATTAGTACTAATTTTTGGGATCTAAGTATTTTAAAATAAAATTTGTTAAAAATAAATTGCATTATATGTAGCATCTTATAAACCATTTACTGAATGTTTTGCCATTTAAAATAAACTCAGAGCAATATAATTAGTTAAAAAAATTTGTTATCAATTATCATCAATAGAAATCTTAAATAAAAATTCAATATAATCCTTACAAAATTAAACTAAACAAAGTTCTTATATCAAATAAATTACACTCAATTTCCTGTCATCCTTTTTATAGTATGTTGTTTTTTGTTTTTTTTTACTTTTTCTTGTTAACAATAGAAAAAACTTATTTTCTTCTTAAAAGTATCTTTAAAGTATCTTCAAAAATTCTATTCAAAGAAAAAAAAAATTTTATCTTATCATATGTTACTCATCATTATCAAAAAAAAATAAAAAGGTACACGCAAACTGTGATAAAACCAGGACTACAAATGAGATAAACAAAAGAAATGGAAAAAAAATAAAACAATTTTTTTTTCCTCTTTAGTCCTTTTTAGTCCTTAAAACCATTAAATAAATTATAAGGACTTTGTTGTCATAAAAAATCTATTGAAGTGTTACAAGGATATTCACTTTCTTTTCTTGTTTTTTTTATATATACTTTGATTTTTTATTTTCTTTCTATAAACTCTTGTTTTTGTTTCTTGTCTTAATTTTTGGGACAAATAAAGACATTGAAGATACAATTTTAGTTCCAGAATATTATACCGGCTATACCGGCTTTCTATAAAACATACAATATTCTTTTTTATATTTTCATTATAATTTGTAATTTGTCCCACTAATACGAAAATTATGACGTGAATCTTTATTTTTACTACAAATCCGTTTTATGCACTTTCAAGTTTTAATTAACTGCATCAGTCGTGTACTTGTATATGATTTCCAAAAGTTTTAAAAAGGTTTTTTTCGAAAACAACAAAAACATGGAAAAGGATAGTATAAAAAATATGTGAAAATATGAAAAATACAATCTAATTAAGAGTAATATTTATTTAGAGAGCAGTCTCAATAATTACGTTTCCTTACGAAAATAGACTCAAAATAAACAGTAAGGGTGCACTAATTAAGAAGAAGAAGATTAATAGACAAGCAGAAACTGGATTTTGGTCTGCTATTGTCCACTTATAATACATTGAATTGGTTAAATGAAAAAAACAACAACTAAAAACATATTAAATTACGGAAGCATAAATCAAGTCAAGTTAACAACTTTTTAGCCTTAGATGATATTTCATAAAAAAGTTAGCACCCCAAAGATTAACATAGAATACATAGAATTCAGAACTAACTTTCAAAATGAAAAGAAAATCAGTTGATTATGTAAAACCATTATAAACTGGGGGTTAAACAGTAGGATACCTTTTCTATTTTGGTTGATGAATCTAAAATATGCATTTCTAATTATAAAGATTAACAGAAAACTATTTATAAAAGCAAATAACGTAAATTAGGCAAAAATAAAAATGAAAACTAAGGTTAACGATACGAAATACATATTCAAATGCATAAAAGAAATTAAATTTAATTTCAATTACATTTCATTTTATTCAACCTAACACTAAGGTACGTATTTTGGCCAATAAAAAAAGAGATCAAAAGAATTGAATTTATTTAAAATTAAGCTACTGTTATTACAATAACGAACAAAAAATTATTTAAAATTTTTTTTTTTTATTTAGCACAAACATCTGCACTGCAAATTTTATTTTTTATTTTTTTTGTTTCCTGAATTTATTCACTTAGGCTGTAACGGTAATGTTTAATGGTTGCTTTTTGTTGTTATTTTTTTGATGGTATAACATTTCAACAATATTGTTGATATCCTTTAACAGATAAAACTACAAAAAAAGTAAAACTACAAAAAAAAAAAGAAAAAAACTGTTACATATAAAATTTTTTTTTATTATTTTACTTAATTCTATTTTTTTTATAATAAATACATACATATTCTATACTTATCCTTCGTGAAGACTATCCTGACATATTATTAAAGACATATACGTACACATTTTTTAAAATATAATATAATATAATATATTATGTATTTAGAAGTCCTTTTTGACAGGATATTTTTTGTCATTTGTTATGTCAAATTATTTAAACGTGTGCGTGATAAATGTTTTAAATTATGTTTTAGTCCTTTTCATTATTTCGTTTTTTTTTTTGTTTTTTTTTTGAGCCATCGAAAATAGTGAAAATGGTAGTGGTTTGAATTAGGCTTAAATTGCAATGATATTGATGATGATAGTAATTTTTATTATTATATGTATATATATATATATATATATATAGACTATTATATATATATATATATATATATATTGAATAGATGAATTTTCATAAAATTTCTATTAAACAATATGTGAGTTCTGTTTATTTTTGTTATTAATATCCTTGATATATTTTCTTAAGAAAGATAAATCATTGTTTTCTCTTTGTTTTTTTTTTTTTTATTATATTTCATATGAAATGATTAATTTATCATCAGTTAAATTGTATGATATGGCCTTTAATTCACCTATAGTGTTCTTTAAGGGTGCCAAAATCAGAACCTTTTTTTAACAGAATAACAAAATAAATGTCCTTAAATAAAGAGATTGTTTTATTTGTTTTTGTATGAATTCTAAAGGATAAAACATAGAATAAAAAAAAAGTAGATTCCATTTATATTTAACAAATTTGTTATTTTTGTGTGTTGTTTGATTTTGTCAATTTTTTATTTAGAATTAATTTATTATTCTTATTTTTTTTTTTTTTTGTTTCATTACTTATTTAATACTGTTAGGAAATTGGAAATGATTACATGTCACTTTTGTGCCATTTTTCACCTTTTTTTTTATTTTTGTATTTTGCTTTATTATTTGGATAATTTATTTTCTTTTAAGAATATACGTAAATATTTCATAGGAGGTCCTGACATATTATATTATTTGTCTATATCAAAAAAATATAGAAATTGTGCCTAGTTTGGAATCTTAATAAATGAGGATTGTTGCAAATAAATACAATTCGGTATCAATTGAATTATGACCGAAAACGATTTTTATTTTTTTTAGAAAGTGGGATAAGAATTGATTTTTTTTTTCCAAATAATTAGTAAAAAAATACGGGTTCTGTGGACATTTTAAAAACAAAGCAGCTGGAACATTATTTTATGAGCTAATTTTTTATTGACTGTAACTTTTGAGTTTTATACTAGAAGTGACTGAATTCTAGGTATATAAATTTTGCAAAGACACATATGTCATAAACAGAACATAGAAAGGAAAATAGGAAGAAAAAATGAAAGGTCAAAGGTACTCTTTTGTAATCACTAATTATTAGATTTTTTATTTGATAATGTGGATAACACTTTAGACTGTTATTAATGAAGTAAGTCAGATACCCTGCCATATATTTTATAAAATTCCATACATTTTTTTAGTGTTGTTTGCATTTTTATAATATATCTATACCCTTTATTCAATTGACAAAGCTATTTATTAATGACAGCCAGAAATTGGCGTGCATGATGTCTTCAATTCCGCACTTAAAATATTTAAAAAAGACTGTTATGGAATTTAATAAAACATAAAATGGAGGAAGAATTAAATAAATTCGGTGTACGAACATAAATTTGGGGTATGAACATATTACAAAAAAAAACCGAACTGAAAGAAAAAATCGTTCAGCATTTAGAACTTTCAAACGCTTGGAACTAGAATTTTGTAATTTTAAGGCAATTAACACTAAACATCAAAAAACATCATACAAGGAAATTACACATCCTTTCCTTTTCTGAAGTGGCTGTCAATGATGTTGTGCTTATACAGCGTGTTTTATACGCTCTTACTCACTATAGGCTACCCAGATCTTTTCTGAGAGTTATTTGCTATATATTTCATTAAAAGTAATGATGGATTAAAAACAGAAAATTATCAACCAAATGGAACTAATTGTCCAAATTTTTTTAAAGCTGAAAAAAATCATAATTTTTATTAAAAATATTCACTATTTTTGAAATGTTTTGGGTTAAAAAATTCTTATTTTAGAAAATTTAAAATGATTTTAATTTTCTTATAACTATTTTTTTTTTTTCAAAATCATCTTAATTTTGAAACTGTAAACTTAACCCCCTCTTTTTAAAGAATATATTTAAGTAAAGCGGCAGGTTCCCCACAAAATTTACAAAAAAAAAAAAATATAATAATTTTCGAAATAAACCGAAATTAATTAAAACCGTTATATATAATATCTATAATTTATTTTATGATAATAATAAAATTTTTAAGTAGACTCATATTTAGAAATTGAAATACGAAAAACTAAAATTATTTATTATAAAATACATAAAAAAGATATAACATAAGAATATTTTTAAATATACCATATACATATACATACATACATATATTATAAACAAACCTTATTCAATATAATAAAATATATAAAAAGATAATGTAAGTATAAAAAAAAAGGTAAAATGTAATATTAATCTTAAAAAAAAATCTCATATTACCCTGGAAACTTGTCTTAATTAATTACAATCATTATTATATTAAATGTTCATCAATCTGTGCAACTGTTAAACCACTCAAAAATTTAAATTTGATATTGAAATCAATAATAGTGTATTGAAATGTGTTTGGCACCTATTTTAGATAGCAATCTGATAATAATTCATTATAACAATTTCATTTCATTATTATTATGATATGGTTGGCAGCGAAAAAAAACAAAAAAAAAAAAAAAAAAAAAACTAACTGTCAGATACAGTTGGCGCTGGAAGAAAGAACATAAAAGAACATAATATAATGTGGGAATTTAAAGCGTTTGTGTTTTTAAAACATGCAACACATTTTTTTTTTCCTTATTAATAGGTAAACCACAATATTGTATTGATTTGATTATGCAGTAGCAACTGTTTTGTAATAAGATCTTATAATTGCAAACATACATTTATACATACGCATACCATATATCAAATTATTATTGATTAATATTCAATGTACCTATGTATCTATAAGATATAAGGTAAATATATATACATACATATATCCATTTATTATATAAGATCAAATTTTCATCAATCTGTTTGCAATGTTCAATCATTGTAATTGTTGTTGTTATTGTTGTTGTTAGTGTAGTGATCGATCATATTATGAATGTTTTGAAACTTGCTTTCAAAAATGACATTCATCAGAAGTTTTCTTGATTTATAAATTATGTATTTATGATTTTATATATTAAGTATTAATATGTATGTATAAAAATTATTAGGTACAAGTAAAAAAAAATTTTTTTTCATATACTATTAATTTCAAACCACTAATGGCAATTTTGTTATTAATCACGAATAATGAAATTTAATCAAAGTGGCAAAACAACACTTTAATTCAACACAATGATCACCTATAAATACCACACACATAATACATTTTTGTTTGAATATATACATATGTATGTATGTACTCATAATTTGAAATTGTTAAGGTGATTATTAAATTTGTTTTTGTTTTTTTGTAATTTAATTCAAGTGAAACTAATTTGCAGTCATCTTAATCAAATTAAATAACAAGACAATAACTATATAACAACAATTGCAACAACAAAAAGTTTGCTTCAATAAAAAAAAAAAAAACCATTGAATCAATATTTTTGAATTTAATTTTGATTGACATTTACAACAAACTGTCAATGAGCTGCTGCTGCTGCTGTTGATCTTATTAAAAAGTATAATAAGTAATTAGTTATAAAAGAAAAAGAATTGATCTTTTAGCTGTAATGTCAAAATATATCGATATTTTCAAGTAAAAGCTAATTTGGTCTACCAGTTTAAATACATTTTTTTTTTTGAATTAATTAAAATTTTATAACAAATTGTATCAGATATTTTGCACCTTAATACAAATATTAGTTGAATATTCATTCATAAAACTATTACTAATGCTGGATTCACTGGATTCATTATTTTTTTAAAAGAGAATTCTAACGCTACCGATTCATTGCTTCAGAACATTCTGTTCCGAACAAAACAAAATTTAGATAGGAAAAATATTTACTTTGCTCTTTCTGTCTTCTAATAAATTTTTGTTAAGTGTGAGAATAATGTCAAAAAAATTAAAAATGACAGCAAAAAAAAAAAATTGTTCGGAACTAAAAAGTTAAAGTTAAATCAACTTTTGTTCCAGAGAAAAATAAAAAGTTCTTCGAAAATTGAGAGAGTTCGAATTCCCATATAAAAAACATGGCCGCACATAAGTACGGAACAAATGTACTGAAGTAGTGAATCCAGCATAACTGATTGGGCCATTCCATACGAGTATAGTGTCCTCTTTCGTTATTTTTTACTTTTACATTCGTTTCATTCCGTCTTGCCTATAAACTAAATTTGTGGTAGGGATTTTTAGGAGTAATTTTTTAAACCAGAATTTTAGAGTTTAAAAATTTAGTCTACTAACCCAAACAAAACCTCAAATAAAAATTTTTTTAGGGTCAAAAAAATTTTATGCGAACATACATTTCATTCTCGTATTTATTATCTACCTCTCACAACAAATTTTGTTTTAAAATGAAATATTTACACATACATATAAAAGTAACGACAATCGAGAGGACACTACTCGTATAAAATGGCCCATTGAGTCAACTTTTAAACTTTTAAAGCTGTATGTAGGTGTATGACGCTACGAATTAGTAATTCTTAGTTTAATTGGACAAAAACCAATAGTCTGCCAGCTCATTTCCGGGTATTTATGAGTGACAGGGGATATCATTTTCATTCTACCTTTTTGAATTATTATAGTGTATCGTAAGTTTCCCAGGTTGTCTGTAAATATGTTATTTCTTAAATCATTCCTAGTAGGCATTACCAATTTATGAATTCTATCTAAAGTTACTATTGCATAACCTACTTGTTTTTCGTCTTTGGACGCATCTGTGTACCATTCGATTTCTGATTTGTGCTTTTCTCTTAAATGCTCTTGAGTACCGCCATATACATCTCTCTGGAGGTATTTTCTTTATGTAGGTTGCCTATTTCTTCAATGAAGAGATATTTCTTCAATGATTTGTGTTTGACCAATATGGCTCCTTATTGCTTATTTGGATCTGAGGGTTACGTTGGATTCCCTAGTTGGAGGATTAAGTATATGTAGCAAAGCTTTGTTTTAATGGAAAAGTTCTTCTTCAATCTACAACAAGTTGGAAAAGTAAGGCTCAGTTTCCTTTCATAACATAACCATTAACCATTAAACTAATCCGTTAAATAAAATAATTTAATATTGATTGACTGACATAAATTTTAAGTTTCTTTTAATCGTTAAAAACAAAAACCCATCGAAACCCAAAAAAAATCGAAAAAGCTTTCACTGTAAGCGAATTTTAATTTCAAACTTTTTTAATTTGATACAAAACTGTACTAAAAACAAACTAGTGTCATCATTAATATATGTAAGAAAATAATTGTATATGATACAAATTAATGTAATTTCGGCTACATTCAACAATAAATAACCAGCACAAGAAGAAGACGACAAACTTACGGACAAAATTTACCGGTAGACTCTTTATTTATTTTTGTACAATAGTTTTATTTTGAATTACATGGTTTATGTTTTATATATAATATATTATTTGTAATATTATTATGTGAACAGCAACTATTATATTTATTATGTAATCAATATTTTCAATCAATCAAACATACACATATATAATACAATGATTATAGTTAGGCATACATATTATATTGTGAATGAATGATTTGTAAGTATTGTAACCGCAATAGAATGATGTTATATTTAATATTATACTGTATAATGATTGGAATTAATTTTCAATCAAACCAACGTTTTTTAAAACAACGTTAACATAAAATTTAGTATATATACTACAGTTACTTATACTTTTTATTGATTTTATTTTAGAGATATTAAATTTAAGATTGTAGATAACTATAGTTATTTTAGATGGAACTCATTTTGTAGAATCAATTACAGTAAAATGGTTCAATTCACATTTGATTGACAGGAAAGGTAATAATTTCAATAGATATAACTAACAGATTTTATTTTTGTATTTGATATCAATTGAATTAAATTGAATAATTTTAATTGGTATGAAATTTAATAATATTAAAACTATTGATGTTATTAATATTTCATTATATGATAACAAATTGTAAATTGAATCAAATTTAAAATATATTTTTATCTATATATGGTATACTTTCTAGATTTTTATAATATGTTTACATGCGGCTTTTGATAATTTGTTGAAGTGCAAAACAGAACACGGAAATTTAACAAAAAAATTTCTGTTGAATATAAAAACAGTAAAAAGCAGTAGTATGTAAAACCAAAAGTTTTTTAAGCCGTATATTTTCTAAAATACAATAAAAAGGATAGCAAGCTAATAAAATCATTAAAGTGTAAACTTTTAATTTTTAATACCTAATAACTCTTTAACAAGATGAAACAGATACTTTTCTCTAAGAAAACTTATACTAAGCCTCAAAGATCTTCCATCTCTCAAAATTTTAAGACTCTAATTAAAAACGTTCTGGAGATATGGAGAATACGAAAAAGCGAAAACTTGTAAAATTTTGTTTTCACATAGATAACGGTAAATTTAAAACTAAAATACAAAAAAATTATATTTTTTACATTTGTGCAGTTGGGTTAATAATTTGACATATTATAAAAATTTAAAAATATGAATTTTCTCTACTTTAAAGTGCATATATAGCTTCGTAATTGATGGGATTACGCTAGAAAGCTGTCCCACGGCATTAATTGTTTTAAGAGACCTATCCACAGTTAAAATTCCATTACCCCATCTTATTTGAACAGTATAGAATTTTTTTAAATAGATGAACAAATGAACAAAATAAAACTAATAAGTATACATTTTTCAAACGTTATTATCAAAAATGTGCGAAATACGAATCTAAAATCTATAATAATTTTATGTTATTAGCAAAATCAAAGTAAATTTTTCAAAATAGTCTAATTTTATAACTATTGCAATAATAATCAATTAGTTATTTGCTTGAAATAATTATTTCTCATTTATTATCGATAAATAAATTTCTAAATACAGAGTGTCTCAATTTGTAAATAAATCACTTTCACCTTATTCGCATAAATCTTTGACTAATTTGTAAAAGTTTTGTAAACACAAAGAATAAAAATTTACTAAAGAGTTGGTAAAAAATTTAAAAATTGGTAAAATTGGTTCAGCAACTATAGTGTGTGGTTAAAAAAATCCATCCTCCATTTTTTAAAACTATAGACCGGGGAAATATTAAACCACAAATTATTCTACTAATATTAAATAAATGACTTATAGATATTATAGTAAAACACATCATCATCTAAACGGTCTATAATAGGTATATATATACACTTAATTTAGACATTCAAAGGCAAATCGATATATGAGGTGCTGATAATATAAAAGAAACATAATTACGAGTCAGTATACCATATGATCTAAGAAAAATGATAATAATAGTTTGCTTTTTACAAGGATGACCGATAAATGAATTCAATTAATATATAATAAATTTTGGTTTAAAATGAATCTTGAATCATTTCAAAAAAAATTTTTTTGGTTGACTTTTATGATTCATTTAAATGAAAAGGAATTAAAGATTTTTCGTTTAGGTTATAACATATTATAGTGACTTTAGAAGATCTTAAATGATTAATGTTGAACATATTCATAGCAATTTGTTTTTTTTTTTCCATGGTACACTCTTATTAGAATAATTAATAAAAAAATCAATAATAATAATAAATAATTAATAATATATTATGAAAAGTTATTGGTTTGAATAACGATTCATATCCCATTCTCGTTTATATAACAAAATATGTGCATATTATGTATATTTGAGATAAAAAATTATTAAATATAACATTTCAAAATCAAATAAAATATTATTTGAATTATTTTTATTTTTTTTTTCCTTTTTTTTTTTTTTTTTTTGTATTAATTAATCATTTGGAATCATTTAAGCTAAAAATTAAAAAGATCATCACATATTCTTAGCATTAATTTAATATTAGTTTAAAAGGAGAAAAACAAAAATATAATATATAGTCAATATAAATATATAAATGTATGTATGTTATGCAATAAAATAAATATTAATATTAAATAGTAAAAGTATAAATATAATAAAAATTAATTGATTCATATTTTTATTTTCTAGAATTATTTCATAATTCTATTCAAACTAATCATATCAAATTATTATTGTTGTTTTTTTTTTTATTTCTATCAAAATCCTTATGTTATCCTTATGAATAATTATTTTTTTTTTTGGAATTTATTAATTTCATTTTTATTTTAAATATTTTTTCTGTGTATTCTAAATATTATATTATGTTGTATGTTGTATTTTGTATTCAAAAACGAATGATCCCAATCAATTAATCAATTTCTCAACAAAACACTAAAAGTTAATTTATTTACAAAAAAAAAAAAAAAAAAAAAAACAGAAAAAAATAAATTCCTATTTATTATTTGGATTTCTATTTTAACTTATTTCTTATTTATTCGAATAATTTTTCAGTTTTTTTTTTCTTGTGTTCATAGTCCTTTTTTGTTCATCTTGTGTACAAATAAATTACTATTATTTCAAAGTTATATCATTCATTTTCACTAACGATTCCAATAAAATATCCCCATACCTACATAATATATTTATTTATTTATATAAATATATATCTAATATATACCTATACCTATTTATTTTTACTCTCTCTCTCTAAGGGGTAGTTAAATGTTAAACTTAATAAATAAAATGAGTTGCAAATGAAACATTTTTCATTCGCTAACAAAAAAAAAATATATATATATATGTATATACATGTGCATATACATATACATATATATAGAGCGGGACTAACAGAACCATTGAAAATGGGAATAGAACATTTATAAATGAAACCACTGACAACTAAACATAACAAAAAAAAAAAAATTTGCCTGTATAACGAATCCTTAAAGAAAACAACAACAACAATAACAAAATAAATAAACAAACAAACAAACAGTCTACAAACTGGCAAAAGGAAAGTCATAATAAACACGCAATATTCCACCAATTCACCTAATTCCCTATTAAAAATGGCCCATAAAAAAAAATAAAATAAATAAAAAATAAAAGAAGGAAGAAGGAGTTTTTTTTTTTTTATTTTTTAGGGGTTAATAAATTTTCGCAAATGAAACAATGAATAGTTGAGAACATTAAAAATTGACGTGATGTACATTAATACAAAATATTAACAAATGTATCACATAATATTGAATAAGTTCTACAATTTGATATTATTTTACTATTGCCTTTTTGAAATGAGTTAGAGTGCAAAAAAAAAAAAAAAAAAATTATTTTGTAAAATGCCATACAATATAAATTACATTTACATTAATAATATTATGCTTGCGTGTATATTTGAGCACAAAATTGTTTGGTATTAAAAATACTGAGTCTTAAAAATAATAGAAGGGAGTTTATTCGAAATTATATTACAAAATATATCTAATATTAAAGGATAATAATTTTATTTTTTTGGCAACAAAAAAAAAAAAACAAAAATTGTATCAATTTGTATAAGGAATCTTCGAGAAATTTAAATCTTAAAGAAATGATAATTATAGGGACCTCGATGGCCAAATGGGTAACAGCGTATGAAAACACCGAGGGAGTTTTGAATCCAACACACGTCGTAAGAGTTATTCCGTCTTACGACATTTACAGCCACGCCTGAAAAGGAAAGGCTGTGTCATTTTCTGTTCACGTTTATGTGTCAGAGAAATGCACAAAAAAAAAATGATAATTAGTTTTATATTGCAACTAGGGAAAAAAGCCCATGTAATTGTTATACTAATAAAGTACTGTTATAATAATGCGAGCTTTAATAGGAAGAAATTCATTCTGAAATAATTAATTTATCATTTTTTAGCACTTTCGGGAAGCCTTCATACATTGATAGAACATTTTCAAGAGAATATATAGAGAAAAACATAGTTAACTATAAAATATAAGGACCAATTGTGTGACAGTTGTTATTAAATTCTAGCAGAAGGATATTTTCATATAAGAAAAGGATATTATTATAAAAAATAATAAAGTTACTGTGCACTGTAAATATGCGGCCCTTATAATGGGAAGAAGAAAGTATGGCTTGTAGACTGAAAAGAAGTAGGAGAATTCATCTTGAATAATCTTCTCATGAAGCGAATTTTTTCAGAAGAAACATAAATGGCCTAAGTATGTGTATCAATAGCTTTTTCTACTCACATCCCTACCAACGGGTTAATAACGGAAATGTTTACAAAAAGTTACTAATAAGTATACTTTCTAAATTACATACAACTGGAGTTGAATACCATTCTTACTGAAACATTCACTTATTAGGCGGCAATTATAGCTTTCATTGAAAAGCTACTGGAAAATATTTATTTTCCATTTTTTTGCAGCAAAGACATATAAAATTTAACAAAAGTGTTGATTGAATGATTAAATAATTTCTAAAGAATAAATTCAGCTACGAATTTTTAAATTTTAAGTTAAATAATTAAAAAAAAAATCAATTTTATGATTTTCCGGATTGATAATTATTTTCCTGAACTTACTGATCATTAAATAAATATGTTCCAATGACATATGTTTCATTTCTTTCCATTTCAGTGTGTTATTGAAAAAAATTCTGAAGCAATTCTTGACATATTTCATTATGGTTTTGTGTTTCAATAACAATGTAAAATGACACTTAAATTTCATTTTTTTATTATTTTGTTTATTAAATAAATAATCTCTTTTTATTCTTTATTAGTACCATTTTTTTTCTATCAATAATGAATTGAAATAATAAAAATTTATTTTTCAAACATCGAAATAACGTTGACAACAATTTAAATTATACTTTTATTTTGGCTTCAGTATTGTCATTTGCCATTCGACAGATAATTTTACTGACAATTTTCTCTGATTGCTATAATCACCTATAGGGCAAAAAATGTAAGTTTTCAATGAAACGTTTTTTTCGTATGCATTTCAATGAAAGCTATAACTGACGGCTTACGTATTGAATTTTTGATCATTATTAAGACTGTTATGCAGTTCATCTTAGCAAAAATCTATTTGATTTTAAAGCGTTATATGATAAAATTATAGCTGGAAAAATATAGAAGTGATACTATATAAATTAAATATTGATAATACTTCTCTTAAGTCCCTCATTTTATTTTTATAATGCAAAATAAACAATTTTCACTTACTAAAACTCTAAATACCCATTACATATATACTCGTATTTATAAATTACCTACCATAGTTCTTAACAAAACACAGTAAGAACAAAATACATTTTTATCCTTAATGTCATCATATGTCAATGCAAAAAAAAAAAAATTTTAAAATAAAACAAAATAAACGACGACAAGGACAAACGTAAAATTAATACACACCAAGTCAAAAGAGCACGCAATAGCTCAATAAATCAACTCTACTAATGAAAAAAAAAACAACAAAAAATAAAAAAAAGATTCTAAGTGTGAATACCATTTTCTACAGAAAGACCAAAAATATACATACAACAAAATGCATTATTTTAAATAACATTAAAAAATTCGACAGTCAAACTTTTTTATGCAAAATAGAGACAAACTAAAACGACCACTCTTTTCAATCGAAAAATATTATAAGAGCTCTAGTGTAAATCCACAGTTCCGTTCGGTGTAAAGAACTTTGAAACAAAAATTAGAAGCGATATGTATTGAATCAGAACTAAAATGGGGTTCGAAAAGTAACAATAGAGTTAGTTTAAATTCATAGAACCAGTTCTTTTAAAATTAACTAATTTTTTTCTTTCTCACGTTTATTTCCCTTATTTTTAATTTTAGCTTTAACAAGCTTTAACTACAACTTCCATTGTAGTGCTAAAATTTTTTAAATTACAAGAAAAATTTTAAAAAGGACAATATTAAAATAACAGTGTTCGTAAACTTTTTAAACTCCATGTACCTATCTTTAATTGCATTGCAACTCCAGGCATTTACTTGCTTCAAACAAAAAAAAAATATAAATATCCTTAAATATATCCTCAATGTTTAAGTTACTCAGTTATATTAGAGTGAAAATGAATTGAGTTTTATTTTTTTTTTTTTTTGTTTTTTGTTATTTGTTCTGTGCCAAAATATAACAAGGGACGGTAAAATACAATAAAATAAATATAGGCTCATACAGAGTGTTCATCTTCCTATTGTTAATTTATTACATCTATTATTAAATAAAAACTATAGACAACAGGATAATAAATTTCAACTACAACAATAACAACATTTCACCAGAATCAAAATCAAAATCTATATAGGATTTCAGACTTAAATACGAACAAAAAAAATAAATATATAAACTTATTCAGGATATTCAGACCGTTTATTATTACAAAGAAAAAATATTTAATGCAAACGGAACGAATAGAAAAGAAAAGGATGAAATAAAATATAAAATAACAAAAAAAAAAAAAAAGTGTGCCCACGAACAACAGGATATTTTATGGTTTAACTTTTTTTTTTTTGTAAAACCCAAATATGATCATTAATTTAGTACTATATATACAATTTATTGAATCACTTCTCTTTATATGGTTTTACTCTGATGGAGGTTTCCTTTATAACAAAAAAAAAAAAAAACATTTTATTTTGTTTCTAAACATATTAATTTAAAATGTTCATATATCCTTTAATACAAATAACAAATAATATAAATTAACTGCTTTGAAACAATTTATTAAATAAATAAATTATTGTAACGATAACATAAATTATGATATTATATTCTTATGAAAAATTTTTAGAAGAATTTAGAAAAGTTTTTGAAGAGTTTAGAAAGTTTTAAAAGATTATTTGGATTATAAAGGTAACGTTTGGGTTTAGGATTTTTAAAAGAAACTAGTATACATTTAAACTTCAACTCATTATCGAGAAATCGAGAAAATAAGGATATTATTTAACTTAACTTTCCAGAACTAAGCAAAAAGTTTTCAAAGAGATGTTATGCAAAGGTACCCATTATTGTCTACATAAAAAGAAATTTATGTTAAATCCCACGTGTATCAGCGGTGATCATTACTGAAATGTTTCAAAATCCTGTGTTCATCGGTGTACATAAAAATAAACTTGCTTTAGGTCCCAATGTATCACCGGTGAACATTTTTAAAAGAATAAAAAACCATATTAAATTAATTTAGGGTTTTGAGAACATTTAAAATAATGTTCACCAGTGATACACGTGGGATTTAATGTGTTAAATAAATAAGTGGGTCGGCCACGAAATTTCAAAAAAGAAAAATTCAAAAAATATAAATAAATTTCCAAAAAATCCATCTTAATTCAGCATCTTGTATATAATAGATATATTTGAAAAATCTTGTAACCCTAATTTTATAACAAACTGTACAATTCATCCTAATTATTTGTTATACTATTATTGTAATTGTGTGCTAAACCATTTATTAAAGTCCTGAAATTGTAACCAACTATAAAAATCCTCTTAATTCAAAATACACATGTACACACATACTATATAGATGATATACACATACTTTGGAAAATTATTATAACCCTGATTTTTTAATCAACTACAAAATTCCTCTATTTAAAATTTTGTTACACATATTATTAAAGCCCTGTAGAGTTATTTATTCTTTACCTATGTTTGGATTCAAAAGTATGCATTAATTTTGTAGAATTTTTCCAATATTATATGTAGAAAATTTTTTGGATTTTTTTTTGTTTTTTTCGAATTATGACACCACCCCATCTTATTTTCTAATTCTCAAATATTTTTAATGATTTAGCTGGTTCTTCGGAACGTAATAACATTTACATGTAACCTAAACTCATTAGAATAATAATAACATACTTAATGTAATTATTTATCTAAAAAAAAGTTTACAACCATCTAATTCGCTTCTAGAAAATTATCGACACAGCATCTAAGTTATTGTTTTTACTTTTATGACAACACTTGTAACCAAGTAATAAATCTTCATTATTTATTTCGTTATTCAATTAAATGTATTTTTAAAGCGTTCTACAATTGCATATTGTAAAAGCAATCACTTTGAACCATATTAAAAATAAAAATAGACTGTTATGGCATGAACCAGATGATAAATTTATGATGCTTAATAAATGCAATTAAATCAATATTAAATTCATTGAATTGCATAATAAAAAAAAAAAAAATACATAAATATAGGTATAATATATATATATATATATTATAGGTACATTTAAGATGCACATACAAACACATTTACAATAAACGCATAGTTATGCTGTAGGGAATTTAAATAGTTTTGACATCATGATTTATAGTTTATTTTTAATTTAAAAGTTTTTTTTATTATTTTTTTTAATTTTTACACGGAATCAGGTAATAAATTAAACTTTTCTTATATAAAATACAATAAGTGAAAAAAAAAATTTCGCAATTTTTACAGCTTTTTTAAAGACAGGTCCACAAAAACAAAAAAAAAACACATGGTCACGTTTAATTTTTCTCTATATAGTATGTATATAGAAAATCATATCCCATCGTTTCAATTAGATTTAATGATCTCATCTTTATCGATTCAATTCGATTTGATCATCATCATCATCATCATCATCAGGTTGAGTTATTATATACAAAAAAAAAAAGAAATTGAAAAAATTATTTCTTATTTTACTCAAAATGGTAAGGAAAAATGTGAAGGACAAAAAAAAAAACAAAAAAATGGCTGCAATTTGCAATTTATTGTGAAAAATTACCAGAAAATTTTTTTTCGTAAAAGTCCTAAGTGTTATTTTCATTATCTTTTTAACAAATCTTTACAGCCTATTCCATCAATCCAAACCAATTAGTGTTGATTGGTTTTACCATATTCAATAGATGTACATATATATTGACATATATATGTAATATATATAATATGTTAAGGTAAATTTATTAATAAAATATTAAATCGAATCGAATTGAATTGATGTCCAACAAAAGGTTAATCATGCATGACATGAATTCTTAATTAAGTTGTTTTAAATGTTTTTCCCAGTCAAGAAAAATTTTTCTTTTTATTTTTATTAATGCCTTATTAAATAAAGTATGAACCATGTATGTATATTATGTATAATTTATTTAACGGCAATAAATAAGACTTAAGGATGTAAGAAATATTTTTATAAATTAATGAAAAAAAAAAACTTTATATTAAATGGATACAATTACCGCATATGGTTGATGATACTGTTATTAAAAATAAATGCATTTCAAAAAAAAAAAAATAATTATTACAAAAACTTAGATGAAAAAGAAAAAATATGAAAATTAAAGAATTTGACGATAAAAAACAATAGATGAAGATGATAATTAAGGATAAAGAGTAAAATAAATCATAAGCATTTTTCTTTTACTTCGCCCCCCTTACTTCGACCTAACCAAATAATTTATTGTTACATGACCTAACATTTTTGCTAATATTTTGCCGTTCTGAGCATTAGTGACGGAATATTTTTCAAAATTTATATTGAATTTTATTATATCTGTAATGCCTGCTGAAATTTCAGAAAGCCTAAAAAAGAATGCTATTGTCTCAAACTATAATTCATACTAGTTCTGAAAGATGTAACTTTTAAATGAGACAGCCGGAAACTCTCAGAATATTTTATAATCAATTTTAATGTTTATGCCATATAATTTACCATACTTGTCAAATTTAGTACGTAATTCCTATTTTCTACTTATACTTCCTATATTAAATTCTAATATTTGTTTATTAATCAGTTACTAAATAGTAAATACAAATAGTTAAACGTAAAAAATAAATAATTACTTTTTGAAGATTGATAGATTTTTTCTGTTTGGAGATGAATTTATCAATGAATTTCCATTTTTATTATTTATCATCCATACATTATGAGGCAGTATCTTTAGTATTATTATTTATACTCTAAAACTATGCTATTTCTATATATATAAGATCTTAAGATTTTGAATACGATTACAGAACAAAGCTGTACAAGATAAGATATGATAGTTCCTTACTTTGTTCTATAGTTTAATCATCGTATCTTTGTTTTTTTATTTTTATTTTTTTCCTAAGGTATGTAGAAATCTTTCAAAGACAGTAAGAATACACCGTTCAGATTCTTACAGACTAAACTCACCTCCTTCTTTGGCCATTATAATGAGATAAAACCTCAAACTGCTAACACAGTAGATCTAAAACTGCTAACACGAGACTAAGGATAGGAAAGGATACTTCAGAGATGAGAAGACTTTGAATTGGGAAGTGGAACTATAAGAGAACAATGACTCCGCTTATTATTGCTACTATTTTGTTATCAGTGACGAATCCATGAATAGTTATAACATGCAGAAAAATATATATCGCACTTTTCTGCATGCGATATTAATTTTTAATAGTGTAGTATCAGCATTAACATCACACATAGCATAAAATATATGAATTTTAATAAGTTGTATGGGATTTAAAACATTTTTAACCCACTAACTATAAATTATGAGGATTTTAAGGATTGAAAATTAAATAATGAGAATTTCTATTATTTAAAACTTATAAACAGAAGCATTTCCAAAACAAAAAATCAATGATTTTTAAAATAAATGACGCCTCCCTCCGTCTTAACACATTACAGTAATAGACCTAATTATTGATAAAAATACAGAAAGCCAGTATTCTGTAACAGAATTTTAATTATGTCGAAAGTACATACAAAACTTAAGCATATCTACTTCAATTCTAACATATGTATTATTTTTAGATAATTATTCATAGGTTTATTTAAGTCCGTAAAAAAAGGTGATTCATTTTTGATAAATTAAACATCAAAAACATAATTTCATATCGTAAAATTTTATATCTAAAAGTTTTCCCCGCCCCCCCTAAAAACACTAAAATATTTAATTTTTAGATCCAATATTAAGTACTGATCTATTAATTAAATTATTATAAATTTATGACAGTGTATAACTTTTTAACTAATTTTATATAAAATATAAGTTATTTATTTCTTATCATAATTTTTATATTAAACAAAAAAAATTTTTTTTATTATCTAATAAATACATGCGGACACTCCATAAAAAACTAGATTCATCAATATTAATCTAGAAAATATCATGTTGATCTAAAAAATGTCTTGTCACTATTCCGTATTACAAAAAAAAAAAAAAAATTCCATCTAATTTTGATTACTTAAATCTATGGGAAGAGTACATGTAAACTTTCATTAACCTTTTTCAACTAATTTTTTTCCTTTTTTTTTGTATTTTTTGTTCATCTAACTTTTGATTAATATAATATTGTCTTATATATTGTAAGAACAACGACAAAGCATTATACAGAGCATTCATTAAATTAAACAGAAACTAATTATTATACAAAATATCCCCCACTACTCATTTCCATGATGGTACTCTAAATCACTAGTATATTTTAATATAATAATATCTTACCTTGTATTTATTTTATTTTTTTTAGACGCTATCACCAAAGAATATCATTGTCATCATGATCAACAACAATATCAATATCATTATCAATATCATCAAATAAAATAAATTACAGGAATGGCAGCAATGAGTTAAAATAAAATATATAAGTATATAACATATATATATATTTTTTTTTTTCATTCAATCTTAAGATAATATAGTACATTATATCTCATCTATCTTTTTAGTTGTATTTTATTTACTACAGTTTTAATGCTCATTTCTACTTTTTTTCTGTTTTTTTTTTCCTTTTTTTTTTGTTTCATTTTAATTCCATTTCCCTTGATGATGATGCCATTACATTTTAGAAGCAACATTAGAAACAATTCATTTTCTAGATAATAAAGTGATGTATAAAACGAGAAAAAAAGGGAATATTCATTTGAATCAACAACAAGCAACAATAATAAAAAAAAAAAAAAAAAGCAAAAACTAAAACGAAGTAAACCTTTAAAAGTACAACATTAAATAGCAATAATAGCAACAACATTGACTCCTTGATGTGACAGCTTAAGATTAAGTACACAATTTCTATTCGTCTCATTTATCTTTTCCAATATAACATTCATAATATATAAAATAAAAAACCGTGTGCATCCAATTCTTCTTCAACTTTTTTTTTAAATTAATCTCATCCTTCTTGTCAGCTGTTTTCTATCTTAACAATTTCTTCTTTTTTTTTTTTGTTGTTTTGGTTTTTTACTCTCAAAAAAAAAAAATTTAAATCTCCTCTTTTTCATCTCTCCCAACCATCCAGCCAATCTACCAAACAACAATATGTTAAGATTCATTTTAAATGTTTTGTGGTTATAAATACTTTTCTTAAGTATTTTAATAGGAATACTATAGGTATCCTTACTCCCAGGAGACCTATTCAAAGTATTTAATTCATAAAAATAAAAAGAATATAAAAATTATAACTTAAAAGACTCAACTTTTTTATCTTTTAGATTTGGGGAGGCTTTAAAAGATCAAAAATGGGATGAGATTTACTTATAAGTATTTTGTATATAGTTTTTAAAGATACATCTATAGAACTTCAGATTTAAAAATAAAATAACAAAAAAAAAACAAAAAAAAATTATACGTAAATATACTTCAGATATATAGATTTGTATCTTAAGAATGAGAAAATTAGATATATATAGATACATATAACATTAAGATAAATTATCTTTGAATTATGCGTGGATAGCACATCAAATGAATAAGTCACAGAAGCAAAATAGAGGGTTGGTTGCAAGTCATTCATTATGGGTTTGGTTAAATGGTTAATAGTTACTTTTATATGTATTGCACGTATAAATTAAATTTTTCGATTGTATAATTAGTTAATTTTATTTTTAAATAAATTTTTTTTGTGATTCTTATTAAAATTTACTTTTAAAAAATTAGATTATATAAAGAATATTTCATTACAGTAAAAACTAATTAAGGGGAAAAAAAAGTTTTCAATACCAACAAATTCTTGAAATGTAATTTCAATAGGAATGCATATTAGTGCAATTTATCGTAAAGTTGTCATAAAAAATGTAAAGTTCTTTTAAAATTATTTTATTTTCTTTTGTATACAGTGAAACCATTTAATAGTGGCAGCTTTAAAGAGGATTTTACCGTTTAAATTAAAATATTCATATGCAAAAATTAAAGGAAAGTATGGTCCAATACATTCTCTATATGTATATTAGATTTCATTATAAATGATTCTTCTACTTTCAGCCTTCTTTCTTCTTAAGGCTTATGCATTAAGTATTTTCTTTACTTTATAAAATTATGGGGAAACTAAAGACGATATATAAATCAGTTGAAAAGGGACTAGATGGTTAGAATTTTATTAATTAGCTATAGATATTGGTTTATAGCTCAATGAATTTTACCTTCGAATCTATATTTTTTAGTTATAATCTAAACATTTATTTTTTTGAAATGACATTTTCATTAAAAATAAATTAAATTATGATGATCTCTCGTCTAGTGCTAACATTAGCGACGAAGTTGTAAGCAACATACTAAAAAAAAACAAAATATAATTTTTCATGTAATCGAAATAAGAACATTGTGTTGAGTTTGTAAAAGAGTTTTTCCTCTGTTTGAAAACGTACCAGATATTTGGCGATGGTAATCAGTTTGAGATGGGAAAAGTTACTGGTAGATATTTAAAAAGCTTTTAATATTATAGTAAAAGGATTCAACTATAAAAAATGATAATCTCAAAGAACAAAAATTTAATTAACAAATCAATTTTATCACTTCTAAAAGCAAAAAAATCAATTTCGGTATTTTGTACCTATTTAGTTCTTAAACAATCACGTATTTAATCATGCTGTACAATTTATTCTTCATTTAGTCATTGAAGATAACTATAAAGATGACCAACGTATAGATAAAGAAGCAATTGTGATCATTAAATTGTTTTTTATTTTGATTTTTTTCACAAATTCAATTCTTTCTAAATTAACAAGAAAAGAAAAATATTGCAAAAAAATGAAGTAGAATATCATAAGTCAGCATTTATTTGATACCTTAACAATCATTATTTGTTTAGTTATTCCTTCATTTTCTGATCAATTCAACATTTTCATTCACAAATCGGTGAATCACTAAAATAATTTCTTTCTTTTTTTTTTAACTATCAACATGCATTGATAGTCAATTTTAATTTAATTTTATTTATTTCTTTGTTTTTTTTTCACAACAACAACAATATCAATTGGATTTTCAAAAGGTTCATCATAATCAATATTTATAGAATTTTTAACTGCCTCGACATTATCAATAAGATTCTAATATACCGATAGTATGCGTCTTTTTTGTTTTTCATAAATGAGAAGTTCCTATGAGTTTAAAGTGAATCCTTCAATTGAATTAATTTATAAAAGGCATTTGATTTGACTGGACAGCACCTATTTACCAATTGGGAATAAAAAACGTGTAAAGAATATAAATTAGTTAAATGGCTGATAATGATAGGTATTATTAAAATATCTAATTTTCGATTATAATGTTCGTTTATTTATTAGATTTAAAGAAGAATATGATTATTTCGAGACTTTAAATTTTTTCTTATGTTTTAATTCTAAAGGTTGTTGTCCAGTCAGTTTTAACAGAATCGAAAACAATTCTTTGTTATTCCCCGTTCAATTTTTACTACTAACATTTTTTTTTAAATTCTTTAATCCAGAATATTTAATAGAGAAAATAGAAAATATGTGTGATCGTGATAAAATTTCAATATTATTAGAACTTTCTACTCGGAAGATCAAATGGTATTATTCCCGATCTTCCAGAAGGTATACATTTTCTATTTTTAATGACCAGTGTTCAATCGGTTCTTTAATATGACAACAAAAGATGAAAAGTTATTAAAATATTAACAGGAAAAATATCATACTCCATAAATAAGCAACTATAATTTGTAAATTCTAGATTTTCTTGTCTTACAATATGGCAAATAAAAAAATTGCTGCAGCTATTCAGTCACAACAGTAGCGAATTTTCTACCAAATACAAAAAAAGAAACCCTTTTGGTCATTGTACAGACAGAAACGGAAAACCAGACTGTAAAAAAATTATTGGGTGTCCACTTGAATGAAACTCTTAGGAAGAAGCAATCTTTTTTTATTTTTTGCTTTAAAATAATTGTTAAAAGCTGTTATAGTTATATGTAAAAAAATTTATTTACAAAACTTAAAAGGTAATAAAATTATTCCTTTTATAGCTTCTTTTTTCCCCATTTCTATTTTAGCAGTCCATCACAGTAAACCACAATAATTAGAACAATATTATTAAAGTAGAAATCTTAGGCAAAAATATATATCATTAAACAAAGCTGTAGAACTGGATTATCCAATCAATCAAAAGTGTCAAGAACATGCACTCAAGACTAATTCACATTCAAAAATTATATTTCTATCTTGATTTAAAAAAAAAAAAAATTTATGACCATTAAACTGACAGGAATTTTAATCATAAAATCATAATAAAGATGGTACAAAAATTCAAACTATGGATAAACAGAATATGAGAATCGTGGAATTAATTAGTTCTTCTTTTCATTTCAATGAACTCTTTTAATATAATTGAAAAAAAAAAAACGAATTAAAACGAATAGATTTAGAAAAATTATGAAAAACTTAAAAAAAAAGAAGACCTAAAGCTACAAAAAAAAATTTAATCTAATATTCAATGCAATTAGATACTTGTTGTTTTAATGACTACAACTTCAAAGACGATACCAAAAATAAAAAAAAAAAAAAAATCTGGTTTTACTTTGGGATAAATTCTAAAATGATTTCTATTTCACCTATATATGGTCCTTGTTTAAGGACTAAAAAACCTGTTTTAACAAGAGGGGAAAAATTTAAAAAAAAAAAATAAAACCTGTCTTTTATTATTGTCCTAACGACATATTATTTATATAATATATAGTATATGTATATGAGACATAAAAGATGTCAAAGGTCCGCAAATATTATAGAATAAATTTTAAATAAAAAGTTGTTATAAAGAGTTGCAGATGGGAAAAAGTTTTTGGGTGAAAGTTTCTATGTTAAATAATCCACAAAATGCTGATAATTATCCAAGTCAATGTTTTACAAAAGTGTTAATTTTCAAAAATTAAATTTATTAAAAAAAGAAAATCAGGTTATTATAAAAAAAAAACAACAAATTTGGCATGAGAACACAATATAAAGATATTTAAAACTTTTTATTTATTCGATATTTTTGTTTATTTTACAGGTTATAAGTAAACGGTTTTGTTATAAGAAAATTAGGTAAATTTAAAATAAGGTTTAAAATTACACCTTTAATTAAGTTTTTTACATATAGTTTCCATTATAATCTTACAAGGAGGCAGTTTTAATAACGTGGGAAAATAAAACAGTTAAAAATGAATATCTAATTGTGAAAAGTTAATATATACGTATACAATTATGATATAAGATCAGTGTTGGCAAAAGTAAGTTATGTCAAAATTTACCGTTGGATACATTTAAATAACTTGGTAATTTATTAGGATGATTTTTCTCATTATAGTTGTTTCTTAGTTATGCTTTGAAGTTGTAGTTTGCTTTTTAGTTGCTTATTTATGCAGTTTGATATTTTTCTCTTAATATTTTAATAACTTTTCATCTTTGGAGGCGTATTAAAGAATTGATTGAACGTTCTGGTGTTAAAAAATAATAAAAAAATGAAACAAATAAAATAATAAACTGCATGAAAAGAAAAATGGGATGAGTGAGTATAAAATGATTATACTATATTATTCACGCTTCTTTGCATAAAACTTAACTTTACTACAAAATGGTAAAGGAATTAAAAATAAAGCTTAAATCCATTTTTATCATACGAAATTTTATAAGTCTCAGAACTATTAAAATAAAACATTAAAGATTTAACAAAAATTTTTTTTAGAAATAGCTTTTCATTATTTAATTTAAGTACATTAATTTTTATTTTTTATTTATTTTTTTTCAAACTAAATAGTTTACATTATTTGACAGTTCTTTACAGTTATACAGTTCGTAACAGATCTTTACAGTTTTCTTAAGTCCGTCAACCTCTTTTTTTAGACCATTTATTGTTCTTTAAACGGATTAATAAAATCCACTTCTTAACTGTATAATTTACGCGTAAAATCCAAAATCTGTCTATAAAGTAAAGAATATGTGGCCAAGGTAAAAAATATGTTTGTAAATATACATATAAAGATGTAACGGGCCGCAATTAATACAATTACAAAATATCGGACAGAAAAAAAAACCGTTATATACTAATTACCTATAAATTTATTCTTTGATTTTTTGGTCTATCTACCAATATTTACATTTAGCATAATTTAGTAATAAATTTACACCTCTAAATGATGATTCAATCAATAAATAATAAATTAATAGTTTCCATCCATATTATGCTTATTCTTATAATATAACTTTGAATTGACAAAAATCTTTTATGTTTGAATTAAAATTTTTCCAATACTTTCGTATACAACATAAATTTTCGAATTTCTTTTAATTCCTTTTAGGTACGAAAGACTTTCAGTTCAGTTTTTTTCAAAATCACAGTTCCAAATGCATTCACAATATAATAAATAAAATGTTAAATCTGAACATAAATCTACATTTGTAGTAATTTTTGGCTTCTTTCTGGGAATTGTTTTGAGCATAAAAAAATAAACCCATCATTTTGTGGTAAAATAGAAAAAAACGCAATTTGGAAGCCATTAAAATATATTATATTTACATTACAATGAAATATGGTAGATAGGCAAAAAAAAAAAAAACGTTATTTCTATTATGTCCTTTTTCACTAAATCAAAATAAAAAAAAATTAAAAGAGCATCATTTTCATGTGTTTATTATAAGTTCCTTTTTGTTATTTTAAATTCATTTATAACATATTTTGTTTAAATTTGAAAAATTTATTTTTTTTTTTGTACTGTTCGTCTGTCAATCACAATATTTTTGTTTAGAAAAAATTAAGAAGATAATTTAGACGTAATTGGATAGGTAGATCTAAGTAGGTAAATCTTATAAAAGTAACAGTTGAAGGATAATTTTCTTATGTAGTCCATTAGTGACGAATCTCCATCCCCTAAAGTTGAGTACAATTTATATTCCAATCAGTTTTATCTTAAGTTTTAATGCTTATTTTTTTAATCTGGAAACATCAAAAAACAGGAAATTTAAACTTAAACTTAAATAAATGACAAATGACATAAGTATTAATATTTTCTATTCTGACATTTAAATTTACCGTTATATAAAATCCATATGTTTTTCAAAATTTCAAACTTCCAAAACGCTTGAAGTTTTAAACTTTAAGTTTTTATAGAGATAAAATTTTTAAGAGTGAACATTTTAATGATAAATCCAAAATGTTTGAAATTCACAACATTTCAGAGTTATAAGGGATCAAATGAAAAATGTTTGATAATTTGCTAGTGCAAATTTTTCAAAATAAAAATAGAAAAATTAAAGCTTAAATTTTATTAATATTTGCACAAAGGTAAAATGCTTTTGTTATTTATTAAGGCTAATTTACATGGAGAAAAATATCGGCGATATATGGTAGACCATAGGCAGAAGATACAAAAACACTACTTGTGTGACAGAGAAAAAAACACAAAAATATCGGATGAATTAACAATAAAATTGTACAAGTGTTCAGAAAATATCGGAGATATGCCATAATATCGGATGAAATTTAGGTCGTTGAAGCTAAATTTTCTTAATTATCTCCGATATTTTTAACACATACGTAAAAAATGTGTATGCTATATAAAAAAAAATGGGCACACTACTAACATTCTTATGGATACATGACATTTGAATTAATTATTTTTCTCCCTCTTTCCTATTGGTAGTATTAATTTTAAATTTTATTGAAAAATATTTACCTTTGGAAGTAACTCAAGGCGCTGGCAGTGCTAATCGATAGATATCTCTTTCTAAATATCCGATATCGGATGAAATTTTTTCCATGAAAATTAGCCTTTAAGCGTCTTCCAAATATTAAAAAAATGTCTTTTTCGTTCCCCGAGAAATTCTAAGAAAATGTGTACATTTAAAATCCTTTAGATGTACATACTAGCCTTCTGTTTTTAATTAGCATAGCATGAATGACTTCGTTTTATGTATATGTACTTAAAAAAAATGACATTTATAATTAAAAAATTGTAACAGTGAAGGACTTTGAGAACATACTAAAAATTTAAATTACAAATAATTCACAATTAACCAATATGAGGGTTAGGGTTATTTTGAAGTATTAAAAAATTTTATTTTTTGTTAAAGAAATGTGAAAAGATACTATAAATCAGTTTTAAACAATATATAAAGTATATAAAAATAACAATAAAGAAATTTATTATTTAACGAAAAGAAAGGATATAACAATAAAAAAGAAAAGAAAAGGATTCATCATTTAAAATAACTATGAAAAGTAAAAAAAAATATCCTGAAATTTTGTTTTATTATTTAAATTAGTTGAATTGATAATTTATTTATGACTGGTTCCACCTTTCTTTTATTTTTTTTTATGTAAATGTAATAGCAATGATACAAAAATAAATAATATTTGCTTAAGAAAGTCGGTTCGAATTGAAGTTAATTTTCAAGATTTTGAAGGGGGTTACCAAGGTAATTTTACAATTTGTTTAATTCATATATGGTTAGAGTATTTTTTATGATCTATCCTTTGTAAAACATGCTAGATATTAATGTTTGTTTTGTTTAATTTTAACGCCATTTTCATCAATTTCTTGATAAAATGCTACAAATTCATGCTACAAATTTGATATCTATGTATATTAAAATTAATGGCTCCTTTTAGTTCCGCTGTTGTTGAAGCGATGTTGCTCTATCATGAATTAAAACGATCTATCGATTAGCACTGCCAGTGCCTTGAGTTACTTCCAAAGATAAATATTTTTCAATAAAATTTAAAATTTCTTTAGTGTTAGTGACACTTTACATGATATGTATTTTGTTCGATAGTACCTGCGAGTATACACAAAATATTTTCATACAAATCATAAGTTCTGCGGTGTTCGCTGACTTCTGTTGATAAGTTTGCGCTAGTGTTCAAATAGAACGTATCCAAAAAGCAAATTTTAAATGTTGGATACTTAATAACTTGTATGCATGCAAAAGTATAATAAATTTTTTCCAGGTCATCTTCCTTTTCCCAATATTCTATCTAAAAGCATTATCAAAACATTATTAGAGTTTAATAAAAAAAAGTTATTTGACAAAGTTAATTATTCAATGAATCCTATGCTTCATTATATTCAGTTGTTTCATGACAGTGTAGAAATTTTGAAAACAGACGGACCTGGGGACGGACAGAGCGAACTAATAAAAAAAATGTTCATCATTTTTTTCATAAATATCATTAAAAAACATTTTTTACTATTTTTGAGTTTTTGTAACATAAGTTTTAGATATCATTGTAATCCAATTAAAAGTCAAAGTCTTTAGATTTGAAAAATTAGGAGTTAATAACCTATTTGAAGTACTTAAATTGAGAGCAACAAATCAAAACCAAGAAAAGTTATGACCCAAAATCGTTTAAATTTCTTAAGTTTTTTTTTTTTTTTGATTTTTTGAATCAGTTTAACATGCTGTGTCAGTCCTATTTTTTCCTATTCCCCGATTATTTCTGCTTTATTAAAATTGACTTAAAGTTTCAGTTGAAATGAAAATACGTTAATTTGTGGCATAAGACGTTTTTTTTTGAAAAAAAAAATTAAGAAATTTATCTTTTTACATGAAAAGAATTTTAAATTTATGATAAAATAAATAAAAGATAGAAATATTTTAATCTAAAAATAAGAACAAACTATTCTTAATTAATTTGTAATCTCATCAAAAATAGTACTAATTAATTATTCTATTAAATGTTGTAAAATTTTGCTAAAAATGTTATAAAAAACATTTTATTACCTCAAAATTAATTTGACATCATTTACAAAAAAGAAAATGTCCTTTTTAATTATTTATCAAATATCATAAATACCAAAAAAAAAATAAAAAAATATCCATTAAAAAATATAATCTACAATCTTTTAATAAAACAATGAAAACAATAAATTTTTCCAAAAGGGATAACGCAAATTCTATCCAATCGTAGAATATCAAACTCATGAACAACCATTGTTATTATTTTTAAAAATATCCTATTAAAAAGTTTTTTAACAAAAAAAAATTTATTTTATATTAAAATCCTTAAATTAAAATCCTTGAATAAAATATTTTTTGCTAACTTTCAAAAATTTCGAAATATTTTTACAGTTAATATTAAACGAAAAAGGAAATATGTTCATATTTGTTTTTATGACAGAAACATAAGGTGATCCCAAAGGAATTAAGTCAAAAAAAAAAAGAAAAAACAACGAAAAATGATAACAAACAAATAAATGACGTTCTATAAAGGATTTAAATTAATAAATTAATAAAATGTTTTATTAATATTTCAAAGTTTTATTCATACAAATTATACCAACATCAATGATAGATATCAGAAAGGATTATATAATATAAAATATAATATCTAACCCCAAAAAACAAAAAAAAAAAAAAAAAACTCTATTTAAAATACATATATCTAGTAATATTTGCAAAGGACTCAACCAATATAGGCATTCCGTTATGTGTAAATAAATTCTTGCGCCAAATATAAAACCTAGAAAATCCAACTCAATTCAAATCAAAAAACAAAAAAATTTAATCCATTTTCTAACTGTACCTTAACATGAGATTTTTATTTCATTCTTTATTATTTTAATATGATATCCTTGTGATTCTTTTTTTTATTTATAATTTCAGATATTCCAGGTATTACATCCCATAATCAAACAAAATTATATTTATTTTATTTTAACTTTTGAATTGCAAAAATTTTATTTTGAATTTTAAATAAGAATTTACAAAAATAAACAAAGAAAGAGTGAACCAAATAGGTAAAGATATGAATTGAATATCCTTGATCCTTGATTACTTAGAAACAAAAGTTCATATGATATATATATATATGTATATGTATATAATTTATATAATTTTGTAAAAAACAAACCAAAAACCAAAATAAAAAACAAAACCAAATAAAATTACAAAGCCTCATCATTGCATGCAGTTACAAATAATAGTTACAACTGAAGTGGATTGAATTCATCACAGGATTTATCATAAACGTAAAGTTTTTGTAATTTAACATTCTATTTTTATCTTTATTTTTTTATTTTATTTTATTTTTTTTTTTTTATTTATGCATGTTATATTGAAAATGTTAAATGAATTTTAAATCAAATATTAACTTATGAAAATGGATTTTGATTTATTTATTAAAAATAAAAGAAAATTATTTTCGTACCGTTATCAGGATAACAAATTAAAATATCAAATGTAATAATATTTTTCAAACTCTCTGTTAACTATGATTTGATTTCAGTGACAGTGGAGATTGCCTTAAACAATTACCTCATGCAGTAAGGTATTATATACTACTGCATATTTTAACTGTTATAACGACTATAGTCACTGTTAGCAAAACAGTATAACATAGAATAAGAATAGATTATTCTTATTCTATGGTAATAGTAATAGGCGGATTGATTATTTCTTGTTACAACGCCACTTCCAATTCAAAGTTTCCTAACTGCGTTAGCGGGTAAGTGTATCATCCAATTACATTGCGTAAAGGGGGAGGTGGGATTAGTTAGTAAGAGTCTGACAATACCAAGCGGAAATTCTTGATGTCTTTGGAAAATTCCAACCTCCCTTAGGAAAAAAAAAAATTTAAATTAAAAAGAGGTACCCATTTTTCTATTGAAAGAGGGTATAAGGTCTGAATTCGGTTTGATTTGTTTTTATGAATAAAGTTGGGCAGAGTCTCTATCAATATCTTAAAATTAGTTTTCTTAAAAAAAAAAAACAACTCACTAAGCTTTAAGACAATAAGTTGACAATAAGTTACACACCAACTTCCCCTTCGTTACTATAAAATAATGAAAATTTAATTTTTGAAATATAACTCACAAGCGAGAAAAAATGGCCAAGAGGTCATGGCTACATGTCTTGTTTTGTTAATTTTGTGAATATCAATAAAAACATTCATATCAGTTGTATTAAAATACAAATTTGAGGAAGGTCTACTGTTTGTCCACTACCATCTGAAAAACATAATTTTTCTTGTTCGAACTTCATTTAAAATAAAATAAATATTTAAGTACATTTTTTTCAGTACATTTTAGCATTTTTTTTTAATAAAAACGACATTGTGTGAATGGGATTTTTCAACGAACCCATTATATTACTTACTTCGATTTAACAAATTTCCGAACAAGAAAAGGATTAAATAAAATTTTCAAATATTTTGATTCTTCAAAAAAAAACTGAGTTTTTTCATCAAATTTGCAAAACAAATAAATTTGAGTTAAAATAATCTTTTTTTAATGAAAAAAATTCATATTAACGTGTTTAATTCATTATTGCCATGCTTAAATTAACAGTGTGTCACATAAGATATTAACTATTACACCAAGGTTGCCGCGAATTTTAAAACGTAGAAAAAAAAAACAATAAAAGAGGTTGAATGTTAAAAAAACATTTGATAGTTAACATTTTTGAGTTTTCAATTTAAAATTACAACGCATTATTGAACGACAGACTATTTGCATTTTGCACATCATAAGTTCATCAAATTTATTACAATTTTACATAAACGCACCTGTTCTGATATATACATAATATCTTCAAAAATTCTTATAATACAGTAACTTTTAAAATTAATGCACCAATAATATCCATATTTGAACTTTATAAACTTATAATTAATTTGAAAGAATGCTTCTCTTCATGATTTTAATTCTTTCAAAACTTTAGAAGTCCCTTCAATTATTGAGTTCTGGGATTTTGTTTAGAATTTATACTAACTTAAAATTCTTCCACGAGAGATGAAACCTAGCGCTTCTTAAAGCAACAAAAATTAAAACTGAAAAATTGCGATGCGATGCGAAAAATTAAAATGAAAGATAGCTAAAAGCTTTATTACTAAACGAATTTATAGTTTCACTGGACAATTTTTGACATACTTTGAAATATTAATATTTTTTATAGTTCATCAGTGAGAAAAAATGTTCGCTTAAAAAGCGATTGGAAGCATCTGTGAAAAACTTTATTTTGAAGTCACTCAGAGGAATTGCACTTGATTTAATCGGATATTGTTGAACTTTAGCCAACAAAAACCATCTCTTTTTAAACCAAGCTTTAGGTTGGAACTTTTAAAACAAAGGTACAGTTTGATTTCTGAGATAAAGATGTGGAAAGCATTAATAGGAAAATAAATTTAGGAAAATTAGGTAAAAACATTTAAAGGGACATGTTGAAGACAAGGTTAATGTTCTTCCTAGACTTTACTGATTCATACACACAGGTCAGTTATTAGGTTTGGGGAATATATGCAATATCATCAGATTGCAGAAATGCTCCGTGCGCATATACAAACAAATTTTTATAAACTGAGTTAAACTATCTTCGGAGTTCTATAATCGATAGTGGGCATTTACAGTCGGTCTACAGAAAAACTTTGATTGGAGGCATTAACTGTTTTATTTCTTGATAACGGGTGTTTATCCCTATACAACATATCTATGTTGTTTATCCCTATATAACATATGATTGACCTTGCATCCGACGGTGATGGCTGAGTAGAGTTATCTTTGAGGTAATACTGTAATCGTTATTATCAATCAATGATCGAAACGTAATATAGACCTGTCCTTTTTTAAATTTGAAAAACTTTGAATCAAATAGTAAATGTTCCAGATAGGTATAGGTCAGTCAGTAGACGGTTTTCAATTATATACTTTATTGAATGGTATCTTACTTTTAAATAATACTATAAAAACATATAATTTATTTTGTATCAAAAATATCCTGTTGAACTTTTTTTACTATGTATGTATTTTTTATTAATATGATGAATGATTTTTGTATTCAGTAAATTTTAGATAAGAATAAAATTTATTTTATAATAAAATGTAATATTTATATGTAATTCACATTAAATGCATATGTTTTGATTTATTTTGTTTTTTTTTTGTTTTTTCTGTAATTTAAATTAAATTTGTAATAGAATCCTCTCTTGTATATGCGTTTCTATTTTTTTATTTTATTTCTTATTTGTTTTTTAGTACTTTACTTAATAGCACTTTATACCTGATGAACTGTATTCATTTTAATATTTTCATTATTATTAAATTTTTGTATATATTATATCAACAACCCCTTATGATGATTTTCTATTTCTCTAAAATAATGTGAAATTGTAATTAGATAATCTCTTCAAAATTCAAAAATTTTATTTTGTACATAAAAAACTTTAAACTTTATATATTATGTATATATATCAGTAGATATATTATGTTTATCATATAATATATGTATATAAAATAAATTGTTATTGTTATAAAAATATTTAATTGTGTTACAATGAATGTACGAAAATAAATAATATTAAAATTTAATATCATTTTTTTATAGTATGTATAGGAGCATTACTACAGGTAATGCTCTCAAAAAAATGATAACAAATATATAGAAATGTCTTAGAATCTGACACAATCTTTACATTCTTAATAAGCAGCAGTTAATACTCGTAGATAAACTAATAATTATTTATTATATAGCACATATAGGTACCTAGTTGATATAGAATGTCATGCGACCCGACCCAGGGTCCTGCATTATATTTTTCTTTGTTATGCGAGGGTAGGTGGAAATCTTTAAAGACACCAATGAGATAAACATATCAGTCGTCTTTGATAGTGTTGAACTTGAACCAACCAAACAGTATCTTCTTTTCAAACAAGAAATTTGTTTTGAAATGTTTTGGGGATAATTAAACAATTAAAAGTACAATATTTTTATCTTCAGAGCTAAATACACAGTAGACTCTTTTAATTTTTTTACCTTTAAAACTAGGAGGGAACTCCTTTATTGTTTTGACTATATATAACATGAAATAAAAGTAAAGAAAATAAATGATATTAAAGAACATATTATACTCAGATGAAAAATTAATTACAAACCTATAAAAAGTTTTTAATTTTCTGAAAATTTGAATAAGAGGGTATGAATTTGGTTTACAGAAATTCATTTATGGTAAGAATCACGAATGTGGAATCACCTCCCACCTCATATGTTTCCTAGAATTATAAGAATTACATATTCAACGTTCAGAAATTCAATACAACTAAACGACAATATTACCAATTGTGTTCACAATATTTCCCTCATTTTAAGTCCCATTTTCACTTCCTAATATTTACTTTTCTTTATCAAGCCGTATATTAATACTAAAGAGCGTATAACATATTGTTTAATTATGAAAAGTAAGAGGTGTTTAGTGAATTAAAGTCCCATAAACTCATTGGTGAATCGTATTCGTTCCACTCCTCTATAGCGTATTTGGATGTTTCCTACTTACCCTGGCCAAAAACAAAGCAAAAATAAATAAGTACAGGATGAAGTCATTTCTTATGACAGAATTGGTAGAGATATAAAAATTATTTTACAATATTTTGGTTAAAATGGTTTGAACAACGCAACGATTTTTTTTTTTTTGGTAAGCATTAATTTATAGGCCTAAATTTCAAGATTTGTTTGTGACATAAATATTTTACGAGTATATATTATCATATCAATACATATATAAATCTCTTTTTGTATTTTGTATATAAATGTATCAAGATATTTCTTTATAATAATATTTTCAAAATATTTTATATTTATTTTGAATTTTGATAGAGACTTAATATGGTTGAGTGCACACTAAATGGATTTAAAAAAGGATATTTTAAAGTCCTTGATGCATCCAGATTGTTGTGCAAAAAAAAATAATACATATCTTTCAAACATATATGTACATAGGTAAGTACATAACTATCGAAGAAGTAAGTAAAAAAAAAAACTAAAATATACAATACATACATATTATATACATATCTATTGTATAAATAGTATATATTTTTATTAAATATTTATTCATCTGTAAGGGACATGATTGTTGAAATGAAAAAGATTTAATTTTAAAGAATTTATTAATTTTTTTTTTTTCTTTTTTTTTTTGAAGGATCCTCTTTTAATTTTTTTTTTTTTTTGTTATCATGTTGTTTGATTTTTTGTTTTTTTTTTTTTATTTATTGTTCAGTTTAAGATATTTAAAATTGAAATTTTAAGCTCTTGATTTTGAAATTATTTCAAACTTTTTTATTTTGTTTTTTTTTGATTCGTTTTAAAATTTATTTATATGTAAATACATATAAAATAATTTCAAAGGAATTTCAATTTTTTATTTTGATTTTTGAAGAAATAAATAAAAAAAAAAAAACAAAAAATACAGGTACATAAGTCATAATAAATCATTGTTATATTTTATAACATTTTTGATTGATTCCCCAAAGAATGGTTTTATTTAAAAAAAAAAATAAAAGTATCTTTTAATTTTTTTAAATAATATATTTAAAAGTATTTGAAAATTTTTATTTTTATTTCTGAACAGATATTTATAAAAAAAAAAAACTATGCAAATTTTTTTTTATTTTTTTTTTTAAATATTCAAGAAAAGAAAAATTATAACAAATCAATAAATTGTATTTTGAAAATTTTTAATAATCTAAAATAAAATATTTTCCTTTTGGAAATATTTAAATATCTTCCAATTTTTACTAGTCTCTCTTAACTATTTTAAAACAATGCTTGTTAGAAAGTTTTCCTTCAGATTGCTATAATTTTAGAGTTAAAAAAAAACATAGACTGAACGTTCAGAATATATTATACCTACTTAAATTTATCAAGATCAAAAGGTAATTAGAGATGATAAAAAGATAAATTATCACATAAAAGCGAAGTAAAAAGTTTCAGAAAATAATAAAAAATAGTCTTTATTCAAAGATTTCTTCTTTTAAGGCTCTATCTAAAACCATTACAAATATTAAAAGGTAACAAAATCTTGCAAAAAATTCTTCTCACGGTAAACACGGTATAACGGTAAATTTAAAAACTAAATCGAAAAAAAAATTGTATAACTTTGATATTAATTTATAAAGGTAAAAAAAAATCCCGTCATTTAACACATTTTTAGATTGGCAAACTGTAAAGCAGAATCTTATTACATATACATATTTAGGGGTATAGGGTTTTTTTGAGGAGCTTCGTAGCCAATGCAGCTATATAAAAATATTGTTCTAAAACATTAATTTTTTTTAAGATTGCTTTAACTTAAACGGTGTAGAAATTTTTGTGATCAGACGAAGGGGCTAAATGAAATCAGATGAAGTAGCAGAGATTATATAATAAGTAAATTTTGGAAAATGTTTTGAAAAATGTGCTATGAAAAAATCTAATAACTGAATTGAAGAATTATATATCTAAATTCTAAAAATATAACTTCCATTTTGAAATAAATATAAGTGTAAAACAAAAACAAATATGTATTCAAAAAAAAATTAAAATTTTATTTAAAAAAAACGATAGTTCAATAATGCAGTTCAGAATTTTACCAGATTATATCGCCCTATCTATAGAATATACCATAAACAAATTAAAATAACTACCTAACTGTAGATAAAAATACAGTTTGAAGAAAAGATATGCAAGGAGAAGCGTTTTAGAAATTCTAAAATATATACAAAAAATTCTTTAAGATAGTGATACCATAAGATCACTTAAATCCAGAAAAAGATCATTGAAAACTTAATGGTTGCAAAATAATATATTATTATATGCTTTCAGAAGAGCTGTTTTATTGTATGTTGATAACTTTAGACTGAACTTGAGTACATCTCTTCTGGAATTACAAAATTAATTAATACAATAATAATAAATTTTAAAAAGACAGCCAGTGCTTTCCAATCAATTTATTTAAAAAAGCACAGTAATTTGAAACAACAACAGCTTTGTTTCAAAATTTTTTATACCTACACAATTAAAAATAACTAATGGTACCATATATAAGTATTTTTTTAAATTTTGATATTTTGTTTTCACATATTTTTAGTTTAAATTCCTCTAGGGAAAACAAATTTTCCATTAAAATAAAAAAGAAATTTAAAAAATCAAGAATTTTTAATAAAGAAATAAATAACAAACTACTAAATATATTTTTTTTATAAAATTCTTTATTTTAAAAATCTACAAAAAAAAAAAATGTAAAATAAATATCAGAATAATACTTCTTGTTAATTCAGGATATTCATGTTAATTTTTTTAACCTCTTTTGCTTAAAAGAATTTTGTTTTAAAAGGATTTCATTTTAAACACTTTTTCAAAAATAAAATTTAAAAAAAATGTGCTAATTAGTTTCATTCTGTCATTTAATCTGTTCATTCATTCCGGCCTCTCACAATCACTTTTAGTCTGGGATACTTTTTTTTTTGTTAGTTTAGTCCCCAGTCACATCATTCTAACAAAGAATTTACACAGTCTTTTCGGTGCAGGGGTGGGAGTAAATGTAAATGTCATAAGGTAGAATTATTCTTAAGAGGTGTGTGGGATTCGAACCCATTCTTCCTCGGTGTTTACAGCATATTTTATACACTCTTACCCACTGTGCCTCGTGGTACTTTTAGAATTTGCCCCTGTTTTAGAGCTATTCAGAACTTTAAAATTGAAAATTAGCTATTTGAAGAGATCAACATGTAAACAATTAGATATATCTGTCTAAATTTGCTTAAAGTAAGATAAGCACTAAAAGGTCAAATATTGTATTTTTATATATGTTAATTTTAACAGCTTTTTTTAATTTATATTGTCCTCTTAAAATTTGATACAACTTTTAACGAAAAGTACAGTCTTCAATCCTTTTAATTTTACATACTCACTTGCTTTTACTATACTTTTAATTTATACTTTAGGCACTTTTAATTTATTCCAAAAATGCACTTTTAAACCCAGTATGTAATTTGCTTTTAGAATCCTTTTAATCATTTTTTTTTTGCATTAATTTAACAGGATCACAATATTCACTTAAAATGAAGGACTTTGAATTTAAAATGTTGTTGTTGTATTTTTTTAGTTTTACACTTTTTATGCTTAATATACAATCAAATTAGTAATATGATCTATCATTAATGATTAAATTATAGATAACATGTACATATATATGTATATATGTATATGTAAACATACTTAAAGGAATATTTTGTAATAAGGATAATTCAATGAATTGAATCAATTCAAATGCTTTTATAATAATGAGAAAATTAATTCGTTTTATAAATTGCTCATATTTTGTATTATTAAGTATACAATGTATTGAGTATTTGAGTGTATTATGCCCTTATTCAGATTACGATTTTTTTTTTTTTTTTTGAAGTACATACTTTTAAAGTGGGTTCTTTTAAAATTACACGTATCTATATCCTAAACTTTATATTTGGTAAAATTTTTAAAGTTTTTTTTTTTTTGTTATACTAAGTATTGGGAAATCAAGACTACTTAATGAAAACCACTTATAAAACATCAGGACACTAAAATAGGCATTGAATTATTTAAATAACAGTATAAGAACTTTCTTCAATTTTTTTTTTGTTTATTTTAGAGAAAACAAAGCAGAAAAACCACTATAGACCACATGATGTGACAGAGTTTTGAATTTAATTTTTGAATAAGGTTTAAGCTGTAGTGTCATATTTTCGTGTTAGTTATGAAAATTTATAAACAGAATCAAATAATTCTAAAATATTAGTTTAATAAAGTTTGTGAATTAATCAAACGTTTTGATATAATTTTAGTCTTATTTAATTTAAGTTTTATGGTTAAAAGTTTTATTAAAAAAAAAAAACAGAAGTTTCATAAAAAATTAACCTTAACTCATAAAATATAACCATATAACTCATACGTAGAACATAGTAAGACCTTTATAAAAGATTTTGATTTATTATTTTATCACTTGATTCAAGCAACGTTTCAAATTCAAATCAAATTAAAATAAAAATTATTTAATTAACAGTTTTAAGTTTAACTATACTTTAAAACAAGTGTTGCCATCATAATTTTCATATTTCTCTAATATAATTTTTGTGATTATTATTTTTTTTTACTTTGTACCTTTTTGGTACTTCCAACAACTATAGCAAATATCCAATAATTTTTATATATATTATCCTACAAAAATAAAAAAAATAAAAAAATAAAAAACAGAACGGTAACACTCAAACTCTTTTTTAATACTACAGAAAATAAAAACCAGAAAATCAAGTACAGGTATACATATTCATAAAAACAAAAATAGAAAAACAAAAGAAAGCTCTTCATTTTTCACTTCACATACAAATGAATATTCATGCTATGTACATATATTAATATATTATAATATTATGTACTATCCACTTTAAAATCCTCTTCATTAAGTCCTTTTGACTGACTTAAAGTTCTCTTTATAACATCCTTATTATTATTTCAAAAATATATATATGTACATACATATAAATTAAATAAAACAATAAAAATTTTAAGAATAAAATTTGAAAAAGAATTCTTTTATTATTCTTATACATATATACTTTTTTCTTTATTATTTATAACATATTATCATGTTATGGTGGTTATATAATATACCACTCATACCATATTATTTTTTCTTGACGTGTTTGCTTGCCTGCCTCACTATATGGTATTTTTATTTTTCTTTTTATATAATTTGCTCCTCTTCAACTCCTTTTCAATACAATTACAAAACAAAAAAAAAATACAATAGAACCAAAAAACCAAAAAATATAAATGACATAGTCAGGCACCTTTATCATTTCATCATTCTATTCTTTACCACCAGCAGCAATAACAACAATTGTTTAAAAGATTGAGATTTATTTTAATTTTTTTTTTCTTTTTTTCTATTTTTTGAAACAATAAAATTGCGAATTGTTGAGTTTTTAAGTTATACCTTCATAATATGGTACATATTATTTATGTATATGGTACTTTCCACGTAAATTAAAAAAAAAAAAAAAAATAAGAAATTAATTTCATTATTTGTCAATGGGGTGAAAACGGATGTACTCACCTTCTTTTCATTTAAAATTTTTTCTGTTTCCAGTTTTTTTATGTTCTTAAGTCACAATCGTATCGTCGTCACAGACACATTAAATATAAAAATAAAAAAAAAATAAAAACAAAAAAAAAAATAAAAAAGAATGAAAGATATGGAGTTGAAAGAAAAAGTAGGACTTAAAGGAGGTAAAAGTACTTAACAAAAGATGAATTGTATACAATATGATATTTCATATTAGGACCTTTTTCAAAATATTTCTCTGACAAGTCAAACAATAGCATGGCGGAAAAAAAAGGAAAACGTAAAATATATGATAAAATACAAATTTGTTAACTGTTTATGAAGAAAAAAAAATAATTTTTAGGTGACCATTTGTTTATGTTTCTGTTCATGTTTTTCAAATAAAATTGAAAATCAACTTCGACACTTTGACTATGCAGAATCTAGTGATTTCGCTGATTGATTCTTGTTATCCATTTGAGTTTTAAATCCGTTTAATTTAATGTTGTAAAAAACATGCTTCATTCATGGTATAGAGCTTAAGATATATGACAAATGATTTTGAGGGACTTGAGTGAGTCAGTTTCACTTAAAAAGTCGAGTATATAAAACTAAGATGTCATCAAACTTCACTTCTTCAAACAAAAAGTCAAACTAAGAGTTAAAGTGTAGTTTTTCTTTCAAAATCGAGATTTGAATTGAAGCTCAGTTGCATTCGACCGATCTCTATCTTTCGGATCTCTAAGTATAACTATATAAATTACCATTATCAATAAATTTTCAATTTTCTTTGAACACGTGCCAAAATTAATTTTTTAAAGACACATCAATTTTAATAAAACATAATAAGTGACATAATATGCAGAACGTTTTTAAATATATATTAGGCTGGTCACCTTATTCTTAAAAACGATGATATAATAAAAGTTCATTAAACGAAAAAACAAAAAAAAAAAAAACTGTAAATTATTTTTAAATATTAATTTAAAATGAATAAAAAAGGATAACGATGATAAAAAAGATAATATAAGGATAATAATTATAACAATTGAAAAATAAAAGTAAGTTAGAATGATGATTATTTGAAGAAGATACGCAAAACAAAAAGAAAATTTTGAAGAGTTTTTTTTTTTTTTTTAAATTACCGAATGCAATGCAACCAATTGAAAAAAAAATTAAAAAAAAAACTGTTCACATTTAATTATCCTTTTTTTTTGTAGTGGTTATCCTCAAAAACCCGTTAACTTTTTCGTTTTAAGAATTTCTTCCAACAGTTTTCTTAAAATCAAAGGATTGTATACCTTAAAGGGGTTCTGAAATGATAAAATTTTAATAGATTAAATCAAAGAAATAACTTTAAAAGATTTAAAAAGGATAATCAAAGAGATACAATCAGGATAATAGAACAGGATAAAGGATGTACTCGAAAAAAAAATTTGAAAGATAGGTAGCATAAGTTTTTTATTATGTAATTTTAATTTTGTTTTACCAAAAAAAAAAGAAACCATTTTTTTTTTAATTTCTTTAAAAACAATTTTTTAACTGTGCTCCTTAAATTTTCATATGAGTTGTTACTAAAAATAAAAAACAACGTATGATATCCTGTCGAGAAGGTGTAAGAGGTTTTTTTTTTTTCCTTTTGTGTTTGTAAATTGCCTGGGAACGAAAAAATTTTAATTTAAATTTAATGAGAGATATTTTTTAAAAGGATTAGATTGGATAGTAGTAATTTTACAAGGATGTTATGACAACATGATGTCTTGAGAATAAATTATGGCGCTCCGAGAATGATGAGAATTTGGATAATAGTTAAAAAAAAATTATTTTTTTATATGATTTTTATTTTGTAGGATGGCTTGTCACAGTTTAAGTAGGTTCTATTAATCAAAACAATCAAATAAAATTTACAATTCATTTTTAAATTTATTGCTTTAAATTCACTGTTTAATAATTTGATTTAAGTTTAAACCGCCCATTTAATAGTTCCCAGACTTTTATTGGATTGTAGTTTAATAGAACTGTTCAACTAAAAATAATAATAACAATTTATGAGAATAAAATTTAATACCCGATATATATAAATTCATTCTGGATTGATTCATTATATTGTTTTAGTTTATTCAATGTAATTCAAAGCATTTAAATTTTAATATTACAATCATTTCGAACATTCTAAACATTATTAAAGTACATTAAAAAACAAGATACAATTTGCGTTCATTGAAATTTTAAAAACTTCATTTAACATAACGTTATTTTTATCTTTAAAAAAAATATAATAAAACAAAAAACAAAATAAAATGGTCCATTCTTTGAAGTTTAACCGATTTGAAACTACCGGACGTATTACATAAAAGGCTGGGCACCGCTAACAAGTATAAGAAATTAAAGATTATACTATAGCAGTTTTGTTTTTTTTTTTTACATATTGCATTAAACTTAATCAAGAGTCTTTTGCTCTCTAAATGACACCATTATTTGTTTGTATTTTACCAGCATTTGACAAAATTTAAATTTTAACTTTTACATAATATTATATTGAACATAGAGAGTAGCGCCTTTCTAAGAATATACTCTTTCGGTATTTTACATTTTTTTTCTTTTAAATGTCAAAATGACATCCGTTTAGAAAATGAAAGAAACCGATTTTATATAAAAAATTTTCTGTTTTTTTTTTAAAAACAAATCGAAAAGTTTGTGTAAATATTAAATTAAAAAAAATAAAAATAAAATAAAAAACTAAAAAGTCTAACAACATAAAAAATGAAATACCGCTTTTATAAAACATATTAAATTTCACGAATGTACATTAATAGTAGTATGTCTGACATATTTCAACAATTTATATCATGCGATTTTTATTACTTTATCTTACTTTTTTTGTTTTATTATTATTTTTTTTTTTTTAAATAAAAATGAAATGAAATTTGTATTTAAAAATTTAAAATTAAATAAAATAAAAGTTAACACCTTTTGACTTTATCGTATATTCGTATATAATACATGAAAAATATTTGTTTAAATAAGATTTTTTTTTTAATTTTTATTTAATTTTTTTAAAGTTTTGAGATAAGTTAAAGGTAAGCATGACTAAATTCAGAGTAATTAATCTAGGAGCGGATCATAATCTAAAGTGATCGAATGAACGATTTTGAGAATCATGAGAATTATGAGAAAGGTTATCAAAAAAAATTCTACATCCATCAGGTACAGAAAAAAAACATAATTTTCGATTACCAAAAATATCACTTTCGAATCCCGAATCTTCACTAAAAGCAATATTACTTTGCTAAACATTTGCCAATTATCACTTGTTTTATCTTCAGTTGTGTGGAAGCCACTACTTCCAAATTTTAGTACAAAATATATACGGTAAACGTTATTAGACAAAATGTATAAAATTTCTTAAAAATTGAAATTTATCTTACGCAAGATCGTAAATTTAAAATTTGCTAGACCTTAATGTAGTTTTTGACACCAAACAAAGTATGACCATAATTTCATTTACTATCATTAAGTTCCGATGGATTATGGTGTACGTATAGAATAATTAACATAAGTACATAGAAACACTCAAAACGTAGAATTTCTTTAAAATTTCAAAATGGATTTTTTTCACGATTCAAATACTTTCTTTATTACTTACAGAAGAAAGTGATATATTAATAATAATCATTTATGTTTTGGAATTCAAATGAAGTCACTTGTTTAATAATCTGGTAATCTCAGTGTTTATTTCACTGAATGATCTCGCATGAATCGCAAATATTTTTAACAGATTTATAATAAATGACAGCTGAATGTCATTGTTTTATTTATTTATTTCCTGTATTATATATGTGTCTATATTACTGTATGTGTATATGTTTATAATTTTTTAATTATATATTTTAATTAATATTTGAAAGTTATACGATATGAAAGTTATTTAATATGTGTAAACGTTTCAAAATTGCATATAAATATACTGCTAACATAACAGGAAATTTTTTTATTTTAATTTATTGAATTTAATTTTAAATAATATGTAATGAAATATAAATGCAGTTAAGTGGATAAATTTTGAACTCAACAAAATCTTTAATAATATTGAGGAAACAGTATATTAACTTAGCTGTCTACAAGTTATAATTTTAAGAAATGTTTAAAGTTTTGAAAGGTTTGTAAAAGTTCTTTTGAAATTTTATTTTTCAGCTTTTCATAAACATTTTCTCATTTTTCTATCTTTATGTAGGTCCCCTGCTTCAAAAGAGGTCTTCATGAGACCTTCAAAACATATTAAAATTTTAAGAAGGTTTCGAGAAATCCGTTCTAAAACGAAGAAACGTATTTATGTACAGAATGATTCCTTTAATATATGCCTACATACTTGTCCAAAAAAATGTGGGAATAATTTAGAAAGTATACAAATCCATAATAATATAATATTGTTAGTCTTTTTAACTATAGGCTTCAATTAGTGCTTGATGTCATTTCGTTATTACGAACTTTAGCGAGAAGTGATAAAAAATCAACAGTTTAAGTTTGTTATGATTTAACATGAATTGCATATTTTGTCAACATACTCTTGAATTGCTTAATATCTCGTATATTGGGAGTTTGGTGATTATAGATTATTAAATTATTTTATTTGAAGGGATATAGGTTCATTCTGCGACTTTTCAATGTAGATCTATTGTGCTCCCTTTATTACTATGTGTTGTGAATTTTGCCTTTTTGCCTCCACTTATAATACTTCTGCCAGCCCTACTGCCACTTTGAAAAAACTGTAGAGAGTTTATTGCTGCCAGTTAATTTTCGTCTAAAGCAATATGCTACTAGTTACACATATCTTTCTCAAAGTAAAACCCCGTAGTTTTTTAATATAGGTCGTGGAGATTTTTCTCAGTAGAATCACCATGTACTGTCATTTTCTATTTCAATTTTCTATAACTGCTCATTTAACCGACAGTGTCCCGATAAGAAGTCTGTCGGAATTCTGAATTTGCTTTTACTGGAATTCTATGATTTTTCGTGACAATAATTCTGGTGATGTCCTTGAACTATTTTTAGAAATTAATAAGTTCTGTTCTCGTTTTTCAAGTTGCCGGCACACTATCGTATACATTTTTATTCTTAAGTGATCCTATTATAAATTATGCAGGTGCATGTTTCTTTTAACTGTTTAATATATTACATAAGAAATTGAAATGAATAATTTATCTTAAACAGAAAGTTAAAATTAAAACTGACAACTGCCTGAAGATAAATTCTATTAAAATAACTTTTTTTTTTTTTAAATATTGTTAATTAAATTCTCATTAACAGGGAAGGTCTCGTATTACAAAACAGAAGAGTATACATACATATATATTTAATTTTTTTTTCCTTTCTTAATTAATTTTTAATATTATAATCTTGTAATCTAAACTTGGGTTGAATAATATAACAAATTAACTTCCTGTTAATTTAATGTTATTTTTAAATTAATTTTTTTTTTTTTTTGTTTTTTATTCATTCATTAATTTTAAAAAAATTATTGCTTAATCATTTTATGATCATAAATATTCAATTATAAAATGTCTTTTATGGTCATCTTCATTAATCACAAAATTTCTGAAATTAAACTAAACATAAAAGAAAATAAGAAGAAAATTATGAACCAACGCATCAACTAATATAAATGGCACAGATACCCAAACAATTATTATTTTTATTATACTCATTTATGGTTTATCTAAAGAATCCATTCAATTTTACACCAAAAGAAACAAAATAAATAAAAGAACTATGAAATAAGAAACTCATCATCATGACAACTTCCAAAAAAAAAAAAAAACTCATGATTATGTCAAAATAAAGACAATGCCAGTAAAAAAATTAAACTTACAAATGAAATCAAAAGCAAAAGTAATATAATATTAGAACCAATAGCTATTACGTACTATGTACATATGAAAAATTCTGATAACTTGAAATAAAACCAAATGTATTAAAGCCAAATTCGAAATAAAGCCAAAACTAGCGGAAATTTTCGATTATGCTATTAAATAAATCAAGTCAACCTTATTTTTGAAATCTACCTAGTTTTTTTTTTTTTTTTTACGAGGGTAGGTGGGAAGCGTCGAAAGGCACTATAGAGGAGTGAAACAAACACGAGTTCTCTATGCGTTTGTGGAACCTTAACCCACTAAACACCATCTTCTTTTTTGACTAAACAATAGGTTATACGATCTTTACTACCCATATAGTACCAGTTGAGTTAGTTGTGAATATTCAAGGAAAGCCCTGCCAGTTGAGTTAGTTATGAAAATGCAAGGAAGTGAGTTAGGAAATAACAATTGATTTCAAATTGGCAAAGTGAACAAAGTTATTAATATTCACCTTGAATCTTTGCACGTTGTAAATGTAATCATAACCAATTCCCACCATCGGAGCACATGATGTGGGAGCCATCTCCCATTCCACATTTGCGATGTTCGTACTACAAACAAATTTCCATAAGCTGAATTATGCCATCTTGGAGTTTTAACTACATAGAATTAAAAATAAAATATTATTTTTAATAGCTTAAGAACAGAATTTGCCATTACAAAACTTTAAATGACAAAATCTTGCTTACAAAATATTTCAAAAATTGAAATTATATTAAATTTAAAAATATTGTGATTTTTGGCTTTATTTCATGTCTACTAAAATTTTTAATATATTAGTTCGAATATCTTATATTCATTCATTTGAATCTATATTTCATTTTGAATTTGACTTGAAAAGAGAAAATTAGAAACAGACATTCATTTTTATTCTGAATTTTTTTTCTTAATTTCATTACATGATTCATTTGTCTTTTTCATTTTTGAAATGACTCAACAGTTCATCAATTATCTGTGGTGCTTTAAGCTGGCATTAATGATAACAATAATTTTTTCCTTTTTTTTCTTATACCATCAAATCATTCAAGCAATGCAGGACATTAATATATAGAAGAGTCAACACTGGGAATTTTTTTTATATGATAAATTAAAATCTAAAATTGAACAGTAATTGGATTAGAAATGGTCTATCATAGGATTTTTAGATTTTCTTTGATGTTTTATTAATGATTCTATTGCATGTGAATCATAATCCAATTCATTTAAAAAAAGTGGTTTAAATTTGTGAATCAATGAAAGATTCAGTTTTTTTTTTTAAATTTATTCCCTTCGGTTCACTTTATAAATTAAATGAATCGATATCCGATAGAATCAATACCCGATCAATTATTTTATTTTACATATGATTCAAAATAAAAATGGACTAGTTCTGCTAAATAATATATTAATTTTAATGGACTAGTAGAATAAACCATTAGTGAATTTTACAATATTGTGAATCAGTAAACGAATGAGCTTTTTTTTTGTATTTGATATAATTTGATTGCCTTTGATTTTTACTAGTTTTAATCTCGACATAGGTACATAAACTTCTTATATATTTAAACTGATAACCAAATAAAAAAATAATTTTGCTTTAATCTTGAAACATTTCCAATTCTTTTTTTTAAAAATCATTAATTTCAAAAGTTTTAAGTTAATTAATTATCTAATTTGTTTATATGTGACTTAAATTAGAATTATTTGAATCCTTTTTTCTTAGTTAACTAAATTTAACAATTTGCTGAACGGAGTATCTATATAACAAGATTTTTTACTATAAGCCTTTATTTCCGATTGAGAGTCATCTTTACCACAAGTTTCTAAAGTTCATAAGAGCTGCCATTTTATTCGGCATCATGTATTCACAAAGAAGTTACTCGTAAGTTTCATCCTTCTTTTAGACTAAGTCTCGGCATATTTCTTTTTATGTCAGGTTTATTGTAATTTGTTGTTCTCATTCAGATCACTTTGCAAAACACAGTACTCTGAGAAAAGGTAACAAACTTTCAAAAATTACCACTGGCGAAATCCCTGCATCAATAGATCTGACAGCATTTACTGAAGGGGAAGGACCAATGTAAGGCTATTGACTAATTTGATTTGTTTCTGAACTAGAATTTGTATATATTAAACAGTAAACTAACAATTTAATAACTTTCTAAGCTGATTAGTATTGATTTTGAAAACATAATACATTATGTGTTATGAATATAATTTGCAAAACCATGACAACTTTTACATTTTTGATAAAAACTAATCAACAAAATTATAAAAACATCAAAATCTAGTTTGAAAATTAAGAAAATTTTGTTCTATGTTTTTAATTTCCATTTTTGTTTTTTATTTAACAAGTCATTGATTTAAAAGATTTAACAGAAAAATTCCATCACAAGAAACCATTGGAAATTATCAAAAAAAAAAAAAAATATAGAAAAGAAAAATGAAAGTTAATTTGTAACCAATGTTTGGCATCAATTTAACTAAATAAAAATAGAAGCATGTCATGTTCCGCAATTAGTTATGCTCATAAAAATGGAAAAAAAAAAAAAAAATTATTAGAAGGTCTGGAACGGACATTATTATACGGACCAAACTTAAAAAAAAAAAAACAAAATTAACTGAGTCATAAAAAAAAAAAAACACTCATAAATTAGAACCTTTCCGGCTTAATTAAAAGGGATCAGTTTATTTTTAATTTTTTTAAATTTCTGTTTGTCATGATGGTTTTGTTTCTTTTTTTTCTTATAAACTTTTTATTTTTCTTTAGCCTCAGTTCCGAAGTTTACAGAATTGTGAATTATTATCTATGTGAATTGTCTTTTTTGGTATGATTTTTATTTTAATTTTTTCCCCCTTAGTACATATATTTCTTTTAATTGTTAATTCTTTCATTACCTAAAAAAAAAATAAAAATATTAAAAAATAATTAAGTCATGGTCAAAGAACATTACTCAAAAAAAAAAAAAAAAGTAACTCCTTGTCAATATTGAATGACAGTTAAGGAAGAATTTATTAAAGTTATAAAAGCTTCATAAAAAAATTATTGGTTTACTATACTCATATTGCGAATAGGTTTATTTTGTGAGACTATAGAAACTATTATTATAGCACCGAAAATGTTTTCAGAGGTTCTTGATTACTTCTACTCGTTTAGGTTTGTTATACTTATCACTTTCTCGCTTATAACGTAAAATTGGAAGAGTATAATTTCATTTCTTTGAGTGATTTCTTTGGGGAAAAAACTCAAAACGAACCATCCATATGTTTTCAAAAAAGTATGTGCTAAAGAAAAATGAATAAAATCACAGAATAAATAACAAAATTTATTAGTACCTAAGTTCAAATAATTTATAATGACTATGATATAATTTTAAGACTAAATTTTTTTTTTTGTTAAAATTTTGCTTCAGATCAGAACATACAGGTGTCAAAAAATCTGCGTAAAAAATTATTTTAAAGAATTTTCTATTAAGAGAAGTCTCTTTTTAGGAAAATGTTTTAAATACATTTTAAATAAAGTTCGATAAGCAGTTCAAAATAGTCTAAGCAAATAAAAAATATTTAATACTGAAAATTTCCTAATATTGTTGGTATTGATCGAATACCAACAATGAATACCAACAATACCATCGATGAATATACGTAAAAAAAGAAATTTAATATGTGTGAGAAATTTATATTTTATTCATAAGGGTAATTTATAAAGATGGTCTTTTCAGAAATAATTAAGTAATTAAAAAATACTCTGTTTAAAATTCTATTATTAGCAAAAATTTCTAAAAGTTTAACGAAAGTCTATTAATCTTAAAGGTATAACGAACAAATAAAGGTAATGACAATAAAACCCATTATTGGGTCATCCAAAATGTTTTTTCGCGCAACGCGGCGCGACGCAACAAACGTGACAGCTATTAGGTCACTGCCTTAAGAATACAAGTTGAATTTTACCAACAATCTAATCATTATATGGGTCACTTAAATGATGAAAACAAAAATTTCCGACTACCTTACCAACATTTGTATTTAATTAAATAACAATTTTATGTTTTTTAATTTTTTTTTTTTTTGCATATTACAAACATAAAATCTCCATTAATTTTAATTTCATTTTATTTTTTATTCGTTTTGTTTTATTTTAATTAATGTCCCTAAAATTTTTCATAAAATTAGCATTGTATATCCTAAGTTCCATAAAAAAGAAAAAATAAAAAGTATTTAAAAAGAGAGAGGCGTATCTTATATGTTAGGGTTCAGGATAAAATGAAGAAACAAAAATATTAATTCTTCATGGTCATAACTTAATTTGTAGGAAACCAGCAGAAAAAAAAACACAAAATTAAAAACTAACAACATAAAATTCCAATATAGACCCATGTCAGTTCTAGATCATTAAGAAACACTAAATATTGGTTTGAAGGATATTTTTTTCTCTAATTAATGACAGTTTCTTTCAGTATTATTGTTTTTATAATACATACATATATAAAAATTGTCAGAAATTAAAAGTTAAATATTTTTATGTTTAGTTTTTTTTTGTTTTAACAATGCAACCGTTTTTGTTTTTTTTTTTTTTTGTATGAATATTGTGTATATTTAATGTGTAAGTCATCCTGAAGAAGGAGGTTCCTTTTTACAGTTGTGTCAGATATCCAGATAATATATATAATGAAATTTTTATTTTCTCTTATTAATTTTATTTATTTTTTTACAGTTAAGTGAAGATAAATTATGTTCCGATGACTTTTAAAATATTCTTTTAATTTGAAAATGTGCTCTTGAAAAATAAAAAAGGATAAAAGGATCATTTGTAAAATTTTAGAAGAAAAACAAAAAACAATAAAAATTTCTTATGAACGGATGGAGAAAATATTAAATGTTCACCAATGGTAATTAAATACACATTATTATATCACTAAATTTACAATGTGAATACCTAATCCTAAATCAGAATTCAATTTTATATGCATTTTTAAATTAGATTTTAAATGTAGGAGAGTATTGTTATGTTAACATAAATGGGAGAGATATTTTTTATTAATCTATATGATCCAGTATAGGGGTTTGAATCGGAAGGTCGCCGATTTTATAAATACCACCCCATTAATAATTAGTATTTCGGTACTAACAATACATTTACGGATTGATCATCTGTCAATGCATTTCAAAAAAAAATTTACTTGGTTTCATAAATTTATTTAATTAGTTTGTAAAATCGATGAAATCCTATAACCGTGCAACAACCGAAAAATTCATAAACAATTTATATTCCTACTATTCAAGATACTATCAACCATATGCCAAAAGAATTTAAAAAGTTTTTCTGGGATTGCTTAAACCTTAGTTGTTGATAATCTAAATCATACACAAAAATATATTGCCTTCAGAAGACTTTTAAGAGTTTTCTACGGATTACATACTTCTATGTTGCATTAACAGCTGGTTAAAATGCCAATTTACGTAACAGTAACATAATTCTACGACGTATTACGACGTGCAACAAAAGGAAAATATTGCATTTTTGGTTAGATTTATAATTCGAAATTATTTTTAACCATATAAAAAAAAAATTGTTAAAATTATAATTAAAAAAAAAAAAACTGGAATAATTGAATTTTTTAAAATTTTGTTTCTGTTGAAAACCGAAAGGAAATTCAATATTTAAATAAAATAAAGCAAGTCTTCAAAAAATAAATGCAGATAAAAATACTAACAACAGCATATATAAATAAAAACGTTTATAATGTAAAGGATCTAACATTTGACCTCATTTATTTAATAAAAGAAAATTACTAATATCTTAAGTCCGAAGGTCCTTCAGTATTGTGTTTATTTTTTTCTTAACATCTGGAATGATTTTTCCCTGAAATATTGCTGGGAATTTTATTTATTATTTTATCAATTTTCTATATTTTTTTTCATCTCTAAAAACTTCGAAAACATAAAAACAAAGCATATGACTTAGTAATGAAACAACTTTTTCATAAAAGAAAAAAATATAACATAATTTTTAAATAAATTCAATGTAATTTTTAAGAATTTAATTGAAGCATAAATTAAAAAAAAAAAAATATTTAAATATCGCATCAAATGACATAATATTTCAACATTTTGATTTTAATATAAGGAAGAAAAAAAATGATATCAAAGAAAAATTACAGGATTCCCCTCTATAAAAACTGATGCTTATTTTTTTTTTTTTTTGTTTTTATTTTATTTTTTCAGTGACATGCAGGAGGCCTTCTAATGTATACCTCCTCATGGTAATTAGTAAAAAACCACTATATTTAACCCATATTTCACACACACATTTAATAATTTTTTATTTTTGTATATTTTTATCCTTACATATTAAACAGACTTCCCGACAATACAAAATAATATAATAGCATTATTATCATCTTAAAGAAATTTTTCAGCCCCTATTTTTTTTTGTTTTTAATCTCAAACAAAGATAAAGATCTCTTCATTTTTCCTTGGAATTTTTCCCTGTTCTTTTTCTTTAAAATTTCTATCATTTAAATGATTTTTTTTTTTTTTTTGTATTTTTTTATTATCTTGCATTAATATTTAAAGAGAAGCAATGCCACAACTTAAAAATATTTTCACACCAATTTAGTGTATAATAAATTTTGTAATTGTAGGACCTTTATATATCTGACAGGATCTTATTTTAATTGTAAATTGAAAAAAAAAAGAAAAATAAAAGTATATAAAAGTACTTTAAATTTTCAGAGCATTAAATAATACTTGTAGAATGAATAAATTATTTAATTACGAGTTCCTTTCTTTTTTTTTTTTTTGTACTTTCAGTTTATCCTTCAGAATTTAAAGATTGTCTTGAATTTAAATCAGATCATATTATTGTTTTTTTTTTTTTTTTGATTTTATTTTACCTATTTCCTTTATCAAATTTAATGTCATATTATTGTCGAATGTAAATTAATTTTTGTGGCCGTTAAATATTATCTTAACAGAATAATATTCAATTTTTTAGTGGTTCATCCTTGTCAGTTTTCCTGACAGAAGAACAGAACAGAAAAACTACTAAACTGTAAAATATATAAGAAAATCACAATTTGATCCTTAAAAATGTCAGAAGAAATTTTGAGTAAATGATAGATTAAAATAAAAAAAAATGATAATGGAATGATAAAATAGTTAAACTAGGATTAAAAAGAAAATGTTTGTTGAAAGTTCTTGAAAGTCCTTTTGGTCATAAATTATAAAAGAAGAGATCATAATGACTTTAAGCAAATCTTAAGTTTAAAATCTATTTTAGCTATAAAAGATCTAAACCGAACACAATAAATTTACAAAAATAATTAAATAGAATAGATAACCGTCTCCATCATACTACCATAAAGATCTCTTGTGAAATTAAAAGAATAATGCACAAACTCTGCAACTAAACCACCATAGGTAACTTACCTTTATAATTATACGGAATATACTCTATTCGAACTAGAACCACTAAATATAAGATACGTCGAACCACCAAATATAAGATAATTCATATACGTCGAAATTGCCGAAATTGTGAAATCGTTACATTTCTTCCCTGATTCGTTTAATCTACAAAAATTCATGAAATGGGTCAACTTACTGCATTTCTTTTTCTTCTTTCCCCAAATTTCTAAACCATTATACTGCTATATAGTTAGGATGTTTATTCTATTATTCTGGCTAAAAAGTAAGGTGGTTTAAATGTGTAAAAATCCGGCACTTTCAAGAGCACTTAGGTTTATTTTAGTATCTTTAAAGATCTATACCAATTTATTTGATCTGTTAACTAGTTAATTAATCTTATGGATAGTAATTATACAACACTGCTTTTAGTTCTCAAAGATTTTAATTTCTACAGAAATTTTAAAAGTAGCAAACAGGAAAAAAAATAAATATTTAATAGATTAGAAATTAAGATTGAGAATCAATCAAAGTACAAAATGTAATCAATCAAAGTACAAATGTAACATAACTGGGGTGATATTCCCCAAGTAAAAAAAAAAGAAACAGAACCATAAATACAAAGCGTATCAGTTTTCAATAAAAGGATCTCTTCTAAAAATGAAAAGGATACAACAACCAAGCTTTTAATTATGATTATGTCGCAGTACTAAACGGTCTCCACTTGACTTATTAAAATATCATTCTTCTCCTCCGAAAATTTCTTTTCCTTTATATTCTAAAAAATTAAATTTTCCATTTGACCCAAATATTCTTAAATTCAAATATTCAAATTTTCTTTTACCATAATAATCATTATCATTATCGTCAGATTAAAAAAACTGTCTTGCACAAAAAAAACAAGAACAAATTAACAAATTTAAAAAAAAAAAAAAAAAAATTTTTTTGTTTGTTTCTGTTTACTTTACTTGTTATCTTTATGCTGTCACCAAGTATGTCTAATACCGATTTATTCTGTTTAATTTATTTGAAATTAAACTTTATTACATACACAAAAAAAAACAAAAAGCGGATCAGATCACTGCAGTACGTCATCATCATCTGCAATCATTTTAATTTATAATTTTTCTGTTCAGTAAAAATCAGTATCCCCTTACTTCAGCTTCATTCATTTGCTTCTTGGCAACTCTTATATTATTTTTAATGACAAGACAAAATTCTACTAAAAACTTTTTGATGAAAACAAGTTTTTTTTCTTGTTTTTCATCTGATAATTTCCATTTTGTAAAAAAATCCTTACATTCTTTTTTATATTTTTCAAAATTTCGAATATTTTCACGGTTTTTTTTTTTTGTTTTGTAGAAAAAAAATCTAAAAGTTTGTTTTAAATAAAAGAAAAAATTAAAAAAGTTCTTAAGAAATTTAAAATTTGCAAATTGTTGGCAAATTTTCTTTGGTTTAAACTTTTTTCGTGCAATTTTTTTTTTGTCGCTGACTTTTCTTTGTGTTTGTTTTTTTTTTTTGTTGGTATTGTTCCCGTCAATTCGAACAAACGATAAGGATTGTTGAATATCTTGTAAATATAAGTTGAAAGAAGTTAAAAAAATGTTTTTTTTTCAAAATGGCTATGTATCTTAAAAAGGAGTTCTAATAAAAAAAAGTAAAAATGAAAATTTTTTGATTCCTTTTTATATGGGGCCATGGAAGTGAAATGAATTTACATTAAAACAAAGTTTGAAGCTGGATTGATTTAAAAAATTTTAAAATAGTAAAGGAATTTTTATTGAAGTTTAAGTTAAACTGCGTATACTTGAAACTTGAGAGTATGATGGTGCTTAATTGATTTGATACGATATTTTTTTAATTTGTTTTTTTTATTTTAATTTTATTTTTAATAATTTGTTTTGACAATTAAATTTTAAAAATTTGGTTTAAAAATTTTAAGTTTTGATAAAAAGTTAAAGATAAAGTTCTTTAATTAATCTATCTTTATGGCAACAATTGAGTATTATCGTTTTTTATCGTATTATCGTATTTATCGTATTATCGTTTTTTCTCAAATATACAGCATTTCGATCCCCTCTTCGAATTGATTTATTATGGTACTTTTATTTACAGTTTTAAAATTTACTTTTAGGGCAGTTTTCACAAAAAAAATTAAAGACTTTTAAAAATCTACAGTTCTTTCTTTCAATCGAATACGTACAATATTAATTTGCAAAAAGTGATATTTTCATAGTAATTATTTGAAAGAATCTGAGGTAAAGCTTTGTTATTTTCCCGTGAAGTAAAACTAAAATCTAATTGATCGAAATTTAAAACTATTAAATGATAAACTGAAAATGTTGGCAAATTATTATAGGAAACACTTTAAATGGTAAAATTTTAAGAGAAAGAATAAGAAATCTATTGAAAGTATTTAAAATAAATTTTTAATTATGAAAACCAACATGCAAGTCACGTTCTGCTAGAAGATACAGAAGCTTATTCCACAAATCTTGTCCACGAAAGCAGCTTCGATTCAATTCAAAATGTGGAAAAGTTAGAGTTAAAATGGAAAATCAGTCACGTAATTTATTTTCCAACCAATAAATATCAATCTATGATAATATTAAAAGAATATAGTAGATCTTCAATTAACTGGAACTCTCAAACAGAGACAAGAAGTAATAAAACTTAAGCACCACAATATCAGAGAGATTCTTTTCTTTCATAGCTTCTAAATATTGTGGAGAACAATTCTTCATAACCCTTTCAACACATCTTCATTAAAAATAATTTTTAGTTTTACATTATTTCATTAAGAATATTGCTACCATGTCAAATAAAATAAGGTTATGTTTACACACAAAATTACTGTATCCGATTATTTATAATATGTTTCCGTTTTTAATTTTTTTATTTTTAGTTTTTTGTTTAGAGAAAAAAAAATTTTTTTTTTTGATTTTTTAATTTAACCACTTTTTATTTCTTTTCTATTTTGAAATTGAAAAAAATAAGAACAAAAAAAAACATGAAATACTTAGATATAATAATTTTTCTTTCATTTGCATAAAAAAGAAAAAAAAAAAAAACTTCTCCTTTAGTGTTACCTGCAACATAAAACTTGTTAGTTTTTTATGCTATTTTTTTTTTCTTTTTCTTTGATGTTGTCATAAAAAACAAATAATTTTTTTTTATTTCAGTCTTTCTTTTTATGTTTTCGTTTATTTTTTTTTTTTTTCGTTAAAATAAAAAAGCAATACAAAATCCAACGGAAGTGGTTGTTTATGATTACTTGTCAAAAAAAAAAAAAGTAATTGTTCTTGTTGTTGGGGTAATCAGTTTTTCTGTTTTTTTTTTTTTGTTTTGTTAATTTTACTTTTAAATTTGGAGTGAGTACTTCACTTGTTGGCTGCCAGTTGGAATTTTTTTATTGGAAAAAAAAAAGCAATTTTCATACTGTGTTTCATAATTTTTCAAAATTAAAAACAAAAATTGAATTGAGATGAAATTCTTTTAAAATACAAAAAAAAAACAAAAACAAAATAATGTTTTGATGTTACCAAAATGTTATTTCAAAAATATTCATCATTATTGCGGTATTTACCTTTTAAAATTTTATTTTTTTTTTTTAAGAATTAAGTAAAATTTTATGTCTAGAAAGGCTTTGAACAAAAAAAATACTTTTCTTTTTTTATCTGAATAAGAATTTAAAATGATAAAATTCTTGATTTATAAAGTGGATAATATAATATTTAAAAGAATTTAATTAAATTTAATTCTACAGATTTATTTTTAAAATGTTAAAGTTTTCCTTTTTGAATTAAAAATATTTTTTTTCAATTTTTCGCATTTAAATCGAAATAACAAAAAAAAAACAAATTGAAAATATACTTTGACATATACACAAAAACTTATATAAAATTGTTTTGGTATATATACATAGTTAAAAAATATCTATACACATAAAAATTTCAATATAAATTTAATTAATTTCAAAACTTAGCAGTAAAAAATATTTTCCCACATTTGCATCTGTAAAATAGAGCCAAACAGAAGTTAATCTTCAGCAAAAATTAAGAAAATAATTTGAACTTCTGCAAAACTTTAAAGCTTGTCATAAAACTATCTACGTTTATTTCCTGATCATACCGTGATTCTCTAATTTATTAGCGCTCATATCTTGGTCACACATCTTCAAATGATAGTTTTAATAACATGGGAAGATTATGTTTAAAGAAATCCCGAAAAACCATATTTAAACAGCAGAACTACTAAATATGAAATACATGTCGTAACATTCTTCAAAATAATACACAAGACTATAACCGAAAATTTTAATATGTTCGTGTTATAAAGCTTAGTATGCTGTTCTCATGGAATTTTCACAGCCTATCTTAATACATTAGTTAAAAAGAGAGAGAAATAGCCTTGAAATAGTCGTGAAAATTTCATGCGGCATATAAATTGCCGTGAAATTTTACAATTCAAGATGAAATTTGACAATTCCAGTTACATCATATCTAAAATAAAACAATTTAAAAAAAATATAGCTGAGATAAACACATAATTGCAATTTTTTAAATAAAATAAATTAAAAACTACATTTGTTACAAAATTTAAAATTTTGTTTTTTTCAAAATAATTCAAAATGCCAAAGGATTTGATTTATTGATTTTCTTCCAATTCATTCAAATCCACTATTTTTGAGTTATTTATATTTATTCGAATTCAACAATAATTATCAAAGCAAAATAATTATTTGACATTTCAATTTATTTTTCAGTTGTCATTTTTCACTGACAAATGTCATTATTTTATATGCCCAATTTTAACGTGATCAGCATACTAAGCTTAATAAATGAAAAAATTGGGAAGGAATTCAGTTGTCATAAAACAAAAACATGTGTCTTCTTTTATACGATTTTAAAATCATTCGCTCATTCAGTTTAAATTTATATTAGGGATTATGGATTTTATATTATTAGGGATTAATAGGGATTTATATAGGGAATTTATATTAAATTTAAAATCATTCAGTTTAAATTTATATTAGGGAAATAAGAAAAGAGTGACTAATATTTGAAGAAGAAATATTTGATTCTCTATATTCCGTTTTTAATATTAAAATAAGGCTATTGGACTAAATAAGTTTCAAACGGGTAGGATACGAAAGCTCGCTTCGCGAAATCTCTTGTCTTAAAATTTCGTACATTACAATCTTTTGTCTAAAAATCTGGTGTATCAAAGTCTCGTATTTTAAAATCTCGTGACGTGAAATCATCCAAAATAAAAAAATTTAGAAGAAGGGCGCTAATAAAAGCTCTTTTTCGTTATAAATTAAATTTTTTTGATATAAATTTTACTGACAAGATTTTTATAATAATCAGTGGCTGACAAATTAATAGCTATCAAGTTCAAAAATTGAAAAACATTTAATTCAAATCCCCTTTTTGTAACTTAACTGTAATGGCTTTTATTTGAAACTATTGCGTAATAATTAGTCGGAGAAAACAATAGTGGAGAATATCGGGGGCCCTCGTTATACAAATTATTGAAACCCTGCTTTTGTAACCAACTCTAAAATTAAAAATTTTACAACACAATATTATGAGATCCGAGGTTTTATAGTGTTTCAAGGTTTCGAGGTTTTAAAATAGTTTGGATCAAAATATGAAATTATTACTTTGGCAGTTTATATTAATCGAAAAAGCTTTCAATTTATTCGAAAATTGTAATTAAATATTGAAATTGTAATTAATATTTCCAGTGAAAATAATATAATCTTGCTAAAAATTAAATTAGGATGTGCCCCTGATTTATAAAATATTCAGCGAACAATAATGATATGGAAGATGATTTTGTGCGTTTCTTAACATACTCGTATTAAATAATTTGACAAGAGTTTAAAGAATAAATTTTAAAGAATAAATAAAATACAAAACTATGAAATTGTGTTGACATAAAAAATATTCAAACTACATTTTATCACAGTTTCAGAACTTTTATAAGTATTTTTACTTCAAGCTTTTTAATGTGAATCATTCAGTAATTTTGATATTACACATTTCTTTGAATATTTGCGGTTTTTTTTTGTAAACTATGGTACATATATTTATTTAGTTATTAAATTTTTGATTGTCTAAAATTTCTTTTATTTTTGCAACTTTTTATAATGCCGTATAGCTTATACAAAACCATCTACAATATACAATTTGACTTAATCGTACAAGTTTGTAGAACCATAAAACATATGACCATCATACATAATGGATTAAAAAGAAATGTTCTAAGAAACGAACCTTAAAACCTGTAGGCCATTAAAAAAAAAAATGTACCATTAAAAATGAATTTTCCTCACAAAGTAAAAAAAAAAAATCTTTTGCTTATATGAAATTATCTTGACTTATAAACAAAACTCTGAGGCTATGATAAAAATATATAACACAAATCATAAACGAAATGTTTTATATTAAAAAATATGCCACATAATAAATTTCTTATTACATTATCATTATTTTAAAGTTTAAATTGTACGTACCTATATATTACTTGTGAATTATAGTGATTCATGAATCTGAATCATGATTCGTTATTCATATTACAAAATTTTAAGATAATTTAAATATTTTAATTAAACTGTGATTTAATATTTTGTAAAAGGAATGAATCCTATAGCAGATTTTTTTTTGTTTTTGAATTTTATACCAAATTTTTAATTTTAAATTAAACTATAATGATTAAAATGTATATAATTTTAAATGTTATTGCCATAAAGTATAATCAAAATTTAAAGTAATAACATTATAAATATAAAATTCATATTATTAAAAATATTTAAAGTAAGTATATTTTTAGTGCCATATTATTTTGGTTATACATTTAAAAATAATATGCGCGGATAAAAATAATATCAGTTATAATTGGTATGTTAACTCAAAAATAACTATAATCTTTAAAAAAAAAACAAAATATCGTGCAAATTCATCTAAAAAACCCAATCATCATCATAATAATAATAAAATAAAATAAAATAAAAATATTAAACCTCTGGTGAAAATTATTCTGATATTATTATATACAATAATACCTTTTAGGGATCATTATTATTCAAATATTTTTCTTTTACTCTTTACCACATTTTATACATAGGTATACATATAATACCTTAAAAATTAAAGTTATTTATTATAAATTGTATATAATTTACAGATATTGTATATATATATTAAGTGTAAAAAAATTTTTAAAATAAAAATATCTTTAAGATTTTCTTAAGGCCTTATATATTTTGTTATTTAGTGAAAATTTTGAAGAAACCAATACAATTTTATTGATACCAAAAACAAAAAAAAAAATAGTTTTTTATTATATAAAATTTCATATAATTTAAATAAATATAGATTTTAAAAAATTTTTGTAAAAAACGATAGTAAATCTTTGTTTTTTTTTCTTTTTTTATGGAATATAAAAAATTTTCCTGAACTTTTAAAATATTTTTGTATAAACTATCGAAAAGATACAAAAACTTTTATAGTTTTTTTTTTTGGGTTTATTTTTTTTTTTTGTTTGGAATTATTATACCAAATTTTAGTTTTAAATATAACTATGATTAAAATGTATAATTTTTTAAGGGTATATTGCTTGTAATTAATTCCAATTGGCATTCTACCACATTTTAAATACAATAATAATAATAATTGCACCATTTAATAATATTAATTAATAGATGGAAATTCGTTTGAAATGTGTATAGCACGAATGTGGATAGCTTGCCATACCGAAAGTGTTCCTAAAATTTGGCATTTATATTATTTAAAAAGAGCATCAATATTTATTTTCTAAATATTCCTCCCAACGTCCCAAGTAACTTCCCATATTTCTTAATTTCCTTTATTTTTATTATTTTATTCCTATTTTGCCCTATCGCCTAGCAAAACAATATATTATACCATATAGGTTCCAATCCATATAGTTTCAATGGGAGTTATACCATATAGGTTTCAATGGGAGTTATACCATATAGTTTCAATGAGAGTTGGCGTTTGCTTGGTTGAAGGCCAACACTAACAAAAAGAAATGACTCGTTGATCTCATTAGTGTCTTTCGATCCCATTTTTCCTCACAAAAAAAATACACTTTATTTTTAAAAATCTTGAAACAAAAATATTTTTCGAATAAGAAACATTTTCTTTGGTTTAGAAAATTGGTATTTATGAATTATTGAGATTGAACAAAATATCCTGTTGAATTTCAGTTAAAATATTTTAAATACTAGCTCGGTAACTTGTTATAAATGACAGAAGGAAAATCAATGTAAGTTTCTTTTTGTTTATTGGAATTTTTTTCTTTTATTAAACGATTTCACTCTACCAACATAATATTATAATGCTGGTTCCATAAAACTTAATCATGTTTTACAAAATTGCAGATGTCTAGTTATATTAATTACCAGAAGTCGTTGACATAAAACTTATTTTGATAAAAAGTTAGCATCTAGCTTTATTAGTTACGCTAAAAAAAAAAAAAAACCAAAAGTTGTTTGACAGCTACTCGAACTCGTCGGTTAAGTCTATTTCATTTTTGAACAGTAAAGCTGACATTTACACAAAAAAACAATGATAAAAATTTCATAATTCGAGGCCTATTATTTTCAGAATTATCGTAAGGATGGACAGACGTAGATAACTAAATCGACTCAGAATATTCTATCCAGAGCAAGATATTTTTCAATATCTATCTCGTCTCCTATATAATGTTACAAACGTAATTGCTATAATTTATTTTAATTTTGAACTATTTTCGTACTGGTATAAATTACTGGTGCTGGTATGTGGGCTCTCATGACTTCTGTGATCAGTAATTTTAATAAAGTTGAAATGTTTTTGTAATAGAATGTTTCCCGTATTTATTTTTAAATAAGAACTTAAATATCTTTTCATCTCTGTAACTCAAAATAAATCGAAATTACCTATCTTTTTCCCTTTTTTAATCCACATTTGATCAATTATGATACCAACGAATATATTTATTTTTGTTAAATTCATCTTGATTCTTGAGTTCTCTAAGAAGCATAATACCAAATTTCTTTATTTGAAAGATATTTAATATCCTGTGATAAATAATTTAATTTTAAACTGTTACTTCCGTAAATATACGATGTAAACGTTATTGGTGTCGTATTGAAAGCAACCAAACTTAGGATCAAATGATAAAATGAAATTACTGATAAAATAAGGTATCATTAAAGCCAATAAAGTCACGAAAAATAATTTGTTTGTTTGATTTATTTTACATTCGACATAGTGAACATTCGAACATAAAAAAATAACCTGTGATTTTGTTCTGTTTAGTTAACACTCTTTGTATCTGAATTATTTTTTTTAATTAAAAATATTTTTCAAATTTGTTTCTGTTCTTGTCAAATCCCATTATACCGATACTTACTTCTATTATAGTACTTCTATTTTATTTCTTTACTTCTTAATTGTTTTAAACAAATTTATATGGGTTAATTAAAATTCTATAAAAATTATTTATATACCAGACTAGTTTGACTTCATGATCATTATGAGTCAGATTTATTCATTTACCATAAGTCTTTTTTTGATTCTTATCTGAAAGTTCTTAAAAAACATCAGTGGCCCATAATATACTGTACATGTATATTAAGTTTCATATTCTTATCCGAATTGGAAGCAATAAATGCTGTACAGATTTAAATTAATAAAATTTAGCAATTTAGAAAGTTATAACACAACAACAATTCGTAAGATACAAAAATTAAAAAAAAACTAATTTGTAAACTTAAAAGTTATAAATTGATTCAATAATTTATGACATGTCAAATAAATGACTTTTGTCTATGGTAAGCATTACATAATAACATCTTAATTAACATTTTAAATGTCTACGAGCTTAATTTCGTTAACACGTTGAGTCCCACGTGTATCACTGGTGAACATTGCTAAATGTTTTCAAAAGCCGGAATAAAATTCAATGTACTTTGCTTTATTTTTTTTAATGCATTTCTCTGCCAAATGCCTTTCCAGTTCAGGCGTGGCTGTAAATATTATAAGGAAGAATAACTCTTACGACGTGTATGAAGCCACACTCCCTCGGTGTTTTCAGCGTATTTTACACTTTTACCCACTAGGCCACCGAGGCCCCATTTAATGTACTGTTTTTTTACTTTTAAAAATATTCCCCGGTCATACATAGGGACTTAACTCAAATATTTTTTATGTCCACTTGTGAGAGTGGGACTCAACGTTGTTTCTTTTTTAAATAAAAGATATTAAAGTTTTTTTTTGTTGTTTGCTCAAAATCAAGTTTATTAGAAACGAGGAAGAATACAGTTGCCTTTGTCAACTCTTAGATACCCGTACGAACCGTTAGTATGTTCACAGCCTGTCACTCTGCTTACAATATTATTTTTTTAATATTTTAGTATTTTAAAATAATTTGAGTGAATTTTATAATTTCTAGAACTATGGGTTGTACATATATTCAAACTATATGTTTATATGTACATTCTTCAAAAGCAGATTCTAACCTTCCACATAACGATTATTAATCCAAAACTTTTTCAAATATTCTATAGTACCATTTAATACTAAGCGGTAAATGTATATTAAATTTACTAAGTACAAAACAGTAAATATAATTTTAAATATTATATTATATTATATTTAAATATTCCATTGACAGAATAATTTCTTATAAGTACAATAAAATACATATGTATGTAAATACGGCGCTATATAATATACATCTATACTCTTATCATTCATTCACTAGTCATATATACGATATGTAAATAAACATGATATTATATAAGTATGTATATATATTAATATCATATAAATAAAAATTCTTCAAGCAACCGTTATGTTGTTTATTTATTTACATTTTTATGTACTACGCATTATATCCTCAACAATTTCAAATTATGGAGTAAAACAAAATGGAAAAAATTCGTTAAAGAAATTTGTTAGAAAATTTGAAAAAATCAAGTAACACTTTCGTCAATTATAAAGTAACCCTACATTATTAAAAAAAGTTGTTAACAGATATAAGAGTATAATGTTGAAGCTTTAATTTTTATGTATTACTTCAAAAAATTTTAACAGGTGTTCAAGTTATAGGTGGTTAAAAATAGGAAATTTTCAGTTTTTGAGGAAATTTTCAGTTTCTTACAGCTCCTAAACGAGGGGTGATACAAAAAAAATTTCTGAAATGACTCATACTTATTTTTAAAGATCTAACTTTTGTCAAAATTTCAAGTTTCCAACTTAATCCGTTTAGAAGATAGAAGGGTTAACGGATTTTGCAAAATTTTAGTTTCGCATAACTGTAAATTAAGACACCGTATGCCACAAATATATATTTATTGTATATATACTTTTAAAGCTAATAAAAGTAGTAATCGTTTGGCGTTTTCAAAATAAAGATATACCTTACACAACTTGTGCTATAACAATTTAAATATAGAGCTTTTTTGAACTTTTGGGGAGCTGTAGCTCCGTAACGGGTCGGGGTACAAAAAAAAATTATTTTTGTGAGATCTATCAGTAGTTAAAATTTCATAGCTCTATTGCAAAAAAAATGTGGGGATCTAAAAGTTAGGTGTTCGAGAGCTACCCTAAGTTTTGGTCCAAACTCAACCAAAAAAATAGGGAACCTACAAATTACTCCCAAAATATTTTGTGTAAATTTCAAGATTCTAGCTTTCTTAGTTTTTGAGTTAGCGTGCTGACGGACGGACGGACATGGCTCAAAAGTCTTAGAATTTTTTTCTGATCCGATCCATACCTTTGAAGGTATATCTAGCTCGCTTATTTCGAGGTGTTACAAACGGAGGAGTAATTTTATTATACCCGATCCTATCGTACGGGTATAAATATTTCAACCGACAAAATCAACACTCTTAAAAATTAATAAATAAATTTAATAAAATATTTTTATTAAATTTGCTGTCACTCAGCCAATGTCTGTTAGATGATGATTTTATCAAAATATAAGCGATGATATTTTATTATTTAATTGTCAGTACCTATATACTATTACCAAACGTAATCATTTTAAAGCGAACTTTTTTTTCCTATTATTTTAAAATTATTTTTCATTCATTTAATTTCAGAAGAAAAAAAAAAAGTTAATTTCATTCCATTTTTCTTTTAAACTCAATTCATTATTTTAATAAATTACAAATGAAAAATTATTTTCTTTCAAACTTCGTGTTTTTTTTTTTTTTTTGTTTTGTTTTATAAATAAACCACGAATTTTCCATTTCATTTCATATTTTCGCGAAAATATAATAATAATTTTTGTCCATTCATCATTCTAACAAAACAAAAAAAAAAAAAAGAATTAAAAATGTTTAAGTTGGCAGGGAAAAAAGTCATTTATTTGTATTTTTCCATCTCCTGTACATCCCTTCATAAAATACTAAAAACGAAATGAAAAAATTTCATTATTTCTGGCGGCATTACATCTCATTTCCCCATTTATTTTTTGGTTGTTCTTTTTTTATTTTAGTCAGGCGAAACCCTGTTATTACTTCAACACTGGTCGTCCCCAGGGACAATTTTTATTCCTCATTAAACTAAGCAGTTAATCAAAATTTATTAAAAATGACAGCTATTATTAATCATTTTGCACGTAATTGTGTTCTTAACTAAAGAATTTGTTTAAAAACAAAAAAAAAAAATAAATAAGGCCTTTCGTTTTTATATTGCGACACTTATAACTCCGTTTCTCTCTTTTTGTCTCTCTCTCTGTTTTTAGTTAGTCAGTCATTAGCTGAAATATTGAAGCACGCGAAAATCAAATGTTAGCCTATATGTTATGCCGCAAAATTTTCTGTATTTTTTTTGTATTTTTTTTTTTGTTTGTTGATTTTACTGATGACGAATATTTCTATCTCGTTTTTTTTTTGTTTTATTGTTAATGTATTTTTGTTGTGTTTGTTTTTTTTTTGTTTTTGTTCGACAGGAAAATTAATCAAAATATTTTATGAATTTTCATTTATAATATTTTTTTTAAATACTTAGTCATAGTTTTATTTTATATTACAAATTTTCAATAGAATCATCATTAAGCAAGAAATATTATTATTATTAGACAAAAAAGAAAAAAACAAAAAAAATTTTGTTTTTTGACAGGACTAGAATGTATATGATGACATTTTTGTAAAATTCTTTGACTGCCAAAAGACTTTTAGTTTTTGTTTCATTTTTTTTTTTTTGATTCTTTGTTTTAATATGGTAAAGCGTAGCAGGATAATAATGATGACACAGTTTTTCCAATTGATTAATTGTTTTATTTTCTTGTTTCAATATAAAATTACTTTAAAAATATTTTTCATCTTAGGAAATTGTTAATGGTTCGATAAAAAAAAAAAAAAAAACAAATATTATATTGAAAAATTAACGGTATGTTGTTTTTAAAGTTCAGTGTTAGATGTGAGAGTATAGTAACAAAAAATTTATTATAACTTTATTTTTGAAGCTTTTAAGTGAAGGTTTTTGTTAGAGTTTAGTATTTTATTTAAGGTTCTCCTTTAATTAACTGTTTTGTTTTTTATTTAAACCCGTTTATTTTATTATTTTATTATTTGTTTAGAACACTAAACAGCTAGTATGTATTTAGCTTAAACTCAGCTTAACCAGTTTTCTAATTTTTACTTAACTAATAACCGCGTTGTGTATTAATAGGTAACTGTAAAAGAAAACGCGAGTAAAATTTAAAATTATTCAATTAATCAAAAATTTATATTCTACATTGCACCGTCATTTTTTCTAATCAAAAAAAGCTCATAATAATAAAAAACTATATTTTAGGTATATTATAATATCTCCAAAAAGACCTTTAAATCTAAAGAACTTCTAAAGAAAGGAATCTAAAATTAATAATTTTCACTAAAAATATAAAAAAAAAGAAAGGAAATGTTACAAGGACAAAATTTATTACAACATTTTCATCATACAGCCGCCATAGTCACTAGCATTATTAATATAATAAAAATACATAAGAAGGAGACTCAAAAAGAAAATTAATATCTTTTCTTTCATTTTTTTGTTTTTGTTTTTTTTTTGTTTTTAAGTTCAATTCTTCATTATTTTTTGTAGTTGAGTTATTTAACTCACGGATATCATCGTTAATTATTCTAATTAATTACATCATATTTCATTTTTTTATTCGTTTTTGCTTTTTTAATTTTTTTTTTATTTTTTGTTTGTAGTCATTTGTTTAATTTTTGTCAGGTTGTCCTTTTTTTATCTGCTATCTCTTTCTAACCGATATCGTTAAATTATTCGAGGGAGAAAAAAATAAAAAGAGTAATGACTTTGTATTTTTGTTGTTAATTTAGGTTTTTATTTTATTTTTTTTTTTTCCTTGTTAAATTGTAACACGCACTTGTGTATTAAAATAATATTTCATAAAAAGTGTTAGAGTTACCAGATTAACGAATAGATTATAAAATTAGTTCATCGAAGCTCAAAATATTTTCTATATACCTAACGGTTATTTCAGCAAAACTGACAAGTATACTTTTTACATACTTATTTAGGTAAAAAAAAAAATGTCAATTGAAGAAAATTAAATAAATCTCAGTAATCCTTTTTTAGAAGTAAACTTAACCGATTATTGATACTTATTTTCGGTAGCACATTAATTATAGCTTTATAAATTTAAATTTTAGAATTTAATCTTTTCTAAATGCTTTAAATTGTCACATTTTCACACAACTTTTACTTCATTTTTTTTTTTTTTTTTTAGGGCTGTTTAATGACAAAACTTTAAGGGGATGCAAAATATATAGAGTTTCTGGTTTGGAGGAATTTGTGAACATTGTGGAAGTGTTCATTTAAAGTTTTCTGTACTCTTCAAACTTATATAAGAACTTTCAAAATTCATTATTAAGCCTATAATTTCGTTTCTTTCCTGTTACTTTTAAAACCTATGTTGACATAACATTCAACATCATCGCTACTAATTTTATTGTTATTTCTATTTATTTATTTATTTAAAAATTTTTTTATTTGGGCATTCAATTCATAAAGGTTTTATAAGCCCGTTTTGTTATTTCTATTGTTGAACATTTTCTGTATATAAAATATGCAATTATTTATAGGTGAATGTTAACTGTCTAAATAATTAGCAATTTAAGTTGTATAATAGTCGTCATATCTAGATATATCTTTAGAAATTAAGCTAAAATATTTTATATTTTTTCTTACTGTTGTATTTAAACTGTAGCTTTATAATAAAGTTGGCTGATGGCAACATACTTTCATTTAATTATAAATCTGTTTCCTTAAATTTATAAATATCTGCTTATTTTTTTTAAACTTAAATGATTTGGACTTTAAAGTTTAAACTTTAAAAATAACCATACATTTTTCTACATTATAATCTGGTAACTCTAATGAAAAAATTCAATCCATTACACAGCGTCATCATTTTTCTTATTTATGAAAATTTAAAATAAGTGAGAGTAAAAATACGAATACATATTTTCTACGTCAAAAATTGAAAATTTAGCGAAAAAAAGAAAAAAAAAAAATGGAAGGTCATTAATTTTACAAGACATTTAAAAAAACAAAAAAAACAAAAAAAATTATATTGAAAAGAATTATTACAGAGAAAAAGGAAAAAAGAAAAAATAAATTGATGGAAAAAGGTAAAACTAAGTGAAGAAATTTATAAATTTTAAAAATGATTATAATTAATTCATTAGTCTTTTTTAATTTTGTCAATGCCAATGTTTTATTTTTAAGAGTTTAGAAGAAAATGCTCTGAACTCTCAAAATGAAAGGTACAATAAAAATATATAATGTAATTTATATGTATAAAAAAAAAAAAAAGAAAAAAAAAAAGGATTCGCTAATAATATAATATTCTACTTGATTATATCCCCATATATTTATGTCCTTTAGATAAAAGGTAAAAGGACAGTAAAACGTAATGAAGAGATCAATATAACGAATAAAATATTATTTGAAGGAAATAAAGTTGGAGTAAAACAGAAGAAAATAAAAATTCATGTTTTTTTTTTTTTTTTTTTAAATGATAAATGACAAGGACATTTTAAATGAAAAGAGAAAATTTGTTATAAATTTATAAGCGTTTTATAAAGTCATAATTTTTTTCGTTTCCTTTTCTTATTCTGTATGTATAGTTTTTTTTTTTTTTTTTTTTTGTTTTTTGTTGTCCTGTTTGGCGAAGATTAATGGTCTTCCTGCAATACATATTATTATTATTATTTTTTTTTTTTTTTCGTAAGGAAATTATTATTATTAAAAGCCAGGGGTGAAACGTTTTAAAGTTTGTTAAAAATATATAGAGGGTATGAAATAATATTTCATTTTTCTTTTAGACTTTAATTTTATTTTTTTTATTTTTTGTTTAAAAAAAATGAATAATTTCGACTTTTTGCTTGCTTTTGTTTTTCAGATGAAGATTATTTATTTAAAAAAACGAAAAAAAAAAACAAAACTTTGTATGTAAAATAGAGCTGAATAGGTCAGAGAACTTCGTAGTACTTTATTTTGTTTTTTTTTTGTTTTTTGGTTTTTGTTAAAGGACAGAAGACAAATAATAAATATTTTTTGCTTTAAAATTTTTTAATGGTCATTCGAAAATATGTTTGCATTATAATGAATAAAATTCTTTTGAATCAAAACAGTTTTATACTCAGTTAAAAGTTAAGGCACCTATTAGTTATTATGCAAAAATTGTTAGTATAGGTATTAAGAATTTTTAATGATTTTAAAAAAATGACAATGTTTTTTTGTTAGTTTTGAAAGAATAAATTTTTATTAGAGTAGTAGCTGTATAGTTAAAAAATAATTCATTTTTTTTTTTATTATAAATGAATATTTTATTGACATCCGTAACACATAATTCTTTCTTCAGATAAAACAAATTACTTACTTTTCAGACAAAAAAAAAAAAAAAACAAAAAATCATGCTATTTCCATTTTAGTTAAGTCCATGTTTTTTATTTCCATCGTTTTATTTTCCATTTTTGGAGTATTTTTTAATAAAAGTTCATTATATTATACCTATTATGATTAAATAGGTTTTGTTTCAATTTACATACTTTTCATTTGAGAAAAAATCTTGGACAAAGTTAAAATTTCATACATTTTAGCGAAATTTCTGATTGATTATTTAGTTGAAATATTTTTATTATGAAAACCTTTTGTCGAAATAAATTTTTTAAGGAAAAAAAATGTTAGCCTTCTGGCATGTCTGCCAATTAAACAATGTCCGTTAAAACCCCTATTACATTACCTATATTACGGTGTTTTATGTATAAGAGTCTATACATAAAAGAGTCTATACATATTCATTTCATCGTAAGGTATGACTGTAATGTTATTTGAAATAAAAATAGAAGGTATTTTGAATCTAGTCTATTTATTTTAATGAAGTATATACTCTAAAAGGGATATAATCGGGTCTATGGGTCAATTTGTGCGAAAGAAAGCAAAATGCAATAGTTTTAGAATTTTATCTAAATTTTTCAATGGAAAAGTTTTTTAAATCCATAAAATTAAAGTTACTAAAGATCAATGAATAATGGGGGTGTTACATTTGGATTTTAATTTGGTTTTTCGAATTAAATTGTCTGAAATAACATCATAATTACAAAAACATTTCTAAAAAATGACAAATCTGTAAAGGATTCTTTTAATTTAGAAACTTGTATTATTTAATTTATTGTGTGATAGAAATAAGTTGTAATGATATTTTTATTGCAACATTTCATAATACTCATACCACAATTATTTGCGAAACAAAACTATCCTAAAAAAAACTACTAAAAACTAGATATTTGTAACTTAACTATAATATCTGTTCTATGCAAACATTCATAGCCAATCCAAAGTTTGAGCATATATTTTTAAAAACTTTCCAAAACCGGGAAAAGATCTCTCTGAAAAAAATAAAACAAACAACATTTTGTGAATAAAAAACGAATAAAGGTATAAAACATAATATTTGGAAAACGTAAATAAGACCGTTTCGACTTTATTTCACCTTCGAAGCGGTAATAACTCCAAATTTAAACATAAATCACCATTTTGACTTTATTTTCGTTAATTTTTTCTTAAATAATCGGAAACCGGATTTATTTAGTCCACAAATTTACAACTGGTGGACTGCCGAAAGTGAACTAAAAAAATTTACAGCGCTTTGTTAGAAACGATCAATTGTTTAACTAGGGCAAATTCTGATACAGTATTTCACAACGGATCTCAACTGGTTTAAGTGTAATAATAATTAAGTTTAAAGTAATAATCACAGTAAGATTTACTTTTTGGTGCAATTAAATGTAATCTGCATCAAATTATATTTTATGCTGATACATATATAGAATTTATTAATAATTTATTTTGTCTCATCATTTCACTAACTCACATATATACATACGTAAAATAAAAAAAAAAATTGTTCCTTTTCCTTCTTCTGCAAACGTAAAATAATTTAATGCTTAAAAGTGTATAAAATAAAAAATCAAACAGTACGAATATTTTAAGTTATATCTTAAGTTAAATTTTACTCTTTCAAATTTATATGTAAAACACTCATAAATTATTCAAGCAAATATGTACGTATATATTTTTTTTTTTTTATATTCATTTAAATATTAAAATTTATTTTATTTTATATTAAATTCATTATATTCAAACACTTTAAACACTTTTCTGAGACCTTACACAAGAGTATATTTCAATTCTGTAAAATATTACATATAAAAAATATCTTGTTATCTTTATTATAATCCTTGTAGCCAAGAACACTTTACACATCCTTCTGAAAAAACCAAAACGAATGACAATAGAAGAAAAAACAAAAAACTAAAAAAAAAAATTTTAGAATTTACATTAAAATTACTAAAGATGAAGAATTATTAGTGGTCTTATAGATTTACAAAAGTGTTATACTTAAAACAATGCAAAAACAAAACCAAAAACAGAAATACTTTACAATTATTTTCCTTATGTTATGAATAAAATGGTATTACAATTCAATACTGGGTTTTTTTTTTTTTTTTTTTTGGTTTACTGATTTTCTTTTAAATTCTTGGAACTCTAATTTGAATCCTTACGAATAATTTTTTTTTCTTGTTTTTATACATATAGGCTGAATACAAATTTTATATAATAATTATTATATCATTTTGTGAATTAAATCCCATACATATTATACGAGTATAACCATAAAAACGTGATTTAATTTGATTTAACATCAACAGCAAAAAACCATGAATAAACAAAAGTATAATTTTCTTAAAAGATATAAAATAGTAATAAAGGGAGTATTGTAATGATATGGTACGTAGATCTAGATACCATATTCTCTCTACTACAGATGATATTGCGTAAATATTTAATACGGAAAAGGATATGAATTCTTTAATTATAATTTATGCTCTCTTCAACATTTATTCAAAAATAATCTTTGGTTAACATGTTTATGGTTTTTGAATTAAAATGTTAGAAAAGATTAGAGGATTCTTGATAATATATATAATAGGAACATAGTAAAATATAGGAAACAAATAATATTTAAGAATAGAAATGAATAATATTATAATCATGTTGTTGAACTTAAATATTATTTTTAATATGTCATCCTTATTGTAAATTTTTTTTTTTTAAATTTCTTGAAAAGAAAAAATTATTTTGAAAAAGGATAAATAAAGAACTTTAGAAAATTAATTTAAATTAATATGACAAGATAATTTACAAAATTTTTATTTTAATAATGGAGTTTAAGATTGAAGGTGTAATTTTACATTTCAAAAACAGTTTTTCCAATTAAACTTTAAAAAAGATTTCTTTTCTTTTACGATGATCGAAGAAAAACTTTAAAAGTCAAAGAAAGTAAATGCATGTGGTTTTTACGAGTGTGTTGAACTTTAACCAGCCAATACCACCCCTTTTAAAACCAGATTTTAGAATGGGACATTTAATATTAATGTACAGTTTGATTATTAAGATAAGGATGTGGTAAGAGTTTTTCTGGAATAGGACTTACGATATTTAGATTTATAGTGGATGGGTGAAAAAAGTTGAAAGGAAATTTTGAAGAAAGATGTTAATACTCTTTTTAAATATTGTGCTATATCGTATTTACTATATCGTGTACATAGGCGAGTTGCCAAGTTTAAAGATAACATAAGATAGTATGGTTTCATAAACGGACCTTGCGCATGACAAACTAATTTCTACTAATAGGTTTTTTAATAGTATGGCTTATTATACCATCTTACAAGTTTTACAGTGTAGGATTAGGCATCTGTTGTATTCGTTTATTTCTCGTATAGGAAAACTTTGAGTGGAAGTATTAACTATTTTTATTTTTTAGAACAGATTTTTATTCCTATAATATATCAGTGTGTTTGTATTATATAACATAACGGAAATAGAAAAGAGACAAACGTGGGTCTTCTTTAGAAAAGCTTTAAAATATGTTATTAAGATTGTAAACGGTAATGAATATACAAATATCGGCCTGATTTTTTTAAATAATATTTTAATTGTTAGAGCGGAAGTGTAGAATACTGTTATAACCAATTTTATGGTTTTCAATACTTATAATAAGAATAATAGCAAGAAAACATTAAATAATATATCCATCCAATAATAATCTTAACCTGCATAATATTTTAAATTTCAGTTCTTCAAAAGATTGTGTTCAGGTACACCTACACAGTAAAAATATTCTTCCATTATTTTGACAGGATAAGTTAAGCGATTAGAAATTTCTGACAAAAATTACTATAGACTTTCTTGATATTTTAAAGCTCTTGAAGTCTTCTTTGATATTTTAAAGCTCATGATTTTGAATTTTTTATGAGAATATTTAACGAAAAAAAAAAATAGAAAACAAATAATTTCAAGTAATATTTTTTATTACTATCAAATTTTCACAAATGTTTGATTTTATAAAGGTTTCATGAATTAAGACTTACAATATTGTCTTAAATTTAACATACAAATTATTGTCAACTCATAATTAAAATAAAAATGAAAAAAAAAACATATGTACATATAATTGTTTATTTATTAGTTTCTTTTTCTCTATATTAAAAGCCAATAAAAATTTTAAAAATATAATAAAATAATTATAAAATCTTATTATCCTTCCTTAAAATCCAAATACAAAACAATAATAAATTCATAAAAAAAAAAAAAAAATAATAATTATAATAGACAGCAGGAATACACCCATATATAACTACAAAACTACAATTGAAATAATAATTGAAAAAAGACCGACTCATCAATTGAATCGAATCGTACCAAACTGCCACATATAACAGGTATAAACATATTCATTATTAAAGGACAATACAAACATTTACAAACAGTACACAATCAAAGAAAAAAGAATTTTTTTTTTATTCATTTTTGGTAAAATAAAATAATCCTGAAGAAATTTTGTATAGAATTCAATTTGAACAAAATAATTGAATTGATTTTTCTGCCAAGAAATTATGATATGGCTCTTAAATATACACTTTTAAAATATCCTTGGATTATTACTAAATATTATGAACTTAAATTGGAAATTTTAAAAAGTACAACAAATCAATTTTTTTTTGTTTTTTTGACAAAAGAGTGGGATGGTAATAAATATAAATGCTAAAGGAATATGTTCATTTGATTTACAGAGTCTTTCAAAATTGAAGCAATACATTTATTGTTTATTAATTTGCGCATAAGATCATATTGTATGGATATATAGAATTGGGTAATAACTGAACATCTATTTTATTAAATATTGCAACCAATTAATAGATTAGTGTGTGTTTTCAATAATACAAGGTTAACTGAAAAATAAGTAAATATGTATGTAAATACATATATTTAATGATAATATATTTATTTTAAAGTGATAAATAAATGTAGGGTTCTTCTTTTTTCGGACATAGGTCGTCATGTTTTTTAATTAATAATCTCTTACATGTCTCAGTTAAACCATTTTTTAATTTCTAATCTACTCAAATTAGTCTAAAATTTACATTACATTACTTCAATTTTAAACCATTCTGTATAGTTCCTTTCCTGTTCTTGTTTATATAATTAATTGTGTTGTTTTTCTAATGAATTTTACCAAAAACTCAATTGATTTAATTTGATTTTACTTTTCTTTGCTATGCCTTTAGTAAAACGAATGTCCTTTGAGAATTTGTTTTTCTTGTATTTTCATATCCTTTTAAAAATCTAAACGAGTCCAATTTTAAATTTTCTAAAAATATGTGTTACCTAAACAAAATTTTAAAAACAATTACATGAAATGATTGTTTCAAAAATTAAAGGTGACAAATAGATTTATCAGGGAAGAGAAATTTAAAAAAAAAAAAAAGGATCAGGATTTATGTCAGATTGTATTGTTGAATATTTTGATTGAAATATTTTTTTTTACGCTCCTGGTGTTCTTAAATCCTTATTTTATTGTTTTATTATCCTGTTCAGAACAATTTCACTTATATACTTACCTATACAACCTATAATTATAGTTTTATTGTAATTGAATATTGATCTGACAAGGATATTATTAGCTTTTATATGTACCTAGTTACTTTTCTTTAATGTTTATTGCAGTTTAAAGGTTTACTGATGAGTTTTTCAATCCATATGAATACAATTCTTTAGTTGATAGAGTCGGTTTCTTTTTTTTTTTTTGCAAAATAAGAAATTTAAAAATCAAATAAAGGTAGGAAATTTCAATTAAAATTATAAAAATAGATTTATTTTTAATAAAATTCGGTGCCCTGAAATAATTCCTGAAGGAATAAGACCAAAACGGTTTTATTTCCTTTTCGACTGCGATATTATGCATAAATATTTTAAAAATAACGTAATGCATATTTTCATTTTGCAACCAATCATAAAATCGCTCCTAATTAAGAAATATTCTGGCATAAGCAAACATCAAGTTTAGATTACAAAACGGAGAAAAGGATAAACAAGGCACATTTCCAATGATAATACAAACTGTTTAAAATTGTGACTTGCACCACAATTTGAAAATTTTATTTAATAAGAAAAAAATGGGAAAATAGGATTTTTTTGCAATGTTAAGGGGCTGTAGCCTGTAAGTCCGGAACTCTATATAACAGTGTCTAAAAATAGCAAATTTTCAATTTTTGAGCCCTAGTAATTCTTAAACACGAAGTTGTAAAAAAAATTTTTCTGAGGAAACTTATACTAATTCTAAAAGTTCTTTCTTGTCTCAAAATTTCAAATGCCTATCTAAAATCGTTCCGGAGTTATGAAAAAATAAATATCATTCAAAATTTGGTTTTCACATAGCGGTAAATTTAAATACTAAATTGTATAATTTTTATATTGATTAATAAAAGTAAAAAAGGTCGAAAAAAGGTAAAAAAAAAGGTCGCGTTTTTAGATTGAAAAAATGTTAAGTCGTGAGATATATGCATTTAAAAATAGGGCTTTTTCATTAAATTTTTATGAGACCTACCCATGGATGTTATATAATATCTTTAACGGTTTAGAAGTTTTGTAAACAGGGGAACGGACAGACGAATAGATTGAAACTAATAGGCACAATTTTTTTTTAATTTTATTAGAAATATGCTAAAAACATAATATGTATTTAGAAAATGATTCAAAACGGTAATAAAACGCATTTAAAAATGCATATAGTGATTTTGGCTTTTTTAAATTAAAGAAAGGCAATTGGGCCTTATTTATTGAAGCGTCACTTCAGGGCACCTAAAAATCTACTTTGAATAAATGAAATATTTCAGAGAAAACTTCAATCTTAATATAGTTAATTTTTCGCCATAAGAAGGTCAAAATTGACATTCGCGGTAAAATGTTATAATTCTTATAAAGTACGTATGTATATATATTCTCTAAGGTCAATAGAGCAAAAATCTTATCATCCACAATACTTTTGAAATAATGTAATCTATTTAGCTTATAAAAAAAATACCAAGTCATGATAGATTGATTCTATATGGTATCTATCAAATTATCTTGCAACTTGATAAGGACAGACTTCTTTCAGTGGTATAATTTTATTTTTGTTCCAACTTCTTCTCATCAGATCTTTTATTAGAAATTTCTGAACCTATAGAACTTTTAAAACTTAAAACAATTATTTTTTCCTTTCATTGTATTAGTGTTAGTTAAACTGAATTTCTTCAAAATTTACAATGTTATGTAATTTATAAATATTTGATTTCATAAAATTTTCATATTTGTCCAATTGTTATATTCATCTAAAAAGTAATTATAATATTTTTAGATGTCCACATATTGTATATTATAATAATGTAAAATCATTCTTAATTTTATTATTTATTTAGGTTTTCACATTGAAATAATTCGACCCTAAACATTGATATAGAATATTATATAAATAAATAAAACAAAAAATGAAAAATAATCTTTATTTTAATTTAAAATTAACATATTTCAATCCAATAAATGACTCGTGTTTTTTTCGTTTTAATTATATTATATAACCCATCCCATTTTATCTAATATATAAGGAAGAAATTCTGTTTGTTTGTTTGTTTGTTTGTTTGGCACGGATTCACGTAAAAACCACCAGTCCGATTACAACCAAATTTTGCAGGAACATTTTTACGACCCCGGAAGGAGTTATAGACTATATCAATATAAGACGCATATAATATACTTATATTTACTTTTTTATTAATTTTCTTCTATCCCCAAAAAAATATTTATTTTTCTTTTATCAAAAATGTTGTTATTTAATTAAATAAGAAGTAAAATATTAACCCTTTGGGTACACACATAATTTTAAAGATAAAGAATAGATAAATTTTAGCCAATAATTTTACATGATTTCTTTATAAAGTAAATAGTATATGTATTATGATGGATGTTTAAAGAAAAATAAACACTTTTCTTCAACAATTAAATTTCATTTTAGAAAATAAAAAAAATGAAAATTAATTTTCCGTCTTCATTTCATTATTGAGTCGGGGACTGCATAAAGTAATTAAATAAAACATTTATTCGAAAAATTAATTTGGGTACCTACCTACCTATTAACATTTGAAATTTGTTAAACAAAATATATTTTAGTAGGGTGAATGTAATCCATATTGTTAACATGTACTTTAAAGGTTAATAAAATATTTTAGGTAAGCATTTAAGAATAACTGTTTTTCATGATTCAACGTTGAAAGGTAAATTTATTGAAGAATAAAATAATTTACTACACTTCTTTAATCAAAATGACACAATATGATGTCATTTAGAGTTTTTTTTTTGTGTACTTTCTTAGAGAAAATGTTATAATGCCTTCATTTATTTTTGTTCAGATAAAAATTAGAAATGCATAGTTAAAAATAAAGATATCGTGTATGAAATGATAAAACATTGTAAATACCTTAAATTTGTTTTAACTGCAAATAGACTATAAATGACCTGTATTTTTATTTAAATACTTTTTATTTTATTTTGGATACTTTTCATTTGGACACTAAAAGAAGCTGGAAAACTCTGGTTCTTTTGGCTAGACTATTTTCAAATAAAAAGCTTAGGGGGCAAGTTACACATTTTTAAAATAAAAAATCCATTACATGACATACTGCTTTTTTATTAAAAACTAATTTATTAGAGGGTACTCTTACCTTCATTCCTAGATTAGGATAGAAATATGAACGTTTAAAAAGAATTGAAATTAAGTTAAAAGAATTACTTTAGTCTTGGATTGTGAATAATAATGCCAATGATAGTATAGTTATTCTTTTTCTTTTACTTTTAATCCTCTTTTCGCTTAATTTCTTTAAGATGGATTGAATAGTAGATATACCAGTACCAGTACTCCTAAATTCTGTCTTCTATGTTCAAATTGTGCTAAATATTCATTTTGTCTCCAGTGTCTATATCTATTTCTATTGATCTTATATGATGCTATTTGTCTACTTTTTCTTCAATATTTGAATACAAAGATTTCGATGGCTATAATAAGAGTTTGTCGCTTCTCCTCCTTACAAAACTATCGCTTAGAAATACCAAATTGAGCTGGTCTGTATTAGTTCAAAAAAGTTTTAATACTATTTTTCGAACTTGAACTGATTTCAAAATGGATCTGAAGTAAATTGATGGCAATATTGCAAAAATTTTAAAAGATGGAAAAAAAAATCATTCTTATAAAAGAAAAAGAAGAAAATCGATATCATCAAAAAGAAATTTTTCCAATTCAACACTCACTTAAATTAATTACTTTCATCCTTTCCTTGTAGATATTTCCTACAGTCATGATTTCTTGAAAATTTTACATTTTGACATTTTAATAAAATTTTTTGTCTACTACAATAAAAAAAAAAATCCAAAAGTCAAATAATTTTTTTATATCATAAACAGAGAAAACGCAAATAAACATATATACTTAAGGTCCCCACTTTTTTTATTATGTCAAATAGAAAACCTCCACTGTAAAATATTACATTTGTCTTTTATTTAGATTTACTCACTCCATTTTTTTTTTTTTTTTGTTTTATCTTATTACTGTGGAAAAGAATGTATTTATGCGTGTGCTTTATTTAACTTTATTATATTATCACCCATTTCTTTAATAGAAATTTATGCCCATATTGCAAATAGAAAATAACATACTTGTATGTTACATAACTACACATATAAAAATTAATAGAAAAATATCTAAAGAATATTATATTAGTCTGATGTGAATTATATGAAAGAGTGGTATAATATTATGCCTTAAGGTAAACTAATAACAAACCAACAAACACCATGTTATAGTAAATAAATTAAATGAAAATTTACGATCTTTATTTACACTCTTTAAACGTTAACATTTTGTTTTCATCTTTATAAAAAAAATATTATATTTTTTTTTGAAACTGGAAACAAAATTAAAAAGTTGCTAAAATAAATGTGATCGTACAGCTAATATTCGACTGGAAAATTGACATAAAAAATTAATTAAGATCTTTTATTTGGTAACCTGGTAAAAGGTAATATTAGGAGGCAAGTTACTTTTGTTTCATTACAGGTGCTGATTAAGGTATTAAAGAACAATACCTTGTCATTTTTATCATATTGTCACTGCTTCTCAACCCCTTTTCCTTGTATAGATTTGATGTTTAACTCTTATTATTTTGGATAGGTTCTTAAGATTAGAATAATTCCCCCTTACGACATTTAGAGCCACGGGTAAAAAGGAAAGGTTGTGTAATTTCCTTATCACGTTTATGTGGTAGGGGACTAAAATAAAAACAAAATAGAAATTTAAGATATTTTTACTCAATCTACTTTTAAGCTATTCCTTTCTTTAACTTTATTAATCCCAATAATTATTCAATATTTTCCAATTTGGTAGAAACACTTATGCGCTTTCTTTAAACGTATATATTCTACCAGTTTGTTTTACGAACTAAAGTAAACGTTACTGTTCTACTTCCTCACCCCTGTAATGGCTCCAACAAGCATCACTTGTGGGTAAACTTAAGCTGCCTGATATGATTTCCTTTTACTAGGAGACAGTATTAATGAGTAAACTAATTTTATTGTGTTCTAAGTTCAGTTTCGGCCCGATCCGGTTAATAATTTCTTGGTGACCACATAACCCTCCTGCATATACTAAAAAAAAATGTTAGCAATTATTTTGTCAATCAAATTGACAACAATTTAAGTTAATATACAATTTGCATAACATTGACATAGACTGACAGATGTTTACAAATAACTTGACAAAGATTAACAATATATAATAGACAACATGTCACTTAGGAAACAGTATTAATATTTTAAAAAGGTTAAAATTTTTAAACTCTAGTTACGCAAACAAAATGTGTACAATAATTTAAAATTATAAAATTTCGTAAATTTAATACCCTTATGTAAACAAACTAATAGATAATAATAATAAATCCTACTTTATAATAATATAATGTGTTCTTGTATTAACCCATTATAGAATTAATAAATAGCACAATTTACAAACAATATAACATAACATAACAGACAGTCAAACAAAATAAATAGTACAGTAAATAAATAAGAAAAAAAATTAATTTTATTTATTTTTTTTTTTTAATTTCATTCCGGCGGGAATAAATTTTCAAGCTGTCATGTTATGGATTTATTTACTTTAGAATTTTTTATTTTTTTTTTTTTTTGGTTATTCCATCCATACTAGAATGAAATAAAAATGGTGGTTAGAATCATTGCCATGGGGCACTAATATGATGGTATTGTAATTTTAAGCAAAAGCAAGATACTGGTTGTCTGCGTATACGATATTGTAATTTAAGGTGAAAAATGTCAATGAAATTTATTACTACCTTAATAATATTATCTAGAAAATAAATTTGTTTTTATATTTTTTTGTAATTTTATTTGTCAGAAAATAATTTATTTAAAAAAAAAAAAAATGACAATTACAGCAGCAAACAGTGACATCATTAAAAATGAAAACTATGTAACAGATATAAAAATGATGTTGACAGGTTTTTATAAAAGTTAGATAATTTAAAATTTTTCATTTACTTCTAGCATGACAAATATTAAACAAAAATATTGTTTAAAAAAAAAAAATAAAATTAAAATCGAAATTAATATTAGAATAAAAAAAAAATTATGACTTTTATGAAATTCTCAACCTGGTGTTAATACTTTCTAAATTGTTTAATATTTTTAATCCAATTTTTAAATACTATATTTGTAGATTTTTAATTAATGAATAATATTTTTTGTTTTATTATTTTTTGTTAAAAACAAGGAAAATGTTCTAAAGGCACTAAAAATATTCACTTGGTAGTACGACATTTTTTTTGACAAAAACCCACTTTCCCCTTTAATCAATATAATAAAATAAAACACTTTTAACTGCCAACGCAATATGTTGAGTAGGTAGTAGAGATAGGATAATATAGAACAGTTTTGCGAATTGGGGAGTAGAACTGTAAGCAAACAATGAAACCGTCTACTATTATTCCTACTTCGGTAACAGTGACGATAACAATGTAGAGTTAGAACATACAGTAATATATAACACATTCCTGCATGAGATAATAATTGAAGACAGCTCAGCTGTTGCAGCTGTTATTAATAATATTAATGTTATGCGAATTTTTTTATTATTATTGCAACTTGGCACAAAGATGAAACCAGCAGTCAGTTATTTTATATAATATTATATAGCATCTTACGGTTACCATGAGGTAATTAAAAGATCGGTGACCATGTTGTAGTGACATGAGTAATATAGAATATAAAATGTATTTTACTAAACAACCTTAAAAAGAATTATCGAACTGATAATTCTAAAAAGGAAAGATAAGGTCAAAAAACATTTTTTTATAGTTTTAATATAGAAGAAGGGGATAAAAAGAAGAAAGCAGATCTATATAAAATACAATATTTTACTTGAATATTTGATGGTAAATCTAATCAGATTTGTAGTGCAGAACAATAAATTATCAAAAAAATTTATTAAAATTTTTAGATTCAAATAGTTCAGAGCGTTATTTATTTATTACCATACTAAACAGCTACACATAAAGGTAATAGAGAAAAATCTAGAAATAAAGATAAATATCCTACAAAAAATTTGACGAAACTAATTATTTAACTTTTGTTCTTGCAGGAGGTTTCTTCTTTCAAGAGTCATCAAGAATATTGAAAAGCTGCCTTGAACCTCCCAGACGTAGAATAATTTGATAAACACTCTAATTATAAACCAATATAACGATTTAGAAATAAGACATGTAAAGGAAAGAAAAAGAAATAGAAAGCAATATTGACTTTAAATTGTATGAGTAGAGTTAATTCGGAATTCCCGCAGATAAAAAATTTATGGACGAAAAGAAAATTAGAGATAAGAATAATGTGTATAATATACACTTTTCAAAATATCCTTTATTATTAAAGTAAGATTTAAAAATGCTATAAAAAAGCATTACCTAAATACCTATATACCTAACAAAAGAAAAATCATCTTTTATACTTTTAAATAATATGGTAGGTATTTATTTTTAAAAATTTTTCATTTCTTTTAAAATAATAACTATACAATTTTGTAATATGAGTACAAATACTTATAAATATATCAAATGACTAAAGTGTCACTTAAAACAATAAATTTATTTTTTTTTAAATTTTCTTGTATTTTTTTTTTTATTTTTTTTTGTTTGGTGCTTGTCTCAATTGACCTATTAATTACCAGATCTACTTAAGTTAATGTAATCTTATTCTTCATCACTTTAAATTTATTTCTTCCGTTCTTCTCACACATGTCTTTTTACATTCTATAACACAAAAAAATATAGTCCTTAAAAAACATATACTTATATATTATGTATATATATTCAAATTTCAAACACTTAAACAGCACTTTATAATATCCTTACCAATTTCTATTAAATATATTATGCAACAAAGTCTCAATTAGGATGTCATTTTATAGTAAAATTCTTAAGTGACACATAAAATTTGTCATATTTAAAAAAGAATGTTCACTAAATTTTGGTTTTTTTTTGTTTTTTTTTTTTTGAATAAAAGTTTTTTTTTAAGTCAAAATATTAAATAGGTATATGTATATGAAAACATATCTATATAGAAGTCATTATATAAAGAAAAATTTTAAAATGTTATGTAACAGTCATAAGTGTATAATAAATTATGTCCTTAATTTATTTTTAAGGATATAATTTATGAAAGATATTTTAAAATAAAAATTAATAAACAAAATGTTTCTTATATTTCATAATATTTTTGTCTTTTAAAGAAATTATTTTTAACATTATATTTGGTAATATGTAATATATTAGATTTCAGGATACAAAGAATACAAAGTCATGATATTTAGATTTTAATTTTCAATAAATATTATTTTAAGGAGCAATAAATCTTTTTTTTTTAATACATAATTTATTTTCTTTATTATATTTTTGCGAAAACTACATTTCAAGATATATATAAAGGCCTAATCAACGCTTTTAAAAAGAGATATTTTAGAAACAAAAGAGTTTTTAAAATAAAAATTTTCATAACAAGGCAGAATGTAAGCCAACGGTTTTTAAAAGCGCACATTTCCAAAAGATAATACAAACTATTTAGAATTGTGATTTGCACCAAAATTTGAAAATTTCGTATAAGAAAAAAGGTGAAAATATGACATTTTTGCGATTTATAACAAAAATTTGTATAGGTGCCTAAGTTACAGATGCTTAAAAATAGGAATTTTTCAATTTTTGAGCCCTAATAGCTTATAAACGGAGGGTGGCCCAAAAAATTTTTCTGAGGAAGCTTATACTAATTCTAGAAGTTTTGTAAACAAACGGACGGGCAAATGGACGGAGAGACGAACGGACAGACTGAAACTAATAGGCACATTTTTTCAAATTTTTTTTAGAAATTTGCTAAAAATGATATAAGCAAAAATCTTTGAGATTTTCTCTAAAAAAATGGATTGGACACGAAATTCAGAAAAATAAAATCTAGAAAATCAAAATCATGAAAATTAAGTTAAGAAAAGTTAAATTCAATTAAATCTAGAAAGATAAAAATCAGAAATAACAAAATCTAAAAATTATAAAATCCACAAAATTTCATAAATAGCTATGTTGTCTTAGGGTAATTCACAGTGCAGACTGTCGTGAGTGATTCTTGATACAATAATAAAAAGAAATGTTCAAAAAAAATAATTTTGGAAAAATAGAAACATCTTATTGCTTTTTTTGTACAAAACTCTGTGTAGGTAGATATCAGAGTTATCACCCTTCACCCTTCAAACAAAAAATTTTCTAGAAAAGGCATATATGTATCTAATTTTTCATATCTAACAAAAATTAATAGCAATTTAGGCATGATTCGATATAATAAGGCATAAAGAATTGAATTAATTTACTAAAAAATGGTGGAGTTCCTGAATAAATAATAAAACCTTGATTTCGAATCAGAATTCTAAATTTTAACAAGTTTTGTACAATTTTTACAAATTGGTTTCCATTAATTTAAATAAAAGGGACTACTGCCTCAAAATCTCTCCTACACAAATTATTGAACTCATATTTTTGTAATTAACTATAAAATTCGGGAAAAAGTGAATAAACGTAAAAGAATCAATTTAGTTAACAATATTCGCGTCAATGATAAGCAATACTTGTAAAGAATAGCATAGTTTTGATTTTTAATATAATAAAAATAATTTTTTTTTTTTTTTAATTTTCTAATTTTCAGATTTTATTTTTCTGAGTTGTTTTGTAATTTCTGAGTTCTGGATTACCATATATATATGTATTTATTTAGATTTTGTATCTTAATTTATTCTGGATTGTTTTGATTTTCTGACAATTAATGTTATGATACCAAAAACCTTTGTTTCCAAATTTACCTAAAAAAAGAAAAACTAAATTTTTTTTTTTTTTTAATGTTCTGCCACATAAATGTGGACAGGAAATTACACAGCCTTTCATATTCAGGCGTGGCTGTAACTGTCGTACGTGTGTGGGACTCGAACCCACGCTCCCTCGGTGTTTATAACGTATTTTATACACTCTTACCCACTAGGCCACCGAAGCCCCTAAACGAAAGATAAAAGTTTAACTTCCTTAAATTGTTAACTTCCCTTCTTTTTAGAAAAATCACATTCACTTTAAGTCAGATAATAACAGATTTATTAAGAGAGTTGAACTATATTTTAAGTAAAATGATTAGACAATCTTAAAAAGTAATAACTTCTTAACTTTTTTACAACAAAAATTAGTTACCTAACACAATTTATTAATAAAATTTTAAATTGATTCAAAATAAATGGTAACAGTAAACTAATTTCTAAATTAAGTGTCTGGATAGCTGCTTTATTAATATGTAAATATATTAGATAATTTCAATTGCTTAGGCAACCTGAAAATCTCATTTTTATACAAAGTTTGTTTTGCTACGATTAAACTAAAAAATTTAATATTTTTTTTTTATCCTTAACTTAATTTAGTTAATGGTTGCACTAATATTCTAGAAAATACAAATTTTTAACAATTTTTATATTATACTAAAATAAATCCAAAATAAATTTTAATCGTATAGGATTCAAATCACATTTCCGCCATTAAAACTTTGCATTGAAAAAAGAAAATACCTGCCACAAAAAAAAAAATGTTTTTATTGTTTAGAACTGAGTCATCATTCCTATGAACTGTCTAATATTTTTTAACTTATGTAAAATACAAAATTCTGATTAAAATCATCTAAAAATCATTTCTAATTCTTTTTAAAATCGGATAATATTGCAAAAAAAAAAAAAAACAAAATAAAAACTAAAAATTTTCACAAAAATAACTCTCTTTTGTTTACTTTTGCATTAGTAACTATTTTTATTTCTGTAATTTTTTTTATCTCTATTGTTGTTTTTTGTGTCGGTTAGCTTTACCGCTTTTTCTAACGGAGATTCCTAAGAATCGCTTACCATTGTTTGCCTAAAATACAAAAAAAAAAGAAAGTACAGTAGCAAAAATTCCTTTCAATCTTTTCCAAAAACAATTTTTTAATCCTTCAAAGGAGAAAAATACCGACTATGCAAAACATCAATTTTGTTTTTTGTTATTTTCAAAAATCTGCCAGAATTTTTAATTTTTTATTGCTTTGTCATTTTTTTTTTATTTTTTTTAAAATTAAAAAAAAATAAACATTTTTTTAAGCCTACATCATTTAAAGCTATTTTGCTAATATTCACTCTAGAACCATAGGAAAAACAAAATACATAAAAAAAAAAACAAAATAATCACTTAGTCAACCATAGACAAAATTTTAATCAATAAGTCAGCTTAAAATTTTGATCGGTAACATTATATTAATAGCAGTTCATTTATTGCACAATTGCATTTATTGCATTTATTGCACAACAAACTATAATTAACTTTACTTCAAACATTAAGTTATGGCCTATGACTTAGGTTTCATAAATTTACCCCATAAATTACTTATGTCTTAAACAACTCACAGTTGTTTTAAAATTGTTAATGCAAAAAGTAGAACCCATTCTTAAGGCACTCTCCGATGTTTCATTATATTACGCTTAGAAGAATAAGCGGAGATCATCAAATTAACAAAATTAAGTTTACAAATTTACGTTTCACCACTACTCCTACACTTCGAAAGTTTTTAAAAATCACAAAGTTTTAAAATTACAAAAGGACGCACAGGTAAAAAAAAATAAAAAGTAGATACTAATTCGTTTTTGATTTCTCCAAAAAAAATTCTGTCTTTGTTACAAAAAAAAAATGTATAGAATTTTTTCTGTGACATTAGATTTCAATTGATTTTGACCAGTTGGTTGTAAAACTTTAGTTTTTGTAAAATGTGATTTTGTTTAGACAATAAAACGAAAAAAAAACCAAAAAAAAAAAAATTGAATTTATCGATGTCCCTTGTGAATATGTCAACAAAAAAATAGGGTCTAAATATTTAAATAATAATTTTTTTTTTTTTAATATTTTGATATTTTTAAAATAATCAAAAGGAGCCGGCAGACGTCTATAAACGTAAAATGCCGATGCATTTCATATTTTTTTTTTATTTTTGATTTCATTGTTTTGTTGTTTGTTTTTTTTTTATTTATTTTCATTTGACTACCGTTTCCATTAAATTATCATCAGCCGTATTTTAAATATCTTAAAAAATCAACAGAATTAACAGTAAATTGAAAAAAACAAAAACAAAAAAAAAAAAACAATTATATAAAGGACATTTAAAACAATTGACTGGATTCAAGTAGGTTAGTAGGAATTCAAAATTGATTTAAAAAAAAAAATCTAAAAGTTATTTCTGTCATTGTTTACATTAAAGTCAAATAAAATTAATTTGAAGCCGATCAAGCCGCCATTTATAAATTAATATTTTTGATTTTTTTTTTTTTTTAATTCCACATTTTTTTTTTTAAATTAAACCTGTTCACTGAAAGATAACAAAGTTAAATGAGAGGTCTGTGCTTTTAAAAGTATAAAAAAAAAATAATATTTTCAAAATTTAATAAGAAAAATCCATTTTATGACCACAAGATTTATAAACATTTCGAATATGTTTTATTTTTGGAGTATTGCGTCCTTTAACACTACTGGACTCTTTAATTAATTAATTAAAAATTAGTAAAGCCGACGGTTGTGATTCAATTTTCTAAACAATTTTTTCCCATTTAATAAACTTCATTATAAAAAACAGATTTACGCAAATTTTTCAATTAGTTTTATACTTCGCAGATGATTTTTATAAAAAAATTTTTGAAATATAATTGTCAATGATGGTTAGGGAATTAAAACCAAATGCCTACCTATGCTAAAGTTTGGAAAAAGGAAACCAGTGCTAAGACTTATTGTTTTATAAAAGATCCTTTTATAATTATTATCAATAAAAAACTGCAAGGAATCATGAGGATGTTAAGCTATTGTGTACTTTTAACACTGTGTGATACTTGTAGCATTGTAGATGAGACCATACTTATAGCATTATAGATGATACCATTAGGACATTTAGGTGATTTTTTTTTTATTATAAATTTAAATTTTGATATTTTTCATATATTATTATTCTCTCATATTTTTGCTTCAAAAGATGTTTGCGCTATCGCGTAAATTGCCTTGTCTAGTGAGCTGTCAGCTTTCTTTAATCATAAATTTCTTATTTTTTTCATTCCAAAAAGCTACGTGTTCGAAATATAAGTATTTTATTGTCTCTTGGCATCTAAATATTAAATAACGATTTCTAATATTCATTCTTTAATAATTTCATAGATTAAATCCTTCATGGACTTTCATTCCAAATTATATTAATTTCAAAGAAAATTAAATTTTATATACCGTCCCGTACCAATTCCATTATTTTCTTATATTTAAATAAAGTCTTTCTTTTTTAATGTTTTATATGTTTTATGAGTAACTTATAAGACTTGTCCAATCCATTTTATATAACAATATCGTATATTTATTTAATGACTGTGATAAAAATAATGTCTGGAGACTGGTTAACGCATTCCGAACGTAAAAATGGTGTAATAAATTTTAAAATTTGAAGTGTATTAGAATTATATATTTTTTGTTTTTTGTTTACTTTTAATTCGGAACGGTTCTAATAAAAGAGTTTAAAAAAAACGCGGCTAAACAGCAGCAATATATAGGATTAAAAAGTGATGACAGAATAAACAATCAAAGGATTCATTGAATACCTATTGTCAATTTAAGAGCCCCTCATAAAAAAAAAACCAATTTGATGAAATTGAAATTTTTTTGGAAAAGAAAACAAATAAAAAAAAGGCAATAAATAAATAAATAACTTTTTTTTTTAGCCCTTTTTTATTTGATGGGATTTTTTTGTAATATGTTTTAGTTTTTGATCACCTTTAAGATCAAAAGAACAATAAAATTACCGCCACTGAATGTTTTCCAAATTTTAAGATGATGTCTCAAGGTTTTTTTTTTTTGTTTTTTTGTAAATAATTTTTTTCTTCTTTTCTAATTTTATATTAAATAAATAAACTTTTTTTTTTTGTTAAAATTGCTGCTAATGAGATGACAATTTTAATGGGTAATATTTGTTAATGAAGTCATAATTTATCAGTTTTTATTGATATGGGACATGAATTTAGACTAGAGGAGAAAAGAAACAAAAAAAAAAAAACAACGACGACGACAGGTAAATAAAAAAAATCATATAAATTATAATAAAATTTAAAAATAAATTCAAAATAAATTTAAAATAAATTTTAATTAATTGTCTAGCGGTTTTCTGGGCCTAATAATGAGTAGATTTGAGAATTGAGAAAAAAATTTAAGTTATTTAAAGAAAAAAAGTCTATTTAAATTAAACAAATTATACAAAGTTTTGTTTTTTTTATTAAAAAGAGCCGCTTTATAAATAATATTATACAAAATTTGTATTACAATGCACACTAAAGGGTAATTATATATTCCTAATTTTCGAATTTTAGAGGATATTTAAATTAGCCTTTATTTAAATAGAAGAATCAGCGAAATACGACTATGTAAAAATGTTGACTTGTTGTCCAATCTCTACAAGGGAAAATATTTAAGACAAAGTAAGTGATAAAAGAAAATAGTAAGATAAATTAAGTTACAACTGGATCTTTTCAGTTACACTTTCTTGTTTTCTTTTCCTTTTAATTCCACAATTCATACTTTTATTTAGTGTTGTCTGGTCTGAATGACTTCTAGCACAATGACTCTAAGTTATGTAGTGGTTACTTTTGCTTACTTTTCTATAACTTGCTGCTTGTTGCTATTTTCATTGTCATTTAAAGATCTTGCCCTCTGTTATTGATTCTGATGCATGAGATATTCTGTTTTGGTATAGTTGAGATATAAGTTTTGTTAATTAAATATCTATAAAAAAAAAATATTAATACTTAATAAAAGGACATTAGGTAAATTTTGTACGCAATGTGTTACTGTGAATACATTTTTAACGTCATAATGTTCAATAAAAATTTTAATGGCAATCAAAGAATTAATTTGCGTGCAACTATAATGACTTATAAAATTCTAATCATTTTTTAAGTTGTTTACATCAAACTGCTAGTTTTTCAATCTAATTTTTTTAAAGTCATATTTTTCAAAATCTTATTTGTTCAAAATCATTTTTTTTTTTCATATACATCTGAATAGGTGAACATTTACAGGATGTTTTTGGGAGACCAGAACCAATAAACAGTTGTTCTATGTAGAGAACGGAGAGGGGGTTTTACCTCGGATCTTTCGATAATGGGACCTAAAGTTTTTTTTAAGCTTGATAAACTTACGATTTGTTAATTAGCTCCGTATTTTTTGAGATATAAGAAAATTATATTAAAACTTAAAAAAAACTCTAGGCTTGATTGTCGCCAGAACCAAAGGCAATAGACCGCTCTCAATCAAATACCATTTTGTTGGTTTTGACATCCCAAATACACTTTAATAAGACTTTATTAGAGTTAAATATTTAAGACCGAAAGAAAAATAAGCTTTATACATACATATAAATATATAGTAAAACATATATATTCTAGAAAAAATGTGAGTCTTGATTTTGTAATCAACTACTTATGAAAGCTCTTCTTATTCAAAACTTTCTATACACGTATTATATACCGATTCTGTGAAAAACGTTTTACCCTGACTTTTAACCAAATAAGATATAAAATAGTGGAGGTAATCGCACCGAAAATGCCGCTAATTAAATTTTTGAAACCATGTAATAAAGTTAATTTTTTGGGGAAAAAAATAAGATTTTTGAAACTAAAATATTAAAGTAATAAAATTCTGGAAAATAAAATATTTAGAAAGAAGGTTATTGAACTAATAAGTTTAAAAAAGTTTAAATTTCGGTATTTTTTTTAAAGAACCCTGATTTTAGGAAATGATTTGATTTTAAATTAATTTTAATATGATGTTGTATTTTAAGCGTAGTATTTCTGTGTGCGTGAAAAATTGTATATACATATACATGTTTATTACAAATGTCAAATATCGTATATCAAATGTCGTTTAAATCTATCGTCTATAATTTTTCTTGGTATTACGAAGTATTACAAAACGATATACGATAAACTTAAATCTAACGAAAAAGCTTTTTTAAGTATGACATAAAATAACATTCGGAAAAACATTCGGAAATTTCAAAAGTTAATTTTATTTCAAATTTATTTAAAAGGTTTAGACAGTTTTGTTTTTAAAAAAAATTATAAAATGCTATCTGCTGAGTTTTTTTTTTATTTTTCAAATAATTTTACGTTTCTTTACTTTTCCTTTAAACACTTACATTTTTCTAATAAAAAAATTTTTAAATCGTTACCTATCGTAAGTAAATTCCTAATTGATAAAAAAACACAAAGAAAACGATACGTTTTGACATCTGTAACAGTAAATTTTAAAAAACTCATACAAACTTAAAAACTTTTTTGATAAACGCTAAAGCTTTCTTTTTAAATACGTTAAACGATAAGTAACGACATACGTAATAGATATGAGAATTTTTATTGTTAAATATCGTATATCGGAAAAATTTTGACAATTGTAATACACATGATAATAAATATAATAATATATACCTATTCCAATTTCAGCCTATTTAAGAAAAAAAAACACTCTAAGTCCCCCCAATATACTGTTCTTTTTTTGGTTTTATTTTGGTTTGTTAAATTTCAAAATACCTATAATAACTCTTGCATAGATATTTTTAAAACTTTGAAATTAATCAAGCCTAAGCACAACAAAATATTAAAAACTAAATTAATAATGATTCATAATATATATATGTATAATTATTTTTTAGCTTAATTAAATAAGTACATATATACATATAAATAGTATACTTATAATAAGTACAAATAAAAAATTTCATAAAGTATCTAATGATCATCAAATAAATACTTATTACCTTTTTTTTCTCATTACCAACTTAATAAAATTCCTTTTAAAAATTTTGGCTACCATTAGGTACTCAGCTTAAATTATTATGCTGTTAAACGTTTTTTTATTGAATAATTTTTAAAATTCACTTTCCCGAAGTTAATTTTTACAATCTATTGCCTAGCCATCAGCAGCTACTATCACACTTTTCTTCTATGTCATTTTGACATATTATTTTGCGTGTGAATTATTTAAGAAAAAAAAAAAAAATCTTAGTGTGTGACAAGAAGAAACTTAAAAAAAAAAATTAAAAGAAAAATAAATAAAAGATTTTTACAGAAATTTTTTGTTTTTTTATTTTTATTATTATTGTTGTTACCTCATTTTTTAACTCAATTAAATAAAATGTGTTACTAATGTCTTAAATGATTATGTCTCGTTAATCTTCCATTTTAATTATCAATTCAAATTCATTTGTATCTCATTTTCATTTTCTTATGATTTTTTTTTTATTGTTGCTGTTATTTTTTTGATGTTTTTTAAACAAAAAGAAAACAAAAATACAAAATTCTAAATCCCAACCATTTTACAGTCACTTTATCTAAGTCACATTGTAATTAAAAAAAAAAAACAACAACAACTATTTCTACCTTTTGATGTTAATTTAGCGGCTCAGCTATTTAAATTTCCATGGTGTTGCGCATCAGTAACACTAGTCATTAAAAAAAACAAAAAAAGAATGAGACAAAAAATAAAAGAAAACGTAAGATAAAGACAACATAAAAATTGTTGATTTCAAGCAAATAAGAATAAAAGAAACAAAACACAAATTTATATTAATTTCTTTGATCTTGAACCGCATATGAAATTTCAAAAAACAAAAAAAACCAAAAAACGCAAGACACCGCAATCTTCTATCGTTTTAATTCAAATTTTCCTTTTTTTTTTTTGTTTTTTTTTTGTCGTTGAGCTAATCAGACAAGCGTTTTTAAACACAAAAAAATAAAAAAATAAATATTCATGATGATTTTATGCAAAGTGACTTTATTATAAAATCATCTGAATCAGGAATCAGTGGAAACAGACATGAAACACGAAAATAACATAATACAATATACAAACAATAAACATTAATAAGAGCTACACCAGGATTATTTTAAGTCTACTAAATTGTTCTTTTTGTTGGTCAGAAAAGAAATTTATAATATTCTGTTTTTCGTTTTTTTTTTACAACTACTTATACAAGATGTAAAGTTAAAATTACCAATAAAATCTGGAACAACATCTGAATTTAATGTAAAAAAAAATTAAAATTAATATCAATTATTATTACTATGACTTTTCGTATTTTTTACTTACTTATTTAGATCCAGATCTTTTCGGACCTGATGTATAGCAATTCTTATATCAAATAGTGTGATTATATTCTCTCTGCTTAAATTTTTTCTTAGATATTTTCAAAAACAGAATTGGATAGCAAGGATGCCAGGCTGGAATTTTCCTAATTTAAAAGCAAATCTTGGTCATCACTTTTCTGTATCTAGGTACACTTGGATCACTACTTATTAACGTTAATAAGTAGTGGTCCAAGTAAAGACTTAATTTTTTTGGAATTTTATACGAATTTCTGGCATCCCATTTCATTTTTCCACGGTTCTACATTCAATTACATTTGGACTCGGTGTACGTCCACATTCTACATAAACATATAACATAACCAAAATTAATTTCCTCAGATCTTGATTTTTTTGTATACATTTAACTTACTCTATCAGTTAGTACAGCACAAATTTTTACATTAAATTTTCTATTACATTTAAAAAACTTAAAAATTTATTTTATTCTAATAAGTAAACGTTGTAATAAGTCCTTTAAATTGATTTTATTTAAAGAAATTTTCTAATACTTAAACTATTCTGAACTATAACTACATGTACTGCCTGCTAGTGCTATGAATACTCCTAATGTAAAATGTTCGTGCAGAATTTCATGAGAGATGACATTACGATGAGATTTAATGCCCGATCGCAATTGCGGTGATATCAAGTAGCGTTTGATTATCTTCTATTTTACGTAATTTTTTTTTTTTTTTTTGTGTTATTTTTTTTGTTTTTTTTTTTTTTAGATAAAACGCAACTTTTGGTTAATGTCACAATTATTCGCTTTTAAATTGTTTATGTTTCGTGTTGTATTCCATTCGTTTTCTTAAATTTCAAACTTGTCATTCTTTGTTTGTTTTATTTTTGGATAGAATGAGATGACATAGTGGTGGAATGAAATAAAAGTAAATTTGAAAAAGATCCCATGCTGCGGTAAAATCCTTTTAAAAGGGTTTTTTTTTTTTAAATTTTTTTATTTAACATTGTTTTATAGTAGTTTTTTTTTTTTTTGAACGTTTGACTTTATGAAAACAAATATTTTTTAGTTTTAAATTTAAATGAAGCATGCAAAAAAGTATTTATAAAATAAGATATGTAGTTATGCGAAAATCTGAAAAGGGAATGGGTGGCAAGTGAAAATTGAATTATATGTTATAATTTATGGAAATGTATAATTTTATAAGGTGAGATTATTTTTATTATTATTCTGTAATTTGTCTGATTCATTTATATTTTTGTATAAACAATCAATGATTTAATTTGAATTCCGAATTGAAATTTTTTATACTTCTCTATTTAATCGTGACAACTAAAATTCCTAAACAAATTGTTTCAGTATCTGCTTTTAAATTATTCAATGATTTACTGTTAATTTTTAATTATTTTCAGCCTTTTAAGATAATAGTCTTAGAAATGTGTCAAAATACTCTAAAAAAAATTCCTGAAAATTACATCGTTGATGAAAAAGAAAATATTTTTAAAGCAAAAGGAAATTAGAAAATAAAAAGGATATAATGGGTAGTACGCCTTGTCATACGGAATCCAAGTATTTCTATATTTTTAACAAATTATGAAGTCTAATTTTTTCAATCTTAAATAAACATAAGTCCAGCTACATATAATTTTATACAAACATAAAAAAAAACCAAGAATCAACCCATTACCTTGACGCATTTTTGACACTAACATTTTTTGATACTTGTATATTTTTCAATTTCATAAATCATTTTTTTTGATTAAAAAAAAATTTAATCAAAATTCTTAAAATAGCCAAATTTCTTTTAGAACCTCTTCCGCTTTCTTTCTCTCTCTTCTTCTGTCTGTTGTTTTAATCTTTGTAAAAGAAAAGTCTTCATTATAATTTCATTTTTGGTATTAAAATAATTTATGTCAAAACAAAACTAAAAAATCAAAATAGAAAAAGAAAACTGAATAAAAATTCTGTTACTGTTCAATCTTTTACACTAATCCTACCATAAAAACAAAAATCCAAGAGTAATTTTATATGTATATAAAATTTTCACCTTTCATATTTACCATTTTCAATACACCTTTTTTGTTTTACTTTAAAAAAAAAAAAAAAACGAAGAGAAAAAAAAATAAAAAAATTAAAGAAAAATAAAAATATAAAATAATTTTTCTTTTTTATTTCCTTGGTTTTGACAAATGATCCAGGGGGAGCCATCAACATAACAAATAACGTCGACTTATAAAATTGATTGCATGTCATTAATTTTCATTCAAATTACCATTTCCAGTACTAACATCAACCATTCCTTTACCATTTCCATTACTATCATCACCTTTCAAAATTTTCAAAATTTGAATACCGCTGTTACATTACACAGAATTTTTACATTTTTCTATAATTTTATATGTTTTAAATGTGTTTATACCGACCGCTATAATATGTAAGATTTTCAATTAGATTTTTGAGTTGAAGACCGACCGTTCTGATGGATAGTACTACTATTTTATTTTGACGGGGAACGGTTTTTGTTATTATTTTGGAAGGATATGACTACTACGAACAATGATAAAAGAGAAGTTTTTCTTTTTTTTCTTTTATATTACAAAATATTTTTTTTAGCTCACAATATGATGATGATTTTGTTGTGTAGAATTTATTACCACACCATACAACACTATGAAATTAATAAATAATTCATAATACGCCAAAAATAAAATATTTTTCTAGACATTGTAAAAAAAAAGCAGTAAGGAATTCAGATACAGATATGTTTCAAAATAAATTTTAATTTGAGTTTTATTCCCAGGGAATAGAATTTCACAAAAAAAACATTAGTTTTTATTTTTTTGGAATTATAAAAGATTCATTTCGGAGAATTTTGTGTGAAAATAAAGTTTTGTCTCTACTTTGAACTATTTTTAATTCTATTTAAATAAAAAAAATTCTTTAAGTTTTTCTCTTAGCAATAAATTGGTATATATTTTATGTCCGTTTTACAAGTACAGAACCAAAAATTGACGAAAACACTCAACTGACGAAAAGTTGACAAAAAAACTACGCATAATACAAAAACGAATAGATTGTCATCAGAACTTAATTCTGTAATGGAATAAAAAATGAAAAACTAATCTTGAAACCAATGTATATTAAACAAATTTACAAATGTCTAAAAACTTGAAAAATTAAATGAAATCAATGTAATAGATAAAAAAAAAGTGGCTACAAATAATGATTGATCCAAGGCTAAAACGTCCATTAAAAACAAAACGAAAAATAGATTTCAATAAAATATACTACAAAAAAGATCACTACAGAGTATCGGGAACATCAGTAAAACTGAAACCAAACTTAAATATACAAACCATCTTAGATTATATTTAGAACAATAGAGAAAAATTTTTCGAATAACAGTAATCCGAAAAAAATCCAAATATTTAATAATTAGTTATAGGACCTACATTCATTTATTTTCAAGTCTAATTTAAGCAATTTTTGAAGACCTGTAACATAACTAACAATTTTATATTGATGATCTAAATTTTCTTTGGTTTGAAGCTTTTCCTTTTTGTTTCCTTGAATAAAAATAAATTTTCATAAATAAAATTAAATAAAAATTTAATAAAATAAATAATATGCTAATGGAAACACTTCATATTAATATACATCAGCTATATTATAGTATTTTCATTTTCTTTCCATATAGCAATATAAAAAGTGAATTTAAACTCTGGTAGGTATTAAAATATTAAAAATGAAAAATAAGCATAAAATACAATGGAGACTTATTTTCTCTTCTATACATAAGATCTGTAAAAAAAATAGGAAAATACGAAAAAATAACAGAAATTTTTTCTTTTATTTTCATTTTGACTTTAAAAAATACGACAACAGAACGAAAAGGAGAAAAAAGTAATAAAGAAAAAAAAAATATTATGCTCCTTTCGTAAAAAAATAAATATATTTTTTTTTTCTTTTGACTTTTTTCTTTTCCTTGACTCAATTTTCAAGGTTCAAATATGATTGATTGTATATTTTAAAATTTCAATGTCATTTTAATATTTTAAAGATATTTTCCTACTTCTTTATACCTTAAACAATCAGTAACTTTTATGCTTACTAAATTTCTTTTAGCATTTATAAACTAATAGATGGTTCTGATGTTCATAAAAATAACTAAATTAATACTAAAAGTTAATTTTAAGCTTATTTTTTTGTGATCCGGTTCTTGAATTTCTCTTTAATACCAGCTTTTTCTCAATCTTCAGAATCATTTTAATAAAATGCACAATCATGAGGAGTAAACACCATCCTTTAGTTGCCGGTATTCAGCGATCTTAATATTTTAATGAACATACACATACCTGGTGAAGAAGGTAACAAATCTACAACAAAAAATTGTATCAAAAATTTTTTTTATATCTGATTTTTCGTAGAATGGGCGCATTTACAAAGATATAGTGATCAAATTCTGGCCAACTTTAACTTTAACTTGAGCTTTAATCGAATTTTTCGAAAATGAAAAAGAAAATTTAAGAGATATATCAAAACTAATAAAATATTTATTTACTCGTATCTTAAGGAGATTTTCTTAAGTTCTAAAAATATTTTTACTTTTCTTAGAATAAAATAATGAATTAAAAAAAACAAAAATTTGAAATTCTTGAAAATAAATTAAAGTGACTACAAAAAAGTTTTTAAAAATCAAGTAAGTTTAGGTTTCACAGTACATTCATCATCTTACAGTAGATTAAAGTACATTTATATTAAGGGGTATAAATGACACTGCGGCCATTTGATCTAGATCTGTTGTGCTACTTCTGTTACTACGTATTGTGGATTTCACTTTCACTTATAATACTTCTGTCAGCCCTAATGGTTCTAATGACCAGGTAAAGATTTATATAGGGCTTATTTCTGTCAGTTCATTCTTGGCAAATCAAATTATTTCTAGGTAGACAAATCTTGCACGGAGTAAAGAATCAGCATGTGCCTTCAATTTCCATTCCAATTTTCTTAAGTGTCCCTTTAGCTGGCAGTGCCCCGACAGGATTTTTAGTAATTAAACTTAAAATTAATTTCTGAAATTTTTCTTTAAACAACTCTTAGACAGAAATTGTACCTCCCCAGAAATTTCAAATCTCAAAGACAAATTTTAATTGTATTGATATGTAAACAAACAAATTAGTATTTTTTTTTGCTAATATTTTAATTGCGAACACCAACAACTCTTGGTAGTGTCAGATTCTTACTGATTAAACCCACTTTCCCCTTTAAACAATTAATGGGATGAAATCCTTACCAGCCAACGCAGTATATTGGCTAGGAAGTAGGGATAGGAAAGAATAGGACAAGGATGAGGAAACATTGAATTAGGTGTAGGACTGAAAGAGAATAATGAATTCGCCTATTATTATTGCTATTTTCCTAACAGTGATTATAGCCATCAACAGATACAACAAGCAGTATATCACACCTTCCTGGATAAGATAATAATTGAATGCAATCTCACTGTCACTATAGCAACTATTATTATTGGTATTGCTATTAGTTATTTATATTATTATTATTATTATTTACTACACAGTCAGGCTCATCAGTAGATTACAATGTGCAGTAGTATATAACACCTTCCTGCATGATATAGGTATTTCCTTATTTTTTACATTTTATTTTAGTGTTTAAATAATTATACAGAGATAAATACAATAATTCTTTGTTCACTAACGCAGTCACACATTTTTTTTTTGTTTTGTCTGAAATTAAAAATTTATTGTAATTACCTAGAAATCGGAACAAAAACCATACTAATTATAAACATACATATATATTGTTTTTGTTGAAGTTTTTTTCTCTAAAATTATATTTTTTTTTTCTAAAAAATATCTACATCTATACACTTTTTCCTTCAGTTAAATATTTACAAAAAAAAAACAAGAAATAACAAATCTTTGTTAAATGACTGACTCTTTAATGAAGAAAAGAAATAAAAAATAATGTAGCACCTGTAATTATCCACTTCTTTGATTTATGTTGGCATTCTATATTTATTTTTTATTTTGTCATTTTTATACCCTTTTTTGTTAATGCAGTATATGCACTTAACTTTGCTTCAAAATCTACAAAATTCACAAAACGCAATCATTTCCTCTTTATTTTTTCTGCTTGTTTTTTCTTCTAATACATCCCCATAATAAAAAAAAATACCACATTTCGTATTACAAATATTTAAAGTCTAAGTCAGTCAGTCACTGTAATTTTTTTTTTTTTTGTAAATCCATTCCGCAAACAGTTAACACAAACAAACTTTGGACATGATTGATGGACAACTTGGACAGTTGATTACCATAAGAACTGAAAAAGAACTGAAACAATTTATATATACACATAGAAATGGCAGGTAGCAGTGGTATTATAGGTTAACCTATAACCAGAAATAACAAACTAAGTTAAAAAAAAAAAAAAACATTAAAAATAAATAGACAGAGACAGACATAAAAATTTTATATCCATTATAAATGTATATGAATGTATGTATGCTAAGTACATAATTTAAAAAAAAAAATTTATTCTATTTCAAAACGATTTAAATTGTATTTCCTTTGGTAGAAAAAAAATAAACGCAGTAAAAGCGAAAAAAAGGAACAAAACAATGAAAATAAAACAAAAAATTGCAGTGCAATTACAGAAAATAGCCAAGACACTTAAACAAAAAAATAAATAAATAAAATCTAATAAAAAAATTGTCGTCACCTGAATTGCATTATTTTATTAATAAGTCGCCAGCATATCATCCATTGGTGCAGTAGTCGTACAAGTAATAAGTTGTAATACATTATATTATTTATTTTGTTTACATTATATTTACATCATATTATATTAACCTAATCAAGGTTTAACCCTATAAATTTTCAGCTAAAAGGCTGACAAGTTACGCACTGCGCGATTTGATCATATCAAAGCACCTTACTTTGAAATGTTTAATTAAAAATTGCAACTATAACAAATTGTGACCAGGTATGAACTTGTGACATTTAAAAATTTGTAATAATACCACACTATCTTTTCGAGGGTTAATAGAATTTACTATGAATATTTTTAATGTGATCATAAAATATAACCAAATGTTGTTTCATATTTCTGTACTTTCATAGTAAAACTAAAAAATGATTAAATGACAAATGGACTGTAGGTCAAAGAAATGTTTTCGTTTTGGGGATAACAAAGAGATATTAAAAAAAATCTGACATCAGAATTTTTAGACATTCTCTTTTTTTGTGTAAATTTCATTTCGCTCATCAAGAATAATGCAAACAGTAAGTCAACACTTTTAAATATAACAAAAAAGTGTATAAACTTTAATACGTTGACTCGAAAGGGCTTCTTATTAAAGTTAATGTTTATATGAAAGGTAACAAAAAAAAAAAACAACAAAGCAAATAAAATATAATACTGAACCTAATTCGACTTTGTAGGTTTTTAAAGAGTTTATTTTATTTTAAAAATTAAAACTGAAAAACGATTCCATAAAAATCCAATGTAAAAAAAATAAAAAAAAATAAAAGATGTGAACAGAGTCCAGGTGTCACTCAAAATCTTTAAAGTGTAATAATTAAGAAGCATTTTCTTTTTTTTTTTGTGGTTTTGTTATACAGTTGCAATTTAGAATCTTACATTTTAAGAAAGTTGAAATTAGTTAGTTTTTTTTTTTTGTTTTGAAATCACTTTGAATGAAAACCAAAGAAACCTAAAATTTTCTATTGCGGATTTATAATAAGTATAAATAAATATGGAATTGTAAGGAAGAATTGGAATTGTTTAGAAGAGTTTGGGTCGAAGAAACAATAACAACTTCACTTGGGGACGACTTCATCGATTATTTTGTTACCACTGTAATAATGAATGCGAGATTTAAGTATAGATATATTTTTCATAACAACTGATTCAAACTTAACTTCTTGTCGAAGTGAGAAGAAGAAAGCACAGGAAGTCATAGATGTTGCCTGGCCATAGTATGTTTCTTAAATAGCTATTTTCCATGAGAATCTTTTCGTGGCAGTTAGTCAGTTTTTGGAAATAAACAGAAAGTGGAACATATATTATGTTAGAAAAGTATTCCAGATATTGCATTTGGATTATTACCTATATATTCTATAAAAATAAAATAACTTTAAAAATTAAGAAAAATTTCCAAAAACTTACCTATACATCAGTTACATCTATACAGTTTTTTGATCATAATATTAAAATGTATATATTTAGACCTACCAAACTTTTTGAAAAAGGCTTAAAAAAATCTTAAATCAACATGATCATAATTTTAATTTTTTTTTTTTTTTTTAAACTATTTTTTACATGTTTTTTTTTTTTAATCTGACACACTTAGCATCATTGGATTATTATTGAATATAATCCTTACATTTCATTCATATAATTTACAACCTGTTCTTATAATTAAAGTGTTTATGAATTCATTAAATTAAAATTGAAAATCAAATCATAAAAATTTAATTCATAATTTAAAAATATCTTTAAATAATACACCAATGAAATTTTTTTATAATCATAGCATGAGGTCTAGTCATAATGACATCATAATAATATTATTATACTGAATATCCTTATTATAATGTTTAGCTCTTTACATCTTCAATCCATTTATAATAGTTTTGATTAGTTTTTGATTATAATCAACATTAAAATTTTGATTTTATGAGCATTCTTTGAGACTTTAGATTCGAATTATTGTTGTGTGTCGCGGATATTTCATTTTCGATTTTAAATTAAACTTTCAATATAGAATAGTTTAATTTGAATTTTAAACAGAACCGGCAGATTTTTTAAATTCATTTTGTATAGCAGATGTGAAATACAAAATTACAAACCAAACCGATATATTAATACTAAATCTATGGGTTCTAACTATATTGTTTTGTATAATATAATATTATAATAAGTCAAAGTTCTTGAAAGCAATTCAGATGATCCCTATTTTATTTCAGTACAAAAATCTTATATATACTTTTTTCTTTTATTGTTTACACTTTATTTTGAATCTTTTTAAAAGTTTAAGATCAGAACTTTTTATTTTTAATGTGAAATTTATGGATTTTCTTTCAATAAAAAAAATCTCTTAAAGCCCTACTTAGGCTTATCACTCTTAAATTTTTACTTTATGTATATATAGTTTTAAACAAAATAAGTTAATATCGTCACTTATGTATATATATTGTAACCTTTAACAATTAAAAATAAATGCCGTCAATTTTCGTTATATAGCCTTAAAAGAAGTTACCTAATTTTATGACCAGGTTTGTTTTTTTTTTTTTTTCGTTAATTTTTGTACCCTGATCCCATACAATTTTATGAAAATTATGGTGACATTTAATGACGGTAAAAAGGAATACATTTTTTTTTTTCACTTTTTTTTTTAAGAATTTAATGGTGCCGGTCACCACAGGTATCCCCATCACCTTCATTTTTTTTTTTTTTTATTTATTTTTATTATTCTTCGTTTACTCTTTTTACACGTAACTTTAGTATTCTTGTATTGTGTTTCATGATTTGCTATCTCTTTCTAAAATTCTTTTATTGCTATTTTAGTTTTTTTCGTTTTAATATACAAAAAAAAAATATATACATATAATAAGAAAAACCCCATAAAAATGAAGAGGGCAGTAGCAGTTAAAAATGAAATCAAATGGATAGTAAAAGAAGAAAATTGTTACTTAAATTTTAATCACATAAATAACACCATAATCTGAATTTATGGGGAGCATTTAAATAAAGTCTTTGTATTTTTTTTTTTTTTTGGGTCATTTATAAGAGTATTTTCGGGCTAGGCCAATTCTGCTTTTCCGTTTTTTTTTTTGTTTTGATGTTGTTTGTCTCTTTTTTTTTAATTCAATTGAATTTTTAGGTGGACAAAACATTAAATCTTTAATATATGATCTTTTTGTTTTTTTTTTCATTCTGTTGTATTTTGGGTGTTATGGTAGCTGAGCTAAAAAAAAAAAAAAACTGTGAGAATGAATAAAATATTCTAAATTATGATTATAAGGTTATTTTAATAATGGTTTGTTATTCATTTAAAAAATAAAATGTATATTTTATACTGATGTAATTTATATATGTACATATACATATTATGTATAGGTATAGGTATTTTTTTTTTTTTAAATATTATTATTGAATATTAAAGATTAAATGGTCTAAAGCCTTTAAATTTCTAATAAAATATTATTTATTTTCATGTTTTTATCTTTTAAACGAACATCTTCAAAATAATATTCTAAAAATTATTTGAAAGGAACCATTCATTAAAAATTTTTATCACCCAAAAATCATTTTTGAATTTCAGTTTTTTGAAATTTACAAAAGAGGCATCATGCCATATTTATATATGCGTGTAATTCCACGATTTATACTGAAATTTGACTCTGCAGTGTAGATACGGTCACTGAAAATTAAATTAGTATAAAAGAAATCGGTTCTACTAAATCAGTTGTTTTAAAATGGTGTTAAATGAATGAGCATGTGCATGTGCATGTGCAATGCAAATTGAAAAATAAGTGCATTTCATTGTAACCAAATGCACTCTTGGAAACAATATTTAATTTGCATACAACATATAATAAGAAAATCTCTGATCATTTTATTGGATTTTAAGAATCGTAAATATGTTCTAACATGCATTTATATAGTTTAATAGGCTTATCCAATAAACTAATCAAAAGTTTAGTTAAAATTAATTTTTATTTAATACTATGGCATTTTATAAAAAGTATGACCCAAAGGTAGTAAACCATGAAGAAAAGTATTCAATATATTCAAGTAAGCAATGATTTGGATCTTAAATCTATTCATAATTTTTTTTATACTCATATAAATTTATTAAAAGCCTAATGAGATACTGATTTTTTGTTGCAGAAGAAATACTTTAATTTAATGATTACTTCAATGAATTGTGAAAGGAAGATTGAAACGTTTTTGAAGTTTTTTAACTTACAGTTCAGCCTCAGTAATTTCAGTTTTAATCTTTGCTAATTAAATATGACTGCCAAAAGCATATAAGCAATGTACAAAATTGTATCAATAAAAAATAAATCAAAAATATAGTTTTTTATCAAAACAAATTTCTGACTCTGATTTAAGAGTTTCCATCATCCGAGTAATTCTTATTAATTACATATGGAAACATACAAATACAATAAGGCATGTTTTCAAAGGTTGATTCAATATAAGAAATGACAAAATACTAAATCAAAATACTATTATATTTCTCACAAACTTTCGTTTCACTCTCATTTATTGCTTCGATGCTAAAATATAGGAAGGGATTTGACTTCCTTAACAAATTTATGCAAAGCAATGTTTGCTCGATTAAAAAATTCTTCACCTTAACATAAGTATTAACAAGCTCGAGATGATGTCACTTCTTTACTCAATTAACTCTGCTGCTTTACAGTTGGGTTTCTAATTAATATAATTTTCAGGATCCTTCACTTTGAATATATCCAACTAAATTTATTCTTCGAGCTGTATTCTGAAATACATTTTGTAGCGATCGAATGTATTTAGGTATTAAAGATTTTATATAACATAAATCCTTGCCTATTGAAAATTTGAAAGAAAACTTTATATAAAATTGACTGCAATGGAAACGTTATTATGGGAAGTTTTTAAAATTAATTGCAAACATAAACTCTTTAAATCTTTATTGCAATATCGTCTAATTGACATCAATGATTTAATTACAATACAATAATAAATTTTATTGAATATTTCAGAGTAAAAAACGCTTGCATATATTATATTTCATAGTTAAAATGTAAATTGAAGATTTGCACATGGTAAATTAAAACCATTACCTACCAATTTAAAATAAACTGGAAAAATTTTTAAAATCTTCAATTTTTACTCAATTAGTTTTGGAAATTATTCCAGATAATTTATAGTCTCACATATACCTATTATTGTAATAACATATAAAAAAAAGTTTTGCATGCCCATTAAATAATTAAAATATTACAAGTACTCCATAAATTATAAAATCTTAGAAAGAATCTTATAGAAGTATGTATTTTTATTTTTTTATTTTTTCATTTCAATTCAGTTCAGCTGTAAAATAACTATTGAAAAAAATAATTATCCTGATGCGTCTTCACTTTAACAACATTGAAAACAAAACATCTTGTTTTATAATTTATGAACTATACTTCACAGGACATCTATTTATCTAATTACAAGGACATTTCTACAATAAATTTCAATTTCATATTTCTTTTTTGTCACAATCACTGTCAGACATCCCCTGGTCCTAAAAATAAATAAAAACTAAACAAAAAAACACAACTGAAATCTAAACACTGAGAAACCATTAATCACAACACAAAAATTGACCATAAAAAAAAACAAAAACACACAAAAAAAAAATAGAAACACACACAAAAAAATCTCTTAATGGATTCTACAAAAAAATGACAGGATATTTAGAAGTCAAGATTCAAAAAAGTGGTGTGCATTCGAACAGATAGGATCCTGCTTTTTTAATTTTTTTTATTTTTGTGTAGAATACTATGAACATTATGAAAGTTGTTACCCCTTATAGGGTAATTTATGGTCTAAATTTTTTTTATTTAAAAAAAAACATGTACATCTATCTCTTTCTTTTTTTTATTGTTTAGATTTCTTCTTTTTTATTTTTTGCAAAATTTTGCATTTTTAAATTGGATTTTGTTACCAACATTCTATAAAACTGTCAAAAATTGAAAAACTAAAAGTAAAAAAAAAAAAAATATTACGAAAACAAAAGCGATCCTTGATCCTGATACTTTTTAGTTTATAATGTTAGTATTTACTTTTAAATATTGGCTAAGTGTTGTATATGTGTATGTGTTATTATGACTTATGGTCAATAATAGAAGAAAAAGGCATACCTAACTAAAAATTCAAAATAAATATGCGACCATTAAATTATCCCTTTTGTGTATTCTTTTTTTTTTTTTTTTGTTTTTTGCACACAACAACAAAATAGGGAAGAAACTCATTTTATGTTTAGGGTGAGAGTTCTATTTGGTAAGTTGTAAATCTTGTTTGAACAAAAAAAATAACATAAAAGAAATTGCAAAATATATTCTGCAGTGCATGTAATCGCTTTTGTGCAGAACTTTTTTTTTTTAGTTATGGTTTTACAATAGAAATCCTGTGAAATTGAATGAAGATTAGAAAAGCAATTAGAATAAAAACCAAATATAGAATCAAAAACTTAAAAATTCACTTTTTGTTTTTTATCTTGATTTTCTTATTGACTATTCGATATAGGCTCATTCTATGTAATGGTCAGCAAAAAAAAAATTTTAATTTATGTGAAAAGGAAATTAATCGTATACAAAGGAAAGATGATCACATTGTATTGTACAGTTTTTGATACTAATACTAATGTGTTCTTTCATAATATAAAATGAACAATTTAAATTTTTAAATAAGAAAAAAATGTTCAAATGGTTAGTAAAATAAAAGTCTTATGTTCGCAATTTTATTTTGAAAGTTGAAGATGAACTTAAAATTTAATTAAAGGTTTTAAATCATATTTATACCCGTACGATAGGATCGGGTATAATAAAATTACTCCTCCGTTTGTAACACCTCGAAATAAGCGAGCTAGATATACTTTCAAAGGTATGGATCGGATCAGGAAAAAATTCTAATACGATTGAGCCATGTCCGTCCGTCCGTCCGTCAGCACGCTAACTCAAAAACTAAGAAAGCTAGAATCTTAAAATTTACACAAAATATTCTGGGAGTAATTTGTAGGTTCCCTATTTTTGTTGGTTGAGTTTGGAGCAAACCTTAGGGTAGCTCTCGAACACCTAACTTTTAGATCCCCACATTTCTTTTTGAAATAGAGCTATGAAATTTTAACTACTGATAAATCTCACAAAAATATTAATTTTAATTTTAATAACTTTTTTTTGTAGCCCCACCCGTTACTGGGCTACAGCTCCCCAAAGGTTCAAAAAAGCTCTATATTTAAATTGTTATAGCACAAGTTGTATGAGGAATATCTTCATTTTGAAAACGCCAAACGATTACTGCTTTTATTAGCTTTAAAAGAATATATATAATAAATATATATTTGTGGCATACGGTGTCTTAATTTATCGTTATGCGAAACTAAAATTTTGCAAAATACTTTAACCCTTCTATCTTCTAAACGGTTTAAGTTGGAAACTTGAAATTTTGACAGAAGTTAGATCTATGAAAATAAGTATGAGCCATTTCAGAAATTTTTTCATTTTTTTGTATCACTCCCCGTTTAGGAGCTGTACGAGGTCAAAAACTGAAAATTTCCTATTTTTAAACACCTGTAACTTGAACACCTGTTAAAATTTTTTTGAAGTAACACACAAAAATTAAAGCTTCAACATTATCCTCTTATTTCCGTTAACAACTTTTTTTAATAATATAGGGTTAGTTTATTATTGACGAAAGTGTTACTTGATTTTTTCAAATTTTCTAACAAATTTCTTTAACGAATTTTTTGCATTTTGTTTTACTCGATAATTTGAAATTGTTGAGGATATAATGCGTAGTACATAAAAATGGAAATAAATAAACAACATAACGGTTGCTTGAAGAATTTTTATTTATATGATATTGATATATAAACATACTTATATAATATCATGTTTATTTACATATCGCATATGTCACTAGTGAATGAATAATAAGAGTATAGATTTATATTATATAGCGCCGTATTTACATACAGATATGTATTTTATTGTACTTGTATTTAAAATTATATTTACTATTTTGTACTAAGTAAATTTAATATACATTTACTGCTTAGTATTAAATGGTACTATAGAATATTTGAAAAAGTTTTGGATTGATAATCGTTATATATAGTAGTATCGTTATCGATAATCGTTATATATAGTATCTGCTTCTGAAGAATGTACATATAAACATATAGTTTGAATATATGTACAACCCATAGTTCTAGAAATTATAAAATTCACCCAAATTATGTTAAAATACTAAAATATTAAAAAAATAATATTGTAAGCAGAGTGACACGCTGTGAACATACTAACGGTTCGTACGGGTATCTAAGAGTTGACAAAGTTAACTGTATTCTTTCTCGTTTTTTGATAAAATTTGAGTTCTCTAATAAATGAGGATAAAAAATATAATACATAAATCAAAATATTTAATTAGTTATCTGTTCCTTTCTATAAAGTTTTTTGTTTGAAGACAAATTTTCGAGTACCTATGATTTGAAAAAAAGAAAACCAAAAGAATGTGAGCTTAAAATCAAATTTTTTCAAGTTCTATATAATTTTAATCAATTGTTAAAATCATTACAAGGACCCTATTGCATTCATCACTTATCACTAATCAAATAATCAAATAATCTTCTTATTTTTTTTTTAAATGAGTGGTTTTTACTAATCAAAACTGTATTGAAATTATTTCAAATAATTGGTGCTAGTGCAACAAAACTTATCACAAAATTGATTATTTAAATATTTTATTAGTGATAAGTGGTTGATGCAATATAGGACCCTGCATGTTTTCTGACTGATTAGTTTAAGTATAAAATATGAATTTAATCTTAGTTTTGTATAATGAATCTAACCATTTACTTAGATTTAAATCCAAGTAATTTCTATGGTGAGTTCATTCTTTTGAAGACAATTTATATGTAAGTTATTTCAAATGACTCCTTAACTAAATTAGAGGCTCTTAAAATCTGCTAAAAACTTTTTGGTTTTTTCTAATTACTTACTATAGAATTTAATTTAATTTCGATATGCAATTTGTAAAAAATCCACTTTCTAAAACTAATTTAGGATTTCGTTTCAAATAAAATTGAACAGAATCAACATTCAAAAAAATCTTTTATTATTTTTTTTATTTATTTTTAGTAACTTAAATTTCCTTATTCAAATATTATTTTTTTCTTTTGTATACAAAAAACATTTTTGCGAAAGCGATAAAAAAAAAAATTTAAATTAACAAAAAGGACCGAAGTGAAAATTCCCATTTTTAAAAGGTATTCATCCAATACACAAAAAGATCCTTAGATCCTGTTTCTTATATTTATTTTGATTCATTTCATTTTAATCAAACAAAACATTCTTTTAACTTTACAATATGATGTATTTTCTACTAAAAAGTCATTAATTTCATTTTACCATTTTTTTTTTTTACAATATTCACAAATGAACCGTTTTTACTTTATTCTCAAAAAAAAAAAAAAAGGAACAAAAAACAAACCGAAATAAAAAGTGAAAATTGCAACATCATTTTTAATGTTTAGAAGGATAAATTACAAAATATTAGTAACAAAAATGAAAAATATAAAAACAGGACTAACAAAAAAGAGGATAATTTAGAATTTATGCAAACTCATTTCGATAAAATAAACATTCAAAAAAAGACCAGAAAATAAAAGGAAAGGCAAAAAATAAAAACACCATCTCTTAATGATAAATGATATCCTGTGAATATATATATATATATATGTCGTTTTTTGTGCCATTAAAATAAAAACAAAAACAAAAACAAACTTTATTCAAAAATTAAAAATATCTAGTGAAATTTTTGGTTTTTACAGGTTTACTAGTCATTCCGATAACAGTAGATTAGAGCTAGTATATGATTATTAATAAAAAAAAAAACTTCAGTCTGTTTAATAAAACCTTTTACGACTTTATAAATTATCTGATTGTCTATTTATGCAATTAAATCTATTCAAAATAACTTCATCTTAGAATGTAATCAACTTTTTGGGGTTTGTTCAGTTCATGAGAAATTATAAGCAAAACAAACGTAATGCTGTACCTAATATATAAAAAAAACTTCTTATTTGTTTTACAACTAAAGTATCTAGAGATTCAAGAAAGGGAGCTATAGATATTAATAGGCTAAGTTATCCAAATTTAGAATATATACAAGTCAAATATTTTTATTTATGCTTTTATTCACGAAAACTGAAAATATTCAATTTAATTAAATACACTGCTCTGTTTTATGTAATGTTTCTTAGATAGATTTTTTTTTCCACCCCAATGAAATAAACTTGAAATTTAACAAATCGTTCGGAAAGGATCGCCAGTATTGTATATAAAATTAAAGATATTTTTCAAATAATTCAATGTTGTTCCTCTTCCTGAATTAAATTTATTATTACAGATGGAATTTCGATAGATTTAGAATCTTAGAACCTTTTTTAATAAGATTCCTAGACTGGCCTTAAGTTTTACGCTTTTTATTGATAAAGATCTAACTAACTCGTCAGTAATCACTAAACGTAGTGCACCTTCGAAACGCCAGAACAATCTATTTACTTATTTCATATTTAGGAATAGAAGGTTCTTTTAATATATATCTTTCATGGTTGCAACGATAATACATTGCGTAGAACGGGAATCGTTTGAAAGTTGCTATGAAGATAAAATAGCATTTTTGATTCCATTGCAATCATTAAACACTCATCTAAACAGAATGAGTAAACAATCAATAACGATAAGTTTATTTCATTGCTGAAAAGCTTTCGGATCTTAAAATGTATGTATGTTTGAACTTATTTATGTATCCTTTAGTCCTATTTAGTCAAAATAACTTTTGTTCATGTAACTTTCTTAAAATTTTACTTCATCTATTTCAGCTAACGAATATCGATCTCTACTTACCGATGGGCAGATAGACAAACGGTTTGAAAATCTATACTAGCAAAGAAAGTAATTGAAAATACAAATATTTATTTTAAAACCAGAAACTGAATTAAACAAAAAACAAATTAAAACCACATTCAATTTAACAGGATATTTTAATGATCTCCTGATTGTTTACTATAGAACATTTTACTTGTTTATATTTCTTTTAAATTATAATATTGTGGACATAATGACGTTTAAAAAAGCAAAAAAAAAAACAAATATCCGAATGATAATGACATTTTAATAAATTAATCATCTGTCAATATTTATTCAAAGAGATGATGACTTAGTAGAAAAACAACAAAAAGAAAGCAAAGTCAAAGTTTATTAAAAAAAAAAACCAAATTTTTTTTTTATCATTAAATAATTTATAAAATAAATAATGATGGTAGGTCCTCTTCACTTATTTTGGACTATGGTTATTATATAGTAGCAAGTAGAACTAAATACAATAAAAAGTCATGATTTTTTTTTGTTTTTTGAAATGTCATTGTTGATCATTTTGTCATTCTGTCATTTAAAATCTGCTTTTACTGATAATTTCACACTAAAAATTTATTTTATTTTTATCCTGGACTTTGTTTTTTTTTTCTCTCATGATATTTTCTTTCTTTTATATATATATATATTTTTTTTTTTGTTTTTGTCATATCATTTCGTATTTTTAAAGTTAAAAGTGGTGGTCGAATTAATTTGTTAAAAATTAAAGAAGGAAATATAAAATATAAAGTCATAAAGTCAAGTATCATTTATTACAAAATTAAAAATAAAATAAAAATAATCAGGTGTGGTCAGGTAAAAAAAAATATAATTAATATTAAATAAAAGAGTTGTAAAAGAATTGTTTGATTTCAATCAATTTTCTACAGAATTTTATAAAAAAGATGAACATCTGCCTCTGTGTTTAAAATTAAAAAACAAAAAAAAAGAAATAAACTTTTGACATACGAATCATTAATTATTGTGGCATTTAACTGGAAATAAACAGCTGTTAAATAAAAAATAAGTAGGTGTTGGAAATATTTCTTATAAAATGATTTATTATTAAAATAAAATTTTACAATAATTGAAAAATACTTTTTTTTTTTTTTAATTAAACAATTGAATCATATTTTTTTGTAAATTGGTTTTGATGTTTTAATTGGTTATGATATAAAGATGTAATATGACGTATAAATTGTAATAATGGAAATGTTTAATTTTCGTATGTTTTCCGTCAGTTTCAATTAGTTATAAATACATATTATTGCACAATAAATAATATTTCAACACAAATTCGGCCATTAAAAAAAATTATTCGAATAATGAAAAAGAAAATTGAAAAACAAAACTGCTAGATCTTATCTTTAAAATAGTTTTTCATTTAATTATTGTTTTTCACCTATTATTATCCTAACTCTACACTTTATAAATGTTATCTTAATTTTAATTTCGCCTCTATTTTTCTTGAGTTTTGGTTTTCGATTTCCATCAGATAATTCATTTTCAATCGAGCGTCTACGATATCCTCAATTAATGTAATAAATAATTAATTTTTAATAAAACTGTTTAAAAAATATTTTGTTTTTTGAGAAACAAAGGCGTGTGCGCAGTAAATTCGTCTCGTTTCATTTATTATTAGACTTTTTATGCTCAAAACATATTATAAAAACAAGATTGAAAAATAATGAGCATATTTACTGATAAAACTTGAAAGACATATTTGCAAAAAAAAACCAAAAACTTTGAAAAAGAAAATGGCAAAAACCTTTGAAAAAGAAAATTACGTCAAACGTTAATTTTTTTAATTTTATATTTTAGGTTAAATTTTTGCTACACTTAGGTCTAAAAATATTTTATAAATTTACGCATATTTAATTAGAAAACGAAAAATGAAATTCCAGAATTTCAATTTATTTATCCATTCCAAAAATTTTAATGAAGTACAGTGTTAGGGAGGCCTCAAGTGCCAATTCCTACACTGTGGAAATTCGTAGGTGGTTCAAACTTGTTATGGAAATTCATTTATTGTGAGAACTGCTAAAATGTGCAACATGTTTCTATCTAATATGTTCCCCTATACGATAAAAACTTACCATTTTACAATTTGCAACGTTTTAAAAAGCACTTATATAGATTCGTTTCTAACTTAGCCTCCAACTCTCCCTTACTATCCTATTGGCTTCCCAATTTATTTTCCTCTAAGCCACGTCTGCATATCTATTTACATATTTATGTACAAAGGGGTGTTTGATTAGCGTGTAAAAAAAATTCTTATTTGACGCTTTTAGCTCTTTTTACAACTACCATATTTTCCTCTAAAATTAATCGAAGAACTTCACATTTTACAATGTTTAATTATTGTCAAAAACAAAAAATTTTTACTTAAATAGAAAAATTAAAGTATTTTGAAAAATTTTACAAAGTTTTTGCATCCGAAACAGATCTGATTATTTTACAAGTTTGAGAAAATCTATTATTCACGGAGCTAACAAAAGTAAAATGAGCTTACAAAAAAGTTGACATATTCACACTTCCCAATACTTTATCCTATTAGAAAATTGTTATTCTATACTGTTACATTATTGCAGCTAAACTTTAATATTTATAATAATTGTAGCAAAGTTTGAGAAATATTTTTAAAATATTCATAACTTTATGCAATAATATTTGGAGAAAAAACTTTTTGGCATGTTATCAATAAAATTATTTATTAAAATTATAAAAATTACAATTCAAAGTGAATCTCATTAACCAAAGTTAAGAGTTAAATGCGATATAAATTTACAATTTTTATTTATTTTTATAACTGTGTACGTACTAACGTATACCACTAATATTTTAAAGACCTAAATAGAATTTAAAGTCCTACTTATATTGTTTTAAGTATACAAAGTTCTTTTTTGGGAATAAGATTTTACATAACTTAATGCATTTTTGGAAAAATTCTTGTGATATGGAATTTTTATGCCAGAAATGATTATACTTTTAAATAAATGTATAAACAAATAACTTCATCACTAGAGTATAATTCTGATTTCTGCGGAGGCTTTTCTCTCCAGAAAGAGAGTATATTTTCATTCTTATTACATGGAGAATCATTATTTTCTTCTTCAATTTCATCTTTCTATACGTAGAATTTGAAGCATCGCCTCTTTTTGAAATGTTACATTAAGCCATTTCAACCTATAAATGCCTCAGCACCAGAAAAATAGCTCTGAGTATGAATGAATTCAATTATTTTAGCTATCTATAGCTGTTAAACAATCTTTATAAATAGTAAGATCACTAAATTAATTAAAATGAAATTCAATATAGCCATAATATAAGCCTTGTGGTCACGGAAGTGGTAGCAAAACGATGCTAACGCGCTACTTGCGATCTTTATTCTAACCGACAGGATCAGCCACTTATACTAATCAACTAGCCATATTAAGCCGCCGTGTACGCAGGAAAACACAACGTTTTTGGATATGTCTCATATATAATATTTAAAAATTATTTAAAAATTAAACAATCAATTTTTACTTTCTATTTTCAGTTAACCTTAATCAAATGAAGGAATCTTAAAATCTAATTGTCTAATTATCATGAAAATACTTATATATATTGTAAAAATAAATACAAAGAACATACAATATAAATACTTTTTGTAATTAATATTTTTCAATAGTTTCAAATTTTATATTTAATACCGAAGAATCTTTTAAAAAATTTCCTGTTTTCCTTTATTATATATTATAAACCATTTAAAAAAAAAAAAAAAGTATGTACATATTTTAAATAGCAAAATTCTTTTTAATCCGATTACTTAAAAAGGAAATTTTTATTTCATTATAGGATTATAGGTTCATAATAGTCATATTAATGTTGTATTCATTTACTAATTACATACAAAGAAAAAAAAATTTTTTTTTGCACCTATGACTACTAACTTTATGCAAACACCTCATTTTCAATTTAATGTAATCCTTATTGATTTATTGTCAATCATAGATTTAAAATTCTTTTAATATTAAGATATAGGTACATAATATGTTAATAGAACTTAACATTCTTTTGTTATTCAATATAAATGTTTACATTTCAATAATCTGTAATTTCTTTTTATTTAAATTACCCACCTTCCTATTCACGAAAAAAAAAAAAAACTAAAAATTAAAATATGCAATAAATTTCTTTTTCATTTTTATTTTAAGGCTGAGAAAATTTTTAAATTGAATATCTCATAGTAACAGCTGTTACAATATGACTCATTTTTTTTTTTTATCTTAGAATTATTTTACAGTAAAATTATTTTCTTCGAGAAAGATTATAGAGGAAAAAATGCAAATTTTTAAATCTGATTTTGTCAAAACTAATCTTCCGCTTTTTCAGATTTACATTTTTTATGATTTTTTTTTTTTTTTATTGTTAAAGTCCACAAAAGGACGACTATTTGATAATATACAGTATAAAAAATAAATAAAATCAAAACAAAATAAACATTTAATCTGGCACTTATTTGTACCCAAATTTGTACAAAAAAAAAACAAAAAAAAAAAAATAAAACAGATTTTAATCTTTAACAGAAAACAAAAATAAATTAACATGCCATCAGCTTTGCCACTCTAAATGTCAAAATTGACACCTTTTTCTTTACTTTTTTACTTTTTTTTTTAGCAGAAAATTTTTTTCTTTTTATTCATACAATATAAGGGGGATAGACATACAAAGGGGAAATAATGCAAAAGAACAAATCATCTGTTGATGATATTCAAAGGTTCTTCTTTACAAAATTCAACGATGCCGAAATACCTAAAAAAAAACAAGAATAAGAAAAACTAAAAAAATCGACGTGACTACGTAAAATCAAAAACCAGAACAACATCGAAGTTGAAAAATAATAATAAAATAAAAAAACAAGAAAAAAAAGAAAACTCAACTTTGCTTCTGGTTCATTTTCTTAAACACAAAAAAAAAAAAAACAAAAAAAAATTAATTTCAAATCCATCAAAGCGCGAGAACGCTAACAACACAAACCAACAACGAAAAATAAATAAAAAAGTAAATAATATACTGCAGAATATATATTTAAAAAAAAAACATGGTACAGTGGATTCAGAATAATTCTTATATAGTGTTGAATTTCAATTTAAATTTTGTTTTTTTTTTTTCGTTTAATTTTAAAATCTCTTTTTATTCAAATTGATGGCTTGGCCACTAAAGTTTTGTGTTTCCTTTTTTTTTTGTTTTTTTTTTTTTATTTTTAATTTACCTCCTCTAGAAAATGTTAAAGGCAGTTGGCGGCGGTATATTGCATACATAAATATCATGAATATGTTTTGTGATGAGCAGTCAAACCATTTGCCACTTCAGATTAATTTCATCGTCATCTTAATTTTTTTTTTTTTGTTTTTTTGTTTTTTGACTTTTACTTTTAAAGTTGATATGAAACAGAAAATAAGATTCACTAAAGAAAAAGAAAAAAATAATAATAAAAAACAAATCTTCAAGAGTTCTTTTCTTTGATTGGACAGAATCTCTGTTTTATATCATGCAATGCAGTGCTTAAGATAATTTTTTTCTAATTCAAAATCACTTATGATTTCGACGTGCGCAGCACTGTTTTTTTTTTTTTTTTTGGATGTAAGAGATTAAAGTCCTTTTTTTATCATTTTACCTTTATTGACTTGATAGATAAATTGCTATTATTGAAAAGTATTCAAGAAAATTGAAATGAAAAGGACCAGATCCCATTTTGTTTTATTTTTATTTAAATAATAAAAGTAGTGACTTATTTCGATTCATAAAAATTATCTTAAAGGAAATTTTTAAATTGTCCATAATGTCATTAACCCTTAAGTGCTAAAAATTATTTTCGATCAAAACTTAATAATGTAATAAATTTTTTTTTTAATACTCAAACTTTCATAATTAGAATCACATTATGTAAGTGACCAAATTAGTAAGAGATGTGGTACTCTTTATTATTTCATCATCACTAAAGTATAATTCTACAATTTTGATACAATAGTATAGCTGATACTTTAAAATTTTAAAAGCTAAGTAAGAGACTACAGTATTTAATTCAGAATAGTATGATATGCCATTTTAATTGTGGTGCATTCAAAATTTAGTTTGTATGTACTTAAGATCCATCCATTCATATTGAGTATTTCTTTAGTGTGTTCATTTAACAACAGATTGTAATGTTTATAAACTTTTCTGTTTACAAAATTTTTTTTTGTATTTGTATGTGTAACAAATTACTTTTACATAACCCATTCAAAAACATATGGATATCTATTTAAAATGTACTACACATATTTATTCTACCTAAAGCAACTTATTATTTTGTATTGCCTGAAGTAGTTTTTCTTTATAATAAATCATTTTCATTTTCTAATCACTTATATCTATGATCAATTCATCTTCATTATGTCATACTGTTTTGAGTGCATTCAAATATTTCTATCAATTTTAAATAAATTTTACATAAAGTAAGAAAAAAATTCAAATCAAAACCTCAATCAAGTCAATTTTAAAGAACAAAAATTTAAAAACAAAAAATTAAGTACCATTAGAGACTCATAAAATATACAACCATATCTAAGATAATAACCACAAAAAAAAAAGATAAAAAAACAAAATGGATTGAAGCGAGCAATATTATATACTCATCGTTATAATAAAGTTTCTATTATTAGTTTAAAAAAAGAATTTTTTTAACTCAACTCAAATTTTACTTCAAAAAACTAACAACAACAAATAAAATAAAATAGAAGTGTTTTCTCATTAGCTTTTAAGTACAAAATGATTTTAAGACAAGTGAGTAATATTAAATACGGTATTCGATTTAGGTTGTTTAAAAAAGATTAAAGTTGTATTTATGATAAAACTTGTCTAAATAAGTTACTTGAACAAAAATCTAATAGTTATTAAAGTTCATTCCTAAACAAGAAAGCTGAATTACATTTTGGTATGTTTAATCAAAATACTTTTAAGTTAACCAGTCTTCAATCTTTTTTTTTTATATTGAAGACCCTCCTTCAAGTTCGATCTGCCTCAAAATTTAATATTTTGTCGTAAAACAACTATAGCTAAAAATTTATAAATAAATAAAAGATTCTCATGATATCAAAGATATATATAATAATGTGCTACTAAGTTACAGGCATGAAAATGTTTTCAAAAATAATAGTTTCGGACTGGGTAAGAATTTTTTCACAATTACAATACTTTCTTTATATGCTACGCACATAAGAAACTACAAAAGACTTCTTTTTTTGTTTTACTTAATAGTACCGTGAAATCCATTTACATCATCATAAACAACTTTTGAGTGTTGAACATTATATTCAAACAACATTTACAACAATGACAGCAAACAAGAATTTTAAAAATACCTACAGTCAACATCAATGTTGATCCCGATGCAGATACGATTTAAAATTTTAAAATTTTTCTTGTTGTTTTTTGTTTTTTTTTTTTTTTAATTCATTTTCTTTTTAAAGATATTGATAATGTTGATATTGATGATGATGATGACAAGCATATCGAATTAATGCAGTAGCAAAATATATTGTGGCAATAGTGACAATGTCAATGAATATGTATAGTAAAAGCAACGATTGTGGCGGTGGTAATGATGTTGATGTTGATTGTTGATGTTATACTGATGATGATAATAAAGATTATTGTGATGGTGGTGGCATTCATTTAAATTAACAGAAAACAAAAAAAAAAAAAATTAAAACTAAAACTAAAACAGAAGAAAAGTTATAGTTATGCCAATGAATTTTAATAGCTATTAGTTTATTCTCGCTTGATTTTCTTGATTTTCATTTTTATACATATTAATTATGTAATGTACATATTATAATGTATGATCTAGTTTTAGATATTTTTGTTGATTAAAATTCTAACGCTTTGCTATTTACTGATATTACCCCCCTTGTCGTTGTTGTTATTATTATAGTTATTGTAAAAATGTGACAGCGAGCGGCGGTATTCAATTTTATCGTGACAATTTAATACGAATGTCGGTGTTTAATTTTGAAAACTGAAATATTTTTTTTTTGTCTATGATATTTTTTTTTTTTCTTTTTTGAGAATTGAAGTGTTAGGCTGTTTGCTGTCAGATTTTAAAGAGAATAAGAAAAAAATTGAACAGAATCTGTTAATTTATTTATATATGTATGAGATACAATACATTTTTATTAACCATAAAAGCTATTATATAAATGTATATTATATACCTATATTTATATATACCTAAAATATATGCTCGTATGTATGTGTATATGTATATATGAATATGAATTCAAATACATGTTATATGATTTCAATTTCTAAATATATAAAGCCTCATGGTGGTAAAGATATGGAGAAACTTTTATTAAAATGGTAATGCACCATTTTAAAATAAAAATATCTATAAAACAACCATTTTGTTTTAATGCCATGTCATATAAAAGATGATGGGATTTGATAATGTTTAAAATAATATCTAATATAAAAAAAAATGTCTGATGACGACTGAGGCAACAAAAAAATATCATATCAATGACGAAAGATTGATTCAAAATATATACGATGAAAGAAAGAGATAGAATTAAATTTTCTATTTAAAAAGTTGGTACTTCAATTTTATTCAAAAAAAAACAAAAAAAGGAAAAACACAAAAATTAAAAAGGAAATCGCTTTGTTGACTGCTTTGCTCACTCATATAGAGCAATAAGACAGATTTAATGGCTATAGTTTTGATGATTATGCTCATAGCGGTAATTTTTACTTTGATCCAAAAAATTGATAGAAATTTTTTCTGTTATAGGTTATTGTTGTTGATTTTATCTTTTTTCGTCTTTAATTTATTTTTATTTTAAATTTATTTTTATTTGTTCTATTAAATGTTTTTTTTTTTCAACTTATTTTTTTCATTTTAATTTAAAAACATTTTTTTTTTTCTTGCCAAGTGCTTCTTTTGTTGCTGCTAATATAAATTTAAAAATTGTTGTAATCAAATTGTTGCGTTTAAACGATTTATGATGATTGATATTAAATCTATTATAATATGGTATGTGTATGTATTTATTTATTTTAAAGTAAAAATTTAAATATTTACTAGAATATATGTATGTATAGGTATATATTATTGTTTAGAAAGAAAGAATATAAAATAAAAAAATAAAAAAAGAAATTTAAATTACATTTAATAGTGACAATTGAATTTACAATTATTCAATTAAATGATCAAAAGGAATAAATTTAGATGATGGTATTGAATATATGGACAGAAATTTTTATTATTAGCTGATTTACATGTATGTACATATGTATTTAACCATATTTAACATATAGTTTTCTCTTGCATTGAGTTATTTTGAGGCTTAATGTTGGGAACAACCAAAATCAGAAACATCAGACAATTAACATTAAGTATTTTTCTGAACATTTCAGCAAACTTCAAACTTACGGTTGGATAAATCAGTTCAATAAATTTTACCAAACTTATCTTATTTTTACCTCATAGTCATCTCAATTCCTTGCTAGTTGCTCTATGTATATATGTATAAATATATGTTATAATAGTAGTTAAAATGTTATAAAAGGTTCAATAATTTTTTGTATATATGTGTATAATATACTATACGCCAAAAGAATTGCAAAATAGCCCTGCGAAATATATAGTTAAATGAAAGAGTACCTATTTTTTAAACAAATTTAGAAAAGGGGGAATACTCGTTTTCCAAAATCAATTTAATTAAAAATTATGAATAAAGTTATTTAATATAAACTTAAAAATGTGTTTTATATATGAAAAAAAAAAAAATTGATTTTTCTTTTTATCATCCTACCCAAAAACATTTTATCATAACTGAAAAATTAAAAAGGCTAAAATAATCAATAAAATTATGTTAGGTTCAAAATAAGTACTTAAACGAAACAACCCATACTTTTGACAAATATATATTTATATACATACGTATGTATAATCTGAAAGGTTATTAATTATTATTTGACATATCTAATGGTAATCATTGCCCGATCTATAAGGCAAATAGTTTCCAAGACATTTACCATTATTTAAGTAACCAAAATTTTGAAACTTATTTACCCCTTTCTGTTAAATATGCCAAAGAAGAAGTTCCCTACAGAAATTCATAGATATTTCACAGCCATAATAAAATTCAGAGTCATAGTAAAGTTGGAACCGATTATGTGTGCAACCTATCCTATAAAGTATACCAAAACAAAAGTTTTGTCTGCAGCTAGATACCAATGGTAGATGATCAGATTAATTTCATCAGGTTAATTTTGTAAGTTGTTATTTAATGTTTGTTGCAATATTCTTATTACTGTATCTAACAGAAAATATCACACCAAATTAGATGTAACCAAGTTGACCAGAATCAGAGCTAGTGATTTTCAAAGCACGAATACTGATATTGGGAAAAATATTCAGTAAAATTTAAATATCTGTTACCGGTACTTGAAAAAATATAAGTACCAGTAACAATACCGGTACTGGAAGCTTCCAGTACTTTACCAGCCCTTACTAGTACTTACTAGTACTACCAGTACCAACCAGTTCTTAGCAGTACCTACCAGTACCACTAGTACTTACCAGTACTACGAATACCTGCCAGTATCAACCAATAAGTATCAGTAACTATATTTACCAGTAAGTATCAATACTATTTTTCATAATATTTCATCAGTTGATTTGATTTTTCTCAAATATTGGAGTTTCAATAGATTTTGATTATTTGCTTACTTTAAAAATTTAACAAAAAGTTAAAATATTTAAAATATAATTAATGCTTATTAAATTCCCTTAATAATAAAATATTACTAAACAATATTATTGATTATTACTGGTAAATACAGGTTGGTACTGGTTGATACTAGCAGGTAATGGTACTCTTCAATACTTGTACTACTGACAAGTACTTATTTTTACTGGTTAGTAGTAGTACTGGTAATTTCCAGTATCAGTATCGTTACTGATATTTGTATATTTTTTTAAGTTCCGGTAACGGGTATTTAAATTTTACTGAATATGTTTTCCAGTAACAGTACTGGTACTGGTTTGTTTACTTAAGTACCAAAATACTGTAATTTCATCAACTCTGACCATTAGGTTCAAGATTGAACCCAATTTAATCGTTGCTGTTACAGAAATCAAAACAAAAATTAACGTTTTTTTCAAAAAACAAAAGACTTTCATTTGAGCTTGTAATAAAAGATAAATAAATCCTTTTATTATATACTGAAAAATCTTAAATAAATACAAAAAATTAATTAACTATATTTTTAATATACTTACTTAATTTTAGTTTTTACAATTATGATGATATAATTACGGAAATTAAAAAAAAAAAAAAAAGAAAAATCTTTTCTGGTGGTCCTTTTAAAATAAAATACATAATTAATATTATTGTAATTTCATTCAATTAATCTAAATCTTGATATAAATTTAATTATTTTCGGTTAGAAAAAAAATAAATAAAATCACTAATTTAAAACCAATTATTCCCTTTTTTTCTTTTAATAATCAATCAAAATAAGTTTATTTTAATTATGTAAGTTTTCTGTATAAAAAATAAAATAAACTTTATTTCTTCCGTAAGTAATAATTTTTTTTTTTTTTTTTTTTGTTTTAAACTCTAAATTTCTTAAAAAGCCACATTGAATTAAGTGGAAAATTTAAAGATAATAATAAGTAAATTATTTCAAGGAAATCCTTTAAAAAAAAGAACACAAATTAATAAAATTTTATTTTTTTTTTTAATTACAACGAAATAAAGGAAACAAGAGACTGCAATTTCATCTGATCCGGTGAAAACAAAGAAAAATAAATAAAAAAAAAAAAAAATAGAAACAGAAACATAAATCGAGGAAGTTTTAAAATATCTAACCTCTTAAATCCAAATTTTTTTAAAAATAATTTTCTTATCATAAAACCAAAAAAATAAAAAAAATTTTGTAAAATAATAATAAATTAACCTTATTATCTTAAAATAAAATTTTATTTATATTATGGTACTTAAGATACATTACGTATATATGTATGTATATCTTAAGAGACTTGATTAATTTCAATTTTTTGTAAACTTATATTTTAAAACTTACTGGATAATAAAACTAAAAATATAAAAAATAAATCGGGTCATAATGTGTACATATAAAAAAAATATATATATAAAATATAACACTTTACTTGGGTTTTTATTTTTTTTAATTATTTAGGTTCAGAGTTTTACAGAATTACAACAATCTATGAATATCTATATTGAAAAAACAAAAAACAACATTTTTTTTTTTTTAGATACAAACCGCTCTCTAATCTAAGGATACCCAATTAACAAAAAATATGATATCATAAATCGTTGTTACATGGAATTTTTTTTTTTTTTCAAATTATAATTAAGAAGCGTTGATTTTAAATTAGACGCGACAATGAAAATAAAAATAAAAAAAAATAAATTCATTCATTAATAATATATGTTTATATGAAAAATTTGTACCGCCATTAACAACACTATTATATTATAGCGAATATAACTTGCACCGCCCCGTGCTGTAATGCATTATTTTATACCATCTTTCACAATTTGTTTATTATATGATCATATGATATAAGCAAAGATCATATACATAATTATTTTTTTTTTTTTTTTTAAGCCACATTCAAAAATTTTAAGATGTTTATGAGTTTTTGTGTCGGTATTTTTTTTTTTTTTTTATTAGTTTTTAAAATTTAACAGTTAAAAATTCTTTTTAATTTTAAAATTTCTTATATGCTTAGTTTTAAAATTTTCGGACTCTATTTAATTGACGTGAAATTCTTGGTTGTTCTTAGTTCAAAGTTTCATAGTTCAATTTAGGTGATTCAATGTACATACATACGTACATAGAATTTTAAAGTTCTGTCATCACAGTAATTTAATATAAGATATATACATAATAATATAATACGTATAATAATTTACTTAGTCTTAAAATTGATGTTACTTTTTCTTTATTACCGACCACATACATTAATGTATAAGGTAGGTATTGTTTTCATATTAAAAATTTGTACCCGAGATTTTGGCAAATATGCACTACTCCGGTGTGGAGAAGGCTGTAAAAAATTTTTTAGCATGATGTCTTTGTGTGTGTGTGTGTGTGTGTCTGTATGGGTATGTCTGTGGGCACGTGTACAGCTTAAACGACTGAGCGGAATTTTTTGCAATTTCATATTTTGACATAAATATCTCGGATTGATAAGCTTTTGCAGCAAATCAGACAACCGCAACTGGTAGTTGGCAAGTGTACTTTTTAAGTTTTTTACGAATATTTCGTAATAGAAAACTTTTAAGAGAAAAATTATTAAAAAAAAAGTTGTTACACACTTAAAGAGGAATAACTTTGCCATAGAACATTTTTTGATCCGACTAACTTTAACTTTAGTCTAAAATTTCATCATAACACGCCATATGAATTTATATGAACAATTTTTTTTTTATGTTTTTTTTTATATCTTTAAAAATTTATATACCTACATACTTATGTACATACTTATTTATATACCTACATACTTATATCTATGCATATTATTCTTTTGTTGATGACGTAAAATTAAAATTTTTGTTAGCAGATTTAATATTAATCTTATGTTTATTTTGTATTTGTTTACAGTTTGTATTATTTTTTACTTTTAATATTTTTGAATGAAAAAAAAATCATAATAATAATGTAAATGGATGTATGAATGAATGCACATATATTTTACTATTTCATTGCTCGTTATTGTTATTGAATAAAACAAAATGTTTTTAAATTATTAGAAATTATTTTGCATTAATATAAATTATTATGTAAAAAATCTATAAATTTTGGCATTATACTTTTTGTGTAATGGCGGTCGGTCCTGTGGTGGAGACAGATGATTTTTTTTTTTTTCATTTTATGTTTAGTTTTTACGTTTTATTACTTTTTACAAAATGAAGAAAAGCCTAAAGTAATAAAAACTGCATTCAATTCATTCAAAAAAATAAATATTAAAATTTTTTATTATATTGTGAAAATTTTTTATTACACACTTTTATTTGATAATTTCCTCATTTTTTTTTTTTACACTAATCTTTTAAACCTGAAATAATGAAAGAAAAATAAAGCAAATTTTTAATCGTTTTTTCTGTTACCGTTATATCTCTTTTCATTACAAATTATCAAAATTCGTACACAAGTTGTCAAAAGCTCAAAATTTTTAAGATGTTTAAACAGTATTGATATTTAAATATATTTTGGATAGTTTCATAATTACTATTAATATTTCACAATCATATTTGATTGAATCAAAGCTATCTTGTTGACAGTTGATCAAAACAAAGATGTTATTGGCCAATATGAATCATGTTCTTTGAATTTTTAGCTGGGACATATTTTTTCATACCAAGTTTCATTATTACTATAATATTATCTTTCTTTCAATAAACATTTTTGCTTGAAGTGAATGTTTTTAATTTTTTTTTTGAGCCGATGAATAGGGATAGTAAACTGAGTTTCTTATTTTGACCATATCGATTATTTCTGTTATTTAGTTCTTTCCTCTTGAAACTCAATAAATTAAAATATGTAAGACTATGTAATGTGCAGTTAATGTGTATTTAATGTGTAAAACTAATGTGTAAGAGCTTTAAATTTAGCTACAGTGACACCTCTTATAACATCTGACATTTACACATACTTAATGGATTCTAAAAATTTCTAAAGAGTCTACGAATCTTAAAAGTCGTAATCATATAACAATAGAGCATTCACAGGACGCAAATGAGATATATTTGGAACTATTTTTAATAGAATATTTTCAAAAATTCTACAGTCACTTATTTTCTAGTGAAAATAAAATATGAAACAGAAGAACCATTAGTTTACATTTTAAAGATTTAAATCCCAATGGTTAGTCCTCTTATCATTCTATCTTAGTCCTCCTCCAATAGTTGCTTCTCTTAGTATCAAAAATTTCTGTTATATGTTAATTGTTAGTCTTCTATCGAAAATTATTTTTTTTACATTTTAAAATGAGTCGGCTAACTTTTAAAGAAATATGATTTTTCAACAAAGTTTTATTAAAATACTATAATATTTTAGTGAATCTAATAATTAAGAATTAAACAATTTAAGCTGAGTAACAAATTGCCACTTTTTTAAAATAAATCGACAGACTAACAAATAAACTAAAATAAGAATGCAACTAAAACGGTAAAAAACTGTTGATTTAATTCAATCTCTATAGATTTGTTCTTTGTTCTTTTTTATGTTGACCCTCTCTTTCTTTTGTTTTGTAAAGCATTATGTTGTGTTTATTTATTATTGTTTTACAACCCGTCATATATTGCCTTCTTTTTGCCTTAATTTAACGCAATAAATTAAATGGCTTTAGGACGGTCAAAAAAAAACAAAAAAGAAAGAAAATTAAGAAAAATAAATTATTTTATTACACGACATGAAATGTGATCATTTTAACATTTACTTTAGGTATTAATGAATGGCACAACAATAATATTATGGTATCATTTACCATAATAAAATAACAAAAACCCTCTGAAAAACTAAATTATGCATATTTAAATCATATTTTATAATGAAGAAATGATGATGGTGCAATCAGCCTACGGGGATTTAAAAGGAACAATTTAAAATCTAATCTAAATAGAAAATAATGACAAAATAAATTATAATTATATTTCTAAAAGAACACTTTTAGAACATATTTAAAAAAATTTTTTTAGTAAATATTTAAATGTAAATAAAATAAAATGTACATCATGTGACGAATATCAGGGATGGGTAATATTTTAACAGATTCTATAATGTAGAGTATATTTTACAAATTACAGTGTTTTACCCAGAATAGCGTAATTTGATTATTTTTGCATTATATAACAAATATAGATATCTAATATAGCAATATAATAGTAAAAATAAAATAATAGATGGCGCACAAATAAAAATAAAATATTTGTGTTTCATTGCCTTGTACAATAGTTACAGCTGAGTAATCAACGGCTTAATGAAGATAATCATTCCAAAAACTGAAGCTTAGTCAAATATGAATAATGGATGACTTAATATTTGCTGTATGCTCCTTATAGTAGTGGAAAGGAAATTGAAATATGAAGATCGGGAGTCAAAGAAAAGTTAAGCCTATATTAAAATAAAAATTAAAATTGCACAGTTATATTCAAAATTTAATCAGAAATTTGCTTCAAAAAAACTATGCAAATGTTTGTCCGATTATAGTATAGGCAGTTTGTCAGATTTATCAGACAGTTTTTTTAGATTTATAATCATTTTGTCAGATTTCAGTCCTCCGGTAAACATAAAAATAAACTTGCCCTAAGTCTCACGTGTATCACGTGTATCGTGGTGAACATTTCTGAATTTTCTGAAAAGCACCCATCAATTGGTGACTCAATGTATTAAAATCGATTATCGGTTAATTCTTTAAGACAGTTCACTTTTAATATTAAATCATTGTGATCACTGTTATAATTCTAAAAAGCTAATTTTAAAATTTATGATGAACATCATAGAGTTTCAATTAATTTAAAATTTTAATTTTTCTAAAATTCCTATTTTTAGCACATTTTCTATGAAATCATATGCCAAATCTTGCATTGATCATATGTCCTTATCCCAAAAACCAAACTGTTAATTTGTATTAAAGATCTATTTGAATGTATGAAACTCTCCAGAAAGTACCATGCAGCTTCTTTTTGTTTTCTTTTCCAGTTTAAAGAAGTAAGGACTCAAATATACTGCAACTTTAAACACATATAATTTTTTTTTTAATTCAGTTATATTTGAACATTTTTAAAATGGTTTCTTAAAAGTTTTATTCAAAATTAAAAAGTTCATCTTCATTTGTCACAATTCATTCTTATCACAAATTATCAAAAATCAAATCTATATGCCGCAATCCCTTTAGATGTTGGCAATGTAATTTTAATATGTCGAATGAAATGGTAGCCGATACTTGAACCATTAAAATCTTATTATTTTCGTAACAAGGAAATTTTAAAATTTTACTTGCCATTCCAAAATGAATTTTTGTTGCCATAATGCCTTGTTTCTTTCTACTGCCTGACATTATAACATATACCTATTTGTACATCCATATAATATATTTTAAATATATGTATGCAAGTGTTTACTTTTCTCGTCCCTAACATTTTTATTACTACTTTTATATTATTTACATAAAAATGCATATTGTTAAATTAAAATTTGTTTTACAATCTGCTTCCTTTAGTCGGTTCGCGGTATTTTTTTTTCCAATTTTTTTTGAATAAAAGGAATATTTAAAAACAAAACAAACAATGAAATAAATATAAAAAATCTTTATTTTATTCAGGATGTTTTAACAACAGTCCTAACAAATGACAGCAATTAACATTATCATAATCATAAGGAATTGTTTTAATTTATATTAAGGTTTTCTTTTGCATGTATTACATAAATGTGTATATGTATGTACATATTTCTATATTTTTATGAAATATGAATTTGTTAAAAGAGTAAAAGAGAAAGATATAAATTAAGCAAAAATCATATCAAAAATCTGTCATTTTTGTTTTTTTTTATTATTCCTATTTTATAACGTTTCTCTGGTATATTATTGTTTTATTTTTATGAATGACTGAAAGAACAAATAAAATTTTGTGTATAAATTTTTGTCATCTAATAAAATCAAGAAATGCCGAAAAAAAAATGGAATAAATGTAATATGACGCCGACAATCAGATCAAACTTTATCTCCTTGGTACTGTCATTTTGTGTTTCAATCAGTTTGTTTATGGACATGTCAAAAAAAAGGAAAACAGAAAAGAAAAATTAAAATTAAAATAAAATCTCCAAGTTTTATAAACGTCTTTTTTTTTTTTTTTTTGTTTTAAGCGAATTTCAAATAAATGTGATTAAAAAAAATACTCTAAGAATCCAGGATTGTGTTAAAAATAGAGATTTCTATCACCCCAGTTCTTTAAATGAATGTTTACAAAGACACTTAAGTAACTTGTTTTTTTGTTTTTTTTTTTTTAAACATTTGTGGGGGTAATTAATGCGTAAGCATACATTTCATGTAGGTACATACATATATACAAAATATTTTGTTTTATCTAAAGAATCGGATTTATTATTTTAAGCATTAGATAAGATGGATGAGTAAAAAATATGATTTTAAAGCATATTTAGGAAAAAACAAAATAAAAAAAAAGTTAAAGAAAACAGGAAATTATAAAATTTATAATGCAAATAAAATATCTAAAAAAAAATTTTTGGATTAGGATTACGGTTGACAATTTTTAATGTAAACATTTTGGCAGTGTTTAAACACTATACCCATATCAAATTATTTCTGATTCATGACAATGGCAAAAAGTAAAAAACAAAAAAAGCAACGAACTAATAAAATATGCCGATTTCGATTTACAAGCATTAAAAGACTTAAATAGCATGTTGTTGTTTATATTATTATTAATATTGTAGCCAGTTTAAGTAATCAAATTTAAAATAATTTTTTTATTAATTATAGTGTTAATGTGAAATTTTTCATGTCAAATTTTTTATTTCAAAATTATGTCAAAAGAATCCGACAAAAATTTTTTTTTGTTTTTATTTTTTGACATACCAATTCGTTTTTATAAATTGCCGAAAAAAAAAAAAAATTGTAATAAAATATTTTTTATTAGGTATATTTTTTGGCTGGAAGTAATAAAAATGCAATAAGAATTAATTATTAATAAGAGAAAAATAAAAAGAATAAAGAAAATAATTAAAATTTTAGTAAGTACTGATAAACATTTACATTACAAACTTATTGCAAGCAAAGATTAAATTAAGTATCTATACATTAAGAATTTTTAAACGTAAAATATACAATACGTGGTCCCGAAAAAGTTTTATATAGTATAGATAGCGCATATTCCACTTTGATTGGTTTATAGTTTAAACTGTATATTGAAAAAAAAACTAATGAGAATGAAAATCAATAGAAAAGATACAAATTAAATGAAACAAAAAATGGGACGTACCATTCTCCTGTAAGAGATGTAGTAAAAGTTTAAATACTATAAAACGTGAACGTTTGTTAAATTAGCAAAAAGTTCGATGCGAACCTGTTACCGGTATTGTTATAAAGAATTTTATTTTGAAGATTTTTGTACACCTCTCTTGTTCTATAATTTCCTTTTATTGTAAGACGTTTTTTTTTTGGGTTGTTTTTTTTTTTTTTATTTCTATTATGGATGAACCGTTATTTCTAATTAAAGTAATGTTTCGCCATCTTCCGATAATATTGATTTGAAATAGTAAGGAAAATTCTTATACAGTATATTAAAAGTTTTTAAAATCTTTTTGATATTTTTTATCTAATTTCTGCATTCATTTGTATGGCTTCACAATGCAGAATAGGTTTTTATACTAGTCTATCATATAGATAGTTTGATGATAGTATGATATTCTATCTGCCCCGACAATTTGGTTTACTTTTGACAACATATTTCCAATTAATTGTCTATAAATGTCTTCATTTTTTCCTTATCCTTCCATATCCTTTTACAGCGACGACATTTTTTTCAATAATATATTGAGTATTGTTGGTTACTTTTAAATACATATTCTTCTGCTTCACTTGGAGTCGACCCATAAATTTTACATACATTATTTTCCTTTAAAAACTTTTAAGTTAAGAATGGAAAATATTTAAGAGAAGACAATAGTGTTTTATTCAGAAGTTTTTACATATGTAAGTATTTAAATTATATACAAAAGTTTGAATTTGAGAAGCGTCAAGTGTGCATCTATTGGTTTCTGCAGTTTATCTTGTATGTTATCTTGTTTTTGTTTTTAATAACGCTGCTATAAATAATATTTTAAGCTTTCCCTTTTCGTTGATTAGGATCAGTTGATCCGTGATTAATTAATTTCTTACATTTTTGACTTTATATCCTTATGTTTATACCGAACAACTTAAAAATTTTTCTATTTTTTTTTTATGTAGCGATTTTTGGTATTTTTTTTTTTTTTTTCAAGTTTTTACTTGTAATTAATTTATGATTTTTTTAAGAAATTTCACATAAAAGCATAGGTACTAAAAAAAAAAAAATAAAAATAAAATTTTCCCATTTTTATTTATGTACTTTTAATTAATTAATGAAGGAAATCAGTAATTAAAGAACCAATGATTTATTTTAAAGCTTTTTATTTCCATTTTATTTAAAAAAAAAAAAACAAAAAGACAAAAAAAATTAAATTTATTGGAAATTATTGTTTTTAACATTTCTATATAAAAATTTAACAACCCATTTTTTAATACAATAAAAAAAAAATTATATATATATATTATTATATCTAGCTATATATAGTATAAAAAAATAAGGAAAGTCTGAAAAAAGTAATTAAAAAAATGATTCTAAAGTCAAGTGCCGATACCCGACAAAAAAAAAAAAAAAGAAACGATAAATATTTATTTTTTTTTAATTTTCCATAAAAAATCGGACTTTTTTTTTTTGCTTTTTTTTTTTTAATAATTGGAATAAAAATACTTAACATGCTAATTACTTTCTTAAATACATACATAAAATGGAAATATAAAAATTATTTCCTGTCATTAATTTCTATAATGTATGGTGTTTATAGTAAAAGTCTCGATAATAAATTATTATATACCTAAAATGTTCTGTTAAAAAATTACTATGTATACGTATATATTTATATATATATAACAATTAAATAAAGAAATAAAACATTTAATTAAGGAGAAATATAATAAAATTTATTTCTAGCTCATTTGTACTTTGATTAGTAACAATAACAACATTTTTTTTTTAAATTTACTGCTTTTACTGAGTCTTTGGAAATATTCATTTTTATTTTATTTATTTTTTTTTTCATTACATTTCATAGATGCAGAGGGTTTCTACCAGACATATCTATTTATCTAGGTCTATTGTACTCTCCAATGATATACTCCAAGGTAAGTGTTTTACATCAACTCTTTTTAAAATATAATTAATGGAATACTACTTAAGTCTACTATCTTTTCAGTAGAAATGTGTCGAGTTCAAATCCATATCAGATCTGAACCAAATATGTAAAAGGTTATATTACAAATATATATAACAAAAATATATTAAGCGATTCTCTGATGTTCGATATCACATTATTTGAAAATATAAAAAATTATATACAAGAACTGTGGTTTAACAGTAAATGGTATTTGTTTGAATTGGCGAAAAGATTGATTAGAGTTTTAAAAAGAGAAAAGAACTGCTGTAAAAATATTTAAGCTCTTAAACTTTTAAATAATAACGAAAATGAACAAAGACTATGGATAAATACTTAAGCTAAGTTAGAGTAGCTGAAATAAGTAACAAAAATTTTCAACTTTTGGTTTATCTTAAAGTTTAATTTACAAGCATAAATTTAATAAAAAAAAGTTTTTCATTTTATTTTAGATTTGTGGTAAACCTCTTTAAAACATTTTTTTATTTTTTATATAACTTTATATCATTAAGTAACTACTAATATTATTTTTTAGAGAACACCAGATTTGTAATGAATAATTGTTTGAATTTGGTTCATCTATATTCAAACTTATAATTTAGAATTAAAAAAAAATAAAAATATACCTACTACTTAATACTGAAGTAACAGAGTCACTGTATCGAAAATTTTATAGTGGGAAGCTTTTATATAAATATTATTTTTGCCAAAACCGTTTATTTAATTTAATAATTGTAGGAGACTCAGTACAATAAATAATTGACAGATATCAAATACAGATACATATTAACTAACACAAACAGAAAAGCCCTAATAAAAATAGATTAAAATAAAAAATAGAATATGTAAGAATCAGTAAATAGATAAGTTAAGTTAATGATTAAAATTGCCACAAGGTACACTTGAAAAAAGCAATAGGAACATAAAGAAAAACGGTTTTTATCTATTATCTATCACATGTTAGATTCGAAAATTTCTATTTTATTGTATGAAATCTAAAGCTAAAAATATAAGCGGAACTAGTGAATCCCACTTTTCTACATAAATATAATCATTTTCTTAGAATGTTTTCTCTGTAGTTTCAACATACACTTGTGGAGCTAACAGGCTTGTCAGTCTAAAAGTAAAACTAAATTGCCAAGGCAAAAAAAAACTGAATTTAAATAACATAATATAATTTTGAATTTCGTTTACAAAACTTAAACTATTATCATTTATAACAAATAAATTAAGAAATTTTGACAAGTGTAAAAATTACACAGCCTTTCCTTTTCAGGAGTGGCTGTAAATGTTGTAAGGGGGAATTATTCTTACAACGTGTGTGGGATTCGAAGCCATACTCCCTCGATCTTTACAAAGTATTTTATACGCTCTAACCCACTAGGCCACCGAGGCCTCCACTAAACTATTTAATACTTGCAAACTGATTATCATTAATACAACTTCTTAATGTTGTGTGTCTGTATAATCTCTTCTGATAGTTATGAACATGCTCTTAAATTCAATTAAAATTCAATAATCAATTTATTTCATTTTTGAAAAAACACATTGATAAAATAATATTGCAACATTACTAAGAACGGGGGTACTAACAGTGAGTAACTATACTCTTGCTCTTGCACAAAATTCTGGATTAAAACTAACAGTACAGTAACCATATAAAGTAACATATTCTTAGGTATATTAAATATTCTTTTAATTTGTTTTTCTTTGCTTAAAAATTATTCAGCCTTAGTAATGATGAAAAATTTTCATCCCCAAAGCTACGAAACTATTTTTGAACTGTACAGATTTAAAATATTGAGAAAAACTTTAATAACTATCACCTAATTTGTTTTTTTTATTACATACATAGGTTTACATACATAAAAATACATAGTTTAGAAAAATAAACAATTTTGATAGTCACTATATTATATAATCATTAATCAAGATTTTCTTTTCAATTTACCACTAATTTCAAAGTTCTAATATTCAATCAAAGATTATATTACACTTCTCTTATTTGTTATACTCCTCTTATATGTTATCCCCCTCCCTTCCTTTTCTTTCTTTTATTTAAAACTACTAAATCATTACAATTTTACTTTGACTACAATTAATTTAAACCATTTAATTCAACAAATTTATATCCTTTCATATTTAAAACAATATTTCATTAATTATTAAAATTTTTAACAACATTATAATGGGGTAAAACCACAAAATCGAGTAAAAAATGTCCAGTTTTTGCTAATAAAAAAAAAAAACCGACACTATTTTCATTTTATTTCAAATTTTTTTTTTTAAACTGCATCAAATTCTATTCTAAACATATTCAACATAAACAATTTCTAAAGAATAACTAACGATAAAAGATTGAATGAAAAATGAAGAAAAAAAAAAAACTGAAAATAAAATATCAAATTAACTTTTACTGCTTAATTTCATGAAAATTGCATGCTTACAACATAAATTATGATTTTTTATGATTTCCTTTTACCATATCATCATATTTAGATTTTCCAGTTCAGTTTGAAATTACACTCTTTGGTCATATTTCATTTTTTTTTTATGAAAAAAAAACAAAAAAACAAAAACGCAACGAAATTTTTAAAAGATGAAAAAAAAAAAATGAGAAATGGAAGTAAAAGAGATGTAATATATAATATATAATATATATACGAGTATATATATATAAATGTATAAATATTAAAAGAATCACTCAGTCTATAAAAAACATTACGTTACAATTTATCGAAACAATATTTCTCGAAATTTGTTTTTTTTTGTTGAACACTAGAAGAAAGAAGAAGAAATTTGTTTGTACACTATAGTGTCCTCTTAATTTAGAAGAATTATTGCGTTTTTAATTACAGTCCTCTAAGTCCTCTAAGAACCTCTACTGCATGACATTTTTATTTTTTGTTTTTTTTTTGCATGCTTTGCAAACTCTAGAAAAAAATTCCTTTATACATGATTATTTTTGGTTTATGAGAAGAGGAATTGAAGATAGTAGAAGAGAGTTGGGAGATTGTTTGGATCGATGAATCTAAAAAGGTTCTTTTTGAAAGATTTCAAATTGTATAATGAACCATATCAATCATTATGCAATTTCATGGGAACAAATTGGATAAGCATATTCCACATTTTAGTAATTCTTATAATTAATGAGTTTTCCATAATAAGTTTTCACTTTTCAGCCACCTAAGAATTTCCACTATATAGAAATGGGCATTTAATGCCTCTCTAGTATTGCTATGGAATTGTTTTAAGTGAGGCATTATTTATTTTATTTAAATAGAACAATTATGACACTATAGTCATGACCTATTAAAGATATCTATAAATTGATAAAAGGATCTTATGCTTCTTCTTAAAACGGAGTGAACACTTTTGTTCTTATAACAGGGTAACTCAGAATTCAGTTGACAAAAATTAAAAAGCCTTCACATTTCCCATTAGCCTTCACATTTCCCTTTATTTGGCCCAGATGTTTCTTAATTGTTTTTGGTATTTTAAGGATAAGGATGAAATTGGAGCTTTCATCTGTTGGCACTGGTAGCAACATTTATTTTTGATAATTTAATAAAATTTAAACTATGTTTTAATTAATACTGAATCCATACAATTTTAGAAATGGTAAAAATAATACATTCTTTTTCCTAAGGCAAATGGAGATCTTCCAAAGACATTATGAATACCTACTTGGTGATGTCAGATTCTTATTGACTAAATGACCTCCGTCTTTAGTCAATATAATAAAATGAAATCTCTAACTGCTAATGCAATATATTGACAATGGAGTAGTAATAAGAAAAAATAGGGCAGAGAGGCGAAAACTTTAAATTGAGGAGTAGGACTGTATTGGTCAATAATGAATCAGCGTATTATTATAAGTTTTAATCAACATAATTTGTATACTACTTGTTGTCAACTATAAAAACTTTTGGACTTTATCGAATCTACCTAAACAACTCTTGACCAATTCTTATATCTTCGTTAAGACAAAACTTGTTCAACACATATTATTATTAGTAATTTCTAAAAAATCCAAGCCACTTAAAAAGATTTATTTCTGTTCAACAAAAAAAAATTATAAAATTCAAATTTTTGATATTTTGAAAAAATAAAAAATGTCCTTTTGAGCTTTAAATTAAAAATTTTAAAATTAAATTACAATATACATATGGTGCAATAATTACCTATACATCATAAAATTTTAACAAACAATTTTCGATTAATTGTTTACAAATTATTTTGTTATTGTTGCAAATCTGAAATCATAGAAAATAATGAATTAAATCAAGTTAAGTATGGCCAACTTGAAATTTCAGTCTACATAGAATGATGACGAACAGAAAAAAAAGACACGAACGAAGGGAGGAAAGGAAAATAAAAAAAAAAAAATGAATAATCTTTAAGTATATATGTATATATATGTATATATATACTCCATTTATGGGTTCTGTATTGCATTTTTTTTTTTTTTAATAAAAAAAAAAAAATTCTTCAAATAATATAAAAATAATAAAAAATGGTTATTATTAAATGAAAAATTATTACTCTAGAGGCATTTTTGAAACTATGAGACTAATAAATTTTTCATGTTAAACATAAATATCTTATTTTTTTTTTTTATCTTTTATTCTTTTTTTTTTTTTTTTGAAGTTTTCGACGAGTTAGAAAGGGTACAAGAAGAGTATATATATATATATATATATATATATGTATATGCTCAATAATTCCTAGCTATAGTCTAGTATTTATATAAACACATAAAATTGATGTGGCGGTTTTTTCTCTTTTAATAACATTTTTAAATGGTGATAGAATAAAAATTATGTTGCAATTGGCCCTAACAGTCAGTCTAGCAATAATACATAAAATCGTGATTTTGTATTATATTTTTCTTAATGTTATTACATTGTTTTTTTTTTGTTTCTGGTTTTTTGGTTTTATTTGTTTCCACAAATGTAATTTTTATTCCGGCTGTAATAAAGTTTTTAACAAAATATACACAAACACACCCAAACAGACGTCACCTCAAATGATTTTACTTTGGTTTTCCCGCATATTTTTTTTTTTAAGTGTGTATTGATTTGGTATATACCAGTATAGTGTCTACATTTTAAATAGAATTATTCTGGTTATAAATTAGCATGTTTATACTAAAATGTTATATAAATATTAAAAATTCAGTATATTTTATTATGGGTTAGGTATACATATATTTATATATATATATACGTATATATACACAATATTATAGATTTATGAATTATTTTAAACCTCACTACCTTTTACATATTTTCGAAAATGCCGATTTTGAAGCAAAAAAAAAAAAAATATATTTTTTTAATAATTTTTAAAGTGGTGTTGAATCCCAGTCGAAATTTAAAATAATAAAATAAGGCTTTATAGACTCTTTAGATATAATCTTAGTAGGTATAATATATATGTATACTGTAAGTGTATTTTGAATGAATGGGTTAATGGTGATATTCAATGGTTAGTTTAAATTCAATTTATATAATATAAATGTTTATGTATGATATTGGTAAAAATGGTGATGGTGGTGGTGGTGGTGTTAAAAAAGAAAAAAAAAAATTCTAAACATTAAAAATTATTATGCATTTCAATAAATTTTAAGGCGATAATTTTTTATAGTTTCGTTGTTGATCTGGATTTAGAATAAAAAAAAAAAAAAAACAAAAAAAGAGAAAAAAAAAAAGAATATTTCAAAAGAAAAATGTCTTAATAAATATTTAGATTTATATTTTCATATTTTTTTTAATGTTTTTCTCGTTATTTGAAGAGGTTTTTTGTATTATTTTTTTTTTCAATTTTTCATATTTTATTGTTTTTTTTTTTTTGTTTTCCTCGTTTTTTACTATTTTTCCTTTTTTTTTTTTCTGTTTTATTTATGTTTACAATTTTGTTTTAAAATATTAGTAATTTATAATTTTTTGAGTTATTATTAAAATGTTATTATTTAGTGGGAGGTTGTTGTGAAGCAATTGAGGATAATAATTCATATAATTATGAGTTTCTTTGTTTTTTGTTTTTCTTTTTTTGTTTGTTTTTTTTTTACCTTTTTTCTAAAATTTTATTTTTAAAATAAAAAATCAGTGGCGTGGTAGGTATATATGATTTTGATTAAAAATTAAAATTTTTGAAATTTAAAAATTACCTGTATATGTATGTATGTATATGTATTATGAATTTAAATTATGTAAATTCCAAAAAATTTCAAAAATTTTGTTACTTATTAGTTTCACTCTACCCGTTTATGCATTTGTCCGTCCGTCCGTCATTACGTCTGTCTGTCTGTTTACAAAAGAAAACAAAACTAGATTTAAAAAAAAATAAAAATAAATTATTGTTGTAGAGCAACTTTTTTATATAGCCCCATCTAGCTACATCCTAGCTACATCTAGCATCATTCAAGTTCTACTTAATATTTTTTCAATATAAAAACATCAAAAGATTATTGGTTATGTTTTTATACCTTATAAATCAAAATTAAAATTCTTCAAGTTTTTTAAATTCAGTATTAAAATTTACCGTTATATGAAAAGAATATTTTACAAGATTTTGTATCTTTCATCTTCGATACAGGAGTGGTTCAGTATATGATCTTGAAATTTTGAGAAAAAAAAATCTTTAAGAATCTGAATAAGTTACCTCAGAAAATTTTATTTAAATAACGCTCTTTTTTAAAGCTAATAGGGGTCAAAAGTTTTTTGTATTTTTACACTATGTTTTAGGACAAAAGTACAAAAAACGGAAATGACATTATTTCGAAAATTAAAAAAATAGAACAACATAAATATCGCGTGGCATAATATTTGGGCAGCTAGACATATAATATAATACACACACATTTATAGTTTGTTACAAAATTTAAGTTACATACGCTTTTTCCAGAATATGTGTACATATATATATATATTATACATATATACATATATGATTTTTATTAAGGAGGTATTTTATATAGTTGGATAGAAAATCAGGGTTATTCACGTTTCCAGAATATTTATACGTATATATGTATATATATTTATATATATAATATTTATCCGAAATTTAATTTTTATATTTATAACTTCTGATCTTATAATGTTATTTTCGTAAGTACAAAATTTCAATTTTTCCATAGTCATATTTTATTTTTTGCGTACTTATTATTTCATATGTCATATAAGTATGAAAAAAGTGTGGAGATTTTTTTATACAAATGTTATTTTTTATATTATACTTATGAATGACTTTCAAACTTAGTGTTTAGTGATACTTAATGATAGTGATACTTAGCGATACTTAATGAGAAACATTTTCTATAATATGATATCAAAAATTTTCGCTTTTCACAATAATTAAAATTTAATTTAAGTTAAGTATCTCTTAAAAAATATCTTCCTATATATATTTTAAGATATTTTACAATTTTCAAAACTAAATTAGACTAAAATTTTCATATAGATTTTTATATTAATACACAATTCGCAAGATAATTCAATATGAATTTACTGTAGGTTTATGCATTATAATCCTTCTTTAATTGCTTTGACATTTTTTATCACCTACACTGAAATAGTTTTTACCTATTGTGAAACCACCAAGGTGTTATCTAAAGCCTATACAAAAAGATGAATAAATAGTTTGTCTCTATAATAATTCTCTAATCACTTATTCTATATTATCCTTATTTTTCTATGTAAAATCGGTGTAAATATCTAATATTTATTCTTTTTACAACAAATGATCGATAAAGATTAGTAATCCTTATTTATCCAAATTTTCGTGAATAAGTACTTAAGTATATTTAAAATTAACTCAATGTAATAATAACCAATATTTAATAGATTTTAATCGCTCAATTTTTGCAAATCTTTCAAATTTCAGAAGGATATCTCCTTTAAACTACATAAATATTTAGATATCCTTGTAAATATGAAAAGGTTTTTTGATAAAATTTTAGAAATCTTATTATTTTAATTTAATTTAAGGCTTTCATACCAAATAATGATTGTAAAGAATGTATCACGTGAACAATGTAATTTTAAGTTGCTGATTCAATCTAATTATTCAGCCTGAGCCTAAAGTCATAAATAAAAGTTTTAATCTTCTAAATATTAAATTTCCCATAATTTTATATTTTCAATCTTATATGGCCATTTTTTTTTTTTTTTGTAATAAATCCCCAAACAATTTAAATAACCTTGAACTTTTGATTAAAAAAAATATAACCTTCAAAATTTATCTTTCATAAAAAAATCTTCAATCATTAATTTTAATTTTTTCACCAAAAAAATTTGAAATATTTAAAATATTTTGTAAACTTTTCTTTATTCGTTGTTTTTTGTTTGTTTTACTTTGCCTTATGTCAAAATAAAAGAACCAAATTCAATTAATTTTCATGAAATATTTTTCATTTTCCATACATCATCTTTGCAAAAACTAAAAAAAAACACCCAGAAGCAAGGAACATTTTTTTTTTCTTTTTTTGTTTAGACCCCTTCTTTTTTTTTGTTGAACATTTTTACTTTATATCCCAGACATTTTATTAATGTCTCATGCAAGCAATTTATCAAAAAAAATTTAACATAAATAAAAAAAAGTGTTTTCATAAATTTTGTAAAATTTTAAAATGAAAAAAAAAAAAAAAAAAAACTAAATGTTAAATGGAAAAATATTTTTTTTTTTTTTAAAAAGAAAATTTTACTTATAGAATAAAAATATTCACAACATTTTTAAAATGACATAAATTTTACAATTGATTAATAAATCAACGAAAAACCAAGAAAATTTAGCAATTTTGAAAAATAATTTTGTTGTTTTTTTTTATTTATTTGAAAATTGCAAAGTTTTAAAAAAACCACCCAAGAAAATTGAAATTTTAAATGTAATTACAGTACCTATACACAAAATGAATCAAAAACTATAAAAGGACTTCAGTTCCCTTCAGAACACTTTTACTACACTTTGCCGTTATTTATTCAAAAATATCCCCTACCAATATTCATTCGATAAGCAAGTGGAAAAGTCTTTCTTACAATAAAATTTTAAAAATTTGGTAAAATTAAATGAAAAGTTTGACACTATTTTCTTTTTCATTTTTACCGACAAAAAAGTATTTCCACGTCATTAATCAGAAGAAATTAAAATATTAAAATATCTGTAGAAATAAAATTTATATTTCAAAATATTGAAAATAAAAAAAAATTATCAAAAAATGAAAAAAAAAAAAAAAACTTATTTTGCCAGCCTTATTTTTATTAAGAAAGCGAAATTGAAAGTATGTATGTAATTCTTTAATTTTATTTTTAAATATCTCATACACAAACTATTTGTGTAAAAAAATTACATTACAAATGTAAGAGAGTTTTTTTTTTTTTTGTTACATTATGTAAGACAAAAAGGAAGAAAAACTGAACTATAAATGATTTATCAAAAAGAAAATTAATCTTTCCATAAAAAAAATTTATGAAAAATTTAGTTAATTAAAAAAAAAAAATAAAATACTGGAAATTTAAAAAAAAATACTGGAAATTAAAATATTGATCAAATTTTCAGGTATTGTTATCAAACAACATTTTCATTGTCCCATGATTTGTTTTCGTACCTCCAACATTAAATTTACAGTTGTTGAAATTTCTTCAAAGGAAACTCGAAGAAATTGTTCAATTGTTCAAAAGAAATTGTTTCAAAGGAAACTCGAAGAAATTGTTGAAATTCGTAATTCATATAATGTAATAACTCGTAATTATATTTTGCTAAAAAATTAGCACAGCTATGTTTAGTTATTAATATGGTAACCCCTAGTTTTTTAACAGTGAAGTTTTAAAAGGTTTATTTGAAAAATGCAAATGTTTTTCATTTTTTTGTTTTGAATAATTGTAGATATTATTTTAATATAATAATTTGGGACCGAATTTTAATGTAAAAACACATTTTTTTTTTTTTCAAAGATTTAATGTTGGCAAGATATAAATATTTTCTCACATGATTAAATTTACCGTAAAATGGCATTGATTAATTAGTGCATATTTTTCTTTTTTACATCATTTAAATGCATATTGCATGCATATTTTTATGAAATCATAATTTGAAACTCATAATGTTTTTGCTTAGAAATTTTACATGTAGAAATGAACCATGGTTTTTTTTATTCATTTGTTTAAGTTCTATATATTTTTAGTATTTTTAGTATTGACTGTATTCTTTCCGATAAAATAATTAAATAAAAATTTTTTTGAAAGTGAACTAATGATGCTCCAATAAATTTAACGATTTGTAATATTTTGAAATTGCATTTTAGATACATTTCAACATAGTAATTTCTAATGGAATTAAGAACGGCTTACTAACTTGTTAGATTTAAGATTATTATTTTTTTATCCCTTATATACATACTTATATTTTTTACAATTCATAGTTTTCACCTACAGAAATAAATACATATTTAAATACATACATATATCTTATAATTTTTAACATAGAAAATGTAGATGTCCCGGCAATTAGCTAAAATCTGTAAATAAGATACTTAAATAAAAGTACCACTAAAACTCCTCAAGCATCTTGAAATAAAACAAAAACATACTGCAAAATATTTGCCGGTGCTAAATAAGAACGGTCTCGTATGCCATTAGTCGAAAACTCCTCTTGCACATATGAAATCGTCTAGCATACCGCCTCGCTAATACGCTGAAATGTGAATAATCAATTTTGATACGTGTTTGCAATAACAAAGTTGCCATTTCAAAAACATTTTTAAGTTTTTCAAAATTTAGGATTCATAATATACTTATTTATATTAAAAATTTAAATTAGGCATATTAAAACGAATTTAAATTGAAACAAAAGTGTTAATTTACATATGTATTTATTTGTTAAGTAATTTTGGATGATATTTCTATATTCTAGATTCTAGAATCTTTTGGATTGAACCGTTTCATATATAATTGCACTTGATTGTGTACCCCTTACTAAGGTAACGTTTCTAGAAATATCTTTGGACGTTGTTATTAATCTCTGCTCCCGATTGGTTTGTTCAAGAGAACTTCATTAATTGGCACCTCGTTAAATTGAACAAAACGCTAAATTAATTAAGTTCATGCATATAGGTTTTAAGAATAAATCAAATTTTTTTATTTTGAAAATGTCAAAGCTAGTGTTGTAGAATCCATAATTCTTCCACGAGACTTAAATCACTTCCTGTCCCCTTTCTTTTTCTTTCAAATTGATCCTCAATAATTTTATTATCAATGATAACTCTTCTAAAACTCTCTATTTCATTATTAGTTTTCATTTTACAACTTTAACTTTTTATAACAGAAATTTATTTATTTACAAGATCTCAAAACTTCAAACAATAATAAATTGACGCAGTCATTTTATTTGTGATACAACGACTTATAGTGTTATTAAGCTTATATACGACGTACGCTAATGTCATTATTTAGGACAGCATGTTTAAAAGAAAAATTATTTTAACACCCTGTAACAAAAGATGCTAGAATTAGGATTTAGAACTGAGGGAAGGAACTCAAACTCCAATGAAGTGGTATGAAGCCATTAACAAAAATAATGAATAATCTTAAGAATTGTATTCGTATAATTTGTTTTTAATGGGATGGTGTCATAATTCCAAAAAAAAAAAATCCAAAGTTACAAAATTACAAAATTTCATACAATGCAAAAAAAAATAATTCCAGAAAAAAAAAATTCCAAAGAAAAAAATTCTTAATTACAAAATTCCAAAATATTGAAAAAAACTCCACAAAATGAAATATATATTTATTCTTTGTGATTGACGACAAAGTTTTTTAGCAAGCTTTCAAACTTCAAACTTTAAAAATTTGATTAGTGAGAGTGGGAATCTCTACTGTAAGAAAATAAAAGCGGAGTTTTGGAGGCGATAGCCCTAATTATTTTGAATACTTTGGTATTAAAATATTTTGGTAATAAAATAATTATAGGAAGAATTTTAAAGTTAGTTACAAAATCAGAACTACACGCCTTTTACAGAATATGTATAAATGTAACTATGTGAGGGTCTGAATTTAGGAGAAATTTTAAAGTTCAAATCAAAATCAGAGTTATACGCTTTTTCCAGAATAATTTTTAATTTAATGCATTTTTCTGCTACATAATTAACACAGCCTTTCCTGTTCAGACGTGGCTGTAAATGTTGTAAAGGGGAATAATTCTTACGACGTGTTTGGAATACGAACCCACACTCTCTCGGTGTTTACAGCGTGTTTTGTACGCTCTTACCCACTAGGCCACCGAGGCCCTTTTTTTTTTGTGTAATTTTTTTTTTTGGAATTATGTAAATGGAATTATAGAAAAGGAATTTTTTTTTGGAATTTCGTACCCAACCCGATTTTAATTTTTTCATTTTATAACAGTCAGAAACAGAGTTAAAATTTAAATTAAAGAAATAGTTTTGTAACGGTTTTAGTAACGGGCAAAAACATTCCAAAGATGTATTGATGAAATTTTCTATTTTTTTCTAGAAAAATATTCAACTTTGCAATATAGTCACAATAAAAAAAAAAATGTTTTTGTTTTGTTTTTTTTTTTGGAATAAAATTTCCGTTACAAAAACTAATAAACCAATAATTTTTTATTTTTCATAAATTTAAACTAACACTTATAAACTCTAACTCCCACTGTTATAAAACAATACAAATAAAATATATACAAATTTATAGATACTATAATAAAAATTCAAATGTAATAAAAAGGATAATTATCCTTTTTTTTTCTTAAAATGTATTTTATATATTATTGATATTTTATAAAATATCCTTTCAAAATATTGAAATAAATAAAAAGGACATGTAAATTATTCTGTAAATAGTTATTTATCCATCCCGCCCATTAGATAATCCCATTCCTGTCTTCTTTTTTTTTTTTTTTTGTTTAATTTTTATTGTTTTTTGACTGTATAATTTTCGCTGATAATAAAATATTTAAAATTAGGAATTTAAGAATATTATCCCATTTTTCTAATGAAATTCTTATACTTAATTTATTATCATTATTTTTAAATCTTTAATATATACAGCTTTCATTTTTAGAAAATTTTGTTTAATCTGAAAATGTTCAAATATACTGCATAAAATGTATGCATACCACACAAAATAATTTTAACAAAAATTGTAAATTTAAATAAAAAGAAATATCTATGTTGTAGGTAGATATATAATCCTGTTTAAAGTAATTCGAAAAAAGAAAAATACAACAACAATTGTTAACGAAAATACAAAAATTTATTCCATAAGATGCTTATAAAAATTATGAGCACAAGACAAAAAAAAATACAGCCCTAATAATCGTAATAAATCTGATGTTTAATAAGTTTTGAAAAGTAATTAGCAAAGAATTTAGAATCATTAAAGATTTTTTTTTTTTTCTTTTTATGATTTATAATATTCTATTCATTTTATTATTTTTATGATCATCGAATTTTTAAGTGACTTAGTGTGAATAAGATACGGTAATACCTACCAAGAGACTAAGATTAAACTAACTTTAGTATATACCTATATATGTAATTAAAGTACTTAAAGAATAAAAAAAATAGGTGGACAAGGTGCGTACAAGTGAATTGGATTGTAAAAGATAATAAAAATAATATAAGATTAAGGATTGTCATGTTTTCTATTATTTTTATACCCGAATGAACTATGTTCAAGGGTATAATAAATTTACCATTACGTTTGTTACACCGTAAAATTAAAATTGAGTTATTGAGTGAGGTATAGTGTCAAAGGTATGGATCGGCTCAGAATCGAAATCTCAATCGATTAAGTCATGTACGTATGTCCGTCCGTCCGCACGATAACTCAAAAAATAAAGAAGCTAGGAGGCTGAATTTTTTTTATGTCATTTTTTCAAAATTTTTAGTTTTGCTATTTAAATTCAGCTTTTTCGTTCGCTGGGTTCGAGTAGCTGCCAGTATCTATTGAAGCTAGGTGTCTCAAATTTTGCAAAATCGTGTCAAGCTATAGGCCAACAACACATGTAAAATTTGGTTATGCTTGGGCAGCACGTTCGGGTAGTTGCCATAGAACTTCGCTTTTTAAATTAAATAACTCAGTGTCTATTAGAGCTAGATATCTAAAATTTTATGAAGAGGTGGCGAGTTACATTTGAAAAACTTTTGTAAACTTTGGTTGGTCTAGAGCAGCCGGTTCAGGCTTCTTGTATTTCTCGGAACTTAATGAAGCTAGACGTCTGCAATCTTACAAATGATGATTGAGTTTTATGGTAACAAATTTGGTTGTGGTGGTGCGACTGGTTCTAGTAGTTGCCATACAACTTCTTTGTTTAAATGAAAATAACTCAGTGTCTATTGAAGCTTGGTGTTTAAAATTTACATAAATACATCTCGGTAGTTATAACGTCGGTATACTAAAACAACCGAAATTGTTTAAAAGATGATCAAGTTATATAGAAACAGGATATATTACGTTCATACGAGTATCCCAGAGTTGTCATAGTCTACTCTACTGTACTCTTCCTCTTTTTTTTTCATTTTTAATCGGTTAAAAATTTTTCTGATTGTTTCAACATATACAAACGCTTTAGAAAATTTAAACAGATGTTAATTGTTTTTATTTAAAACAAAACAAAAACAAGATTTATTGCAATATATAAGTAATTATTGTCATATATGTAGATATTAGGTAGATTGTGATTTTATCAAAAATTTAAATTAAATCTAAGGCATACTACAGATGTTTTTAAAATTAAAAAACTTGAAAGTATTATATACAAGTAAATACTGCCTAAATCGAAAAAATTAGAAAGAATTAAAATTTTCAAATAGTTATCATTTATCTTTTCATATCATCAACAAGCTTTAAGAGTGATAAATCTCCTTGATGCCCGAAATTATTTTACGCACTTAACCAACTTCTTCATGTAACTAATATAATGGTTTGATTTGATAAACATAGTTGGATGTAACAATGGTTAGAGTGCCACTTTCTATTAATCATAGGATCGAAGTTGGAATACGATTAAATATGAAAATTTTACTTTTACTTGGTTTCAGATCTGATTCAGGTACCATTCGCCTTTCAATTCAAATTTATGACAAATAATAATTAATATTTTTATATATGTATCAATAATAGAAAAAAAATACAAACATCATAACAAAAACATATATTAAAGGTAAGAATTTTAAGAATTAACACTAAGAATTTAATTTATATTTTATAACTCACAGATAACAAAATATTCTAATGTTATTATTTAATTGATTCAAATATCGAAACTTTTAATTATACCCTATAATTCAAATATTTAAACAAATAAACATATAAAACACATAAACAAATAAAATTATAACGATTGTAATTTAATGAATTTTAGATGTGATAATGCAGTGTAGGGCTTACCTATTATAATAAGTAATTCAATTAAATAAAATCAATACTGTAATAATAATAGTATATATTCCAAAGTATATCCATTCTCCATAAAATCCACCATATCTTCGACATCTTAATTCACCATATACCAATAATTTAGATTAAGTTATTAGTCTAACCGTTGAACAATAATAGCAAAAACAAAAAGCAAACACAAATTCTAAAAACTCTATTATGGTAGTTATAACCACATCTCTTTATTGTTTAAAGTTAATTTGAGATTGATTATAGCTAGCCTAGATTAATGGGTTTTCCTGCAAGGATGTCGCTTTTTTATGCGCTATAGCCAAACTCTAGAAAAGGATTCCCTTTTAGATTGTTGGTGTATGTAAATGAGAAGTGATGGAGGAAAATAGTACTAAAGAGAGCCATTGGAAGATAAATTGGATATGAACTTGGAAAATTTTTTTTTTAATAAGTGACAATTGTAAAATGAAATATTTTCAACAGAGGAGAACACAATATTTGATGGAAGCATGCTTTACATTTTAGCAGTTCTCACAACAAATGAGTTTCTGTAACCAGGTTTAATGTGTAATTAAATGCTGTTTTATGCATGTGTAATAAAATGCTTATTAAAATTGCAACAAATTTAGAAGTGATTCAACCCAAAATCTCTAATTATAAAAAATGTATTTTCTGTTTTATTTTTTAATAACTCTTATTTTGTATAACCACAGAAGTCATTCTGAATTATTTAATTAAAAAATTATCGAAATTTGGTAGTCCTGTATTCTTTGCTGTACTTTTTTTTTTTTTCATTTTTAGAATTATATTATTTTAACCACACAGATCTTTACTCTCTTTAAAATTTGAACATCCTTTAAATTTTCTTTCGAAATATTTAAACGCCTATATTGTAATTCTTAATTGTTTCAAAAAAATTTAAAATGCTTTCACCATTCTTATAATAATTCCGATATAGATTATAGGTTAAAATAATTACCCCAAATTTTTTATTGGAACCGCATTAAACCAATATCTACTATTATTATCATAAAACCATAAGAAAAGGATTAAAATGCCAAAAAAAAAAAAAAAATTATTTAGGTATACTTTAAGATTATTGACTGTAAGTGAAACAAATGGGGCAATTCTTTAAACATAAAATTAACAACTAATCGAATAACCAATCGATACAAGATAATTTTTTTTTTTTCTTTGAAATTTTTCAGAAAATGATTGTTAGATTTGATAAAAAAAAAAGAATATCCCATTTGATTTCATAGATTTGGATTAAATTTGACACGAAAAGAATGTAAAAAAAAAATCAAAACGCTAAAAATTGCACACAAAGCGAATAAAAAAACATAATTTACTGTATTTTGCTTTCTTTTTTGGTTGCGATCCGTTTTTCTACTTCTTTTTTTTTTTAATTTTATACCTTTATTTTGCACAAGAGTTCATAAAAATGAACAGAATAAAAACAAAAAATATCCTTTTTATTAGTCTGTCATAAATCTTCAAGTAATTTTTAACTTTTTTTTTTTTTCTAAAGTATACTTTCCTTTTTTTTCACCTTTTTTTTATTTAACACAACAGCAATAAAATTTCTTTTCATTTTTTAATACTCTTTCAAAAAATTACAGGACATTAAAAGGATATAATAAAAAATTTATGTACAAAAATATTATGGAGTTTATAGTAAGTAGAAAAAGTAAAATAAATTATGGTTTTTATATCATTTAGAAAAAAAAAAAAAATATATCGCTTTTTTTTATAGTAGGTAAAAAGTAATAATAACGCATTTTTAGAAAATAAATATATATATATGTTTTTGTGCAAGGATAGAAAATACTATAATTTGAAAATAAAGGATAAGAAATATAAAGCACAAAAGTCTACATAATATGTACACATATATATATAAAGTAAAAAAAAATATAACAATCATATCTTGGCATTTTATTCGCCCTCTTTCACAGCTTGCCCACTGTTAATAATGTCCTATTTGTTTATCTGTCTTCTTGTTTTTTGTTTTTTTTTTTTTTTGCGCTCTGTTATTTTCATTTTAAATATCTAACACCATAATTCTAAATTTTATGTACGTAATATACTTCATCATATTTAACATTATATTAAATTACATTAAGGGAAAAATAATTAACAACACTTTTAATCTCCTGTTATGATACTATGAAGTATAATCGACATACCTATATAAACACTTAAATTCAATATTAAGAAGAATTTCCTTAATTTGGATAAAGGACGGTCCAATACAACTAGATCCTTGTGGCCGGATCTGAGTTTAAAAAGATCAAATGGCATACTTCTTTCTCCGGAAATAAGACAATTAGTTGATGTTATTACGAGCCATACTTGTCTTACTGATAGGCATGCTAGAAGATTAGGTATGTATGTGGATCTTAACTGTAAATTTTTAACGCGGTAGAGAGCATTTTTTCTACATTTGTTCTAGTCTGTCAAAGAAAAGTGGGAAATATGTCGATAGTTTCTTTTTCTAAAATTTAGGTAAACTCTCTGACATGGATCTAAGAAGTTTTCAAAGCTTCTTACATCAGTGTGGTATCATCGTCGTCGTATAAATCACAGAAAACTTACACCAAATCTAGCCGAATAAATTCTCCTAAGTTTTGAAAGTACACTATACGGATCTAGATTCAGTTATCTAATCCTTCCTCAATAAAAAAAAACACACCGGTTATTAACGATTTCAAGATTTTAAAACATTTCTAATACGAGAAATGGGAGAATGATAGGAGAAAAATAATATGTAGTATTACTTAAGTATTTAAAATTAATTCGAAAGTTTTATCAACTATGTTGTTTTTTTTTACTTAGCTTTATACTATATTTATGTTTCACAAAACAGTTTAAACATATCACCATAACATGTTGACGCACAATTCTATTAAAAGCACAAAAATCGAAAAATAGCTCATAAAATTCGTAATGAGAATAATTTGCAGTTTCAGTTCACGATTAAAATAATTTTAATATTAATTTTTAACATTTTCTATCTTGCTTCGTGTGACATTGTGCAGCCCGGAACTTACCCTAAATTGATATAACACTTTTTGAAATTTCAAGCATTTTAATCGGTATATAGCATCTACCCCTTATAATATTTCTTGAAACACCAATGAAATGTATTCTTTGTAACGAATTTAATGACATTGACTGTATAAAAACATTCATAAATATAAGGATAACATTCAGGATCATATTCAAAATACAAAAACAAAAAACTAAAACCTAAGTTTATCCACATTCAGGTAAAAAAAAAAACAAAATTGTTGTAAATGTATAACCGTCAAGGATATAAATTTCTTTTATTATTCGTAAAAATTGCACATTAACTATACAGGATTTAAAACAAAATTTATAAAAAAAAAAATAAAAAACAATACTGACTGACTGAGGTGAAATTTTAGTCTAGAAAACAACAAAATAATACAAAAACATTTCAAGAAATTAAAGTAAGGTTTCATGTAATAAATAAAAATGATGTCCTTTGCAAAAAATAAAAAAAAATCCAAATATATATACATATATATATTATACATGTATTCCTATTAAAATAAAAATATTGTCATATCATATCCTTTAATTTAATGGTAATGTTTTTTTTTTCGTTTTTCTTCAAGCTACTTTGTGTTTTTTTCTTAATAATTTTTTTTTTTTTTTTTGTTTATTTCATGTCCTTCATGTCCTTTCTGATAGAAAGGACATAAGACAAAAAAAAAAAACAAAATTAAAATAAAAATCGAAACGGTACTTTAATATTACGATTGTGCGAATTCTTAACTGTCTATTAAAATGACAAGATTTTTAAAACATTTTTTGGCTCAGGTCTTTCTATACACATACATGAACAATATTTGGTTTAATGTGAAGAATTTTGTACATTTGTATTTGTTTACGAATACGTTACATTTGTTTGTGTATATATTTAAGTATATTTATATTAACAGATAATAAAAAGAAAATTTATTAGTTTTTATATTAAGAAAGAAAATAATAAAGCATTATATTACCACCCATTTATTTTGTTTTTGTTTTTTAAATGATAATGGATATTTTTTTAGTGGCCCATTTATTAGAAAAAGGTAAAAAAAATAACGGTTATTTTTTAAAAAAAATAAAACAATTTTTTTTTTGTAAGAAAATTACGAATAACTGTTTTATTTTAAAATTTATTGGTTAGGTATTTTTTTTTTAAATGGCGAATAATTTAAAAAGTTTTTATACACTGAAATTCTTATGAATAGAATATTTGGATTGAAACTGCCCAAACAACTTTAGGATATTTTCATAAAATAACAAATGATGATTTTTATTCAATTTGAAGATTTGCAATGCTTCGCATGATTAAGGTGATAGCTCAAAGGCGTATACTTGTTCTGAGACTATCCTAAGAAATTCAAATTAAAAAAAAAACCCCACATCATAAATTAACACATCACTGTACTTTAGAGGTAGACAGTTATGTACCTACTACCTAAATAATGATTTTCACACTTAAGATAATTAAATGTAAATTATTTGAGTAAAATATAAATTTTTCACAAGATCTTTTTTGTTTATCCCAACACAACGATTATAATATTAATTGTTTAGTTAGAAGTGAAGTCCTTGTTTTGTAGCACAATTTTCCAAAATTTGTTTATTAGTTTCACAATTTATGCCCCGTTTGTAAATTTACAAAACTTTTACACAGTTTAAGATAGAGAAATTAAATGTTAGGCATGAATAGGATTATATAGCGAAGCAACGTTTTTTATGTCAAAACCATTACAGAGAAATAGCATCTTAAAGTTGGATAATGCTTTTTTTTCAAATGTTTATATGTCAAGTTCAGCACAATATTTTTTTTTAGTCTAAAAACGTCAACGGCTAGCAATTTTTCTAAGCTTAATAAATTATTAGTGGCTTTTCTTAATTATATAGGGTTATCTTAAAACTAAAGAAAGTGTCTGTTTTTTTCTTACATACAAAATTCTAATCAAAAATTACAAATTTTAATGCAAAAGTACAGTCACAATTCTAGAAAGCGTTTTATTATCTTTTTGGAAATGTGCACATTTAAAAGACTTATATAATGCCTTATATAATGTTTTATATAATGCCTTATTTTTTACAGTCTCATAATTTCAGTGAATTATAATAAGAAAATGAAAAATCATTCTAAATTGTCAATAAAGTGTCATTAACAAAATGTCATTGTCTTTTTTAATGGCAAAAACTGTTATGACTTGTTATATATACTTAAAAAAAATAAATACTGAAAGAATAATTAAACATGAGTTCAAAAAACTTCAAGGTTATAATAATTAAAATAAATAAAAATAATATTTAAGGAATTAATTAATATATATAAATATAATTATGTGGTTAGAGGGAATTTAAAATGTATGTGCGATTAATATTCATTTTTTTATTCGTACAAACCCCAAAAACTAATAGTCAGACCTAGAAAACTTAGTTCCTTTAAATAAAAAAGTCATTACAATAACTATATATGCATAAGAATTTATAATGTTATATTAATTATAGCATATGATTCTCTAAACTCCTATGAAACTAACAATTAAAGTGTCTTCCAAAAATTAAAAATTAAACTTATTTTGACAATGGTATGAAATTGAAATACAAAATTTAACTTTTTATAATTCAAAGCAGTCTCGAAGGCTAAAAACTATCAGGAAGAGAAATATAATTGGATAGGGTAAGTAAGTAAGCCTTAACATAAATATTTCGTTCAATACTTTACAAAAAAAAGAGAATGTCAGAAAAAGTCTCTACTCATTTGATACACTCCAGAGTTAAATCAAAAAAAATATTACTGTAAGTTGTCTCAAAAAATAGAGACAATAGTATTAGAAACTACACAACTTATTAAGAATTGATTTTGATTTTCAACTGATTTTCAACTGAATAATTTATTATTATGATTATTATGTTTACAAAATTAAATATATAGGTAGCCATTATATTAAAATAAAAACAATCCAAAAATTCAAACTGTTTTTGATTTCCATCCATTCAACAGCAATAAAAAAGAATAACATGAGGCATAAAAAAATAATTTTATTTTTAATATTTTACCTCAACTTTAAAGCAATAACGATAAGTAAGAGATAATAAGTAAAAAATACAACTTAAGTAAATAATACTGTCAATTATATGTCAACAATATATCAATTAAATGTCAAATAAAATTAATTTAAATTGCTTATGGTTAAACTTGGTTAAACTAAAACAAAAAAAAAAAACAACAAAATCAAATAAAATTTATTTATAAAAAAAACAATCAGTGATAATATGGGGTACAGGTATTATATTATTATGTAATGTGACAAGCAGTCAAAATGTTGCACGTTAAGATATTTATAATTAAATTATGGGTATAGGTAATGCTTAATTATGGATATACAAACCATTTTTTTTGTTTTTCTTGTAAAATTTTGTATGATTTAGTATGCTTTAATTATGTATATTTAGTATGCTTAATTTTGACTATAGATACATTAAGAAAATATACACTTTTCGGTTAATGTACCTACTTTTTGGGACGTTGAATATTTGAAATATAAAATACCATATATGTATATCTTTTTCTAAAGTGAAATACATATATATATATTTTTTTTTGGTTTCTTGGACTGTTGGACGAGGAAGAATAATTACAATGTTGTATATAGAAAATATTTTAGATTACTGTTAAAGAGATTACCAAACAATATAGATAAACTACTCTTTGTAGAAGAGTCAAATTCAGTTTGAATTCGAAATTTGTGTCCAAACAATACATCTTTATGGCAGCGGATCTTGCAAGCATGAAAATCTTAAAGAAACTGCTGAACTTTGTCAATCCCCCATTTTCTACATTTCTCTTTTCCCCAATCCCCCATCTACTGTTTGGTTGAAAAGGGAGGAGTGGTCAGGTTAAGATTTAAATCCAACACTATAAAAAATAGAATTCCCGCGTTGATCTCATAAGTGCCGTTCGAGTTTCCCACCTATCCTCGCAAAAAACAACAAAAGACGTCAGAATTACATTCCACATTTCCTATCTGTAACAATTTCAAACAAACCATCTGTGGAGACTTACTAATAAAAGCTAAGTAAAATGGAAATAAAAAAAAAAGGAAATTTATATTAGTGAATATGTCACACATTAAGAAAGCCAGCCTATCCCCCGTGAAACAAATCACAATTCGAAAATAAAAATATAAGAATACAGGGTGCAGATCAGTCGTAAAAATGTGTAATTAAATAAAGTTCATTAAACATGTTCTTAGAGAAAGAAAGAAAGAAAATTATGTAAAGAAAGTTTTTTAATGAAAGAGCATTTGCATTGTTAGCCATAGCGATTTTTGTGAAAATAAAGAGAATATATGAATGACCGAAGTATATAATATTATCTATACATTAAACAATTATGAAGTGTTTCATTTTTACTGTAACTTACTGTATATATTTTTACTGTAATTTACTGGTCCCTATATTTTAATATATCACAATTTGGGATATTTAAATTCAATATGCATAATATAATTTCCTTATTAATAATAAAACAATTTAATAATAATTGACAAAAACAAAAAAAAAGTCAATAAATCAGCATTTAATATATTAAATATATTAGTAATTTTTTTTCTTTTTACTTTTTCATTTAATACTGCAGTATTTAAAAAAAGCTTAGTTTAACTTTAAAATTCTTTTAGATCGGTTTAATGTATAATGAATATCATTACAATTTTTATTTTTATTTTAATAATTATTATTTTTAAAAATAATTTAATTAAAACATTTGAAATACATGAAAATTCATCTTATTGTACATTAAATAAAATAAAATGGGAATTTTTAAATTGTTTTTTTCATGATATAAATTTTATAAAAATTGTTATTATACATAATACAACAAAAATAAAATTTTTAAATTCATTAAATAGTAATTTTTTAAAAAATGTTCATAGTTATATAAAATTTCCAATATTATTATTAAATTATAATATATATAAAGAAATTGAATTTGATTATTCAATGTTATTTTCATGGTTAGGTAATAAAAAATTTAATTTAAGATCAACACAAAATTATTCAAAAATGACAATAAATAAAAATAAAGGATCAAGATGGGGTGATGATCATTTTGGTGCTATTATTATATTTAATGATATTATAGCAATAAATGATTATTTTCAAGGTAGTGTACGTAAACCATTTCATACACCAGATGCACAATTTGTTATAATGATTTTGAAAAAAATTCGAAATGATGAAATGATAAAATTTGAAGATATTATTAAAAGAATGTGGATTGATTATGCATTATTAAGAGTTGTTTTTATTCAATGTGGAACAGAGGTACTTTAAATTATTTTATTTTTTTTTTGTTTTTAAGTTCTAACTTTTAAATATTATCTATATTTTACATCTAGGCTTTGGTTTGCGTTTATTTAGTTTGGTAATTGAAGACAAAATACACGATTCGAATCAAAATAATTTTTTTTCTATCCATATTGAAATTCTATCAAAAACTAAGTTCTGACCGTTATTAAGGAGGGTTATTTCCCGAATTCTTTATTATCCCTGTACGTATTGAAATAATATCAAACAATTGAATCATTTTGGTAATTTTTTATTTTCTAGAACATGTTGAATCTGTAAGTATCTATAAGTAACTATAAGAAGCTTAACATTTTTAGATCATATCAAAATGGCTCAATCTAGTGCTAATTAAGGCCTTCACGCAGAATTGTAAAGGCCATCACTTTACTTACTTATCAGTATCAGATTGTTTTGATACAATTTGATCTGATATTCAAGCCTTCCATAGCTATGATTTGTTGTATAAGAACAAAAGTTTGTTTATATATTCACACCTAATAGGTGATAGTATCCTCTATTGGGTGTATTTCAGTCAAAGAGGTTAATTTTTATTCCTTTAGAGTTATAAATTAATAATATAACGTTTCTTTTACATACATTTTACATATATGTAACGTTTCTTTTAAATAAATGATTCTAATCTTTAATTATTTGATTTTTTGTTATATATGTATGAATCATTTTAAGTGTAAGATATATTTTTGTTTATATTTTCTTTTTGATTTATTTTATAATTAGTAGTATCAACTTAATACTAAGTTTATAATACCGGTTACCAACAAGCAAAATATTTTAATATAATAATTACAATTTAACTACAATTTGTGAGCTCCAAAACATTTATTTATGAAAAATTTGGATCATTTTTTTTTAAATTGAAGTGAATCAGTAATGAATCATTAAAATGTATGAGGGTCATGTTAAATATATTTAACTGCATGTAAAACTAATAAAAACTTCAGTATTATATTAAAATATTTATAAAACTAAAAATTGGGGCCTCGGTGGCCTAGTGGATAAGAGCGTATAAAATACGCTGTAAACAGCGAGGGAGTGTGGGTTCGAATTCCCCACACTAAATAAAACTAAAAATCAATATGAAGTACTTACTTCATAACGCAATATAAAACGTAATAGGTAAATTTAAATTTAAATAACACAAAATTTATACAAACAATGCAAATCAAGGTCTGGATCGTATTATTATATACAATATTAAATAAATTTCTTTCTTTTTTTTAATTTTAGAACATTATATATCTTGATCCATTTTATAGAAATTATAAATATCCATATTTAGATTATTATAATGGTTGGGGAAAAATAATTGAAGAACCATTTACAATTGATTCAGTTATATGTGAACGTTCTGAACCAACATATCCACAAACAATGAATTATTATCCAATTCGTACAGTTGCATTTTATAATTATCCGACAGCATTAAATTGGGATGAATTATCAACAGCATATACAAATATGATACCAGATTTAATAAAAAATTCTGGTTATTTAGAAAATTCATATGAAACAGATACATTTGCTGAAGGATTTGGTGGTTTTGATGGAGTTGCATTTTCTCATTTAGCAAATGCTTTACAATTTAAAACAATACTTAAAGTTATGGATGGTATACATAAATTTGGATTTTTAGGTGAAAATGGAAAATTTTATGGTACTATTGGTGAAATTATTGAAGGTCATGCAATATTAACAGCAAATCCACATTTTATGCGTTATTATGAAACAAGAGATATAATATTTTTAAATAATGTTCATTTTGATAGTTTTTGTGTTATGGGACCAAAAGCTGATCAAATACCACAATCTTTAGCATTATTTTTATGTTTTACAAAAACAGCATGGATTTTTATAATTAGTAGTAATTTTATATTAGGATTTTTATGGTATATATTAAAAAAAATTCTTAATTTTATACATAATACAATAATTAAAGTTAATTGTATAAAATGTTTAATTGATATGACATTAACAATGACTGGTACATCATTACCAAATATAAAAAAATTTTTATTATCAGAACGTATTTATTTTTTTGGTATATTTACATTAAGTGTTATATTAAATGGTATATTTCAAAGTCGTCTTATACATTCATTCAGTCATAAATGGTATTTTAAAGATATTGAAACATTAAAAGAATTAGATGAATCTGGTATAAAAATTTTAATTAATTCACCAAGTTTAAAAACAATTTTTGGTGATAATTCAACTAAAAAAATAACAAATCCTATTCATAGATCATTAGCAACAAAATTATTTTTTAAAGGATATGGTAGAAATAATTTAAGTGATGGAAGAGGTCATGAACATTTTAATGTAGAAGAATATTGTACAATGGTACGAAAAAGTGATTTTATAGTTTTATCGGTAAGTTAAAAATTTTCTCCTTTTATTATACCTATATATACATATTTTATTTTAAGAGCTTTTATTTTTTCCAAGCTTGAAGATACAATCGAAAATGAAGGAAGAATAACTTTGCATATGATTAATGAATGTCCTAGAGTTTATTATTTGTCTTATATTATTAGAAGAGGATGGCCATTATTTGATAGATTTAATAGAGCTATTGCAATGTATGATGAAGGAGGTAAATAATTTAGTTTTGTTTTTTTTTTGTAAACAATAAGTTAAATATTAAAGGATTAAAATAATTTATTTATGATTAAAAATAATTTAAACAGGTATTAGAGAACAATGGTTTAAAGCAACACAACATGCAAAAATGATTGAAATTTCTGTTAAAATATCAAAGAAAATTATTTCAAAAGGTATTGAGGTTGTAAGACGACCATTTAGTTTAAAAGATATGCAAGTAGCATTTTATTTTTTATTCTGTTGTAATTTAATTTCAACAATTGTATTTATTTTAGAAATTATTAATTATTATAGCAAAGAAAAATTTAAATGTTTAATTATAAATAAAAAGTGTTAATATTCAATTAAAATTTAATTTTTATATTTCTTACAGAGGGTTTTATTAGAGATGGAATGTGAAAGTCTTTAAAAATATTAATTTTTTTTCCTTTTTTTAATTCATTGTAATTAAATAAAAATGAGCAGAAAGAACATTTTAAGAAATGTGGTTATGAAATGGATATTTTAAAATTGATCTAAAAATAACTATACAAGAGTATATTAGGGTTCAATTCTTTAATATAATTAAGTATGCGACGACAATCAAATTCAAAAATACATTTTTAGACCATAGTTTACAAGCATAGTATTCAAAGATATTTTAAAGTTCATAAGTATTTATTATATTTCGATTATACGAGATTTTATATATGTAATAAATATAAAATATTGTCGTTTTTGGATTATTAATACAATTTTCAGTGCTTTCCTTAACAAAAATCGATTTTAACCATCAAAATAAAAACTTTAAATTAATATTAAAGTAAAAATTTTTAATATAAATATTAATTTCTTATCTGAAGGGATATTAAAATTTGACATAATATGGACGCAACTAAAAACATACGTTGTGCTTACTATGTTTAACAAAGAGGTTTTCAAATTTCGGTATGTAAGAAATGTTCGATTTAAAGAAACTTTATTTTTTTTTAATACACCTATAATTTAAAAAAAGTCATAGATAATAAAGTAAGCATTTATTTTACAAACTATTATCAAAAAAAAAGCAAAATTTTAATTAATTATTTATTTTCCTTGAAAAATTAAGATTAATAAATAATAAATTTTATAAAATTTTAAAAATCAAAAAAAAATTAAATTAAACAAAAAAAAAAATTGTATTTACAATAAATACGTTTATATTAAAAATATCAAACGGAAGCCATTTACATTTCATCATTTGTCACATGTAAAATCTCAATTAAGACTAAAAAACAAAGTCATGTCAACATATTGAAGTTTTCAAATATCACCTCCTCCTATTATGTTTTGCTTTTTTTTTACGTTTTGTGCTATTTTACGTTGAATGCTAACATTTATTAATTTTCTCTCTGAATCTCTTATATTTTATGATTTGAATTTGCTCAGAAAGAGAGATGTCAGTACAATTGTGTAAAATATAAAAAACAAACTCCCAAATTACAGAGAATTTTCAATATAAATTTTTCCGGAGAAAATTGTTGTCTCTCTAATCGAATCTCTATTATTTCGATATGATGAGAATTGAGATAAAAATTTTATAGAAACCATTTTCCTTTAATTTTAATTTTCTTTATTTTCTCAAATCTCACTCAATATCAAAATTATTCTATTTCTCTTTTTCAAATTTCTTTTCTCACTTAAACACAATTATATCTCTTCTCTTTTTCTAAAATTAAATGTTCACTCATATTTGAGTGAAATTTCTAATACTTTTAAAATGATATAATAACAGGTTTTTTTTTTATATAGCTATATGCACATTTTATGTATTTCTCTAAGAAAAAATTTATTCTCTAACTCTTAAATTCTCATAATTTATTTTCTCACAAACAGGGGAACAGCCCCCTTCTTCATTTTAATTGCAACTACCTGTAAGTCTACAATAATAAACCGTCATATTTGTTTGCTTTTCTTTTTTATTTAATATGGACGCATGCTTAATGATTGGTTACTTGGACGCCATATTTAAAATTTTTTCCAAATATTATATTATCTCTTTCTAACATATATGCATATTTATTTAAGCCGGATATTTTTTTTTTTTTGTAAATACAATACACTCATAACATATTAGGTATATGTATATTTATACGGTATGTATATATTTAGTTGGAATGCAATTATCATATGGTAAATGGTAATTTGGTAAGGTGTTTTTATTTTGTTTGCAAAACAACAAAAATAATAAAAACAAAAAATAAAGAAAATCAAGAGAGAAAATGAAAATTAAATAAAACGGTATTAATTTATCATTGTCAAAAATTTATTAATGTGTTAGTAAAGTATAAATTAAAAGAAAATAATAAACAAATTTTAATGGTGGGGTAAAAAATGAGAAATAACTCGAAACTTACCATTTTGAGTGGTTTTTATTTTATTTTTATTTTTTGCTGATCTATTCTGAAATTGATTAATTTAAAAAAAAAATATTTTGAGAAAATCAAGTAAGTCAAGAGCATTACAAAAATATTTTCAGTTCGAGTTCAACTAGCGTTCAGTTAAGACGTTTTTCGCTTAAAAATAAAAGTTGAGAAAGTTGTAAAGAAAGCAAGAAGAGAAAAAAAAATATATTATTTAATTTTTCATTTATTATTTTTATTATTATATTAAAAAAAAAAACGTATTATTATATACATAATTAAGTAAATACAATTAATATAACAATAAAGATATAAATTTTGTGGATTAAAAAAAAAGCAAAAGTCTGAGGAAAAAAAAAAATTAAGAAACAAAGTGACAAGAAAAAAAAATATACAGAATTTAAAAGGAAAATAATTTCTGGATACAAGAAATAACAAACTTGATTTAAATCATATGATAATTAGATCAACAATAAATAAATTTTGTATATAAAAAGAATTAAGTGTTGTTGTTCTGTAAAATATTTTAAATAATTAAATTAAAATTTAAAATTAAAGAAAAAAAAACAAAACAAGTGAATAAGAATAATTTTATATCATAATCAAAAAAAAAATTTATTTTGATTTCTGCAATAAAAATACATATTTAAAACAAAAAATAAATATTAAAGTGAAAAATACTTTATTCAAATGTAATTCTACGTAAATATTAATAATATTAAAAAAAAAAAAAGAAATTTATTAAAATTTTGTGACATTATAAATATTTAAATGATTAAAAATATTAACTACAATTTATTTCAAAATAAATTAGGATTACCCAAACATTTTGAGGATTAGCTGATCTTTAACCAAAAATAAAAAAAATAAAAAATAAACCCAATTTTTTGTGGATTACTTACATATATAAAAAAAAAAAATTTTTTTTTTTTTTTTTTACTTCGGTATAAATTTTTAAAAGAAAATTTTTTCAAACATGGTTGTATTAGAAGGTGGCGGTGGTGTTGTAACCATCGGTAATAATCAATATTTACAACCGGATTATTTATCGCCATTACCAACTACTGTAAGTAATATTATATAAATTTTTATTTAATTTTTTTTTTTTTTTTTTTTTTGTAAGAAATTTTAAAATCTATAATTTGTCAGATGTTTTTAAAGTATAGTTAAGAGTTAAAAATAAATATTTAATGTTACATACATAAGTATAGGTATCTACTGTTAAAAATTTTTATTCTAAAAAAAATTAATCTTTAAATTTAAAATTTATTTAATGTTTAGAGTTGATATTTAAATTTCAATACTTATAATTTAATATTCAAAGCCCAGTTAATTTATAATAATTGTTAGGTATCACAATTTGTATAGGTATTAATCTTAAATTTTTAAATTTGTAACAAGTATTAAATTTTGCAATTGATAGTTAATTTTAAGTTAATCGACATGACTTGTGACCTTTCAATTGTATAGCTATGTATAATTATTTATTTATTATTTCTGAGCTGAACTTTCACACAAAGTCTGTATTAATACAAATATGTATGTAAGTGCAAGTAGTAAAGATATTTAGTTAAGATATTGAACAGTAAGAAGTTAGTCTATACGCTAAGAGTAAGAATTATATGTAAGTAAAAAGTTTGCTTAGGAAATGTAAAAAATAATATAAATTAAATTTTCATAATAAATCAAATAAGGATTTTATTTTTCTTTAAAAAATTTTTTCAAAAAGAAAAATTAATTAGAAAATTAAAATAATTTAAAAATAAAATTCATTAGGAAAATTATAAAATTATGTGCCTAATTACACTAAAAAGAAAAGTTTTTTGATTAAAATTTATATGTTAACTAATAACTATTGCAAGTTACTTTCTTTTCATAATTTCCCTTTATTTTATATTAATAAGGAAAAATATCATATGCCCTATTTTGAATATATTTAACCTACCTAAGTATTAAAATTCTCTATCGGGGCATCCTTTTTTCAGTTAGGCAAAAATAATTTTAACAACAATTTTTTCAATAAATAGTATAAGTACCTATACAAATACGTATATGCATGTATCTATAGAGCTAATTCTTTTTACAAACGAGAAAAGCCAATTCATTAGTTTGCAAAGTAAATTAAAAACCTATAACCTTAAGTAATATTGCCAATAGATACTTATGCATACTAAATCTAATTTCGATAAGTATAAATTTAATTTCTTAGTATATATTCTTATATAATATGTAGTATAATATTCTTTATATAATCTTTAAAACTATTATTATAAAAAATAGTTATTTATACCTACATTATGACATGTCATCAATTGCAACAATTTATTATTAATAAATCTAAAAAAAAAAAAAACTGATTAGTGATTACTGATTACACTTTAATGAACTTCTAATGAATCTGCTTCATTTTTTTTTTCCCCCTTTTTTGTAATATATTGTCATTTTTTTCATTAGTAATGACTTTTGCTCTTACGTTCAAATTTTATTTCAGTGTGAAATTAAAAAATATTATTCTTATTAAAAATGGCAGTATTATTTTATTAATATATTAAATATTAATAATTTAATTTTTTTTTTTTTTTTTAGAAGTTTGATGATAATAATTTATAATAATAAAAGTAGGTTAACCTTTTAATAAAAAAAAAATAATATATTGAAGGGTTTTTAAATTATTATTGAACCATATCACTTGAGTTTTTATTAGGCATAGTGATAATAAAATTAACATTTTATTTAAAAAAAAATATATACATATATGATCACAAAATATAAGTATACTTGAAAATGTACTTATAGTAATATAATTTTTAAAATGATTGTTTTTCAAAATTAAAAAAAAAATGAAATATGTACATATGTATGTGCTTTCTTAAAAAAAAATAGAATTAAGATGATTAGGTATTATATTACAAAAGTGACTTAAAAAGTAAATTTATGACAATTTTTGATTAAAATCATAATTATTTATGATTTGTCATAAATGTGTTAGATTTTTTGTTTTTGTTTTTTTTTTTGTGTTATAATTAAAAAATATTATTTTTTAATAATGTTATTAATATATATATATATATATATATATATATGTATATATTTATCAATTTATTTATTTTCTTTTTTGTTTTTTTAATTTACAGTTGGATTCAAAAAAGAGTCCATTAGCATTATTGGCTCAAACATGTAGTCAAATTGGTGCTGATTCATCAGCTGTTAAACCAATTTTAAGTTCAGATAAAAATAAAAAATCAAATGATCAAACATCAAAATCACCATCATTAAAAACACCAAAATCAACAACACCATCATCAACAGAAGTACGTTTAGCATATAAACCATATGAAACAAATGTTTTATCACATCATCATACAACAACACAACAACAACAACAATCACAATTAAATTTACATAAAACATTATCAACTGAAGATTATATGCAACGTCCAAGTTCAAAAAGTAGTGTTGCAACACCACCAGCAACAACAGTCAGTATTGATTGTATTAGTAATAGTAGTAGTAATGATGCTAATGATAGAAAATCAAAATCACCAAATAGTACATTATTAAATAATAATAACAATAGCGGAATTAATAGTAGTATGAATATTAGTAATATGATTAACAATAATAATAATAATAATAATAATAATAAAACAAGAAATTCAACACCAGAATTAAATACAAATCAAACAAATAATAATCATAGTCCTGATAATTTACAATCAACACAATTAAATGGTAAACAAACACCAAATGATTTAAGAAAAACTGTATCACCTGCTGGTTCATCACAACGCGGTGCTAGTCCAATTATTAGATCTGGTATGGAAGTTTTACATGGTGGTCATCCAAAAGATATGCAATTATCCTCTGGTTATAAAAGTGGTTCAGCACCTGGACCATATGGTATGAATCCATTAGCAGCATTATGTTGTCCGCCTGGTATGGAACAGCATGCTGCTAATCCAGCTTTTCGTCCACCATTTGCTGGTGCTAGTTATGCACATCAACATGCTGCTATGTTAGCTGCTGCTGCAGCTCAAGGTTATCCTGGTGCTGGTGCAGCAGCAGCTGCCGCTGGTCATAATAATCCATATATTAGTTATCAAAGAATTAAAACACCATCAGGTGGCGAAACAATTGTACCAGTTTGTAAAGATCCGTATTGTCCAGGTTGTCCTTATTCAGCACATACACAACAAATGTTGATGGGTGCACCATGTCCTAGTGGTTGTACACAATGTGAACATCAAAAATATGGTTTAGCAATGGCAGCAACATTAGGTTCATTACCACCAGGTCATCCATATGCAGCCGCTGCAGCTGCCGCTGCTGCAGCACAAGCACAACAACAAGCTCAAATGAGATCTCCATATGTTTGTAATTGGATTACAGGTGATTCGTATTGTGGAAAACGTTATAATACATCAGATGAATTATTTTCACATTTAAGAAATGCTCATACAGGAAATTTATCTGATCCAGCTGCTGCAGCAGCAGCTTTAGCTCAATCTCAAGCTCAATCATTATTAAGTTCATTATTCCCACCCAGAGGATATCCAACTTCAGCACCATTAAGTCCATTATCAGCAGCACGTTATCATCCCTATGGTAAACCAACATCAATACCACCACCAATTCCAGGTTCCGCATTTTCTACCGGTGGTTTTAATCCAGCTGCTGCTGCTGCTTTAGGTCCATATTATTCACCATATGCTATGTATGGTCAAAGAATTGGTTCTGCAGCTGCTCATCAGTAAAGTCAAAATTATAATGATGGTTTTTTTTTTAATTTTAATTTATTAATTCATTCATTATAATTTATTGTGTTTAAATTTAAAAAGAAGTTTTTAAAGCCAAATAATAATTACAAAAAAAAAAATAAAATAAATTCAAAAAAAATTTTAATTAATTACAAAATTAACTTTTGTTATAAGAGTTTAACAACATGAAAATAAAAATGTTTTATGATGTTTTATTTTGACATTTGTATATTATGAAAATATATATAACTGATGACAATTTCAGTGTCAAACTTGTCAAAAAATTTGTTTTAATGTGACTTAAAAATACGAGTTTTTTTTAATTATATTTTATAAATTAAGTTTTTATTTTTGAAATTTCAAAGATTTATTTTGAGACATATTTTGTTTTTTTTTTTTGAAGAAACTGTGATACAAACGAAAAAAAAAAAAATAATAAAGATGAATATTATAATGTGTAGTGGTTAAAATTTAATTGATTTCAACAAATTAATGAAAAAACAAAATACAAAAAAAAAAGTTTTTAAAATATTCAAAATTAAGAAAAAAAAATATGTAAAATAAGATCATAAATAAAAAAAAAAAGTCATAATTTGATTATAAGTATGAAAATTAAAAATATAAACCTGATACACACATTAGTCACGTTCCATTTAACTTTACCAAGTACTTTCAAGGATTTATAAATACTTGCAAATACTCGAGACTTTAAGTTCGAATTTTTAGCAGTAATAAATTAATTTGTTTTTCACATCGTTTTGCTTATTTTAATTTACAATAATAGATGGATTTGATCTATTTAATATTACGTACTTGCAAGTGTGTACTTGGAAAAGATAAATTGAAACGTCTAAGATTGTCTTCATAATAATTTCATTTTTTTGATTTTTTTTTTTTTAAATGGGATTAATATAAGTGTTTAATATTAAATTTATTACATGAATTATATTCTTAATAATTTCTTACATTACTTAGTTGCTAATAAGTTTTTAATAATAATCCTTTAATTAAATTTAAGACGTTCAGTCGTTAATATATGCTTCTATTTTATTATAATCAAAAAACACAAAAAAAAAAAAAAGAAAACATGATTTATTGATAATGAAGCAAAAAGGAACTAAAAATTATTTATTTTTTTTTTTTTTTTATTAAAACAAAACACATATTAATGAAGAAGTAATTTATTAAACAATGAATAATTAAGAAAACGTGTTCAGGAAATTTTAAATTATTTATATTATAAACATTTAAAATACATAGTCTTTATAAAATTATATTACATAATAAACAAAAAAAAAAAAACCAAAGGATACATGTTGCTCAACTATTTTATTTCTCAACAATTCATTGATAATATTGACAATTATTATTGATGTTAAATAATTAAAAATTATATGCCTGTTGTTAATTATAATGCGGTGTAAGCTATTAATAAATATAAGCAAATTTTTCATCTCAAAAATTAAAAATCAATTTCGCAACACTGGTATCCTCTTTTGTACTTTATGTGTGTGTGTGTATACATTTAAAGGATAGAAAAAAAAAAGAAGCATTATGTCAAATGTAAATATATTGTATGTATTATTAAGAAATCAAAAGAAAGTTTTTTCTTATGTTTGTTTTTCTATCCAGAAAAAGTCTAATAAATATTTTGACAAAAAATTAATTTCAATAATTTAAAATAAAATAAAAAAAAAAATATTTGCCTCAACTTATATTATAATATGTACTTTAAATAGGTAATAATAGAAGTAGCTATCACGTAAACATGCTATACTTCAAAAAAAAAAAAAAAAAAAATAGCCATAGTGGCAATTGCCATCAAGTACCTTATAGGTAGTTATTTTAATTTGATTTGCTCAACTTTCATTTTTAAAGCAGAACTTATATATGTATTTTGACAGCTCGTTATTTTTATTTTAGTTATATGAAAATATTTCAGTATACACAAACAAAATACTGTCAATGTAACATATGTAAACAATTTGTAGTATTGTGTTCTATATTTGATGGCTACCTTTTTGACATTCTTATGCGACTGTTGTAACACAACATTAGGGCTATTTTAATTTTGTTGAGCAAAAAAAAAAAAACACAAATAAATATACATACGTCAAAATATTATGTATTATGTCACTGTGGCTATTTTTTTTTATACAAAACTAGCCATAATATTCATGTTTCATTACAAATAATTTAAAAAAAAAGATAAAGTTTTCAATGAACTTTAATCACTTCATTATAGAACTGTTACTTTAAAAAAAAAAAAAAAAAGCGTTACTACAAGTTTTAATCTTTATTAACTATTAACGATTTATTAAATTACAAAAAAAAAAAAAAAAAAAATGTCAAATAATTAAATAGTCGAATGTCATTTTATTTTTTTTTTTTAAATAATTTATACATATATTATAATTATTAAATTAAAATATTTTGCTTTTATTTTTTCTTTAATATTTATTAATACATAATAATTTTATCTCTCTTTCTCCCTCTCTCTTTCATAAATATGAAATAAATAAACAAAAAAAAAAAAAAATATTTAATATAACTATTTTGCAACTTCTTACATAAATATTAATATTATAAGAGACTACAAATTACACAGACTTCTATTTTTATTTTTAATTTTTAATTAAATAAAAAAAAGCAAAAAAAACATCTAAAAAAAAAAAATTATTAATTAATAATTTAAAAATAAATAAAAGGAAAAATACTGATAATGTAAATATAAAAAAAAAAAAAAAAAAGAAAAGATCATACAAAAAAAATATAAATTAATTTAATTAATAAATTTTAAAATAAATAAAAAAAATAAATAAATTAGCGCTAGTTTATTTATAGAATATAAGAATTTAAAATTAATATTAAAACAAAGATTTAAAGTAAAAAAATTATGATAAAAATGAAAATGTAAAGATGTGAATTTATTATGAAAAAAAAAAAAAAAACAAAAAGAAAAAAAAAAAATTAAAAAAAAATTATAATAAAAAAGTCAAATTGATTACAAAAAATATAAATTGAAATTGTTTTCATTTTAACATTTTCCTTTTTTTTTTTTATTTTAACTTTTAGGCTTTAGAATTTATTTCAGCTATTCGTAATATTAATGAAATTGTAGGTAAAAATTTATTTAAAACGAACATGATATTTTATTCGGAGAGGATTTAATTAATGTCAAATCCTATATGCAGCAAACATTCCAGTCTGATCGAATTAATTACAAGTTAAAGTCAACTAGAATTAAAATTCGATACATGTCAACGTTAATTTAAACAGTTAAAAAAATTTTTTTTTTTTTTTTAACTTTGTAGAAGACAATATTGATGTTCTGTAATAAGATATTGAATTCCACAATGTTGTTATTCCACTATAAATACATAAATGTGCATATCTATTAAGTTCAGAAGAAATTAGCGATGTTCAATTGATTGATCAAATATGTTCGCTCTTCAAATGATTCTCAAATTAATAAAATGTTTTTTTTTTTTTTTTTTATCAACTGTAACCACATAAATTTTAAACTAAAAATTCTGGAGATAATTTATAAAAAAATAATTTAGTGGTTTGTTTAAAATTTTATATAGATTTTAGAGCAATTTTCTGTTTGTAGCACTCTTAACATTGGTTGTATAGTTAGATTGAAAACCTAGAGAATCATCATCCTAGCCTTATTAGTTATTTGTATATAAACATCAGCTGTTTTCATTTATCATAAAGAAATTATTTAATAGATACATACATATATATATATATAAGAAAATTGAATTTTCTTTTTTATAATATGTGAAATTGAATCTTAATGGTATTTGGAATATGTTAGTATTAAGAAAATAGAGGAAATACCGTTAAGATCTAATAAGATCTAAGAAAAGACACTTTATTCTTAAGCTTAAATTCAATTATTAACATATGGAAATATTAGATAGATGGAGTAATTTTTTTCAAAGTTTACGAATATGAGATTAATAGATGATGTACCTATCTTATATTTATCGTTAAATTAACAGTTGAATTTTTGCAGGACAATCAGCAATTAATTAAATTTTATATTTTAAAAATTTATATTTTTCTTTTCCTTCCTTAAATTTTTAAGAGAATATTTTAGATAATATCCAATTAACATTTTGACATTTAAATGTTAAAAAGATAATTTTTAAAAAAACAAAATTTATGATAAATCATTATTTTGCTTTAAAGATTAATTTGGTTTCCGTTACTTTTGAAAAGAGAATAAAAATAAAAAAAAAATTGTTTGTTGTCAAACAACTTTATTTTCAATTTTGTTTTTGAACAAGTTGATTATTTTTTTTTTCGCTTTTTTTTTTTAAGTTTTTTTTTTTCATTTTGAATGTTGCCAACTTGTCAAGTAATAAATTTTGTTTCAATTTTGCTTAAAGCTAATTTTTTTTTCATTTTATTCATTTTTGATTTATGGTTAGACGAAAGTTTTGACATGCAACTATTTTAAACGTTTATCACTATTTAGTTATTTTTTTTTTTTGATTTCTTTGGATATTTTACGAGATCTTTTTATTTGCTTAAACAATTTTTAAGTTTTTTTTTTTCTTGTTTTTATTCTTGAAGTCTAAAGTTACAGGCATTGAATAAAAACCAAAAAAAAAAACATAAAATTATATTTTCTTGAAAAAAATGTATTTTTTTTTTTTGTGCTCTGAAAAATATTGAAAATCAGTAAAGAAAATTCTACTATACTATAATGTATTGGAACTTTCGTTCTCTTCATCACCACGTAAAAAAAAAAAAAAAAAGAAAACAACAGTAATAAAAGTAACAATATCAAAATATAAAGATGAATCTATTTGTTGCTGGAAGGAGCGTGTGTGTACATGTATATGGCATATGCCTTTATAGCTACATATATAAAAACATATATATGGGTACATACATACATATGTACGTATATGTGAAATATTTAATATGTAATATAATGTGAAGTGATGATTTATGAGCTAATTTTTTTTTTGTTTTTGAGTTATGAAGGAAAAATGATTTAAGCGTTTTTCTAAGTTTTTACTTTAATTTTGGATTTTAAATATTTTTCATAAGAAAATCGTGTTATTTTGGAAGAAAATTATGAATTATGAACAGTGAAAAAGAATATTTATGATTTAAACAAAAAAAAAAAAAAAAATTGGTTTCTGTAATCATAAACAAGTTTTTTTTTTTAAACAAAAAAAGAATCATAAACTTAAAGTTTACTATTTTTGAATTACTTGACTTTAAAAACTTCTTAAAGAACAAAAAAAAAAAAAATTAAGAGGTTCAATGTCATATTATATAATATAGGATCCAATTTTATTAAAATATCAAAGGTTGTGCTATTGAACATGATTTTTTTTTTTGTCGATATTATTTTAATAGTCTATTATTTTCCCTTTTACTTTTTTGCATATTTATCAAAATTAATAAGGAACGTAAAGTAAGAATAAGCTAAATTGTGATAATGTAAGTATTGTATGCATATAGGTAGCTAAAGTTTTAACTTTAAATTTAAAATTTTTAATTCTTAAATATTTTTATTATTTAAAATATATTCATTTTCCACCATTAGATGTGAATTATTTTTAGGATAAAAATTCTTTTAGGTTACCAATCAAATTTATTCCATTTAACCTAAAATTACGATGCCTGTACATAGGTAATTAAGCATCGAAATATATATCAACAGAGTGATACCAGCGAGCGGCGGTATCACGATAGAAATTAATAATGCCATTCGAATCAAGTGAACTGTTTAAAAATTTAATTTTTTTTTCTTAAATCTCTAATAAAACTCTTGAACGTGTGGCTATTGAATTACAATCAACCCCCCATCACAACGCGAAAGATACGTCCCTAAAAAAGTTCGCATAGTAGGAAATCGCGTTGTAATAAACATGAACTTCATATAAAAGTAATGGTTCGGTTCCAAGAAAAAAATTGTGTTTTAAATTAATCAAATAAAAACTTTATTTAGTCGAAATTGAATATATATTTCATCTTTAATTTAAAACTGTAACAAAATTTAACAATTTATTCAGATTTATAAAAATTAAAAAAAGTTAAACAAACAAAAATTACTAAAATTATTAAATTAAAGTTTAGAAAAGAAATATAAAAAATGTAATTTATGTATCAAGTAAGTCTTCATAATTGCTAATGACCGAATTAGAACGTTTTGCTGTGTTTGGTTCTATGTCACTTGATTCACCCGGATTGTTTGCTTTTCTGGTTGTGTTAGGTTTTATAATTTCTGTTATTAAACATTTCTTCCTTTTTTTTTTGTAAATCTTTATAAATTTCGTGATATATCGACAAGCAATTTGGGAAATTTCTTTTAAATTTTTAAGTTCTCGCAATCTGTGGATCGTCTTCTAAAAGATAATTTCTCTAACTATTTTTCCATATTTAAACCTTTTTCAACACTTTTTAGAAAAAATCTTTTAGCTTTTTCATTGGAAATATGTATCTTCAGAATCACTATCTTGAACCGGCTGTGTTCTAATGACCATTGCAACTAAATTTACCTCATTTATTCCATTTCCATAACTAATTCTTGCGCAAGACTAAGAATATTTTTAAATTCAATTTGATTTGGTTCAACAATATTATTTTGATTGACCATTTCCGGTAATAACTTTTTCCATCAAGCATTTAGCTTAAACGGACACATTTCTTTAATTGACGAACCAACCATTTACAATCAAGTACAGTCATGTAAATGCAAGTAGTACATTTAAAGTTTTTTTCAAATGGGAACTTCCCTTTCACCGATTTGCAAATTAAAGCGATTTGCAAATTAAAGCGATTTGCAAATTAAAGCGATAACATTTTTTATTTTAGAATCAAAGAAATTTAAATTATTATGATAAGAAATAAGTATGTACTTCTAATTCATGTTAGTTTTTTCAATTGTTATATTGCCAACCGCTTTTCGGAACGCGGCAATTGAAAATCTTTAAATTAAATAAATTAAGATTTATTAATTTTTGTATATTGCTTTTCTATAATATAATCTATCTATAGGATGGATACTTTATACTACCGTAAAATATAGAAAAAAAAATACAAAATGCAAAACATAATTACCAGACCTTTACAATATATGAAATTTTATAAATATTTAAACCAAAAACCAAATATTTAAATCTAATATTTTAGTAAGGAGTACTCAACCGCACATTAATTTAATTCTCCTTGATATGTTATAATCATATATGTATACATATATTTACATACTTGACTTACACTTTAACTAGTATATAAATATACTGTCAATAAATAATTTTAATTTCGGTAAAAAATAAATATAATATTATTAAAATTCAGAAAACCAAAAAAACCTCAATCTATAGCTTTTTATTTTTATTTTTTTTTGTTTATGAAAATTTCACCTTGACGCAATAATAAAATCAGCCTTTAATAAGCATATAAATAAAACACTTCAAATAAATTAAACCGATTATAATATTTCTATTACAACAATTAAGCAGAAAAAAAAAAATATTATGCCGCTAGATAGCGTTGTAACCTTTAAAATTAAATATTCATTTAAAAGTGCCCTCTATTATATTTTCTATAATTTTATTTTTATACATACATACATAATAACTAATAAGTATCTAAAATTCGAATTATTTTTTCCTTTTTCTTTTTCTCCAAATTTTTCTTTCTCTTTTACTCTTATTTTTAACTTTTCCATAACTATTTATCTTTCACTTAAGCAATATTGTGGTGGCTGCTAATCATATCAAAAATAAATCAAAAAAAAATTTTGTTTTTTTTTTTTTTGTTTTATAATCCCCTGGCATTAATACATCATTTTCGCATAAATCTAATAATTTAATTTTATCATATCAATCAATAATAAATTAACAGAAAAAAAGGGAGAATTGAAAAGAGAAAGAGAGAAAAATATTAATAAAAAAAGAAAAACAAAAAATAAAGTAATAATAATACATATTATAAAAATCGAAGATATTGACAGGAAATTTAAATCACATTAAAATATTACTTGAGTTGTTGATGTTGTATATTATAGCATAGACAAGGATTTAAGATATATGATTATTTAGGTGCTATTTTTAAATTTGACTTTTTTTTTTTTTGAAAATTTTAGTTTTCTTCTTTTAAACTCCTTACATTTTCTTTTCATTAGACCATTTCTTTTTTTAGAAAGCCATTTATTTTACTTTTCCTCATTTCGCGATATTTAATTTTTTTGTAAACTAATCTTGTCTAATTTTTTTTAAAGCTTTTGTGTAGTCTAGAATCTGCTATTTACTGTGAAGCGAAGAACCTATGGTTTCTTTTAATTTGAAGGAATATTGAATATACCTTTGTGCAGGACCATGATCATATTTGCGATTTATCTAAACCAAAAAATCTTAAATGTGTTTCTTAAGTTTCGATTTTTTTTAAAAAACTCTAATTTGGTTTTGCGTAAAAACCTGCTTTATAATGAAAATTTTTTTTTTATATTAATTAAAATAGAAAGAAATTGAAAAAACAAAAAACCAACGAATCTGTTATTTAATGTATTAGGGCCACCAAGAAGTTTTCATTCTCAAGTCACTTAATTTATTTTGTCTTTGTTTTTAAAGAGAGTGTTAATTTCCGCATGTTAGAAACTATCCCAAAATTACATTATAAATCTTAGATAGTTTTCATTAGATGAAACTTATTTGAGAAATTCAACAGTGTATTTGAGTTCTAACATTTAAACATACATAGTTAGAAATATTCAGACACATATGCGCGGCAATATTTTTTTTGACTAGAACAACTTGAAGTGAATTTATAATGTTGTATATTTTTTACAGTAAAAATGTAGTCCTCTGAAAATATATCTTGAGTCTGGTATTTCCCATATTAGAGCCCCATAATAATATGTAAATAAGAGAATTTAATTATAGATATAATATCTTGTAAATCTTTTAGATTATAATTCACGAAAATTTCATCTTTGCATCTTTCGTTTTGCATCTTAATAAGTTCTCAAAATTTTATTTATACACTTAATGGCACCTAAGTTACATCATTTCAATTGTTCTAAAATCATAACTTATATTAAATTTAATATTTTTTTATATGTAAATAATACGAGTATTAAAATATAATAAACATTTTATGTATATAAATAAACATTATTTCTTTTTAAAACGATTTCTTTTTTTAATTTAATTTAAAAATTTATAGATTCTTAAAAGCGATTTTCTTTTTGACGTTTTTTTTGTTTTTTTGAATTGGTATAATAACAATAAAAAATCAGATTTTGCAAAAAAAAAAAATTAATATTATAAAAAATTAATATAAAAACCAACCTACAAGTAAAAAAAATTAAAAATGTTAATAATAATAAATGAAATAAAAATAAAGATTTGAAATTAAAATAATATAAAAATAATAAATTTCAAATAATAAAAATAAAAATACAAAAAAAAAATAAAAATATAAAAAAATTTAATAATTTATTATATCGTGGCAGCGGCACGATTTAATATCCATAAATAAATCAAATCAGCCAGTTAAAAAAAAAAACAAAAATTGGTTAAGGCGAAATTGTGGTGTATATTATTTAAAATGTACCACACTAATTCAATATCATATCCATACCACAATATTTTGTACCACTAAAAAAAAAATATTAACAATAAAAACAACAAATTCTTATGACCACAATTGTACCAAATCTAAAGGAAAACGAAATAAAAAGTAAATAGGCGGTGGTAGTTTAAGCGTTTAATATTATACATACTTATATGTAGTTACAAATCTTTTAGATTTATTTTTTAATTTTGGAATCGGCAAAGGTTACAAACAACCAACTGGCCCCTAACACATTAAATCTCAGCTGCTCATGGGTTTTTTTTTTTTTTTTTTGAAGTTTTTGCTTTGTAAATTTATTAAACAAAAAAAAAAAACAGAAAAAAAATTCATAAATTATTAATTTTTAATTCATGTTCATAAAATATACGAATAAGCGATTTTAGTTTTTTTGTTTTTTTATTTTTTTTTTTTAGAGACGAGGAAAACGCAAAGTAAAGCAGCCAACAGCAATAAAAAAAAAAAAACAGAAATAAAAACACTTGAATATTGCTTATAATATAGAAAAAAAAAAATAAAAAAATACAAAAAACAAAAATGATTTATAACTAAAGCCGTAAAATTGCTCTACAACTATTAAAAAAGTAACTTAAAAAAAATAAACAACAACAGCAACAAAACAAAAAAAAATATATAAATAAATCATAATCTGAAACTAGAAGGTAATAAAAAACAAAAAATATAAACAAAACAACAAAACAACAAAAAAGAAAAAAGAATGTAATAATATTAAAATTAACATGAAGAAATAAAGTTGTAAAAATTAATAATAATAAATAAAAATAAATGAAATGAATGAATGAGTGAATGAGTAAGTGTTAAAGATTAGTAAGTGGTAAAATAATAAAAATAAAAAAAAAAATAATAATAGAAATTAATATATAAAAAAATAAGAAATGAATAGATTAAAAAATAAGTTAAGAGCGATATGTAAAAGTAACCGCTACAAGGTAATGTAATTCTGACATCAACAACAACTACATACATAATATTATGTGAAACTGTACTATTTTACCGACATCAATCCATGTGACATGTCTAATATTGAATAAAATATTAAATACATATTTGTCCAGTTTTCTTGTTATTGCTGGACTCTCTTTATAAAAGTTATGCATGGAACTGCAATATGTCAAGAAATTGATGTTCGTATCATTGTACCAAGCAACTCACCTCTTAAAAATGTGATTTTCTTATTCTTGGATATCAGATCTTTCTTGTAATTAATTTCATTAAATTCATTTTCAATTTTAAGATAATCAATATTTTAATTTATTTGAACTTATAAAATCAAAGTTAGCTTACATAGAAGCCAGACGAGACAGTACTAGCAAGATAATGCAGAAATACATGAACATTTTTGACAATACTATTACATTTTTTCAACTATCTTCTCCACTGTCTTGGCATTTTTCTAAGTAGTACTTGAGATTGTAATTTGACACTTCAAACAATTAAAAATGGTTACAAAAGGAAAACAAAATTCATTTCAAATACATTTTTTGCGGTTGTTTTATTTTTAATTTGATATTTTGTTTGTGTCTATTTTAAACAAGAAATATTTTGATCAAATAAACTTGAAAAATTTTGATAATTAAATGAAATATCTTGATAGTATAAATGCCACATACGTCACACAGACAGTAATTTGACCATTTCGTATTACATATTCGCAAGATAGTAATACTGACTCGTTTGGCTGCCGGGTTACACATCACATCATTGAACTGCAATTCGTTTGTCAAAGTTTTTCTTTTAAAAAAAATAGGACACAATAAAAAATTTTGTTTTATCCTTCTCCTTCCTATAAGGAGCATAGGACATTCACTAAGTCATTTATTATTCATATTTGATTAAACTTCAATTTCTGGAATCATTAATTTCACTATGGCGTTGATGATGGCGTACAAGACCGAACGACTTACTTTAATTCCTGCTAATATTACTGTATTCTTACTCCATCTATTATTTTATACAAGAGTTATTTTTTTATTATTTTATTATATATTTCGATATATTATTAATTATTTATGCTTATTTTTTTATTTAATTGTATTTTACTAATTATTATAAGAAAAATCTTTATTTATTAATCTATATGACCCAGCCGAGGTTTGAATACCAGACCTTTCGAATGAAAGACCGGTGTTTAAGCCACTGGATTTTATTAACAAATTATGGAAAAATAAGGGATAAAAAAAATTATTTTTATAAAATATTTAAAAAAGGATATTTCAATTGGAATTTATAATATTTGTATACTATATAGGTACTAAAAATTAGTTGTTTATTGCAAAATGTCATTTTTTTAAGAAAGAGTGTAATATTCTGTGTGTTAATTAAACTGCTCTTCAAAGTTTTAAAATATTTATTTTTTATTCTGAAATACTGATTTACTTTTTTATCATTCCTTTATTTACAATAAAACTGTTTTTAGAAATTTTTATTATAGTTTTTTTTAAAGATTTTATTTATGAATTCGAAAAAATTTATAATAGTAAAGTTTAGCCAACAAAATGTCAAAAAATGGTTTGTGTCTTCAATCAATTTCATCACAATCTCTAAAATAAGAAAAATTTGTATAGGTAAGAAGAAATTGCCATAAAATTCGAATTGATGAAAATTAATGAAACAAAATGATATTGATGAAAAGAAACGATATGGTACAAATATAGAGTTACATACATATTAATTGTCTGAAGGTACAATATAATAATAACTAAGTTCGAAAGAAGGAAGGAAGAAATGAAATTAACTAAATTCGAAAAGATATCGCACTAAAATAGAAATTTAAAAAAAATAAGTTTTGAAATATATGCTGTCAATGTTATTATCAGAATTAATACTTCTTCTCTATATAAACTATAAATCATAAATAGATAGCTGATAAGTACAATATATGGACTTGTAATGCTGGTCTCTTGATCAAAATACATACATCATATATGTATTTACACATCCAGGGTGTCGGATGTCGGACAAGAAAAAAATCGCTAACGCCCTGGTCGATGATTGTTAACACAAACAGTCACTTTTTTCTATAATTAAGTCAACGATTCTTTATTATCCTAATATTTATATCCAACAGAAACAAGTAAATCTAAGTCTAGTTCTTGGATAAATAATACTTTACGGTATTTAGTATACAGGTTTACATTTTGGACAGGAGTAATAATTATATCTTAAGTAACGCTCTATAGCTGATAAGTTTGATAAGTTTAGTATAAGAAATTTTTTTTTTTTTTTTTTGTGATAAAGACTTCGATTTTAAAAAATTGAAGAGATATAGAGAGAAGAGAAGAAGAGAACAAAAATAAAGGCGACAGTTCATGTAAAGTAAGCAAACCATTCCATATAATTTAAAATTTTCGGATTTTTTTGCAAAAAAATAAAAATATATAAATCAGTAATTAAAATATGTATGTGTATATGTATACAATTTTTGCTCTTTCATGTTTTCTTTAATGAATAATTAATAATAAAGTTTCTTTGTTTTGGTTATTGCTATATTATTGCCGTGATTTTGTTGAAGGAATCTTAAAATGAAGTTAAAAAAAAAAACATTTTTTTTTTTTTTATTTTTAAGAAGAAATTAAAACAAAGCAAAGGCATAAAAAAAAAAAACTTCCGACACAACTATATACAAAAATAAATTTATATATAGATGTATGTATAATGTACTTTTATATTATAAAATAATGGCATAAAACTCATAAATCATAAAATCAAAGGAAATAATAAAAATTAAAAATAAATAAAATCATATACAAAATCCATAAAAGAAAATATGAAAAATATATAGGGAATAAAATAAAGTCATAAAAAAAAAAAAAAAAGAAAAAATTGTGAAAAGTTATTTTTATGATTTTTGCAATAAAAAACAATTCTATAATTATTTCGTGCCAACTTAATTTGGAATTTTTTTAATTTTTTTTGTTTTTTGAATTTTATAGGATTTCCATATGCTCTTATCTTGGCCTCCATTGATTTTTTTTTTTTTTTTTTTTGTGTTTTTGTTCATTGTACTAAAGTCGTTTGATTTTTTTGTTAATTTTATTATTTTTATTACTTTTGTATATAATTTACTTGTACCTATCAGGCTTTTTTTGCCTTTTATATCTTTTAACTAATTTTTTTTTTTTTTATTATTCAATAATAGTTACCGAAAATATTATTTAGTTTTTTTTTTTTTTTTTTTTTGTGGTGAAAATCTATAATAATTTACAATAATATTTTTTATGTTTAATTAATGGTTAAAAGTTTGTCATTGTAAATTTAAATTACAAAAATTAAATAATAATAAAACATTGGAACCTTTAATTTAAGGTTGAATCATATAAAAAATAAAAAATCATAATAATTTGTGGTTTTAATTAATATTTATATGTATGTATAGTTAATATTATTATTTTTTTTTAAAATAATTTATCAGATAATCTTTAAATTATAGTTTTATTTGAATTTTAAATTAAAATTAAACAAACCACTTTTGATAGAGTACTTATATAGTACTTAGTAGTAGTACTTAATGTTTATTTTTTTTTTTTTTTCAGACCAAGGTTGTGGTTTTTTTTTTTTTTGTGATAAATAAATTTTGTTCTAATTAACAAACAATTAATTTTTTTTTTGAATGTTAATTTGTAAAATAAAACTATTCTGTTAAATTTTAAAGAAAAAAAAAAAATCAAAACCTTATTTTTATACTATAAGTATTTTAAAATCAAATCGATTATAGGTTTTTGCAATATTGACTTCAATTATTTTTTTTTTTTTCTATTGTGAATTTTTTTCTATGTAATACACGTAATATAAAATAATGAATATGAGTTTTTAATGTAACCATAATATTAGTTTAATTCAATAAATCTGTATGACTTGGTTGTACTCTTTGTATACTTGGTGTTTGGTAATATTTAATAAAATAAAAATTAAATTTAAAAATTGGTTTGTTGGCTTGTTTAGACAAAATGAAACCTTAAAATAGAGATAGAAAAAGATATTTTTTTTATTATAACCTTATTACAAATGATCGAAAATATCAGGATAATGTTATAAGTATTATAGGTAAGTTTGTATTTTTTTTTTTCTGCGATTTTTACCGTTATATTTTATTTATTACTGTTATATTATGTACTTTTTTAACATATGTCTTCAAAATTCTTTTATTATTTTATTTTAATTTGCTATAATAACCTCAAATTTGGGACCTGAGTGGCCTAGAAAATAAGAGCGTATAAAATACGCTGCAAACACCGAGAGAGTATGATTTCTGACTCATGTTGTAAGAATAATTCCCCCTACGACATACAGCCACTCCTGAAAAGGAACATCTGTGTAATTTCCTTGTGACATTTGTGTAGTAGTAGAATAAACTAAAAAAAAAAAAAAAATTCCATATTTTTATTTGTCTATAAATTGTCTTTACAATCACAACATTTTTTATTTCAATTGGAAATTCAATTTGGCCACCAACTCAATTTCAAAATTTCATGTTTTTCGGATAATTATTTAAAAATATCTCGGTGGCCACGTTATTGTCTGCGCTGGTACCGATTTCGAAAGTAAAACATCAAATATTTGATGAAAATTTATTTTTAACAAAAAACAATGAAAAACATCGAAAATCACTCAAAGTAACTACACCAGAACGAGTTTTTTTTTTGGCTAGTGTTAAACATTAACCAACCATAACCAGTCCCTTTAAAACAAAACTTTAAGATTGGTCCTTTAATATACATAATGAGATAATGAACAGATAATAAATGGTTTTGTGCATAAAAATATTTAAAAACTGATCTTTTTAAAAAATTGTATATGTATAGGTATAAGTATACATAGTTAAAATTCATATGCCGAAAAATTAAAAAAAAATATATATATAATTTACATATCCATAAATATTATAATGGTAACTATACTATTCTTATTAATATTTTAATTCTTCTTGCATTTTAGCTTTTCCTTTTTATTTTTTCAATGACCTAGAAATTTATATTATACAACCATATTATTATTATTATTATTATTTTTTGTGCAATTTGATACTGGTATGTTGGACCTCTGTTTTTTTAGATTTTTTTTTTAGTTTTTTATTTCTAGCAATGCATCTTTATGAATTATTAACCATTTCCTTAAGATTCATTTATAAAAAATAAAAAAATAATAAATAGAAATAAATAAAAATTAAAAGCAAAATATAAAAACGAAAAACGATGTCATTCCTGCTATTAAAATTCACTTTGAAATGATTTAGTACCACCTATTAAAATATCCACACGGAAGGAGAACAATTTTTGAAACAAAAAAAAAAAAAAAGTTAAATAAAAATTATTACACCTTTTGTTCTTAATATTTTCCCATATAGCATCCATACATATACCTATTTCTATGCTATGAATAGGTACATGTATGTGTGGATGATATTTGAATTACATATTAATAGTAAGCTTGTTTGCCATATTCATTTTTACTCTTTTATATTATGTACCTACATATATTATCATTCCATTCCATAGCCCTTGGCTCCTGTTTTTGCTTCTTTTTTTTATTATTATTCTTGTTATTGTTGTTGTAATATAATTTTTCTTTTATATCTTTTTGAACAACAATAAAGTATCTTGAAATAATAAATCTTTTTTTCTTCTTTAAAAGTAGGTATTTATATAATATATAAAGTGAGAATTTGAAAAGGAAAAAAAAATATATAATAAATACAAAAACTATCTGAGCGCCTTTACTATATTATAAATTGTAGTACGTACTATAATTGCATATGTTCTCATATATCATTTAGAATTTATTTCTTTAAAATTAAAAAAAAAATTATAAAAAAAAAAATTTTTTTTTTTCTGCTGTCGCTTGAGATAATCTCATAGTGAGAAAAATTTATTTTCTTCTACACTATTACTATTACTATCAGTGCAGCTACCAAAATATTACCATTAAAATAACTATCATATTATAATAAATGGACAGAAGAAAAAAAATAATAAAAATGATTTATAAATTTATCACAATATTCATTTTTTCAATGGGATCTGAGGATCTAAACTAAACTGAAAAAAAAAAATCAAAAAAAATAATACATATAAGTAAAATAAAAATGGACAAAAATAAATTTTTTGAGTAATATCTTATAATAAATAAATATATATATATTGCAAAAATATTAAATAAAATAAATGAATATTGCAGTACCTAATACTTATATTTATTCAAAAAAAATTTAAATTTAAGTGAACTTTTTAAGATTGCATTCACTTTAATAATATGTCATTTCCAACACTTTTTTTTTTTTTTTACTACTGCTCAACCACTATATTTTATTATTATTTTCAATTTAAAAATCAACATTTATAGTTTTCATCTCTATATATTTCATATTTTTTCGCTTTCTCTCGCACTTCACTTCATGTCAAAAAATTTATTACCAAGTAATATTTATTATTATGATCAAAATGGCACATATCATCCATAATTAACCAAAAACTATTATTATTATTATAATCATAAACATTTAGTCATCAATCATCTTCATCAATCATAATCAATTAATTTATATAATATCATAATAATATATTATTATTTTTATGTATTAGTTAATAAAAAATAAAAATATAGGTATATAATAGTAATACACATTAAAAAGATCATCAATTATCATCAATGATCATCACAAACTAACTATATATATATGTATATAATCAATTTTAATTTAATTGATTTTTGTTTTACAGTGATCCTCCATGTAAATTGTATACTGAAAGTAAAATGGCTATCAAATGAAAAATGTTAAAAAATATTCGAAAGTAGCATTATACAGAATCAACATTTTACTTTCGCATTCGCAACCCTGCGATTTTCGATTTTCGCAGTGTCAAATTTTCGAATTCGATTTTCGTTTAGCGAAAGTACCACTACACAGTAAGGGCCTTGTAATTCAAATTTATTACTTATATTTTATATTATAAAAATAATTTTCAGGGTTTAACTCAAAAATCTGTTGAATTACAATAATTAAAATGTTTTTTATTATTTAAGCGTAAAGTTTTGATTTTTATTTTATATACCTATTCGTAATATTTAGTCTCGAAGATTTTTAAAGGTTCTTAGGTTCTTAAAAGAATTTATAGTAGTGTAGATATGGAAAAATAAGAATATAATGTACCGTAATGCTAAAATAATTAAAAAACACAAAACTCATATTGTTAAAAAGAAAAACTAAATTCTATTGTACTAAATCCAAATTCAAACTTTGACTTTTGTCTTTTATATAAATTTATAATCTGACAAAAATGTGAACCGATTGTTTATTACAGTTGAGATATGTTCTGTAAGTACCTGTTACTAAAGGCACTGAACTTAAATCAAAAAAAAATTGTCAAAGCAATGATATAGCCATTAGCAACTACAAAAAAAAAGAAGTGAGTATTAAAACGAAATATTTTAACTGTAATACCTACAATCTAATATGTTTTAAAAATTTAGTGTTATAATTACACTATCCTAAAAATCTTAGACTATATCGCAAAATAAATTCATAATTTATTAGCAGATAAAATATTATTGGATTACCAATATTTGATCTATAGTATAATCACCATATATTCCACATTCGATCCAATATATGGAGATCCAAGCTTTCCTACTCTGTTTTATAGATATTTAGTTAAAGCGAGAGCTTGTTCTGACCAAATAAAATGTTTGATTCCTCCATTCAGAATTTTACAAACAGAAACAAGAAGAACCTCCGCTGCCCACCTCTACGTAGTTCAATTTCCTAGATGCCATAATTTAGCATATGGAAATATGTTTATGACTTGAACAACGCGAATGTAGAACCATTTTTCATTTTATGTGGTCTGTAAAATTGGGTATGATTACATTTCAGTTTAAAAACATTTAATAAAAACGTCAACATCTTCGTTCATGACATCCCTACAAAGCTTAAACCAATTTTTAATACATAGCAGAATCTTCCTTTACCCAAACAGTACAATAGTACTGAAGGTTCGTCAACCTATTTTTTGATCAAAGAAGAGATGGTGTTCAGTGAGTTAATTCAATGTGAATGTCCAATCCGTTGAGGAACTGTGCCAATGCTCTTTAGTATCTTTTAATGATTTTTATCTATCCCCGAAAAATAAAAAAATTAAGAAGTATAATTTTCAAGGAAGGACTCGCAGTTTACTATATATACATAACAATATGGTAACTTTGCACTGAAAGACAATACTTAAGGTATACTATTCTAAAATTAGTCAAAACCTATTATTATTTAATACTTTTTATCTATATATTGCCCTAATATAACGCTAATCATCATCAAACCCAAAAATCGAAATAACCGAAATGTCTAGCCAAACCCTTGCATATTGTTCAGGTCACAGTATCTCTTTATATTAAAACGAAAGAAATTTCCCTTTGAAAGATAAAAAAAAAAAACTTTAAAAATAGCAAGATTACATAAATAACAAGATTGAACGTTTGGATCAGTAGTGTCAGCCAGAATATCAAAATCTGAAAACAGTATTTAACAATAACAACATTTTAAAATATTAAGAAAATTAATAGAACAACACCAACCGCAGTAATACAATTTTTATTTTTTTTTATTTTATTTTTTTTTTTTTTTATGTCAGACATCAAATATTTTATGTCAAGAAAGATTATTTTTTTTGCACTCAACTGCTTAATTCAAACTCTTATGAACTGATAGTGATATGAGAATGAATGATATAAATATGAGACAGAATGGTGTTGTCATAAATTACAATTATTGTTATAGGTTATCAAAACTTCATAAATCATTTTATATTTTGTTGTTGTTGTTTTTTGTTTTTGTTGTTGTTGTTCTTGGTAGGTACTGATGTTATTTTATAATACATAGCTATATTCGTAAATCGTAATTCTATCTGTACATATCCATATACAAGTATGTATATATGTATAAAAATGTTAAGATTAAGATTAACAGAACCCATTTATTAGTTATAGCTTAAATTAATGGATAGTTTGTACAATTTTTTGATTTCAAAAATAAAATTAAAAATAAAATTGAATTTTATTATTATATGTATTATATTATATTATTATTTTTTTTTTTATTGCGTCCGTTTTAAATTATAATTTATGTATTGCGAATAAAATAAGAGTCCATTGGTGTTTTTTTTTTTTTTTTTTTAAATTGCGATATTTTAAGTCAGTCTATCTGGACTGTGACATTAAATTGTTTTTTCATGTTTTTTTTTTTTTTTTTTTGATTATCGTAAGTTATTCGTTTATAGTGTAAGTGGAATAATTGCTGTGACAGATGTGATTAAAAGGTCTCTTAAAAGAAAAATAGAAATTTCATCATCGTAGTCATATCAGTGTCAGAAAAAAAAAAACATTATTTTTAAGAAGAAGAGAAGAAGAAGTGAAAAAAAAATACATTTCCCTGAGACAATTAATATTAAATTTTTTTTTTTCTTTTAATCAAAAGACTTTGATATAATTTATTAACTTTAAAAGATTAAAGATGATATTATTTTGTAATTTTTCTTATTAGTTTGTTATTGTAGTAAGTTGTATTTGCTGGACTATGACCTGAATACGGATACAGAATTTTTAATATTTTTTTTTTTTTTTGGCTTTCATCAGGTCAAAAGTAATGGTTGACCTTTATTTGCTATTTTCTGAAATAATTTGTTTATTTCAGGAATTTCTTGATAAGATAATTAAAATAAAAATAATTTTGCAATAAATCATTATTTAATATATGAATTTGAAAAAAAAAAAAAAAAAAAATGTGTCTAAAGTTTTAGGGATACATTATGGTAAATTTATTAAGTGAAATATTCATGCGAACTGAAAAGAAAAAAACATTTTAGTGTGAATCTCGTAAATTTTAAGGCGTGAGTCAATTTTAGAAATTAAATACTTTTAGATGAATGTATTTTTTTTTTAAGTAATTAAATTTAATGACTGATATCGAAAGTATTTGATCAAAAGTCTGATTGCAAATTTTTATAGTTATTAAAAGTTACTGCAGACTTCTACTTAAAACATTACCATTGGAGAATTTATACTGGATATAATAAGTATTTAGTACATATACAAGTGTATTTTTTATTGTATATTTCTGTCATCTTCCACTCTTATGAGGAACATAGGGTATCAACTAGCTTATTATCCATATTTGACTTAGATTTAGTTTTTTTTCTATATTTATTTTCAGCAATCTGTTGATTACTCAGTTGTAGTTATTGTATAGATTAGGAAATAATAATATGCATTATGTTTGTGCGCCATCTCTTATCTAATACAAGAATTATTTACTTTTCATTATTATCATTTTACGATATTAATTATTACGATATAAACTATTACGATGTAATTTACTAATACTGCATATGGCATGACCGGAGTTTGAATCCGATATTGTTCAATTGGTTGGAAGGACGTCGACATAATATCGACGTTACGTGAAATAAATATTATATGTAGTTTAAAATTCATTAATATTTGTATTATTTAAAAATTATTTTTACTGTTAAAAACGACATTTTTTACTGACAAAAAGCTAATTTTAAATTTAATATGTATGATGATCATTATTACATCATAAAAAAGCTTCGAAATTATTTAATATGTATTAATATTTTGTAAATGGAGAAATTAAAAATTAAAAAACTAATGACATAACTAAAAGATTTTAGATTTTTTTTTTTAACTTTGAAAGAACCTCTGGAATTTGTAAAAATCATGCATCGTTTTAGGACTGTAACCCAAATTTTTGTTTTTTTTTTGGATTTTATTGCTAATGTACCTAAAATAATTTAAAAAGTGTATACTTATATGAGTGGAACAATTTTGACTTATTTTCAAGTACTTTCAAAACCCATATCTAGATAGTTACAATAAATAGACCAAATGCATAAAACTATGAGCTTAAACTCAAATCACACTTTTTCAAACAAAAGTTAGTGGTTTAAGAGTAGTTTCAGTTTGAAAAAGTGAGATTTAAAATCAAGCTCAGTTTTATGCATTTGGTCCAAAGTCTTCAAATTTTTTCAATTTAAAAGAATGCAAGCGTTTTCTTTTAATGAAAATATTAACAAAAAAAAAAATATATATATATATATATATATATATATATTTCATGATATAAAATTATGTCACGCCAATAACTAGAACAGTGCAGAATAAAAAAAAAATTCATTTTATTTTTAAATTTATTTATTGCTATTCTGGGACAGACTGTTAAGACACTAAACACATCAGAATTCAATTTTTTTAAAATTATCTGACAGAGACAGAATGAAAAATAGAGAGAAAAAGATAGAAAATATAATCAACCTTATTTTTCCTTTTTCATATTCAGAATGGAAAAAAAAAAAAAAAATATATAAAAGTAAAATGCAAATAAAAATTTTTTGTAAATGACATCTTTGCTTAACGGTTGTCATGAGAGAACAACAAAAACCGGGAACATTATCGCGACATATAATCATCATGTGATCATTATTATCATTATCATTATTATCATTATATTGTCTGTTTAAAGTTGAATGTTGAAATGACAAGTATACAACAAAAAAAAAAACAAAAAAAAAAAACAAAAAAATAAAATACAATTGAATAAGGAAGGATTCTCTTATTGTTATTGTTGCTATTGTTTATATGCATGTATTATGTAGATAGAAGATGCATTTTATCTTTGCTCTTTTTGTTTCTTCATTTTTATTCTCTTATGACACAATATCCTAGTAATGAAATATATTTTATCCTGATGTATAAAAGAAAAATATGAAAATGCAATAGAAAATTTTATTATAAGTTTGCAGCATATAGCTATTTTATGTTTTGCATTTCTGATGAAGTTAATGTTGTTGTATTTTATTTTTTATGAAACTTGAACTTAAAAACATACAAAAATAAAAAAAAATAAAAAGAACAAAAACATAATAGGAAGAATAAAAAGTGATGCAATACTGTTTAGTTATCATTTTCGACTCGTTGAAACAGAATGAAGTTAGTCCCTATGCAATAATAATGTAAATGATTAAAAGAAATATGATTAACTAAGGAAGTGAAATAATAGTTTAATCATAGTATGGCCATAGATCAATTATGGTGGTTCAAGTTTCCTATTTATAAAGCGTTACAATATTCATATTTCGATCGATCCATTTAAGTAGTTATGACATACAGTAAATTTTTGAACTCACTTCGTTGTTTAGAGTCATGTTTTTGAAATTGTATGCAACATTGAAACCTTTAAAGCTATTTGAGCGTCATCTTGTAGAAGCAAATTATTTTATTTAGGCATTAATATATTTATATTTTATTAAATATTTTTTTATATTTCTATTATATTCCACTGGTGAACTTCCACAATTCGAATTGATAATAAAATCACATATTCAATTGTAAAATAATTAAACACACGTATAAACACAGTAATATATTATAGTAAGACTTACTTAGCTCGTCTTCAATAATTCCTTTAAGTTAAAATATTTGTTGTTTATTTCATTTTTATTTCCTAAATATATTTTTCTATTTCTAGAATTCAAAATCTCTTTAACTCGAAAAAAATTTGATTCTACTTGTTATTTTAACTTAAGGCTATCATAAAATGGACGAGTATCGTATTATTTGATCTTTAGTTTTAGGTGGTTTCAATAAGCTTAAGCTTCATTTGGGAGAATAAACTAATAGTATAGATAATTATCTATTTGTTTTTTCTACTTTTTTTATATGGGGACAAGATGAAGTGTACTATTTATTAAATATTTTTACTATTTGATAATAAACTATGGCTATTAATATAAAATCGCATTGAATATTTTGGTTAAAATAAAAATTCTATATTACATTGAATCCTTTAATTAAATTCGTTTGATAAAAACAAAATTTAATTTGAAAATATTTTTAAAGTAAATGTAATATAACCTGCTCATTTTCATAAGCTGAACGATTTAATACCATGATATTTCGGAAACCACATTTGTTAAAAAAAATGAATACCCTATTCTATAATAATACCTTATATCCCTTATGGCAGTAATTGTTTCTTCATTATTCTTATATCACATTTTCATGCAATACAATACTAGTGTCAATAAACTTTTTGCACAATATTGATTTCAAGAAAATTTTTTAATTTTTTGTTGTGGTTCTCAAATTACAAGAATTTCTTATTTTCTCACCTTATTGTATTTGAAATTTTTCTAAAATGCAAGAATAAGATGATTCGACTTTATTTTAAATTAATTTTTTTTTTCTTGTTTGTTTTTTTTGAAAATTTTATGGTATCATATTCTTATGTATCCTTTACACATCCTTTTATAAAAATATTGTATGCATATAGTATATTATATGGGTTATAATTTACATAAATACAATATATAATGTGTCATTTACCATGGATGTACTCTATTTTAAAGTTGTCATTTTATTTCTTTATTTCATTTTTCTTATGTGTTCCCATTTTCTTTTTTTTTTTTACAATTCACTGACAAAAAAATAAAAATGAAGTAACGTCCTTTTATTTTATTTTTATTTTTATTTTTATTTTTATTTTTTTTTGTGCAATATTATATTATGTGTTGAAATATTTTTAAGAATATTAAAATACGTGTAAGATAATAATATATTATAATATTTTATGTTAAAATGTGTATTTCATTTTTTAACAGGTAACTACAATTACTATCTAAATAATGAAGATACTTATGTTTAAAATTCAGAGAATACTAATATAAATAGTAAAAACGAATAGTAGTAACTAATATAAATAGTAAAATAGTAATAATAATAGGCGGATTCATTGTTTCCTTACAGTCCCACTTCAAATTCAATGTTTCCGCATCCATTTCTTATAGTTTCCTATCCCTACTTCCTAGCTAATAAACTGGGTTAGCAAGTAAGGGTTTCATCCTATTATATTGAATCACCTCCTCCGGTTTAGTCAGTCAGAATCTGACTTTACCAAGGGGAAAGTCTTGGTGTCTTTGCCCTTAGAAAAAAAAGATTACATAGTATTCCCTCTGTTATATTGATTGGTGTATAAAGAACGAAATTTTGAGTTTTCTGTTGTCTGTAGATTAAAATGTCAACTTACTTTTAAGAGTGTTTTATATATTATCATAGAAGAAATCAGAACAGAAGTCATAGCATGTTTTCTATATTTTCTATTTTAAAGACTCTTTCATATTTCAGGAGATATGAAGTATTGTGTTTCTAGTAATAAAAATGATGTCTTAAACACTACACCATTGACTTGAAACACTATACCAAGGTCAAACACTATACCATTGACCTTTCCTCTCCTACTCTTCTCTGAACCTCTTATTATATTTATTCGAACTGTATTTAAAAAAAAATTAAAGTTCAATTAGTGCAAACAGTTTAAAGCTGATTTTCTCAATTAAAAATGAAATTTCTGAAATTTCAGGAGAAAAGCTTGAAATCAAAGGTTTCAATGAAAATTAAAAACCATATTTACTACATTTTAAGTAGTATCAAATTAATTTTGACTTATCGAAACAGTATTTATTTAACTAGGTCTAAATCTATTATAGTATTGTTTGATCAAAAAAAGGAGGTGTTGTTGGTCATAAAATTCAAAACACTCATAGAAGAGTTGGGATTGTTCCACTTACATATGGAGTCTTTCAATGATTCCCAATTACCCTAGCAAAATTTTTCAAAATAGCTTCGAATTAAAAGAAACTATAATTTTTCAGAGATTATAATTTTACTTCAATTTTTAGCCGTTAAACAAAATGTCAATCGGAATATGAAAATCCAACAATCGAAACAATCGGAATATGAAAATCCAAATTAAACATCAATAGTGAAAGTACTTAAAAACTAAGATCTTAAAACTTTACAACATTTTAAATTATTTATTTCAATTATTAAATATTGAAGTAAAAACAAAAACTGTAGTAAACGTATTATTATGATCATTATTGTATTTTTATGTATTATATCCTTCAGTTTAAGAATATTATAATATATTTGATTATTATAATAACAATAAAAAAAAAAGAAAAAATTTATTCTTACTTTATTTTTTTTTTCATTTTTGTCAATTCATTTTTTTGACAGCGTTGATGATGGGATTCTGATGTTGGCGTTCCCATAACATATTCAAGAAATTGGGTTGCATATTATATTATGGTATTTATATTATAATATTATAATATACAGATATAATATTATGTATATACATATATATTAATTTTAATAATAACGAATATATGCGATACCATTTTTATGAGTATATAGTTAGTAAATTGTTCTGTTTTTCTAATTCACTGTCTGTACCTACTGGTATTCTGATAATATGATATCAGAACAGTGTTATTGTTAAGTTCTACTTTTGGGAATTTTTATTTGAAATATAATTGCAATGGTTTGTAATAGTGTTGATAAAATTTATTATTGATACTGATTATGATGATTATACGCGATTTTGTTTTTTTTTTTTTTTTAATGAAAACTTATCATTGGTTTTTCTTATTAATTTCTTGCTTGTGTATTATAACATTGTACTGTTGTTAACGTGTCAGAACAGCCGGAACTCATGCTGAGTTTTTCTCTTTTTTTGACATTCTGACTATTATATGCTGTCATTGAAGCTATCAAGTTATTCAAAACTATTATTTCTATTTTTTTTTTTTCAAGGATATTATAACCATTTTGATGGGTTCTGATAGCTTTTTTTATATAAAAAAAAAAAGTAAAAAGAGAAAACGAAGCAAAGAGAGGAGAAAGAAAAGTAAAATAATTTTTTTGGTGAATTTCGAATTTTTTTTTATGTTGAAATTTTTTTTTTTTTTTTTGTGACAGGTATGAAAGGTAAAAATGAATATAAAATAGCAATGAATCAGAGTAAGAAAAAAGGAGTTATGAAGAATGAAGATCTGGAAAAAAAAGATGAAAAATAAAATTAAAAAGAGGGGGTTAGTTAATAGAGGATTTTTATTTTATTTTTTTTTTCAAATTTGATGAGTTGAGGCAGTTCTATTTCATTTTCGTCTTTTTCTATATACTGAATACATAATTTCTAGACTTTAGTTTTCTGGCTAATATAAAATTAAACAAAAAAAAAAAAAAAAACATCAAATCATAGAACTTAAAAAAAAAAAAATAAGATGAAAGAGGAATGATAAATATGAATAGAAAAAGGATAATAATAAATGTAAAGAAATCATAGAAGTGTTAAGGATTTCTTTTGATGTCAAAAATTTATATACACATTTTTTTTTTTTTGAAAAGTTTTGATTTAATATAAGTATTAAAAAAAAAATAATAAGGTAAGTATAAAGTTATTCTTTATGTCAATTAAATTTAAAATATTTAATGTTAAACCATCATCAAAAAATGATGAAAAAAATCTTGGTAGAAATAATTGAATATATCAAATTTCACAGCAAAAAAAAAAAAAATTTAATATAATCAGAATTCAAGTATAATGTTTTTAGTTTTTTATTAATTTTTATTTTTATTTTATTTTGAATAAAAATAAAAAATTGATTGACAGTGTTATTAGATTTAAGTTACGATGGAATGATTTATTCAAAAGCAAATAAATGGGGTATCTATTGATTTAAATATCAAACTAATTTTGTATTGATTATTTTAGTAGTTACTTTCAGCCCATATTACTTTTGAATTTGTATGGTATATAGTTTAAACTTTCAGTGGTCGCGCAATTATTTTTTCATAAGTTACTCGCGCTGTGTCACATTGACCTAAACTTGATCTTGGACATTTTTAAATTTATTACTTTAATTTTATACAGGTCATAATAATATCTAGGTACTATAAAACCTATGACTAAGTATTTTATTAAAATTGAAAGTAGTTGTGATTGTGAAATCACTTTAGAAATTTTTTAATAAAACTCAAAAATTTTAGAAAATGGATAACAGACTTGTAGGATAGGTTAAAGTTAGCAAAAAGTTACAAGTTACAAGGTGGTATATTTTTGCGATCTAATTTTAATTTTACGATCACTAATTATATTTTAAAAGTAAAATGATTTTTCCAAAGTTAACCACCACTATTACAAAAACAGAAAAACAAATCTATCTTTTGCTATATTTATCTTTTTTTATATATTAACTATTGTTTGCCTTGATTCTATTGAAATAATTTCGATAAATCTCTTTCTATATTTTCAAATTACATTTTATAAGATAATAATAAAAAATAAACGCCTTCAATAAAGAGCTAAGATGTGGAGAAAGTCATAATTTTATCCTTCAGATTTGCTAACTAAAACCATCTATAACTTCACTTCAAACCATTTACACTTCAAATCATTCATTTTTTGTTTTTTAAATCAACCAAATTTTTACCAGATGGTAATATTAGCATTATTTTTAATATCTTTTTTAATATCAAATTTTTTTAGCCCAACTGATCAAAGAAAACCATATATTAATTTTTTAAGTTGTAAATTCACTTATTAACAAAATATTGACTTATTTTGGGTTGTAGGATTGAGTAAAAAATTTATAAATTTTATTTAAAATTATCGACATCATCATTGTTAAAAATTTTTTTTTTTTATAAAAATCATCAATATATTTTGATAAAATCTTCTTGATTAAAATAACAATGAAAAAAAAAAACAAAAATTTCGCTATGGTCTGATGAAATATTTTTAATTCCCTTCAGCAAATGTTACAATACGTTACAAAAAGGTATTCGAATACGTTTTGTTTTTTTTTTATTTTCGTCAAATTGTTGATCTGATAAAATACGCACCACCTTTAATATTTAGCAATCCCTCATCATCAAATGTACGATTTATCTAGACTGAAAATCTTATGTTCGATCATGGTCTTGGTATACTTAACAAGATGTTACGCCCAGTAATAATTATGACTTATACGTCTTAGATGAGATTGATCAGATCAATGTTCTAAATAGTAAAAGTATATGTATGAGTGTATAAACCAAATCAAATTTTTAATTTAAAATACATATCCATTAAAATATAAATTTTTGTATTCAATACTAAAAATAAAAATATCATAAATTTATGCAAAAAAAAAACAAAGCGAAATACATTAAATATTAAAATATTATCAATTTTTTTTTCAACTTTTTTTTATTCGAAATCTTAACTATGTCCCACCTCTACACATTTATCTTTCTAAACGTACGTAAAGTATCTATAGATTTGAAATAAATTTTAATTTTAATTCTAAATATCCATACATATATTTTTGTTATAAATTTTTGAGAAAGAAAAAGGAAAAAATTAAAATACCTAGTGGATAGTAAGGTATAGAGATAGGTAGGTAGGTAAAGTATTCGCGGTTGACTTATCGTTGTCGTTGAATTGATGACGGTACTCAACACTTTAGATCTTATGTACTGATAATGAATGCATTAATAAAACAGAACAAGGGGTCACGTAAATTATTTATTGTATACATAGGTACGTACAACAATAAATTCGTATCTATAGATATTACAGGATTGAGAACAAAACAGAATAATCAAAAGAGGGAAAACTTAACTAAACATTTCTGATTATCAAGTAAATTTATCAGAATTCTAAAAAGAAAAAAAAAAATTTAGTAATGAAAAATTTATTAGTTTATTATATTGTAGTGGTTTTAATAATTATTGATAGGATGAAAAGAAATGTGTTAAATAGGGTTACCATATTACATATTAGTAAGGAGGTTGTTTAGGAACTTGATAAAAAGACACAAACATTTTGTTTTCGTGTTTATTTAATTTGATATTTAATTTCGTGATATTTAAATTCGAAATCGTTTTTCAGCCGAGGCAATCTAATAAATCGGAATTTAATAAAACTTTAAAGACATATTAAACGTTTAATTACAAAGTTTTTATCATAAGTGGTTTGAAACTTAAATCTACTGACTCACCGTTAACACTTCAAATTAAATTTTTTAAAAAATTTACAGACCATGTTACACTGATAAACCACACCACAATTATGTGTAATCTGGACATATTTAAGCGAATCTATTTAAAAAAAAAAGCTTTGTTGAAAAGAAAGATTTACGTTATTGAGAAGAATCATTATTTTTACGCTTTTGTCTTTTGGCGTTACAATAAAACACATTTTTTTTTAACATTAAGCTTAGTACATTCCTATAAACTATCTTTCAAGCTATCAAAATAATTTGGAGATGCAAAAAAAAAAACATTCCTTTAAATTCAGCAGAACATTTTATCAGAAAGATCAGTTTTTCAATTATCATTTTTATGGTTGGAAACATAATCGCGACATATCTTAGAAAATATTCAATGTATGGTTATAAATCGTTTGATTGGTGTTAGTAAGCAATGCATTTCATAATTTGCACTTTAATTAAACTTTTATTTTTTAACTCCTTTCTAAAGTTATAATATTTGTGTACATCTGGTAATCATTTTATATAAATTAATCAGAAAATTGATGAAAAATTGTTTTCGCTTTTGGTTTTCTTTTTTTTTTTTGTATTTTTGTTGTATTTTAAAAATTATGCGGGGAAGAAAATTTATGAGTTCTCAATAATAGATGGCAGTGTTTGGGTTGATTGTTTGTTAGTTTTTATTAGTATTGTTTTACTAAATTTATATTGATTTTAAGTCTAAAATAAATTTTTTTTTATAATATTGATATAAGGTTGCATTTACACAAAAAAAAAAAAAAAAACTTCGAAAAAGAAATGTTACAGTTATTTTTGGTGTTATTTCTATTGCTATTTGGCATTTTTATGACATTTTCTTTAGTATTTTTATGTAGATTGGTGATCAATGTTTTTTTTTTTTTTACTATTTTTCAGTTTTGTTACAAAAAATTTTTAAATTTATTGATGGCAAAGTTTCAGTATACTGGGTTTAGTCATAAAATACTATAGATAAAAACAAAAATAAAAACATTTTTAACAATATGGTATTCTTACGGTTAGTGAAGTTAATTTAAAATTTTTTGTTTTTTTTTAGTCATAAAACTAAAGACTAATAGACTATGATATAGGAGTGACAAAGATAGAAAGATTGTATTTTAATTTTAGAATTGTAAATAAAAAAAAAATAAAAAAAAAAAATGTAAAATAAAAAAGAAATAAAATTAATGAAAATTGATAAAATTTTGTTGTACTACAAATTGACTCAAATAAATTTAAATTTGATCTGGGTATATTATATATGTATATATTGTATGTATTTATAAGATAGATTAAACAGATTATACATAGGTAGTTTTTTTATTTTTTGAAATTTTGTATTTTGTTAGTTTTATTATATTAAAATTATAATATATGGAATTTAAAATTTAGATATTTAAGAAAATTTAATTAAGAAAATCTATAGATTAAAATTTATATATATGTATATATAGGTATATATACATAAAGGATTAAAAAAAAAATTGAAAATCGTTTTTATTAAGTTTATTATAGTTTGTAAATTGCAATAAATTCATTTTAATTTTTTATGAGTTTTTTCATGGATTCATTTGATATGAGAATTTAAAAGTTTTTTTTTTTGTTTTTATCTGAAATAGAAATTTGAATCTTCTGCGAAGATGGTATATTATATGGTGATGTTATAAAATGTATGATTTGAATGTGTTGGTTTGTTGAAAGTTTTTATTACAATACAATGAAAGAAACTATTATAATTTAATTAATTTGTTTAATATTTTATGCACAGATTTTACAAATAGCATGAGAGTAGATATCAAAAAATTATGTATCTAAATTGTTTCGAACTTTTGAGCTCTTGGGCAAACGATGATTCTGCCACGGTATGAGTTTTATGTTTTGTTATTTGTTATTATAAAGTGGAAATTTTCGAAAATTGGATGCGACGCAAATAATCTTTTGAGACGCATCCAATAGATGGTACCTATATGCAATAAGGAATTATTATCAACTATACTTCAACAGAATATAAACATAAGCAACATAATATAAAGTTCAACATAACCAAGGAAAGGTGATGATTTCCACCTATCGTAGAAAAAACAAAAAAATGAAGTTCATAGTCAAAAATGAAAGAAAAATAATAAATAAAAAATATATAAGAAAAGTCAATTAAGAAAACAAAATTATTTTTAATGTTTTAACCTTTTGCAGGAAGTTAAGGACAAATTAAGACCTAGGGTATAATTTAAAACAAAAAAAATATAGTATTGTCGATGAAAAAAAATAAGCTTATATGAATAGTGTTATAGAATTAGTGTTATCTTTTCTTGAATGATTGGGCCACGTAGAACGTATGGACCAAAATTCTCCAGCAATGAGAATTTTTGAATTCAAATGACGTGAGACGTAAAGGAACCTTCGCTAGGATGATGAAAGATGGGCGGACGTCACAAAGCGTCATATTTTCAAATGGAAGGAAACTGCCGGAATCATAAAAACTTAAAGGAGGATGTACTGAGTCAGGTATGTAGTTTCCCAGAACCCTCAAGGTATGTAGCTAATTAAGTAAGTATTTATAGAATTCTTTTAAATTACATATAATGTCCTGTTTAGAGAACAAAAAAATAAATATTTTGAAATTTGTAACAGTTGTTTTTGTTTATATATCCTTTTCAACATTTGAAAATATTTATCATAGCTCCTTCTCTTTAGAAATTTGTTTTTTACTTTTAAATAACAATATTTAAATTAAACTTTAAATTATTGTATATAATAACATTTAAGATAAAAAATCTATCTTTACCTTATTCCATTCAACAAACATTACCTATACTATTTAATATTGTAAATGTACTGTATTTGTACAATATTGCAAATATCCTAAAAAAAAACGACTTATCGCTTTAACCTAAAATAGTAATTTCCTCTATTTATTTCAGTTTGTTTTTTTTTTTTTTTTTTTTTTTTTTGTAAACGTCATCTAGGATAACATATTGCATCCGTTTTATTTTCTATTTTTTCTTTTATTTTTCGAAAATATACTCGTAAATTTAAAAAAATTCCAATCCGAAAAGGGTATGAATATATACCACCAGTACCGTCATATATTAACGTTATCATCAGATAACAATAAACGCCTGTCGATAGGTACACAAATTTTCAAATACGCCTGGCACTTAAAATAAATTTTGTAAAAAGAAAAATAAAATCAAAAAAAAAAAAATGCAAAATATATAGAAATAAATAAAATAAATCAAAAAGAATAATATAGAAAAAAAAAAATAAATAAATAAAAATAGCAACGCAAATATTATCCATAAATATTAAAAGTACGACACGGATATGATAAACTCTAAAACAACAATAAAAAAAAAATGTTTTATGCGGCTATCTTTATTCGCGGAAATTGTACACAAGTATATGAACTGCGAAATAAAAAAAAAGAGCATTAAAAGTGTAAATCGAAATGTATGATATGTATTTTTTTTTAAGATTACCAGATGTTTATTAATATACAGGGTGCCCCGCGTTAACTTGTACATAGAGCAGGAAGTGATGGGAAACATCACAACGAAGAAAAAATTATATGGAAGGAGGGAGATTCTATTCTGGACCTTAGCAAGCCGTTCAAAAGTTATAGATTTTTTTATGAAAAGTCGCTAAAAAAAAACTTTAACCCCATCTCTCGAAAAGGGTTCAGAATTGACCCCCTTCCAGTACAATTTTTTGTTTGTTGTGATGTCCATCATCTCCTGCTCTATGTGCAAGTTAATGCGGTGCACCCTGTATAAAAATGATTACACGGTGTATTTAATAACATAAATACATGCAAGTTTATTTAAAAACAAATTAATAAGATTAATACATATGGCAACCCTAATAAATTACATCAACATATAGTGTTAAATATAACAATAAGAAAAATTAAAATAAAATATCAAAATGAACTTAGACAATATTAAATAAAATAAATTGTTCAAAATAACTCTTTCTTTTTTTTTTGGTCTGTTTTATCGTTTTTTCTGATATATTTTTCTCTCATGATATATTTATCTAGTTTTAAGTCAGATATCCCTAGCAATATATCAAAAACAAATTTTATTTTCTTTTTTATAGTTATAATTTTTATATTGTGTTTTCTGTTATTTGACATAAAATATACGTACATATGTTTTATATGTTTTTGATATTCAAAACTCATTATTTTTTTTTGTTTTTTTTTTTTTTTGCATCGATGAAATTTAATACATATTACATACATACATAGGTACATCCATAGCTGGCATTTTAATTTTTGAAATATTACAGACTCCTGTATTTTATATTTTTTTTTAGGGATAAAAATAATTAAGTAAATTTATTAAATTTTTTAAATAGAATTATTGTGCTCTTATTTAGTTTAGAATTAGAGGAAAAAATTGGATGATTTAAAATTTTTTTTTATTCATATCCAAGTTATCAATATTAGGTTCAATATAATAAATTAGCTTTAATTTTTATGACTAAACGTTTATATCTTTCTGTTTATCAAACATTATTTTACTTTATAAAATAGTTATTGAATTACATACTTGTATACCATTTGTAATTAAATCTGAATATATAGTTCCGATATTTTGGATTTTGATTGTAATCAAATATCTTTGATTGTAACGCCAAAAATAATTTAAATTATAATAGGGTTAACATTTAAAATTTTCATGTTCTATACTTGGTTTAATATTGAACATGCGAATGCGAAACATCAAACATGTTCGAATAGCTAGAATAGAAATTCTGTAGAATTTTATTAAGTATTAAATAGGTGTGGTGTAGATGAGTCTATGATCAGTTCACCTAAACCAATTTCTCCAAAAAACATTTGGCATAAACTCAGTTAGCATAGAAAAAGACTTTAAGCAAAATTCCATTTATACTAATTGGACATTTCGCATAAAATCTTGTAATTGGCAAATGGGATATTTGTTATAAATTTTTTGTAGATGATATTTTTGTTGTTGTTTACGTAATAAGGTTAGTTGAAAATTGTACAAACATATTTGAACAAAAAAGCATTTAAAATATTGGGGGCTACAGTCAATATTTAAAAATATTCGTTTAGCTCCACTAAACTAATTATTGAAACTCTGATTTTGAAACCAACAATAAAATTCTTCCTAATAATATTTTTTCTATACATATTTCTACAATTTGAATATTTTAATTGCTTTGAAATGTGTTCGTAAATAAAAAACATTAGAAAAGACCCCCCCTTATAAGCTAAACAAATTATTCGAAACACTGATTTTGTAACCAACTCTAAAATTCTTCCTAATTCAGAGTCTCACATATATAAATATATAAAAATATTCTGGAAAAAGCGTATAACTCTGATTTTGAATTCAAATCTAAAATCCCTCCTTATCAGAATTTTCCACATCACAACACATAATATTTATACAGTTATTCTGGAAAAAGGGGAATCCCAGATTTTGTAATCAAAAATAAAATCAATATTAGTTCATGCGCGTACACTTATTTCATACAAAAAATTTTGGTCACATTTTCATATGAAAAATAATTAACTTTCGCCTAAAAATTTTAAAGTTCAGTTTTCTTATAATAGGTGTATATCTAAATTACAAATTTAACTATACATAATTATAAACATCATTATCGCGACCACGGTTGACGGTAATCATTATCATGACCAACACTACCAACCTTATTAGGTAACCAACAACAAAAATGTCATCTATAAAAAATTTATACCAAATGTCTCATTTGCCAATTACAAGATTTTATGCGAAGTGTCCAATTAGTATAAATGGAATTTTGGTAAATGTCTTTTTGTGCTAACCGGGGGTATGTCAAATGTTTTTTTGAGAAATGAGTTTGGTGAACTGATCATAGACTCATCTAGACACACCTATTTAATACTAAAATAAAATTCTACAGAAATCAGCTAAAAGACATTTTTCATGCCAAATGTCTTTTTGATAAATAATAGGATACTCATGGTCTAGATTATTTTGAACATTGCAATGCCTACTGATGGATCTAAAAGACGTAATACTTCTAACATATTCTAAAGTATATATATTAAGTTTATGCGAGTATCCTAAAGTTGACACAGACACCTATAAGCTCTTCTTCCTGGTTTTCTGCTAAAATAATAGATAATATTTTAATTTATATTTTTGTTTGTGTTTTTGTCTCTGCACAGTTATTTGTAAATATTATAATCGGTTTATTATATAAAAACTTATAATGTATATACTTATGTACGAGGATATAATTTATATTGAACATATTATATACGTTTAATTTTGTAATCTAACCTTTTATCTATATGTAGTTTTTATAATATTTCCAATGAAAATTATTATAGCTGGGTGTTATAAAAAAATTTTTTATTGGGTTTATGTTCATTGATATCCGATTTATGTTCTTTTAATAAAATTTATTATATATTTTGATATATTACTTTAATAACTTTAATAAAACAATATGTTTGTTATTTAATATTTTTTGGTGGTATTATGAGTATATTAAAAATAAAAGTGATGTTATTATCATAAATATTTATAATTTTTTATATTGGTTTTCTAGTATAATGCGGTATTTTTTTTTTGTTGAATATTAAAAAAAAAAAAAAATTATAAAATATTTATGAATAATAAAAAAAAGTTTTAGGTTTACTGATTAAGACAAGCATTTTTATGTGTACTTTTAATAATTTTCTGTTTAAATTAATTACTAAAATAAAGTTATAAATTATTTTGATCCTTTTATTAGTAGAAATGCGACTATTAATATAAATATTAATAGTTAAGTTTATTTTTTTAATTTAATTTTTATTAAGAGATCGATTCTATAAACAATTATAATTAAAAAAAAAATTTCTTTATTATATCATATATAAAATAAAATTTTGTTCTTTAAAAGTGTAATATAGAAAAATACTTATGCCTATAATATTTACTACTTCGGAACATTTTTGTGCAATAGTTTTTTTTCGAAGAAAATTCTCTCTCAGAAAATGGCTTCTGCAAATTTTTTCCGAGAAAAAATAAATTTCAATTTTTTTATTATTTTCATTCTTTTTGCTTAATCAAATTTTTTTCAAATAAAATATATATGTCAATATTAAGGTACACAAAATGTCATAAAAATGACAGCAAAAAAAAGTAGTTCCAAACTAAAACTTGAAGTAATAGATGAAAAAGAGAGAGAAAAAAAACTTCAGTCCTTTTTTAAAAAATAATTGGGAGTTCAAAATTTCCTTTAAAAAACATTTTATCCGAAGCAATGAACGCAGTATTAGTGTCTCTATAATGGAATCAGATCAAATTTATTTTAAAAATAACATTAAGCCAAACAGGAATAAAATTATCTAAGCATCACTTTTTTTTTTGTTTTATTGATGAAGTCTGAGTAATTACTCGACTGTAAATACGCAGTCCATCTTCACAACGTAAGTAAACATATTTGATAAGAGTTGGTGTTAAGTTTTCAACATATTATTGTGAACGAAAGGAGCTTTGAAAGAACAGCCAATCTTCTAGTATATGTATACGGAAGTGTCACTAAAAAAAAAGGTACTTCAAAAATTTAAGATATGGAAAATATTATAAAGTGCTATGATGAATGTATATAGTCGTGAATTATAGTACTGCAGTCATCACACAAAATTGAAGCTGCTTTTCATTTTAATACAGAATTTATTATTTTATTTTGTTGTTGATCCATTTTTGAAATAATTTTTACTATAATATTAAACCTGCATGATAGCTAAACACTCATTATATTTATAGAGTAAAGATTGTTCCAATTGATTGTTCCAATTGCTAATTAATGACAATGTACCATCACGACAATGTATTTTTATTGCACTTTGCAAGTGAAACCAAGGTATACCCTTAAATTCGTATTTATATATCAAATTGGCTTTTTGATCACGTTGTCATATTTGCACATAGTGATCGGTGTGAATTTATTTCTACATATTTAAATCAATGCACGTTTTTGATACATAGTCGTTGATGTCCTTGTAATGATAAAAACAAAATTTTTTACGGAATTATTTCACAAACCTTTCGAAAAATTTTGCACACTTAATTTTGTGCAATTTTGTGTACTTGAAATTGTGTAAATTGAGAATTGTGTAAAGCAGAATTAAAATATATGTACATATGTACGTCATTTAATTTATAGAGTTATTTAAGAATTTTAAAATACAAAATAGTGTAATACGATCCCATATAAAATAACACAAAAATGTGATATCTTAGTTAGAGTGGTTAGCTGGAAATACATTTAGTACAACTATAATTTTAAAGAGACTTATTTGGTAAAAATCTAACATGCGTGCATTCGGTACAAATAATTTTAGGTCTATAAATATTAACTTTGAAACGTCTATATATATAAATGTAGTTAAAGGTATCACTATTCAAAAAATCATTACCAGGTATTCACTACTTGGAAAAAATCACTATTCAAAAAGGAATAAAATATTGTGAAAATTTCACTTGTTATCAAAAAACCAGTTCTACCTGCAATTCTTTTGTTATATAATTTATAATATAATTTTTGAAAATTATCCTAAAGACTAATTAAAAATAAAATTTATTGATCCTTATGTGATAAAGTATGAGGTAACGTGTTAAATATTAGCGTTATTACAATTATAGTAGGTGGTGGCCTAGTCCTTGTGGGTAAGAGGTTATAAAATACCGAAGGAATGTGGGTTCGAATCCCACACATGAGATAAGAATTATTCCCTCTTACGTCATGTACAGCCCCAACTGAAAAGGAAAGGCTGTGTAATTTCCTGTTCACATTTATGTGGCAGAGAAATGCACTAAAAAATAAAAAAAAAGTTATAATAGGTAGTTTATCTATCCTACTAAATGCTATTTTAATAACTGTTAATATTTATTTTAATTTACAAACCCTAATATCACTAGATTAAATTACAATAAACCTCTATTTATGAATGAGTAATTATTGACCTCAATAAATTAAAAGCATATAAGTCAAAATTATAAAATACAGTAAAAAAAAAAACATTATTTGATTATATAGGTACATACATAAAAAATATCAAAACAAGTTAGTAGGTATATATGTAAACCGAAAGGTTTTTAAAAGAGCTTATTTCCAAAACAATAGTATAAAACATTCAAGAAATGCAATTACTTTTGCATCAATGGTTTGTCATTTTTTTTCTTTTATTGGAAAATTGGGTAAAATCAATGAACCCTTCTTTTTCCTGTATAAATTTAATTTTAATTTTTCAAAATTTAGCAAAGATTTTTTTTTTTGAAGAAATTTAATTTGAAAAATTAAAAAATAGTAGATCTTAAAATTTAACTTTTCGCATCTTTGAGGTGGTCTGTCTCCGGTTAAAATTTTATTGTTTAATCTCAAATGGTGTAGAAGTTTTATAAACCTATGTACGAACGACGGACGAAATGAAACTAATAAATAAAAACTGTTGAAGATTAGGTCTGTGCAATATACACTATTAATTACAGGGTGTTTTCTAATCAACTACAATACTATGTATCTATCTATCGGGGCTAAGCTAATGCCTTTCTAGTTTCAAGAAAATATGGGGATTTCAATTAAATTAACATGCATTTAAATCGAAAAAAAAAACTGTTAAAATTGCTACATCTTATAACTTTAGAAGCCTGTAGTTTTAAAACGGTAAAAGATATAAAATAAAGATTTGAGTTCTTGAAAGAATTTTACAAAATTTTCATACATGATCTAGAAATTAGACTTAGCTGTCAATTTATCAAAACTAAAAAAAATATGTGAAAATTTCATTTAAGTCCTACATACCTTGAAAACTTTGAGCAACCTTAACTTAACTCTCATACAAATAAAAAATACCTACTCATAAGAGTATGTACAGCAATACATAGTGGTGTAGTTAATTAGGAAACGCTCTGCGTGTATACTATATTGGCTATTGAACAAACCTAATCTAAAACAATATTTTCTTATTACTTTTATTTCGTTCATCTGTTCAATTTGTTTGTAAAATTTTTACACCTTTGAGATGAAACAAAGAAACTTTAAGCGCAGACAAATATTTTAAAGTAGAAGAATTGTTCTTATATAGTCTCATCTGTAACAGAGCTACAAACCACCCCAAAGATTCAAAAAGCCTCATTCTCAAGTTCTACTATAAATATTTTTCAAGTTAATTTCTGCACTCCCTGCTTACCTACTCATCCTACATCTATACCTATATAATAATTAGGAAACACCCTATATATAGGTGCTCTAATACAAAATTTCGATTGAAATACTTAAAATCAATGAATCATTGTATCATAGTATTATCGGATTATTTACATATAATAATTTTATTATTTATTATATTCTTTTAGAAAATAACCATATTTATTAATTATTAAACTTTATTTTTATTACAGCAATTTGTTAAATTTAAATTAATTTATTATGTCTAACCATAATTCATAGCTTACTTAGATATAAAAAAAAAAAAAACAAGTGATAATTTAAATTTTAATGCAGATTTTTAAATTTAAATAAATAATAGGTTTTTATTAGATTAATTAAAAAAGTATAATAAAAAAATTATATTAATCATAAAATTAAAAAGGGTTTAGTAAAAACGGAATTAAAGTATTAAAATAATTTAATGTAATTGAAAATTATATTACCTATATACTTAAAAATATTTATAGATCCCCCCCCTTCCACCAATTTGAATAATTTAATTATTTAAGTATTATATTTGATAATTAAATACCAATTAATTTAAAATTAATAATTAAATATAAATTTTTCTTTTAATTAATGTATGTAACAACATGAACATGGAATTATTTAAATAATTATTAAAATTTTAAAAGACTGTGAAAAAAAATAAATAGACTGTGAAGTTTTCATGTAAATTAATCATTTAAAATTACATGCTATACAACATAACATTTAAGATATATTTTTTTTTTTTTTTTTTTTTAGAAAGTAATTAACAAAATGTCATACTGTCAATTAAAATTCATGTTCAAAAATGCTTATTACGTTATTGGGTTTGCTTTACTTACTGCAACTCTTTCACTTTTGTTTAAATTAAATAACACTTGTAAAAATAACAAAATCTTTTTTAGCACATTTTCTAAAAAAGAATTTTGAAAAATTTTCTTATTAGTTTCACTTTGTCAGTCCGTTTGTTTGTCCGTGTGTTTTTAAAACTTTTATATTTTTCAAAATGCAACAATAATTTCTTAAAAAACAATTAATGTTAACTTTTTTATGTAACGTTCTCACATTATTAAATTAGGGTTACAGAACCCTCTCCCTCTCCTATTGTTAATGTTAACTGTTTTCTGTTAATGTTAACCCTTTCCCAGTCAAAGTTGGCGAAAGCTGTATTATGAAATGTTGAAATATCTAAGTTCTGCTTCAGATTTTTGCAATCTAAAAATGTAAAACGACAGAAATTTTTTTAAATTTTGTAATCCAATATATAAATTATACAATTTTTTTTATCTAAAAAATTATAATTTTAAAAAATGTTGGCACCTCTATTTTCCGGAATACTTTCAGTGAGAACCATGAAAGTCGGAATGTCTTGCAGAATTAGTACAAATTACCTCAGTCAAATGTTTTGTACTTCTCCCTGTTTAAAAGCTATTAAGGGGGTAAAAATGAAAACTTGCTATTTTTATACAACTGTAATTTGGACACCTGTGCTAATTTATCGTAATTAAAACTTAAAAAAATTAAAGCTCCAATACTATATTTTTATATGTATATTGTAGCGTATTTTTTTTAATTATGTAGAATCGCCTTAATACTGAAGAATGAGTCTCTTGGATTTTTTGATTTTTTAAGCAACTGTAGTTCGTTCGACAAGACATTTTATTGTCTTTTTGAAAATGTGCGCATTTTAAAACCTTCTGTTTTACATAATACCTTATTTTTTTGTAGGTACATATAAATTTTTTTAAAACTATGAAAAATAGTGCATAAATAAAACAAAAAACAAACAACAAAATGACATATTACAAGTATAATAAATATATACCTACACTAGTTTTAAGTAAAATTTCTTTTAACTTATGATTATTGGAACAAGTTAGAATTGTGATCATTGTTTTGGAAAAAGCATATTATTTCTGTAGGTAATACCAGAATACTAATGTTTTTTCTCTAAATAAAAATCTAAATTAAAATTAGACAGAAAATTTTTAATTTTTCGGCTAATTTCAGTCCAGAAATTGACTCAAATAAAAGTGAAAGGATAAGAAACAAACATAATAGTTCACAAAGGAATAATTCCCCAGATTAACAAACGATCTGTCAGAATTAAAAGCATAGAGGATTCAATTTAGACTGAAAATGAGGCAATTTTGAAAGATACGAAATACAATGATATACAATTAGGATACAATAAACATTAAAACTTGCCGAATTATAAAGAATAAATAGGACAGACTAAAATTAAATTTATTTCATTCGTTGGGGTTATAATAATTTTTTTTGTATTTTGTTAAAGTTGTTGAGCATTTTTTTAGCGAAGAGATAAGAGGTTTTCAGATTATCTGTTTTTGTATATATTATCTGTTGTTTTAGATGTTATATTAATTTTACACAATTTTGAAATTCACAAGTTAATGTTTTGCATCATTTTTTTGGTCTAAAAAATATTTTCTCTGTACTAAACAGCTTTCAAACCTATATAAGTTTCAAAATAAATTAAAATTTATAATTATAAATTTATTTTTAAAAACGAAACTGAATAACTTCTTATTTGAATTTGATTAAACAAATGCCTTTTTGCCTTTACTTCTTAAGGGGATTTGCCTTTACTTACAAAAATAAAATTCTAATTAGATGTTATGATATCGAAAATATTTTAAAAAATTCAAATTTCATTTGAAGACGTAAATTAATTTAAGATGAAGATAAGAATTTTCAGACATTTTTTCAATTTAAAAATGTCAAAACAAACGGTAATTCTCAAATATTGATTAGATGACAAGGAAATAGTAGCATAGATTTATCCAATTCGATATTTAAATTTACTGTTATCTGAAACTAATATTTTTTCAGGATCCTCGATATCTGAACAGATTTTTCTAACTTAAGATGCAAAAATGAATTATTAATTTTTCTTTTTTTTCTTTTTACATGTGGTAACGGGTTATCTTCATTTTATACAGTTTTCTAAAAATGAAGAAAGTGGCTCTTATTTTTAAATAGAGCTAAGTTCTAAAAAAAATACAAATTTTGATGCAAAAGTAATCTCATGTCAAAAATATTTTTAATTATTGTTTTTAAAATCTGCTAATTTAAAAACATTTAATTTTACGCATTGTCTAGTTTTATATATGTACATAGCATTTTAGGCCAGACAAAAAAACAGTTTTAATACTAAGAATAAAATAATATGTACCCAAGTACATAAACATTGAAAATTTGATTGTTAAAAATAAAACAAAAAAATCGTATCTATTTTCATATTTTCTTTTATTTCCAAATTAATATACAAAAAAAAAAAATAAACAAAATAAATTTCCATTTCAGACGTCATGTCTCATTCATTCACTTGTGCCAATATTTCTTGTTTAATCAACACCGTACATTTGTATATTATACGATATGCTAATCAAAATTGTACTGACACATAAGTATGTACATATATAAATGTAGGTATATGTATAATGCATTAAACAATATTTTATTATAATATTACGTTATAGGTACGTACCTACTTAAAATGCATAATATCTATAGACATTTTTTTTTTTATATGTATGTACATCATATAATATTATATTATATAAAATACAATATACAAATGTTGTAAATAGTAAAAGACTAGAAATGACATCATTACAAAAACATTAATTAAAAATGACAAACAGCTGCTGTTATTGTTTTGTTGCTGTATTTGCTACTGTACTGTTAATACTGACTGTACTTTTGTGTGTTGACACATAAAATTTTTCACGAACAGAGGATGTTAAGCTTCATTTGAAAACTGACATATCTTTCATATGATACCAAAATGAATTATGTATTTTTATGTATTGCATCATTAAAGTGGTAAAAAAAAAAAAAATAAAAATAAATTTAAATTAACTTCATTATTACAGTATGTCATTAACTGTAAATTATTATAAAATGATTTATTACCTATAAAGAGTCATGTAAATTTATGTACATAATATACATATGTAGTTAGAAAGGGTTTTCAAAAAAAAAAGAAAAAAACAACAAAAAGCAAAAAAAAATAAATTAAATAAAGATGAGATATTAACATTTTGAATAGAGGAATATATTTATTATTTAATATTTTGTTTTATAATAGTTATAGATAGTAATTTTGAATTTAATTTTCTTATTTTAATTATTATTCCTTTTCTTTTTTTAATTTATTTTTAAAGAAAATTTATTATGACTTTATTTTTGTTTTAAAATTTATTACATTTTTTACTTTTTATTATTTTTCATTTTTCTTTAATTTAATAAGATTGATTAATAGCCTATTTATATATTTACATATGTACATATGTATGTAATATGTATGTATGTATACAGAAGTGCTATAAAATGAAAATTTTAAGGAATTGCAATAACTATAGGTAGTACAGATAATTATAGCAAAGATTTTAGAGGTTTAGACACTCTAAAAATACTATATTTTGGTTATGTAAGGTCCAGCTTGGAGACTGCATCTGTGGTTTGGTATCCATATTATAATGTACATATTGACAGAATTGAGGCTTTCTCGACATTTTCATTGATAAATACTCAGTTCTGTCAATACTGTCAATATCATAATAGACCAGAATAATTATAATAGCTATTATAATATATATGCATATATAATAGCTCTCAAGCAATTTACATCTTATAGAATATCGTCTACAAACTTAAATCGTCTACAAGCTTACAAAGTAAAAACTTGGAAGTAGTCTGTGTACTTTGTAAGTTTGTAGACGAAATAAATAAATAAAAGACAACGTAGACGTACGTAGTAACAAATGTAGTAATCCAAAGCTATTCATGAATTGAGGCTTAACTTCAATTTTGATGTAATACGATTGATTGGACAAAGTGTAAAAATTACATGTATTTAATTTTAATACAGATGTATGCATAAACTTTATTTTAACGCCGGATTATTGATCATGAATTTTAGTTCAAATGTTCTAAGTTATTATTTTTTAATATTCTTAATATAAGCCCAATCGAATAATTTTTCTTCTGTCATGTATTTGACAACATATCCTATTAATATAAGTTTCTACATTTTAATATTTTAAAACCATTCTCGACGCAATTTTTAAGGCAATATAGTAATTAAATTTTATTCATAATTTAGGTAATTCAGTTAATTAATATTAATTAATAATCTATTAATTAATAATCTTTTATTTAAAGTTATTTAAGGTGTCAAGGTTAGCAATTAACGCAATGGAAATTCGCTAAGTTGAATTGGCATGGGAAAACAAATTATATTATACTTTTTGATAAAGTTCTAATATTCTAAAAAAATATTAGAAATTATTAGAATAAAGGGAAGAAGACAAGATTATAGGCTCTCATCATTCAAAAATGGAATATTACTCGTATATTAAAGTGCATACTATAAGAATGCCATCTATTTCATTATAAAATGTTAAACTTTAGGTTCAAGTCTCTGGGTATATATTTATGAATCTTAATCAAAATATTTTATCATTTATCATACTAAAAAAAATATTTTATACCTTCATTCAGTATTTGAAACTGAATTTTTTATCACTGTTAATGTTTTTTAGGCATTACCTTAAAAGATTCTATGCGTTGCAACACTATTGTTTGTAACAATGTTGAAAAGTTTTTTAAACCTTCTATATATATTATTATGTGTATACAATATATATAATATTATAATTATTATTCACAAGTTTCTATACAAAAAAAACTAGTTATACCTAAACCTTAAATTCTCCTACTTATACCTAAATATATTGAAAAAATATCAATTTTCTAGATATTGACAGTAACAGTACCCTAAATGACAATTAAAACAACTTAATAGAACCAATTTCTTTTTTGACATATTTTTTTTTTTTCAATTATGTGCAAAACAGAGCGTATTACCAATACAATGACTGTAAAATAAAATGTCAAATCTTTCAATTACAAGATTTTATGGACATTTTACAACAAATATAAAAAAAATTAATAAAAAGAAAAAGACAAAGTATACAAACATAAAAAAGCCAAATGTATCACGATCATCGTGCAAATAACAAATTAAAAAATATAAGAATAAAAAAAATCGCATGATATATTTTATGAACTCAAGTTTTTATGTATCTGCAGAGTAGAATAAATTTTTTTATTCAATGAAACTTCCTTTGAAGTTATGGATTAATTTTATTTAATTAAAAGTACGTCAAAAAGATAGCCTGTTTAAAAATAGGTATTGAAAATAAATATTGGGTACAAGACATTTTACCATTGTTTCTAGTTCAGAAGAATTAATGTACTACTTAATTATGAAAAAGGGAAGAGCAATGATAATTTTCTATTGTAGTGTATAAGGATAATTTTGCGAGTCTACGAGAAATAGGGAAACAGTAATATAAACAAAATCAACTCAGTAAAATCAGAGTATCCCATCGAAAATAATGCCTCATCAGTCATCAATAAACAAATGTATATAAAATTCTGTTATCTCTGAACACTTTATTGGAAAACTTATATGATGCAATCATTAATTAGCTATAAAAAAAAAGACTTCCAAAAAGAATTCATAAAAATCGAAATAAATCTGAAGATTAATGTCCGACGTGATTATGAAGAAAGGAAGAACAGTTATGATGATTTACTATTGTATAGGATGATTTGCTGAGTCTCCGAGAAATGTTGAAAATGAACAAAATCAACTCAGTAAAATCAGAGTATCCCAAAATAATGCCTCATCAGACATCTGTAAGCAAATGAATAAAAACTGTTATCTCTAAACACTTTGTTAGACAACTTATCTGTTGCAATCATTATTTACCTATAAAAAAAAATCTTCCAAGAAGAATCCATAAGAATCGGATCCATAAACGGATAGAATAGAGGCATACATACATATATTGTGAAAATTTAATAAAGTTTTGAAAATTTTAAGATTCGATTTTTAAGGAAATTCTGCTTCAAAAGATATAACCCAAGTAATTTTTGTTCTGATCTTTCGGCCTTTAATTTGTTCTGATATGTTTTTTTTTTTCTTTTACTTGCTTTTAATTTGACAAGATAAATTTGTTAAAATAGTACGAATAATAACAACAACAACAACATAATGACAATAACAATACATAAAAATAATTTAAAAAGGAAAAGAAAAGACAGAAAAATAATTTTTGTAATATTAAACACGAAAATAACGCTGATAATAATGACAACTTTCAACAACAACAGCTATGCTTTACAACACAATTAAAAAATTCTGACATGAAATGTAAAACGACAAACTCTGATGTAAAATTTCATTATAAAAGTAAGTTATTTTCTAAAATAGGACAATAACTTCAAAAGACTTCGAATGATGATAATAACGGATGTCTGTGAGCATAATATAATAGTAATACGTATTATACATAATATATGTATTTACATAATTATAAAGCATTTTATTACATCGCAAGCTTAATATGAGAGGATATACTTTTAACTCTGATTATATCAATATCGTATTGCATTTATAAATTCTGTATAAAGTTTGTAATATATGTACCTATCATCTTTCAAATTCAACAGAGCTTGTTCTAGTTGTAAGTCTCAATTTAGGACTTATTAATTGAAAATGATCGGGTTTTTCTACTTAATATTAGAACTTTTAACATTTCTTGTGATCTAGTTTAATAATTGTTCCATGATAAGAAAATAATACAATTAGAAAAAACCGTTAAGTTTTAAGTGGTGCATTCGCGGTTCAATTGTTAATTAACAGAAATCAAATAGATATCAAGAAGAAGTTGTTTTTGATTTCTATAGCGTTAAATAAATTTTAGAATATTACTAGCTTAGATTATGTACATTTAAATACTGAATATAAGAATTTTTAGATGTTTTAGATTAAAAATCTAATATAATGAGCTCTAAACTTTTTCAGTCAAAGCGTTCTGAATAGAATTGCTAAAGATCTTGATAAAATGCTCTCCAATACTTTTAATTATACCCTAATAACCCTAATATTAAATATAAACAATATTTAACCACTAGATAATACGCGTTGCGCGTTGCACCCCTCAATAAATAAAACATGAACTTTTAACTGAAGATGATGTCATTGAAAAAAATTAACACAAAAATTGTTAAAGCTGTTGTATTGCAATAGGTTAACGGAACTCCACAAAAAAATGTTTGAGACTTTCTTTTAAGTCAAAGCAGTACTTCGCAAAATTGAATATAATTCGCTTAAAAAATTTTTTTTGACCAATCGTCATGCCGATATGGGTTAGCAAATTTCAAGTCTGTTAATAGTGTCAACTTGGTTGCAAAGAGAAAAAACATTTCGTTGTAAAAACACGTATACAAAATTTGAATTCAATCGGTCAAACCATTTTTATTTTAGATCAGAAAAGTTTAAATATTTACACTATAGCCCCAACTTTGCGGCCCGTTAGAGCAAAATCATTAGCTTAGAAATATTCCCCGTACTCAAAAACCTTTATTTACAAATTTTCATGATGATCGGCTGATCAGTTTAGGAGTCTATAAATCAGAAACAGACAAATATTCGCTTTTATATACATATACGTATATAACAAGATAGATAGAAGATGTTCATATATAATTATTTAACTCGTAATTTTATAAAAAGTATACATACATATATCATTAATAGAAGTACGGACAGACAGATAATTAACTATGTATGTACTTATGTAAATTACTAAGGTGAACTTATAATTTTATATTTACCTTTTCTTTGTGTAAAAATGATAAAAATGATTCGAAAAAAAAAACAAAAACCAAAAATAGAAAAACTTAAGAAATAGCGACATAAAATGGACGATGTTACAGTTGTAAGTTGATTTTGACTATACACAATCTTACAGCATTTTTTTTTGCTTTTAATATTCTTATTTGTTTTTTTTTCATTCAATTTTTTTAATGGGGGCTTGTGTCATTCAGTCTTACTGTTATGACAATTTTCTTGATTCATTTTCAAAAAACATAAAAATAAAAAAAAAAACATAAAACAAAAATTTGAAAAGAAAAATTTTTTAAAAATTTTTGACACATGTTTGTTAATAAATGATGTATGCTGACAGGTTTTAGGTTATCATTTTTGTGTATTTATTTTTTTTTTTTTCTTTTACATTCACGACAATTTTTGTAAGGGAACGTGTGTGGCAGTAATAAATGTATTATAAAGTTGGATGAAAGGAAAAAACAAAAACAAAAAACAAAACAGAAGTAAACAAAAATATTGTTTTGTAATACAATTTTCATTGTTGAATGACAGAAAAACGATACATTTTAATGTTTTTTTTTTCATTATTATTATTGTAATTTTTTTTTTTTTTTATTTCAAGTCAATTACAGTGATGTCTGTTCCTAGTGTATGTCAAATAAAAGAAAATTGAACAGAAAATAGTATGTAATATTATTTAATGATTGATACATAGTTTTCTGGTTAAAAATTGTTTTTTTTTTTTAATTTGATGAAATTATAGAAAGATATAAAAATAAAAAAATAAATTAAATTTAGAATAAACTTTTAATGATGACGGAAGTAAAATTAACGAAAAAAAAAAATTTAAAGCATACATAGTATGTAAGTATAGAATTAAATTATAGATTGGATGCGTTGAATTGAATATAGTGTGTTTAGTTATTGCAAATATGATGCTATGCTTATATAAATATGTTTTATACATTTGTGCTTATTTATATTTATGCATTCAACAATTGACTTTAAGTTCAATGTATTGATTGATTTAGTTAAATACATAATGTATGTTTATATGAAAATTGATTTACTAACAAGTCGGATCAGCACTAAATAATTATTTTTTTGAACAAGTACTTTATTAAATTATACATTATCTGATTTTCTCTTTATAAAAATAAATCACATTCCGATCAAGTAAAACTTTAAAAAACTACTTTTACCTTCACAATTTCCAATCGAATTCTATACTCATTAAGCAATAAAGATATTCCTTCTCAACGCTTTTCCTTTCTAGCTGAAAGGGAAGTGAATTTAGTGATTAAAAATCTTTCACTACCATCGTGACTTTGGATTTCCTTATGTTTTTTCAGAATTCGCATCTTTTTTAAGATAAAAAGAGTTTTTGTTCTTTAAACTTTAACCTTAAGTTTTTCCTCAAAAGTTCAGCAGTATCGAAGTTTTTTAATATTGATGTTAAAAATAAACTATAGTGGAAAACAGGTCGACACCAGACATAACTTTAAAATTTAAATGTACGTACAACAATTCAATCGCAGATTGATTTAAATTTAAATCAGTCATTATATATAAATAATAGAATGTCAATTGCTATTCTTTCAATAATATACATATGTAGGTATTTGATTCTAAACTATATTTTAAATTAAAAAAAAGAATTTCTTACAAAAGCATATATTATTATTACGTACATATATTTCTATAACTTACTAATATGGTCGATGTTCGGGCAAAAGTGACCAAACGCCATTGATGTAAATTTGAAATATTTAAGCTCAACAGCTTTCAAAACACTCAAATATGAATCTTACCAAAAAAAAAAAAAAATTTGTTTGAGCATTTTTGCCTGTAAAGAATATAGCGAAGTAGAAGTGATGAGCTAAATATCACAATCACTTTTCAATGGCGTTTGATCACTTTTGTCCGAACACCGACGAATATTTATATGCCATATCAATTTACAAAAAAAAAAAGAAAAATCAAAAACGATATTTTAATTAAAACAGAATCACAATTAATTAATTTTTTAAACATAATAATGCATTACTATTTTTCAAAGAATTAATCATTAACAAATTATTTCTATCTTAAAAATGTATCATATTACAAGATTTTTTTTTTTAAATGGCCTTCAAAGTAAGTAATTAATTTTAAATTAATTCTTTGTAATCCATATATCATATTTAATGGTTTAGAGATCAATTATTTTCTAAAGTTACTTCAAACTAAAATCAACTAAAATAAAATACCCAAAGGACTCAAGAGATTTAAAAAAAAACAAATCAAAATGGAAAGGAATATGTATTATCCCCCTTATTTTTAAAATTTATAATTTATTTAATGCATATGGCTATAATAAAGTATTTAACCCTTAAGTACTGATGCTCGCCTGTAAGACCAAATAAAAATTTTGTTTTGAAATAAGTTTTATTATTTTGTATTAGCATTATCTATTAGTAAACTGTATCTTCAATTTAGTTGTATTCCAATATCAATTCATTTGAGACGTAATTATGTGATGAAGTATTGTAAAATTTGTTTGTTTAAAAAGTTTTTCAACGTCTGTAAAACATATTGTCAACTATCAATATTCACGTAACATGAAAATTCATAATTTATATGTACAAATTTTAAAGTTTTATAAAGTTTTTTTTTTTTTATTTTTATATATGGGGTGTTACTTTAATTGTTAAAAAATGATATTTAATTTAAAATTGTTTTTTCATTTGCCATTTTTTTGGAGATATAAACTTTGAAGAACTTTAAAACTTTATTTTTTTGAGATGATTTAATATGATTTTTGATATAAAATAAACAAGCATCGATTATAACGAATTAAAAACTTTTTTTTTATTTAAAATAAGTTAAAATTGTTTGAAAGTAACACGTAAGTAATAAAAGAGTAATTTTAGCTTTAATACACTTTAAAAATGATTTCGTCTAGCAGAGACGTGTCAATATATGTAAGTTATAAAATTAGGTGTCAGTACAGTAAGGGTTAATGATTAAAACTGTTTTTCTTTTAACTAAGTTTCAGTTATACTTTAGTTATAATTATACTTTAATACATTTACAATAATTTTTGTATTTTCCGCAATTCCAAAAATCAGCTAAAAGGCATAAAACTTTGCCGGTACCGAAAAAATAAATTAAATAAACAGTTCTATATAACTAATTTGTACATATTTTGAACCTTACTCAACTGTATTTTTTGTAGGATGGTATAAAAAGAAAGTTATCAAGGAAAATAAAAATATAAAAATTTTAAACATTTTTTTTAAATATCGTCCACAAGGATTGAAGAATCATCCATAGCATTGGGAATGAAAGTCGTAGCAATTTTTTTCCACATAAAAAACAGAATATTCAGTTCTATTTAAAATTTTTTACTTTATTGTAAACAAATAATTTTGTCTTCAAAATTGTAGCAAACTCTTCATCTATAATAATTTTAATTTTTTTTTAAACGAGAAGTAATTTCTTAATATTTTTCAAATTAATTCCAGTTTTTGTAAGCTGTTTTGTAATTCTTCTTCTGAAATCCGTATTGCCGTTATTATTTACGTATTTTTCATTTAATGTCTAAGTTTAAAAAAGTGTTACTGGATGCAAACACATATACTTTCTTCAGTTCAGTTTCAAGTTACAAAATCTTTATCTGAACACGTCACGTCATCATTTCAACGATAATTGAGAATATTTAGCCATTAGAAGAAAGATTGAATATAAAACTTTTAAAATACAGAAAAAATCCTTATAGTTTAAACAAATTTTTTTAAATCCCTAGTTCGTTTTAAGAAAAAATTTTCTATTTTTATACACCTGAAACTTTCAAATCTTTTCAAATTTATTAAAGGTGTATAATGCAAAAATTTTGAGATCAACCAAAACACTTCATTGTACATACTTTTTTTTTTTTATGACAATAGCATTAATTTCTTTAAAACGTCTTTTTACTGAATCGTTCAGTTTTTTTTCTGGTTAAAATAATTTTTATAAATCCCTCAAAACTTAAATGGATTCTTTACAAAACTTTAGTCCAAAAAAAAAAAAACAAAAAAAAATTAGAAATTAGTAAATAAATATACATTTGTACGTTTATTTGTCATCGGAAATATATATGGTTAAAAAATCGTTGTCACTAACAATCATTTTTGAAATATTATTTAGATAGGATAGCCACAGGACAACAATAAATTAAATCATTTTTTTCTTTTTGGTATTATTTCTTTATATGTCTATCTCATTTTATACTATATCCTTCCTTTTCTGTGTCTTATTTTTCTTATTGGAAAATAAAAATAAAAAAACAAATTAAATTGTTATATTTTATATCTAGAAAATAAGACGTCCTTGTATATATATAATTACATGATATGGATGTATGTATATAGATAGGTCATACATTTATTTATTATTGTAAAGTTCAAAGAAGTGTTGAACGGTCAATTCAATAATAGTCTTCTATTAACATTTTTTGTTAACATATATATATTATATAGGTATACATATTTTTTTTTGTTGGCAGAAAAAATAAATTTCCTGTCTTTTTTTCTTTGGTATCCTTGTTATCCTGTTTTTTTTTTTTTTTTTCGTTTTTATTCATTTGTTGTAACATTATTCAAGCCCATAAAAATAAATCTTCTACGGCTGGTCAATTTTTATTTTATTATAATATTTGATATGTATTAATGAATTTATATAGAAATATTTAGATATACATATATATCTAGGTACATATATATATATATGCTTTGTAATATAAAGTATTGATATCCTGTCGATGAGTCATTGATTTCTTTTTCTTTAGCCTTGTAATTTTAATGTTTACGGAGTGTACAGTTTGTTTTTAAAATTTGATAACAAGTATAGATAGGAATGAGATAATCATTTTGTCTATATATATATATGTATAAATGTTTAACACTATGATCAATATATAATAATATATATATGAAAAAAATGTTGTATATATGCATACAATTTATGTCAAATAGATTTAATCCATCCTTTTTATATAATAAGGATATTTTCTGGTTATAATTCTGGTTATGGTTATCGATGGTGTTGGTTATTGTTCTATATGTAATGTGTATAATATAAAAAAGGAACAAGACAATAAATATATGAGGTCAACAATACTAAAATTTTTGTGTTTTTACTTGAATTAATTTTTTTTTTTCTCTTTCCTGGTGCTCATAAATCTTTTTTCATTTTCCTTTTTTTTTTTTTTAGGTTGAATATTTCCTAAAGATGTCAGTGATTTTCTTACAAGTTTAACGTAATATATTTAGTGTTTTTTATATTGTTAAATTAAACAAAAAAAAAAAGGGATCAAAAGTAGTTTAGCAGATCTTGCAAATTTTTTTTTTTTGGTTGTAAATATTTTTGGAACATTTTATTTTTCCTTTTAAATTAACTTTACTTCAGCCCTTTAAGAAGATATAGTTAAGATTTTTGTTTTTATTTTACTGTATACCATGAATAGTTTTTTTTTTCAAAAAAAAACTTAAAAGTTTGGAAAATAAATTAGGCTTTTCCAAACTTATTTAAAATTTTATAACTTTAAAAAGTAAAGCCTCACATTATTATAAGAGCTTCAACTATTACATACTTTTGATTGCAACGCAAGTCAATTTTTCTTCTTATTTTTGAAATTCATCTGTAAGTACCCAAAATAAATAAAATATTTTAATTCATAAATTAACATTAATCTCTTTAACTAATAAGATCTTATTTCAAAATAAAGTCAAATCAAGTGGCCATGAATAACATTGATACAGGGGAAAAAAATCTTATCGTAATATCGTGAGAGTAATTTATCCTGTAGATTGTTATTTAAGAAGTATAAATGAAACTGGGACCTTTTGATATAGATTTATTCTGCTCTCTCTGTTACTACCTGTTGCGGCTTTCCTTTCCACTTATAATATTTTTGTCAGCCCCAATTTTTTTAAGAAGGCAAATATCTGTATAGGGTTCATCTTCGGCAAAGCAATATGGTTCTAGATGAACATCTCTTCCTCGGTGTAAAGCTCCGCAGGTTTTAAGTAAGTATTCTGGAGTCTTCTCTTCTTCTTGACAGAATCTGCGTGTACCGTCATTTTCTACTCGAATTTTCTTTAAAGGTCTTTAGCCGGCAGTATCCCGACAAGAATCAAAAGATTAGAATTCTCAGTTTATTTTTATTGGATCGTATGATTTATATTTTTCACAATAATGTGTTCTTATAGTTTTTCTTTCTGATTTTTAGTCTTGTAACATGGCTTAGTTATATGAAGAATAGAAAAGTGTGATATTTTCAATCTCTGTGTTATTTTCAATCACAATAGAAAAGTGTGATATTTCCATTCCATTCTTTTCCATTCTTTATATCTCAAAAATGGTTAGAGATAGAGAAAAAGTTATGGGGTACTAATTATAGGGCTTGAAAAGCTGTCTCGAAATATGCTATAAAAAGTACCCCAAATACCGGGTGTTTCAAAAGAAAATTGAGTTTGAAACATAATTTTTTCATTTTAAATCATTTTGAACCTTCATAACTTTGTAACTGTTGGGTATATGTGGATCATCAGTATACAACAATTACAGCTGACAATTTACTCTACAAAATGTATTTTTTTTATCTCTCTACAGTAAGCCGTTCAAAAGTTATAGATTTTTTTATGAAAAGTCTCTAAAAAATCTTTAATCCCTCATATCTCGAAAAGGGTCCACAATAGACCCACCCCTCCAATACAATTTTTTGTTTGTTTTAATGCCCCCAATCACTGAGTGCAGTGCGCGTACTTGAGTCTCGGACACCCTGTATAGAAAAAATATGTTGTATCAATTAAAATAGTGGTGGGAGCTCTTACGGCTTTATATTATTATATGTAACTATGTAAAATAAATTTTTTTATAAAAAAATATAAAAATACAATTAAATTTCCTAAAAACACTTTACAATTTCTAAAATCATTTAGATTTTGTTATCTCACTTCAAAATTTCCAAAAGTACCCTCGTCATTCCTAAAGCAGAGCTCTTATTTTCATTCATTGTTATTAGTTTGAAAGTATTGAATGTTTATAACGAAGCTGGACATTTAAACAGTAGATAGCAGACAAATAAAATTTTTATCTACTTAAGATTTTATTGAATTTGTTTTTCTCTTATCATCCATACCTTTCTAAATTCTTCTTACAATATTTAATACACAGTATTTCTTAATCTTAAGAATTGATTTTCATTTCATTGCCATTTTAAAAATTATCTCTGTTAAATATTTAGTAAAACAGTATTAGTATTATCCGTTATTAATGTTTATTATAATATGAAAATAAATGTTTTTGTATAAGTAAATAGATGTATACGTATATTGATTCGTTGTACATCTTGAAAGATTTCCTTTTTTTGTTTGTTTTTTCTTTCATTTTTCTTCCCATTGCATTACTAATGACTTTTAAGACAAGTTATCGTGTTAAAATTTCTTATACTTCCTTTTTTTTGTTATTATTTTTTCTTTTTTAATTTAAAGAGGCTATCAATTATTTTTGTATCCTTTTTTTTTAGTCCTTTTCTTTTACAGTTTGTCTCCTTCTTTTATTTTCAGTTTTTTTTCTGTTAATCCAGACGTTAGTAGTTTGGAAGTTTTTGTTGTTTTTTTTCTTTCAAACTTTAAAGTTAATTTTTTCGAGTCGAGTTCAAAGAATTGGACTGATGAAATATTAAAGTGACCATGTGTCAAAAAAATTACAGTACTTTTTCTTTTGATATCTTATCCTTATATCCAGAGTTTTGACAGGGTGATAAAATTTCATATGTGAAATACTATAAATGGTTTAATATTGAAAGATTTCTACTAATTTTAAGGACAGAATTCTTAAATAAAGTGTTCATAGTTGAGTCGTTAAAATTTCAAAAATATTCTTTGAAAGTAATTAAATAAATTTAATGGCAGTAAGATTCTTTATTTCGTTATCAATTAGATTTAGATATTAAAATCTTTATTACTTTATTAAAACTAATGAACTGAGGTAGAATAAAATATAATATCCATATCATGTTAGACTTGTGATACATATCATCAAAATTTTTCACCAAATTTAAGCTCGACCTCAAAACTGTTTAGTTCTATTTTGGCATTATAAACCTTTTAACAAAGTTATTTAGCTTTTTGAATCCGAAACAAACCCTAATTTAATGAAAAATTTTGATGATAAGTCATCATGAGAGCAGTAGCAATAAGCAAATAATATGACTAAATTTTTTGTTTTTTTAACTACTTCCTGGACAAAATAATCTGGTCCCTTAATATTGTAAAATAAAAAATATTTTTATTGTTACAAAAAAGATTTTCAAAATATAAAACTTGCAATTGAAAATCAGTTTTTCTGATATAAAAATTGCTGTTAAAGCAAAAAATTTTCTAAAAGGAAAAATTAAGAAAATAATATTTAAAGAAAAAACCAAAACAAAATTACTTTGTAGTAAATTTTTACTGTATACCATTTTTCTTAAACATTTTGGGTACTAGTCATACACTGGTCATAAAACAAAGTTGTTGAAAAGATATTTAATAGAGGATTTACAGGTCATAAAATTTGAAAGGAATAGAAAAGATAAAATAAAAAGAAAACCAAAGGATATGTATGGTGTCTCACCTTTTCCGATAGAAAAAAAAAACTATAAATTTCTAATGAAAATCTAAATAAAGAGAAATTTCTTATGTATATTTAATCTTCAAAAGTCAATAGCTATTTATATGTAAAAAATAAGGAATAAAAGAAAAATGAAATCTTAAAGGAGTAAAAGGAATATAACATGTCTGTTTTGTCTATTACATAAAGTTTTCTTTTATTATCAAAAATTTAATTTGTATTTTCTAATGCTTATTCAATTCGTAAAAGATTTGAAATTTTATCTATTAATAATTGGTAATGATATCCAATCCAGTGAACAGAATTGGTAATAATATATAATTCTAAAAACCATATTCCAATAGTTTTGATTTCTATTTACAATAACTTCATAAAATTTTACATTTAGTTTGCTATAACTTTTATTGTTTAATATCTGTAAGGTTTTGTTAGCTAAGATACGTGATTTATAACACTTGCTGTTGGTGTTGTTTAATAGGGAATACTCGAGTCAAAAAGGCTTACAGCTAGGACACCGGATGCATAACGGCGCTCTAATTCCATGCACCGCTCATATATTACGGCGGCTCATCTAGCCGATTAATATGGTTTCCAAAAGAATCGAACGATGATCCCCTCGTCAGGTGCTCTCTGTATTGTAGAGGTTCTCCCAACAACTCCCTCCCAAGGTATCCGAAACTCTTTCGTAATTTCAGCATCAAGCATAATATAAAGCATGTTGTACAATCTTCAACTCCTGCCTAAAATCTCTACCACTTTAACACATTCCTAATCTCAGTCAAAAGTATAAAGTCTGAGATTTGTTCTTTTTATTTATTAATTTATTGGTTTTCCAGTCTATAATAATATGTTTATTAATTTATCTTGAATTCCTCTCGGTGTTTAAAATATACTTATTAACTTCAGAATACTATGGTATTTTTGCGGTGTCAGAACAATTAAATTTTCCTTTTGCAAATGTTTATATATTAACAGCTCAAAATTTATTTCATATTTCAATATGTTGATATCATTTTATCTTTAACATACACTTTTATTTATTTTTTTTTACAGTACAACAATATAATTTATTTGACAGGAAATATATTTATCCTTTTCACTCTATCTACCCCAGACTACAACAATAACATTTTAAAAGTAAATCTCTATTCTAATCAATAATTTCGGATGCAAACTTTTCTTAAGGATATTATCAATAATATTTTATTAAGTTCTCTTTTTCCTTATATTTTCATTGACAGATGACAGAATATATAAAAGCTTCTGTTTTCAGCATTTGTTTATTTTTTCTTTATCCTTAAGGATCCTTGCGGTATAGAGGTCGTAATAAATAAATTATAAAAATGTCAAATTATTTATAGTTTCATTAGATGACAGGATAAAAAAAGAAAATTTCGATATTATCGAATTTTTAAAAGATGTTAAATGTTAAACTTTTGAAGGTTTAAACCATTTTTAGTTAATAAAAAGAAGGAATAAGAAAATTTTTGAATTGAAGCAACATGTAAACTAAAATTGATGTGAAAATAAATGATTTTTTTTTTTTGTATGGAAAGTGAATTATTTTAGCTATGAGTATGTATATGTCGTCTTTCCATTCATACTATAGCACAATAACTTAAAAACTGAAAAAAAAATTGAGTTAAATTCATTAATTTCCTAATCATTTTTAGTTTAGTTCTTAGATACATTTAGATTATTCGGCTCCAGGATTTTGTCATATCATAAGTACCAGGTTTATATATCTTCAGAACTAATTAGGTAATAAAATTGAAATTGTTAATAGGAAAGTATAGTAACACGACAAGTGCGTTTATAACGCTTGAAATTATTCGGACCAAGGTTTAAGTATTTACCATACAGTTGTTATACCCTACACATTAAGTATAGGGTATATTAACTTTGGTATGGTGTTTGTAACCACCAAAAGGAAGCGAGTTAGGTATAGACATGTATATATATTCTGAATCAGGATCACCGCCGGAGTCGATTTAGCGATGTCCGTCCGTACGCACGATAACTCAAAAAGTAATGATGCTATCTTGATGAAATTTATACTGTAGGTTAACAATGACTAAGGTAAGGCGGGGATTGTAAATGGGCGAAATCGGACCATGCGTTCGAGTACCTCCCATACAACTTCCAAAACCTAATACGCATATTTTCGAAATTAATAAAGATAGAAACTTAAAATTTTGTACGAGGGTGTGTTTTTCTGAATCCCTGATATCCCCAAAATTTGAGATGAAGTGGAGTGGTTGTTCGGGTACCTCCCATACAACTCCCAAAACCGAACATGCATATCTTCGAAATTAATAAAGATAGGAACTTCAAACTTGATAGGAGGATGCTGTTTCCTAAATCTCTGATTTGTCTAAAATTTGAGAGGAATTGGAGTGGTCGTTCGGGTACCTCCCATACAACTCCCAAAACCGAACAAGCATATCTTCGAAATTAATAAAAACAGAAACTTCAAATTTGGTACTAGGGTGTTGTTTCCTGAATCCCTGATTTGTCCAAAATTTGAGATGAATTGGTGGAGCTGTTCGGGTACCTCCCATACAACTCCCAAAACCGAACATGCATATCTTCAAAATTAATAAAGATAGGAACTTCAAATTTGATACGAAGGTGCTGTTTCCTAAATCCCTGATTTGCCTAAAATTTGAGATGAATTGGAGTGGTCGTTCGGGTACCTCCCATACAACTCCCAAAACCGAACAAGCATATCTTCGAAATTAATAAAGACAGAAACTTCAAATTTGGTACAAGGGTGTTGTTTCCTGAATCCCTGATTTCTCCAAAATTTAAGATGAATTAGAATGGTTGTTCGGGTATCTGCCACACAACTCCTAAGAACAAACAAGCATATCTTCGAAATTAATAAATATATAAACTTGAAATTTGATATAAGAATGTTCTACCCTGTTGATGTCTCTAAAATTTGAGATGAATTGGGGTGGTGGTCCGCGTGCCTTCACACACTTCCCAAGACCTAACAATCATATTTTCGAATTTAATAAAGATAGAAACCTGAAATTTTGTACAAAGGTTGTAACAGCATTTATTTTTTTTAGCTTGTATTAAATACCTAACTAAAATAACTTATGGATTTTTAATTTAATTTGAATGTTTTAGGTGTAGGGTATAAATAAGTCGGTTGCATCGACTTACTGTTATTTTTACTTGTTTAGACTAAGTTTTGCACATCTTTAACACCAACAAGTTTTAATAATATTTCTTTATTATACTATAATTCTTTATAATACTATGGAAATATTGTATTTTTAACACCATTACGAGTTCGTACAGATATGTTAGAAATAAAAATGTTAATTATATCAATATTGGTTTTTCATAAATCCAACCTATGACATCCATCTTTGTTAATTTTACTATTATTTTTCTAATTATGCTTATTATACTAAAACTATTTAGATTAGCACCATTCTTTAGAATAGTTAGTTATTGCAAGTTAACTTATAACCGCATCATCAATTATAACTACCAGAATATAAAATCTTTTTAACCAATCCTTTTCTTTGGTATAGCTTAATTTTGAAAAGCCACAATAAATCAATGATTGTTTAAATGATAAGTTGGTCAAAAGAATGATGCATCTCTTTAAAACTTATATGGAGTCATTCCTTGAATACACGTTTATTTTATGTTTAAAATATACTTATAGTAAAAATATTACAGCTTTACACGATTTACTTTGAAATTTCTCAATTTTGTTTTTCTCAATATAAATTATTAAACAAAAATATTAATCTTTAATTAGTTTTTATGAACTTTCAGTTGAAAATTAAACAGATGCTGTAAACTACCAGCTAATTGTATTAAAGTTAACAATGCGAAAAACAAATTTCGAATAAAGGAAATTATAATGGATCGAATGTGAAAACCAAACAATTATTTCGCTAAAAACAAAAATCCTTTTGAAAAAAAATGCAGAGTTTAATTTGGACTTACTTGGAAGCAAAAGAGGACTACGAACAAAAAAAATCGATCTGCAGCGAAAAGAACTCGTTATCACACTACATTCCAATTAAAAGTTCCAGATTTGAATATATATACATATATTGAAAAAAATAAACCGAATGATGAATGAAAACAATTAAGGATTAGATTAAAATATGGAGAAAAATAAAAAAAAAACGTTACATAATTTGACAAAACAAAATGATACAAGTGAAATTTTCTTTTAATTTCAATAATCAAATAAATCCACATCAATTACTTTCAAAAATCTTAAATAATATAAAAATTTAGTTACTTAAGCTGACAAAAAAAAAGTAAAACTCCCATCATGAGATTTCTTATATCATTTAATTTATGTCAAATAATAATTTTTTTTTTTACAATATCTTTAGGAAAACGCCTTCAAATTGTTTTATTGCAAAATATTGAAATAAAAAACAAACAAAAGATATTTTTAATTTTTGTTTTACTGAAATAATTTTAACTTTTGTTAAAAAAAAACAAATATCATTTTTCAAAGTTCAATAAATTCTTTTTTTTTCAAAAATAAAAGAAAAACAAAACTAGTAAATAACTTTCAATTTAATTTTTTTTTTTTGTTTTCGTTTTTCTTTAAAAAAAAAAATTTTAAAAGAAATTTTTTTTTTTTCCTAAAACACCCCTCTAACAATTTTATACACCCCTAAAACAATTTATTTTCAAGTGCTGTTAGTACAGAAAAATAAAAACGATTGTCAGTCGTACTCAGATCCAGGATTTTGTAGAAGCCAAAACAGAAGTAAAAAACAAAATATTTTTTCCTTGACATTACAACAAATGCAACAACAACAAAAATATAAATTGATCTCTAAAAACATGAGAAAAGAGAAAATATGGAGAAAATAAAAAAAAAATTAAAAAAATAGGAAGGAATGATTTTAGAATATCATGTTACACTTCCCAAGTATTTTTCAACACAAAAACGTACATAACTTTTAATTTTCGTTTATTCGATTGTTGTTGTAATTTTCCATTTCTTTTTGAAAATCCAATAAATCTTTCCGAAAAGAAAAAAAAAAACTTACTGTAACAATTTTCCATTTTGTTGTCTTCTATTTTTTTTTTTTTTTTTGTTTTTTGATAGTAGCATACAAATCTTCATCAATTACATCGATTGTAGCCATTCTTTATTGCTTTTTATTTCGAATATATATTGTATTTGATGATGTTTTCTTTTCTTTAAGCTTTTTATGTTGCTGTTGTTATTGTTGTTGTCTTTTTTTCTTCTTTAATTCTTGCAAAAAAAAAAATCACACGTAAGTAAGAGTAAAAATGAAACTTTCTTAAGACATTTACAGGATGTAAAGAAAACGCCTTGTTCATCCCTTTCCTATCCTTTCTCAATTGTTTTTTTCATTTGTTATTACAACTACTTGGGTTCATTCTTTTGCCTTGTCTTTTTTGTCATTTCATAGTCAGTTATCATCATCCTGTTAGTTTTTATGTTATTTTATATCCTGATTTTTTTGTCTCCTTGTAAATACAAAATTTTTTTTTTTTTGTTTTTTGTAATATCACTAACGACATCTAGGAATAAAAGATGAAAAAAAAAAATATGAGAAAAAAATATAATGTATAGGATGTAACCTTTTAAAAGATATTTTCCTGTCCTGTTCTATTGTCCTGTTGTATTCGTTTATTTTTGTTATTTTTTTGATTTGGTTTTGTTTTCTTTTTTGTTTTTTCGTCTTGCTGTTATAAACTATGAACTTTTTTTTTACTATTTTTATTCTACTCCTGTTGGCAAATAGTTTGAGTTCATGACTCGATATAGATATAAACATTTTATTCTAATGTCGTTTAGTCTAAGAATAATTGGTTGACATCTACAGTATTTTTGAAGAAATTTGGCCGAATATTGTATTTCAAATTGGCCTGTTGTTAACATTAACTTTGTCGTACAGAGCAAAATTTACTAGTATTATCATTTTTATGTCGAATCTCGTATCTTGTATCTCTGTAAAAAAGTACAGATTAAATATTTCAAGCTTCTTTTTTGAAGGAATTTCGGCAATAGTTTATAAATATGCTAAAAGTTGTTACTAATAATCCTACAACAAATGCAGTATACAGTCCTTAGTCACAAGCTGAATTAAATCTCGTTACTGTTGAATAGGTTTCGAAAATTTACTTTGTCCTAGCGGAGATTTTGTATTAATAAAGTCTGAACTGGTCGTAAAACTGAACTCAAAAGTACTACAACATTTTTATTGCAGTGTTTTTAAAAAACCATTATATTCATTAAAGATTGTATTTAATATTTTATTTAAATTAAAACTATTAAACGCTGGCTTGATAAAGATTGTCTAAGATCCTTAGTCGGCGCACAAATAAAAATTTTTGTGTCCCATAGTCTTGTACAATAACTGATTGATGCCAAGTGATTTTAATAACTGAGTAATGATTTTAGAAACTGAGATCAAATATTAATAATAAACTACTTATATTCTATATGCTACTAATGCTACGCTGGATGCCCTATATGCTACTAATGGCAGTAGAAGGAAGAAAATAATTTGAATAATTGAAATTAAATTATTTTAGACTAAAATATTACAGGCCAAAATATTTAAGACAGATGACGACATCCTTATTAACAGTATAAGTTGAAAATATTACAAGAAAAATAACATACATCTCAAGGACAATAGAATTTTCAAGAAAGAAAAACATTTTCCCAAAAAAAAAAAAACTAATAATTTTAAAGAAACGTAAACCAGAAACAAATAAATGTTCATATATAAATATATATGTATATCGACAAAAAAAAAAAAAAACTTACGTTAAAGGATAAAAAAGAATTGCAATAAATAAAATTTACACAGAAACTATAAACAACAAAAAACCTGCAAATTTATTGCCCAAAAAATTTTATGTGGATTTGTTGTTCGTTTAGCAGAATTTAGAGTTCTTAACAGATCGAAAAATAAATTGTATTTTAAGGGGGAAAAAAAAATAACATATTACAAAAATTAAGTTTTGAATTGAAGTTAGAGGCGTTATTGATTTGTAGAAGCGATTATAAAAATTAAATGTACTTTACAATATGCTGTTCATATTTAATTACAAAGCAAAGGAAATGAAAAAAAGAAGAATTTATATTTAATATTATTAAAGTTTATTACAGTCAGAATTACTTTGCCCATATTACGTTTCTACACTGATATAAAAACAGTTTTCTTTACTTCTAACTGCATATCATACCCGTATTTTAATTTTATTGAAACTAAAATATCTAAATTATATAAAAATTATGTTCGGGGATCCTTAAAAGAGGTACAGAAATAAATTTTGTTTTAAAATTTTAGTATTACGTCTCTCCTTTAGTACAATGTTTGTTAACGTAGGACTTAAAATCATTTAATGTGTTAAACTTGCAATAATAAATTTTATTTAAATTTCAATACAAAAGATAGACCCAAATTAAAGATATTGTGTATAAAATTACATATTTTTGTCTGAGTTTGTATTTTAAAGAATTTATAAGTAGTTTTTGTGTTTTAAAATTCAACCAGTCGAAAATATTAAGCTTAAGCAAAGATTTTAATCTAATTTTCATTTAAAATTACGTATCTTCCTATTAGGCCCTGTTTAAATTACCATAATACCTACCTAAAAGGATAACTAAATGAATACTTCTTTATTCTCTATAGCAACAATTAAATCCTAATACATATAATTTACTTTTTAATTTTATTGGAAAGTACATTTTCAAAATTAGTTCCTTACTCATGATTTTAGCCATAGTTTATTGCATCTTTACTTTTATCTTTTTTAAGGGGGTAGGTGGGAAAAATGCTGAAGAGGAATGGGACAATATCATCCCTCTATCAATGTCTGGAACTTTAACCCACTTTAAGCTGTTTAGTCTCTCTTTTTGGCGTGTACCGGTCACTTTTTGATCGGTTAAGGAACCTTTAATACTATTATACTGTTTAAGCAAGGGAAGAATTTTGTCAGCGGGATCTAAAGTTGTATACATAAGTTAGTGTTGGTGTGTTGTTGTTGTTTTCTAAAATATATATTTAACTATTCTAACACGTAGGCGCCTTCTACCCATTATACTATTTGTTGGGCGATCCACTAGTCATTTACAGCACATCATCAAGTGTGAATTTAGAGAGAAATAATATCACAAATCCAGGTTTCTTCAGATTTTCTTAATTTTCTTTTAGAGATTATCAACTTTTTAGCATGAAACATTTATTTTTAATAAGTTTAATATAAAGTAAGATTATTAAGGCGTATTTTCAATAGTGTACTAGTATATACTATAAACTATAAACAAAACAATAAAAAACGAATCACTTTAAGTTTTCAATAGTTTCTTTTGTATCCAATAATAAAAATCGGATTTTTTTTTTTGCAGCAAAATCAAATTTTTTTATTAATATGGTGTCCAGTAATTTATCATTTGTTTTGGTAAAAATAAATTAAAAAATATATATATATATATATATATCACATTTAAAATTAAACTTTTGACATTTGAATGACTGTGGACAGTTTTACAAATACAAATAAAAAAATAAAAGCAAAAAGTAAAGAATCCATTATCAATTTGCTTTTCTTTTTGTTTTTTTTTCTATTTTTTAAATGTCAGCTATTTATTATTGTTGGTATTTTTTTTTTTCTTGAATTTTTTCTCTAGATTTTCTGATAAGTCATTAATTTTCTGGACTCTGGTTTTCTTTCACAAAATTTTTATCTATTTTATCATCATCCTAAATTCATTATCTGCAACATCATCATCATCAACATCATCATTATCATCATCATTCATACAGAAAGTCACAACATTTAAAATATAATATGGAAAAAAAAAAAATGTTCTGAACTGAAATTTAACACCTCATAACACAGAGTACATACAGACTACAGAATTTAGGATTCAGTGGATAGAATTTTTTTTTTTTATTATTTTTTCTTTTTTGTTTGCCTTCCATCAAGTGTCAATTTTGTGCAAAATCACAAATCACATACAGAAAATATTCTTGACAGATCTGTCATACTAGTGCAAGTAAGATCCCAAGTGAAGTTAAGGATATATTTTAGAGATCCATTCAATTTCATCATTTTTTGTTGTTTTGATTATTTTTTTTTTTTTTTCTTTACTTCATTTTTTTTTATCTAACTTCATTTTGTAATTGTCTTCTGTGAAGTCAGTCAGTATCTACTATAATTTCACAATTTTTATGTCACTGATGATGACACAGAAAATTATCTAAAATTTTTTTTTTTTAGCGTTTTTTCTTTTTAAAGAAGTTCGTATTTTTTCAAGAAGATGTAAATCCGTTAGATTTATGTTTATTGTAAAGTATTGACAATATGAATGAACTAAAATTACTTAAGAGTTCGAATTGTGTTAGGGCTAAGTATTAGCCAAATTAAAAGAATTGCTTAATTATAAAAAGAAAATTAAAGGAAAATCGAAAAGTGCTTTTTTAATATACGAGTATTTAAATTCGACGTTGAAGTCGTTAAAAATTGCTTTCAACCTTTCAGTTTATTTGTACATTATTTTAACAAAAGCAAACGTACAAATGATTTCAAAGTAGATTCGCATCACTTTTATATGCATATTATATATATTAATAAATTCCAATTAGAGTTTCTCCTACGTTGATCACTGACCCCTATATTAAATGTATAGCTGAAAACAGTCTGAAGAAATTCCATAAGCACTGCAATTTGTATATTGCTTTGATTTACGGTAGGATTAACACGTATTCCTTGATGGGTAAAATTACAGTTTCTTAAAAGAGAGAATAGAATAAATAAAAAAACAACATAACTGAAGAAATGAAAAACTTTTCGCCGACACTGTTTTTAAGATATACGTACAGAAATATCTTTATGAAAAAATATGGAAAAGATGGAAGAAGATTTATTTAGTATGGTGTCTAATGTTCATCTGTATTCTGTAATTTGGATATAAAATTCTATCTTGTGAAAAATTTATAACTTTTTTGTTATTAGTTTTTGCTTCCACTTCTGTTTTTTTTTTCCTTTTTGGTCATTTATAACAATTTGTTTATTCATAACAGGGACACACGATAGGTGTCTTCTTTTTCAAATATCAAAAATGGTCAAAATTAATTTATACTATGTGTTAGGTGGATAATGTTCGACCTAAAAATGACAAAAAATCATTAAAGAAAAACTGAATTTTCATAGCAATATTTTTAGTATAGGTATATATTTGTTTTTTTTTTTTTATGTTGATTAACTACTATTTCAGGTTTTACTGGACTTTGGGCATATATGCTATACAAGAGTACATAGTTACTATGACATTGATTGGTTTAGAAAAAATACATTACGTAAATTTTCATTTTTAAATTTTTATAGTTACTTTTGAATCGGATTATCTGATTCGATCCAGTAAAATTTTTTTTTTATTATTTTCTTTTATTTTTGAGATGCACAATATAAATTGATTAAAACAGGATATGAATAAGTTATATTTGAATTGGACTGATTTGAAATAGCTTCCACTGTGTGGTCTTGTTTTAGAATGTAATAAAAAAGGATGCTGCACGGTATAATGATATTTTTGCTATGGTATATAATTTTCTACAGTTATATTTTGCTTCGAAATTTATTAGGACAAAAGTTATTGTAAATAATCATTTGTAGTAATATCAGCAGGATTTAGTTTTTATGTACTTTATGTACTTTTATTTAAAAACATCTTGAAAGTTTTTAGAAAATTTCTTTAGAATCAAATTTCAAGGATGAATTTCAATTCCTTCTATTAAAAGTAATATATACTCTTATAGTTGTTTCAAAAAATTACAATAAAATGTATGAAACTTTATGGCCAATTAAACTTCAAACAAGGTTTTTATTACTGTAATGACTGTAAAGGTTAGAAACAAACCAATTTAACTATTTAAAGAACGATACAAAATATAGTCGTCTAAGACAAAACTATTTAAGCATATTTTTTGGAAATTTTTATTATTCTTTTTAAAAATTATGTTCTGCATAAAAATTTGTTAAGAATCCTTTTCCATATTTTTTATGATTTTTATGATTTTTATGATTTTATATGATTCTCAATCAAAGTCAAATTCTCGTATATGCTCCCAAAATAACCATAGTAATATTTAACAAAAACAAAAATTTATTAGTAAGTGAGTATAATTCGTTTGGTGAAAGTATGAGCCATTTTGAAAATAAAAAATTCAAATTATTTTAGTTAGACAAAAAAAAATAGGACAATTAAAGTAATATGTGTAATACCAAATTTAAAACTTTGAAATTGCAAACAAAAATTTAAATGAAAATGTAAAATAAACGACAAAACCCATATATGTATATATAGTTAAGTAACTAAAATGATTCTAACATTTATTTTAATTTTTAAGATTCTTCTTTACTCCTTTTCTCTTTTCATTCCTTATACACATCTATCATATTTACGATCATATGGTCTGGTCTGGTCTTGTCTGATTCATATATTCGTCTAAACAACTTTCAAGCAGTCAAAATATAAGTTCATATAAAATAATGGTCATCATTTAAGAAAATTATTTGTAAAAGACAAAAAAAAAATGAAAACTCCACAATGAATAATATATTATGTATACCATATATAGTTTTTTTTATATACTACCTATATAGTACAAAAAAAAAAAACTATATTTTTAAAATATGATGTGACTTTGAATTTTTTGATCCTTTTGTAGAAATATTATACTTCACTGCGTCACTTTAACTCTGGATATTAATTTATAATTTTTTTTTTACTGTTTCTTTTTTGAAACCATAATATTCTGTCTACAATTCAAATTTCTGATAAAAAATTTAAAATTATTTTAAATAATTTCGAAAAAATAATCATTTGAGGTGGTACAAATCATTCCACATCAACTTTTTACATAATTTATATATAAAATTATATGAAAAGCCTGAACTATTAGATAGAAGTAGATTTGATTTAATTTTGAAAGGATATTACAAAAAATTTTCTTTTTAAATAAAAATATTGCAAAAATTCACAATATCTGAACTAGAAACTATGAAATTTAAAAGCAGTAATGTTTACCTTTGAACTGAATTTCACTTTATTTTGACATAATATGAAAACTCTAAAAAAAAAAAACATATGAAAAATTGGATTGAAACACCTGGAATCAAAATTCTTTTATACTTTATTTTATTTTTTTCATTTTAGTTTACGTTAAGAATTCTATGACAAATAAATTAATGTTCAAAGGATTTTGTACTCGTAGATATGATTTTAAATATTAAAATTTTAAAGTGGACATTTAAGATATAAAAGGACTGAATATTGTTTAACTCCGAATAATATTATTTAAACTAATGTGAACCCAGAAATTAAAGATTTTTTAGCAAAAGTGACTGTCAAAATTTTAAAATCAGAAGTTTCATATTTACTAAGAAAACTTCAATTCCATAACTTTATTTAAAATCATAATATCTTATACCTACTAAAAAACTACAATTTTATCTGAAAGGACCTGCGATTTGTATAATTTAAATCAAGCGTCTCATAAAACTTCAACTCATATTCTATATAAGACTTTAAACAAAAACGTGTTTGAAACCTAACACTATGACGAAAATCACTATAAACGAAAATCGAAGATTGAATTATCAACCAATCTTCTTATTGGAAAATTTTAATGACACTTTTAAATTATACCGATTCAAAAATTTTAAATTTCAATTAGGTAATTTAAAGAAATTATTAAAGAAACAGTACTTTTGTGGAAGTTGTACTGTAACTTTAGATTTATATATATCGTTAAAGTATCTGTCTCCATTGTATAAGCAGTAAAAAGTAAAAAAAAAAAGTGTTCTAATAAATCTCTAATAAATGTTTTAATTTCTAACAAATTAATTTATACAGATCAGAATGAAAAACTTTTAAAAATATCCTTCTTGAGAACAGTATAAATAATATTTTTTCTTTTATTTCTCTGTTTCTCTTCCTTGTGTCGTTTTATTTATTTTATTTTTATTTTTTTTTGGTTTTTGTTACCATGCATCACCCTAAAAATAAATTTCAATCTGTAATATATTACAAAAATCCTGAATATGGTCATTTTTTCATTTCATTTTGACATTTTCAGGTGACTTAATGAAAATTAATGATGACTTTTCAGGAACTTGTGAGTCAACTTGACCAATAGAGAATAAATATATACTCTTATACTTACTTTATTTTTGTGTTTTTTTTTTTTTTGGCAAAGATAAATAAAGATAATATAAAAATACCAGTAGAATGTATCCTTTAGAAAAAGAAAAAGAACAAAAATAAAGGCAAAATAATTTGATTTATAACTGTCTTGGATATTTTTTTGCAATTTAACAAAATGATTAATGATTGATGAAAAAAATATAGCAAAATAAAAAGAAATATCCTTTCTGTCTATTTTTGTTGTTGTTCTGTCAAGGACTTTCTGATAAATTAGCCAAATATGTATTTATATACAATAAAAAAAAAAAAAAAAAAAAATGAAAGATAGGGAGTGGAAAAGGCAACTTATCTATTATAAAGTAAGGTTTGTGTGTATATTTATTAAATTAATTTATTATTTTAGATTTTTTTGAATTTTATTAAAGAAGATTTATCATTTATATTTAATTTTGGTATGTTTCGTTTTTTTAACATTCTCCTTTATTAATAAAGTAACCAAAAATTTATAATTTTAAGTTAAATGTAATAGAAGTTGTACATGCTGATTTTTATTAAAAAATTTAAACAAAACTTAAATATTTCCCTAAAAGTATGCAATTATTTAAAAAGGAAAACAAATATAAGAGAATCAAGCTTCCCAATTAAAATCAATGCAACTCTATTAAAATCATTCAGTCTAACTTACATTGTTATTCTTATAATTATGCGTGTCCTTAAAATGTGTTCTATTTTTAAGTAAGAGTAACTTTAAGTAAGAGTAACAATGGAACTGTTTTAAACTTAAAACAATATTAACGAAAAATCTAGATTTAATCGGGCTGATAGAATTTTACATTTAGAAAAAATTATAAATTTTAAATAGTTAACACAGATCGATAACACAATTTATCACAACCACGTAACAAGAGTTTTCCTCTTCCTCTAGAGTAAGGAAAATTATTTCTTAATGATGAAATAGTTTAAAACTCATCTAAGCCATACGTTAGTGAGAATAAATTTTCTCTAAATTAGGAATCTTATTTATTCATCTAATTGTTAATCTAAAAGGAAAATAAATTAAAATCTGGAAGAACAGACAGTTAAAATAAAAATAATATTTACAATATAAAAATACATACTGTGAAATGTAAAAATGATAGATTGAATTAAAAACAGGATACCCTCAATTATAATAAACGAGTCTCATATATTTATTGTTTTTTTTTTTTTGGTTTTTTGTTTTTTTCTAATATTAAAAATATATACCTAAGCAAGCGGTAGAGATGAATTAATTATGTCCATTGTATGACATAGGTCATCAGTCTTATTTTTTCCTCCAAGGCACACAACTTTGTTTTTTTTTTTTTCTAATGATTGTTTCTGTTCTTCTTGTTTCAGTGATTTTGAACAATTTTGTTACTGTTTCTATGAGCTGTAATAACAAATTAAAATCAAACTAATTAATTTGACAGATGGACACTGGAGAGATTTGAAATAAAATAAATTAAGGATATTTTATAGTTTTTCTTCAGTTTCTGTGCGATTTTAAATGGAATGGGATAAAAAAAAAAGCAGTATGTTCTACCACGAATTTTACATGAAATGGAATAAAAGTGTAGAAAAATTAATTAATTTTTGTCGTAAATATAAAGAATAAATAATAAGTAAGAAAATTATTATCTTATTTGACAGGAAATTGTGATTTATATTCCTTGAACGTAATTAATCCTTTTATTTATATATTATATTACATGTATATTTTTGTTTTTGATATAATGTGAAGGGTTACATGAATATACAATTGGGAATTTTACGTTATATAAATAACGATGATAAACTAGATAATTTATTTTTGAATTTTTTGCAACAAAAACGGTATTAGTTTTGAATTAAAACTATAAAATTAAATTGGCATGGTACATTGGTAAACATATATTGCGTAATTTAATAGTAAAGACATCAGAGAATAATGCAGATTTATTATGCGAAATAATTTTAATATTAGTAAATATTAATTACACTGTTTTCTTAATAGTTTCTTAGTAAAATTTCTTAAAGGTCACTTCAGACTATTGTTTGTTTACATCTGACATATGGGTGAATATAAAACAGAAGAAAAAAAGCTAATTTGATATATGTATATTTTCCCATATCGTTTTGCTTTTCGGGGTTTACACCTATTTAATGCAATTTAACTTAACTTATCTTTAACTTAAATAAATTTTATAAGCAAAAAAAAAATACTTTTAGTTTTGTCCATTTTTAATGAATAATTGTATTCCACTTTTTTAAATTTCCTTATTTTCCTGCGATCAGAAACTTCAATTAAATACAAATGAATGAAAAAAACAAAAAATATATATTTATAAATCAGATCACACTACAACCGGTTCTAAAATAAAATCTATAACCATTTAAAATGATCATTTGGAAAAAGATCGACAATTTTGTTCTTCAGTATAAAATTCAGGCAGTTAAAAGTTCATAAATTAATTAATTAAGTTAATTAAGTTCCTCACTTGGTGTTTCTTTAGTTTGCGGAACGTGCATATCTTCAAAAGATACCAAAAAACCCTAAAGCCTCTCGGTAGTGTTGCGATTTTTACTAACCCTTTAGCCCTTCTAACTAAAATTACCACTCTAACTGGAAAGAACTATAATAGCACAGAAGAAGGAAACGAAAGGTGCGAAATCAAAAGGAAACTTTGATTTTAATATCTGGGAGTGATATTAAATAGGACTTTTAGTAAATACAAGTTAACTCGTCTTCTTTGAATTTAATAAACTACCATGAAAAATTTGTCTGATATTTCAAGCACAAAATATTTATTTTAATTTTATATTTTTCCTACTTTTAACATTTTTTTTTTCAGATTCATAGATAGTGTTTTTTTTTTTTAATTTTTCAAAATTTACAAAAATTGAATCCATTAATTTTATTTATTTATTTTTTTTTGTGTTTGTTATAATATAAAAGTTTCAAAAGAACATTAACAGCAGTAATACATGATAGTAATAAATTTAATATTTAAAAGAGATAAAACTATATTGTTATCCTTTTCTCTTTTTTTTTTTTTTTTTTTTTTATAAAAATCATTTATTCATATTTACTTTGTTTTTAACTGTAAATAAATATAAGTTATGTTTACGCTTGAAAAGAAACGAAAGCTTATAAAAAACAGAAAAACAAAAAAAACAAAACTAAAAATATAACAAACAAGGTAGAATGTAAACCAACGGTTTTTAAAAGCGCACATTTCCCAAAGCAAATACTGTTAGAATTGTAACCTGTTTAGAATTGTGATTTGTACAAAAATTTGAAAATTTAAGAAATTTTTTGTAAGAAGAAAATATGTGAAAATAGGACTTTTCTGGAATTTTGAGGGGCTGTAAGTCGGGAACCCTATATAACCAAGAAAACCCGTTAGCACACATAAAAATATATTACTGGAGCTTTAATTTTTATTTAAAAAAATTTGTACAGATGCTTAAGTTACAGGTGCCTAAAAATAGCAATTTTTCAATTTTCAGCCCTAATAGCTCTTAAACAGGGGGTGGTGCAAAAAAAAATTCTGAAAAACCTAATACTAATTCTAAAAGTTCTTTATTGTCTCAAAATTTCAGGTTCCTATCTATAGGCCGTGCCGGAATTATGAAAAAAAAAAATTTCATACAAAATGTGGTTTTCTCATAACGGTTAATTTAAATAGTAAATTACAAAATATTGCATAATTTTTCTATGTAGATAATAACATTTTAGGTCTTCTGGCAGTTTTAGATTGCAATACTATTACGCGGAGCCTGAAACATGAAATATACGCGTTTAAAAATAGGGCTTTTTCAAAGTTTGAAGGGCTATAGTTCCCTGATGGATGGGGCTACATAAAAAAGTTGTTCCACAAAATTAATTTTTTTATGAGACCTACCCATGGTTCAAATTTTTTTTCTCTATCTTTAACGGTTTAGAAGTTTTGTAAACAGACGGACGGAACGAATAAAACTAATAAGCACATTTTTTCAAAATTTTTTTTGGAAATGTGCTAAAAAGACCATTTTAAAAAGACTCTATAACAATAAATTGAATGAGAAAAAGCACAAAAACCAAAATGATAATATTATAACGGTTTAAAATTATATTCCACAGGATATTAAATTCCCGTTTTTGTTTTAATATACATAATGTGAGAATGAGGCGGAAAAAAATAAAGAAAAATGCTAAAAGCAGTCAACCAGTATTTAAAAAAGTGGTTTAATTTTTTTTTTTTCTTTTTTTTATTATGTTATGCATAAAAAAATTTATTTTCTTCATATCCTTTTAATTTTCTTTTGTTTTTTCGTTAATAATATTTTGTTTTTTTATTTTTTTAGCATATTTTGTTTTTTTTTTTTTTTGTTTTTTATTATAAAATATCCTTATATGGTTATACAATAGATGTAACGAATTTCTTGGAATTCTTAAATATAATTGTTTTTAAGCAATTTAAAAAATAAATTATGAGATTAATAAAACAAAAGTAAATATAAATTTCCACTTAAAAAGTTAAAATTCGAAAATTTAGAAAAAAAATAATATCTTTTTATACTATATTATATTGAAATTTTAAAGGATAGAAAGAGACAAAATATATGATTTGAAAAACATATACTAATAAGAATGATTTGTTTAAATTTTATTTTAGAATAAACACATATTGGTATCTACAATGAAATTGTTAAGATGGGTGCTTTGTTCTAACTAAGTTACTGATTTGGTTGTTTAAACATCGAAAATAACGGTGTTTCCTAATTTATTTTCTTTGCTATATTTTTGTTTTGTTGCCTTTTTTAAAATCGCTTTTATTTTATTATTTTTTTAAGCTTTTCTACTTTTTAAGCAGTAAATATTTTTTTAGTGTTCCCTCGCTGAATAAAACATATGTTTGTGTAAATATGAGTGTTTTTATTCTCAAATTGTTTTTTTTTTTTTATATATAGGTACTTAGGTTTTGTTTATTGAAGATCATAAACAAAAAAATGAAAATCCAATAAAATACACCCTTTTTTTTCGTTTTTGTATTAGTTTTTATTTTTGTTATCCTGTTTGTTTTAGACTAACTGAAGAAGATTAGAAGATTTGATTTTATGACTTTCTATAGTGGTTTTATTCTTGTTTGTTTTTTTATATTTTAGTTTATTTCCGTAATATATTTTATTTAACTGAACAGCATTATGTATAAATTCAATATGTAAAAAATTTTTTAGTTAATATTGCCGCATATATATATATAAATATTTTTTATTTTCTTACATTATTAAATTATTAATAATGAAAAGTTCAGCTATTTTCAAATGAAGGATCAATATTATTTCATTAAATGGTGAAATGATCGTATAATGAGAGCGTTAAACCTAAATTGTCATTTGATTTATTCATTAATTTATTTATTCTTAATATTAATTAATTTATTCTGCCTTCAATAATTACCTCATGCAAAGTGTTATATACTACCCCATGTTATAACTGTTAAAACGGCTATAGTCACTGTTAGCAAAGCAAAATAGTAATAATAATAGGCGGATTCATTGTTTCCTTACGGTCCCACTCCCAATTCAATGTTTCCGCATTCTATTTTCTATCATTTCCTATCTCTACTCCCTAGCCAATATATTGCGTTAGTAGGTAAAGATTTCATCCCATTATATTGGCCAAAGGGCGAGATGGGTTTAGTCAGTAAGAATCTGACACTACCAAGGGGAAATTCTTGCATTCTTTGGAAAATTCCCAGCTCCCTTAGGAGAAAAAAAAGTATAACATATTACTAGCACTCTCTAGGTTGATAACTCATTCTCTAGGCGTTTCTTCGAGGCTTCTAAAAATTCCCATTATTTACATAAAAATATTAATTTTTATATAATTGCATATTTTTAGGATATAGAAAAATAAATTTAGTATTTAGTTCAATAGTTTAATGGAGGAAGCAAACATTATTTCTTTCACTACAGCCTGTGTGACTACATAATGCTTGCGTTTATACATCATCAGAGTTACAATTTGTTATAAAAATGATTTTCTTGATTTTATCAGTATTCAAAATCTTAAGTAGTTAAGTTAGAACTGAAAAAATTTTATAATGTTTATTCCATTATTCCCACTTACAATTATTAACTCTCACTTAATGTTTTAATTGTTTATTAATATAAATTTATAATCAGAAAAGGATTTTTGTAGTTTTTTATTTATTGTATGAGAAGGTTACCAGATCTTTTGATAAAGATCATATGTTATAAGCATTTCTATTTTTAGGCGATATTATCAAAATTTTTTTGTTTTGTCAAATTTACAGTTTGATTGAATGTCTTGGAAAGAATAGAATCGGAAAAAAGTGAAAAAAAATAATTTGCTTCTGATTAAAATACTTAAATACGGTATTGTATAGGTAAGTCAAAAACAGAATTAAAAAAAAAATGATTATATACAAAAACGCTTTAGAAATTGCTGCATAAAATGTTGAAAGTTTTTAAATTTTGAGAATCACTTTATCTTAATATTTACCAAAAATAGTAGTAATTTACACACACGTTACATACAGTTTAATATTTTATTAGTTTTTTTTTCTTTTGGTTTTTTTTTATTTATGAGAAAATTTCTTTTGTTTTTTCTTTCTTACGCTTTAGTCAGTTTTACTCTTTACTTTTAACATTTCTTCTTTATGGCCAGCCTCTTCTTCTGTTTCGTTTTTCATATACACTTGTATATAATTTGTTTGTGATTTGTTTTATAAATACATTTGTTTATTTTTTGGCTATACACAAAGTCATATATAATTTTTATATAGATATTCATTTTTCTTCATTTCCATTTAAATACAACATATCCTTTTTATGTCCTTTATATCCTTAGATGAACATATACTACCAGACTGCCAAAACTGAAAAAAAAATATAAAACAATTTTTTTTATTTTATATTTTAATCTTTTTTTTGTTTTTTTTGGTGAGGAGGGAAAATAAAGAGCCGATTGGAACTTTGAATTAAATTTGCCGCATATTGTGTGTGCACATTTTTTTAAAAATAAGATTTTTTTCCATCTTTTATTTTTCTTTTCTCTTATTTTGACTGTTTTATTGCATTATGTATTCGTTTTTAATGAAAATAAAGCAAAGAAACAAAAAGAATGAAAAAAAAAAAACAAAAGACCGGGAAAACAGTTAAAAGAATAAAGTTTATATAACTGTAATATTTCACATATGTTTATATTTTTTGATAACTGTAAATATAAATATTAAAAAAGAAAAACAGTAAAACAAAGAAAAATTCAGGAATTATATAGTCTTTTTCTTTCTAATATGTAATATGGTTTTTATTAAGATTAAATTATGCGTATATGTAGATTTGTTTTAGATATGTATGTATGTACGTTTTTCTTAAGTAGTTATTTTACTTTATTATTTTCCTTTATGGTTATCCTTTGGGAGTTTTTTTTCGTTTTTGCATTATTATTTTATTTTATTGTTTTATTTTTTTTTGTATTTTTTAAATACAATATAAAAATATGGATTATTTATTTTAGTTAAATAAAATGAAAAACAAATAAGAAAATATTTATTATAAGAATTTTAAATAAATATAAAAAGTACAGATTTTAAGGACGCTACTTTTTATCCTTTTAAAAAATAAGGAAAAATTGTAAAACGAACTGTGAGAAAAATCTTAGCAAAATACAAAATTTTCATTCAGTTTTTTGGGATTTTATTTAAAATTTTTTTTTTTTTATGTTAAGCAGGAACTATTTTGAACATTTTGGCAAAAATTTAGCTTTATTTGTATTTATTTATTTCCCCTGACCAGTAGTGTACAGTCGTACCAAAGGATATAATTTATTGTATGGTCATAAAAAGGTTTACCGAGTTAAATTTCCACACGCTCATATAGAGGATCACTATTCTATAGTCGTGTCTTTCTATGATGTCCACCTGCTTTTGGAAGACAAAAAAAAATGCAGTTTACATTGTAATAAAATGTTAAAATATCTATTTGTAAACATACCAATAAACTAAAACTTACAATTTCCCTTTAAAAAACAAATGTCGTAATTTCTAATAAATATTACATTTCTGGTACTTTTAGATATTAAATCCTTAAATTAAAATAAAAAATGTACGTATGTTTAAGTATCGGAAGTTATTGATCTTCTTAAAAAAATATTTAATTAAGTCAATACTTTATTTCGTACTTATTATTTATTTTTACAATAAAAAACGTATTACAACTAATGCGAATTTTAAGGATATTTAACAACACTGAACGTTAAAATATCTATTAAAAAACAACACTAGCTATTTATAACTAATCATCAAAATACAAAAAAATCCAGCTGCAAATATTTACATTTATATTTTAAAATATACTTAATTTAATATTAATGACCTCCCTTGTACTTTTTAAAATTTACTATTTATAAAAAAGAAAAAAAAAAAACAGAAGCAAATCTTAATCTTTAGATCTTTAAAAAATCTTAAGAAACACATTATATTACCAATAAGAACGAAAAACCAGGTATTCCAGGTGTTAATGCAATAAATCTTTTAAAATATCTTAAAAATAAAATTAATTTTCCTTTTTATTGTTGTTAGTTATATTGTTATAATTTGCAAAATATAAAAAAAACGAGGAAGAATACAGTTGACTTTGTCAACTCTTAGATACCCGTACGAACCGTTAGTATGTTCACAGCCTGTCACTCTGCTTACAATATTATTTTTTTAATATTTTAGTATTTTAAAATAATTTGGGTGAATTTTATAATTTCTAGAACTATGGGTTCTACATATATTCAAACTATATGTTTATATGTACATTCTTCAAAAGCAGATTCTAACCTTCCACATAACGATTATCAATCCAAAACTTTTTCAAATATTCTATAGTACCATTTAATACTAAGCGGTAAATGTATATTAAATTTACTTAGTACAAAATAGTAAATATAATTTTAAATATTATATTATATTATATTTAAATATTCCATTGTCAGAATAATTTCTTATAAGTACAATAAAATACATATGTGTATGTAAATACGGCGCTATATAATATACATCTATACTCTTATCATTCATTCACTAGTGACATATACGATATGTAAATAAACATGATATTATATAAGTATGTATATATATCAATATCATATAAATAAAAATTCTTCAAGCAACCGTTATGTTGTTTATTTAATTACATTTTTTTGTACTACGCATTATATCCTCAACAATTTCAAATTATCGAGTAAAACAAAATGGAAAAAATTCGTTAATGAAATTTGTTAGAAAATTTGAAAAAATCAAGTAACACTTTCGTCAATTATAAAGTAACCCTATATTATTAAAAAAAGTTGTTAACAAAAATAAAAATATAATGTTGGAGCTTTAATTTTTGTGTATTACTTCAAAAAAATTTTAACAGGTGTTCAAGTTACAGGTGTTTAAAAATAGGAAATTTTCAAATTTTGACCCCTTACAGCTCCTAAACGGGGGGTGATACAAAAAAAATTTCTGAAATGACTCATACTAATTTTCAAAGATCTAACTTCTGTCAAAATTTCAAGTTTCCAACTTTAACCGTTTAGAAGATGGAGGGGTTAAAGAATTTTGCAAAATTTGAGTTTCGCATAACGGTAAATTAAGACACCGTATGCCAAAAATATATATTTATTGTATATATACTTTTAAAGCTAATGAAAGTAGTAATCGTTTGGCGTTTTCAAAATGAAGATATGCCTTATACAACTTGTGCTATAACAATTTAAATATAGAGCTTTTTTGAACCTTTGGGGAGCTGTAGCTCCGTAACGGGTGGGGCTACAAAAAAAAGTTATTCAAAATAAAATTAATATTTTTGTGAGATCTATCAGTAGTTAAAATTTCATAGCTCTATTGCAAAAAAAATGTGGAGATCTAAAAGTTAGGTGTTCGAGAGCTACCCTAAGGCTTGGTCCAAACTCCACCAAAAAAAATAGGGAACCTACAAATTACTCCCAAAATATTTTGTGTAAATTTCAAGATTCTAGCTTTCTTAGTTTTTGAGTTAGCGTGCTGACGGACGGACGGACGGACGGACGGACGGACGGACATGGCTCAAAAGTCTTAGAATTTTTTTCTGATCCGATCCATACCTTTGAAGGTATATCTAGCTCGCTTATTTCGAGGTGTTACAAACGGAGGAGTAATTTTATTATACCCGATCCTATCGTACGGGTATAAAAAGGTAGAAAATAAATAAAACCATACAAAAACCAAAAAAAAAAAAATAAAAAAAAAACATATTCTAACAATGACTTTTCACAAACAAAAAAAAAAAAAAAAATCACAGTAAAAACAGGAATAAAAATATATATAAAAAAAGGATAAAAGAAGGATATAAAGGATAATAGCAAATTTTTATGACTAAATGATTTGTTTATTATTTGTGTTTTGTTTTTTTTTTTTTTTCTGTTTTTTTTTTATGTTTGTTTGTATATATTTACTTGATGTTCACTTATTGTTCTTTGAACACATTAGCATTTCTAAATTGTTCCTCCTCTACGTTTTTTCTTTAACAAAATAATAGAAAAACAAAAAAATAAATAGAAAATAAATAAAATAAAGTACACATTTAAACTTCAAAAGGATCATAATATATATTTAAATCTTTAAAATGGGTTTATTTTTCAAATCTCTTGACATGTTTTTAACGCTTGTTATATACTTATATAATAAATATCGTATCCATATGAATAGCGGTTAAAATATTGAATTTTCTTGTTCTTTTTTAATAAGGAACAAGGATAAAATAAACTGAAAACAGAATAACTACTAGAATTTACTTTAATGTTTTATTTACTTATTCACATTTTTTTTCATACAAGTTTTTTTATATATTTGAGGAAAATCTTGAAATTTTTACGATATTTTGTAGAGTGAATGAGAATAATAAGTGATAAGCTATAAGCTATAACTGATATGATTTGGGTTTGATTTTTTATGTTTGCCAGTTATTTTTTAATTTTATTCAACACTCTGTGTTATTGCATAATATAGTGAACTAATTATTTTATTTTACATTTATAATATTTTGCTAATTCTTTTGAATTTATGTTCTGAAGAAATTATTGCTCGAAATATTATAAAATTCACAAACATTAATTCTCTTCACAAAAGTTTTCTTTTATAATAGATAAATAATATAAGTACAAAGCGCAATTTAATTTAAAAAAATTCAAAATTGTATTTTAAATTAGATCGTAATTATTTTATGTATATTTATAAAGACTCTGATGTTCTATATTTTCACAGTTCCTAAAATTTCTTAAAATCGCAAACACAAATATTATTGCGTATTTTCAATTCTGTGCTTACATTATCTGTACGGAAAATCAGAAAAAAATGTAAATACAGTTTCAAAAAAATTTTTGAATTCTTAGCCAGAAAATTATTTAAGCAGTTACACGATTTATCACAATTTACTGGATGTGAATGGAGGGTTATGTAGGCAAATCAAAGATTTTTCTCACTTTTTTTTCGAAGAATAAATTAGTGGTTCTCTTAAGAAAAGGGAAAATCTTCTAACGGCTTTTAAACTGCCTTGTTTCAATAAGAAGCATAATTTTATTCAAAAAAATGAAATTTCGATGGAAAAAATAATGACGAAAAAATCCTAAACAAAAATAATTTTTAAATAATAATTTAAATTTTGGATAAAAAATCTTGAAAAAATTAAACCTTAAACATTTTGTTTAAAATTATACCAGACGTCTTCAAGATTTTTTATTTTATTTATTTTGCATCAAATCTCCTAATAAAATTAAATATTATAATAACGTTCAAAATTAGTCAGATATCGATGACAATCAATTTTATAATCTGTTCTGTTTTTGTAATATAAGTTGAAAATTGAAAAAATTCCTCGAAAATCTCCGCAGCTCTTCTTTTGCCAAATGTATATATGTGTATAGAAACCTGGTTTCTTTTTATTTGATTATTTCATGATAATTGAACATGACTGTGACTACTCTGTTTCTTTTCATATACGATTCTTGTTTGCTTTCGATGTGACAAAAATATATTTACCAATATTTTCATTTTTTATTTCTTTTTTTCTGTATTACTTTTAATTTCAATTATCTTCACTATATTTAATTTTAAAAATATAATTAACAATACATCATATTTAAACAATTAACTGACATCTAACAGTTTACTAACAGTTTACTCAAAAAAATTAAAATCTTAACTTAAAACATATTGCACATAAAAATTTAGTTTACAACAATTTTAGTATTAGAGTAATAACTATTAACAAGTATAAATCAAAACAGAGTTACCAGATAAATTATATGTAATATCATTATTGTTTTAAAATCATATGTTTCAGTAAGTCTATTTTGTAAATCAGAATCTGTAATAAGTATTAAAATATATAAAAAAAAAACTATCGATATTTTTTTTGAAAGATATGGCCTATGAACATGTGATTCTAAATGAAAATCTTAAATTAAAATGATTTCTTTAATAGAGATTTTAGCTTTTAAGATATTTTTTTTCAAGATTTTGACTCAAACAGATTATGGGCACGTTCAAAATTTTATTTTTGTAGATTTTACATCATTAAATAATATTTTGTTCTTCAAAATAATTTTTTCTTTGAGATTTTTTTCTTCCGGATGAAATAATAAACCCGTTTCAGCTGTAATTACCTCCTTTTTTTATGAAATTTATGTTACTTGTGAACATGTGAAATAAATGTTATTTTTTATTATTTATTTTTTGGTAAAAATCCATCATAATTAACACAAATTAAATCAAAAGACAAAAAAATATTAAAAAACATAAAAAGTTGACAGTATATCAACGAATTTATTTATTTATTTATATTAATATTACATACATTAATGTAGTGCAATATTATTGAACCATCGGCTACTAAGGCCATTATAGGTTTTTATACTATTATTAAATTATATACTAATATTATTTATTTTGTTTATATTATATACTATATATTTACATTATGTTAGGTCGTAAGGGGGGTATGTAAAGAAAAAAACTTACGACCTGTGCAGGGATCGAACCCACACTCCTTCGGTTAATACGCCACACGCCTACCCACTAGGCTACCGAAGCCTCTATCGAAGCCCCTTCATATCTAAATTACAACTCTTTTAAAAATCTTTTACAAAATATTCTCTCTATTATACCATATTTTCGTTTATCAAAGATTACAGATATAAATTCAATTATAAACTACTAACAATTAAAAAACAAATACATACATACTTTTTTTTTTTGATGTTTTTTGCAACATTAATATTTTATTGTTTTCTTTCTTTCCCATCATATTTACATCTCTTTTTACCACTCACTCACAAAAGATAAATTTCACCGGTTTTTTTTTTTTTTTTTCTTTGTTTGCAATTTATTTGCACAATTTCGAAAATAACAATCAATTTACTTTTTTTTCTTATTTACAAACAAAAGGGACTTCAAAAGGATAATAGTAAAATTATAAACAACATACATGTACAGTAAAACTTAGGGTAAGAAAAAAGAAAAATTTATACAAATAAAATACAATTTCCCCCGTACTGGTTTTATTGCGTGTAATTGAAGATGATTGCAACATATAAAAGACGACTGTCAACAATAAGTAACGTTCAATATTACTTTGGCAATTTGTTTGTTACTTTGAAATCTATTAACTAGATTTTTTTTTTTTTTATATTCATATGCCAACAAACAAATAACCAGAATCCTTAAAGAACCAGATAAAAACCAAAAAGGGTAAATAAAAATCTTTTTAAATTTTAGGAAAAAAAAAAACACAAAAACAAGAATTTGAGTATCATGCTATAAAAAAAATATATTCTATAGCAGCGCATTAAAAAAATTATTAAAAAAGTAAATACCTTAATATGTGTATGTGATTAAATTGAGTTTTTTATTACATTTTTATTGATGTTGATTTTGTTGCAAATGTTGTTGGATTATTTTTACAATTTATTCATCAATCATCAATTATTATGAGGGGGAAAAAACTGAAAGGAGTCAATTTAAATGTAAAAATTATTGTAGATTAAAATTAATATTAACACTATAGACTGGTGTGCAACCATTCATTTAATATTAAACAAAAAAAAAAAAAATGAGAATTGTTAATTATGAAGAAAATATTAATATAAAACCGTTATTTAGATTGCGATTTATAATCATCCTGAACTAATATTGCTATTAAAAACGCTTTTAGAAAGAGCAATTTTAATAATGTTCAATTGAACTAAGACTAGACGACCCGTGGTACACCTCAACTTCATGAGACACTTATTTATAACAACAGTTCATTGAATCAGTCGTAAACCAGATTTATTTTCTAATGCTAAATCTATTTTCTAATATTCTAATCTATTATAAGAATGCAGCATTTTAATATCGTTAACATTGCCACCAAAAAATTTAAATTCAATTTAAGAAAAATATAATATTGCATTCACCCGTTCAATATATTAATATCAAAGCTGAAATATCAGATTCAATGAATAAAACTCAGCTAGAACTAGAAATCTCACTTTTTGCAATCAAAAACTACTTTTGAACTCGTAGGTTTTGTATGAAAACTTTTGATTTCAGTTCAAGCTCAGTTTTATGCATTCGACCCTTCTCGTTTGAAAGTGGTACGACTTGAATTAATATTTTTGTAAGTTATATTTAAATTTTTTAAGTTATCGTGTTGTAAAAGATAAAGTGTTTAATCTTTCAAATTGCGATTAGTTTAATTTTTAGTTAGAATTATAATTTGCTGGTAACTTTTTTTTTTTTTTGAGTTTATTCCCCTACCACATAAATATGATAAGGAAATTACACAGCCTTTTCTTTCGAGGTCTAGCTGCAAATATCGTAAGGGGAACATATTCTTACTACGTATGTCAGATTCGAACGCACACTCCTTTATTCTCTCGGTGTTTATAGCGTATTTTATACCAAATGCTCTTATCAGGCCACTGATGCCTTTTTGCATGGTAATTTAAATAACTTTCTAGTGGCTTATGCTGAATTTCTCGATTAATTTGCTTATATAATATAAGACTGTTTAGGCTGCTTTTCTTCTTGGATTCTAAAACTTGCATTTGTAAAACTAACAAATAAACTAAAGAGGAGACCGACAATTTTTAAAATCACAAAATAAAATAAAAATCTTTGCTCTTAAGATTATTTTACAAATTAATTTTCTTAAATAAAAATTAAAAACAAATCTGATGATAGAATCAGATAATAATAAAGTTAAGCTTAAAAATAAATTTTGTTTTTTTTTTTTGGTTTTTTTTTTTTTACTTTAATCATCCGATAAAACAGTTTTTTTTGTTCTTCTGTTGTTATATAAACAAAGAATTAAAATTCAAAAAAAAATTGCATGATATAAATTTGTAATAAAATTTAATTTAATAGTCTGTTTCTTTTTCTTTTTAAAAAATTTTTTTCTTTTAATTTATAATACTTTTTTTTTTTATTGTGTTATTGTTTATATTTACTTAAATATATCCTTTTAATTTTTTTTTTTATATATATATATATACATATATATTATATAGATATATGATTAAATATTTCTAGTTTAATCCTTTGATTGAGTGTTTATATGCATGACATGATTTTCAATTGTGTAATTTTTTTTTTATTTTCCATTCATTTATAAGATCTTAAAAGCGATTTATTTATTTTTTTTTTTTTCTTTTTCAATGGAATGGAAAAAGTAAAAATAATAAAGAAAAAATCATAATAAGTGTAGTCCTGAATTTTTTTATAATATTATATTTTTAAGAAGGATCTCTTCTTTAAAACCGTTTATTTGAAATAAATTAGTTTAAATCACAGACAAAAGAAAGAAGAAGAAGAAAAAAAAAACAAAAAAAGGACAATCTTTTTTCATTAATAATATGGGTTTTTATTACATATTAAGGAAAACATTATAAGGATAATTTTTTTTATTTTTAAATTTTATAAAAAAAAAAAAAAAAAGAAACGGGGAGGGAAAAAATAACACTAAATATATTTTATTATACTTTAGTTTTTTTTTTACTCTTTTTATTTTTTTTTGTTTTGTTATTTTGATCAAATTTAATGGTCAAAATTGCCTTTAGGCTACATTATACGTATTATAAAAGAACCAGTTTTTCTTTTTTTTTGTACTAATTTTCACTGTTTATTACAGTTTTATGACAACTTTTATGATCATAAAACTGACCGTTATTTGATTTAAGGATAGATTAAGGACAATAGAAATAACAAAACAATAAAAACAAAAAAATAGACAAAAAAAAACATGTAACAGTACTTGAGAAAATGAAAAATATCAAGGACTTGTTTTTGTTTTTTCGTTGTAACATACAATTTGAATTATATCATAATCCTTAGATACGCATATATCATGATACAAAACATTCAATTCACTAAAGAATCTTAAGAAAAGATTAAAATAAAAAAAATAAAAGATGAAACAATAAGATTACAGAGAAAAACAAACATAAAATATATATAGAAATGAATAAAATGCAAATAAATATATATGTATACTCGTATATATTATAAAAAAAAAAAATTTAAGGGGTTGCCAATAGGTTTAAAAAAGATATTTGAAATTAAAACAAAAAAAAAAAAAATTGAATTGCGACTTTAAATAATAATTTTGAATGACTCAGAATCAGTTAAGTGTCTAATAAGAGTATCAAATGAAAAAAAAAAAAAAATTGTAACAGTTTTTATTATCTATCGTAAAATTTTTTTTTTTTTTGTATATTGCAAATAAATAAATTTTTAAGTAGCTATTTATATATTTTTTTTTTTTTTATACAAATTGAATTGTATTGAGAATAAATTTTTTTTTGTTATTGTAATGATTCCTAGTACACTTAAGTATATCGCATGATATATGGATGACACAATTTATTAGGTATTAAAATTTTCAAGTGTATATATTCATAGCTAGTATGAGAAATTGATATTAGATCAGCAAAAATTTTCAAGTTGTTAAAAAAGTAAAGTAATATATTATATACATATATGAATTTATTTGTATATATAATTGAAATATAATATATATTATTATATGTATAGTATAGTATATATTTTTTTTATCAATATTAAAATCAGTTCTAGTTTTAAATTTCAAGTGTTTTAGTTTTTGTAATGTTTGAATAAAATGTTTAAAAGTATTTAATTTTAATAAAATTTTAAATGTAATCGCATTACAAAATTTTTCGTTTTAATTTCAATTTAAAAGAATAATAAAATAAGGTAGAATGTAAAACTAAGGGTTTTTAATAGTGCACATTTTCTAAGAGACAATAAAACAAGCATTGTGATTTGCAACAAAATTTGTAAATTTCCTCAAGATTTAGATATATAAGTGTAGGTAATAAAAATTTTGGAAAAACAAGAAACACTTTCTTCAATTCTTTATAAATAAATAAAACTGTTAGCACATGCAATAATAAAATCTTGCAACTTTTAATTTTTACAGCTTACTTTGAAAAAATTTTTTCAGGAGTTCCTGATTTTACTGAATTTACTGATGTCTAAAAAAAAAAAAAATTCTTTAAATTTTAATTCGTATATAATAGCTCTGAAACAGGGGATGATACAAATATATTTTCTGAGGTAACTTAAGGTAATTCTGAAAATTTTCTCAAAATTGTACTAAGTTCTATCTAAAAGTTTTCCGAATATATGAATGAAGTAAAATTTTGAAAAATTTCGTAATACCATATAACGGTAAATTTAAATACTAAATTTCGAAAAAATTGTATAATTTTGTTACTAATGTATATAAATGTCTTGTCGTTTGACATTTTTAGATTGCCAAAATGTTAAGTAGAATCTGATATATATATATTCAATACATTTTGGAAATATTGAGTTTTTTCAAACTTTGAGAGGGTGTAACTCCGTAATGGGTGAAATTACACAAAACACTCTTTCTACATTCTACAATATAAATTTTTGTAACAGAAGTATGCATGCTTAATTTTTTATTGTTCTATCTTAAACGATATAGAAACTTTGTAAACTAGACGAACGAATGATCGTACGGACAGCGTAAAACAAGTGTTTTTAGAATAAAATATATTGGAAATGTCTATATGCATTATGTTTACATTTTAAAGGGCTTCAAATTAAATATTATAATGTATACTTAAGATATAATATAACCAACCCTTTTAATTAATGATTTTTAAATTAACGGAGGAAAATGTTATTTTGTATTAATGTTAAGTATTATGTTAAGTAGTAATTATTTATTTTGATATTATGTTTTTGATAGTTATATTTGATAGAAATTACCCTATAGTTATACTTAAATGTATTATTTAATTTAATTTCCTTTAACTTTAATTTTAAGAAAAAAAAACACTAAAGAGAGCATTAAATTGACATTAAATTATCTGAAAAATAACAATAAATAATATGGCAAAACTGTAAAATTGACATATAAATTGACATTTAATTAACGTGTTTTGTATAAATTCATATTGGAAAATTTAAAATATAAAATACCTTTATTTAAAAATTAAAGTTTATTGACAAAATAGGAGCCTTATCTTTCTTGGTTTGGCAGAACATATAGTAAAATTAGAACAATAGAGAGAAGATTAGCATAGCCCTTACGCCTTATCTTTCCTCCTTTTTCTGCCAATTTTTGTTTGAAATTTTTCTCGATTTGGGTTTGTTTGGTTGATACCTTCTAATATAGGCACAATTAAATATACATATATTATATATATTTTACATTATATACATTACATTATATATTTATATATATTTTACATTACTAGAAAATCCCCTGTGCAATTGCACAATTTCTATAGATTCAAAAACATTTACGGTATCATACTGACTCCCTTAATAAACTACCTAAAAATTTCATTTTTACATCAGCACCATTAAAAAAATGTAGAAATCACTTACTTACTTGTAATAGAAAAAAACATAAAACAAATCTAAACACATACAATTAAAAATGTTAGGTACAGTTTATTAATTTTTTCTCGCCGTTTTTTCGTGGCGGTAATTTTTGACAGATTTTTAATCATTGAGAAAAATGGTCCAAGCTAAAAACACATTCAGGGCAAAAGTTCGTGCCGATATCTCAAAAATTGTTTGAAACAAACACCAACCGCAACCGCCAAGATTTTTTTTTTTTATTTTTGTTACATTTAAAACAATCCCAATAATCGAAATAATTTTAATATTTGTTAAAATTTTACCAGACTCTCTATTTTTCTTTAGTTTAAAAAAAAATTTTTTATGTCGATAAAAAAGTTGTTTTCGTCGCGAAATTACTTTAATTACCAAAACTACTTTCAAGTCTTTTGCGTTTATTTTTTTTTTGCTTGAAAAAAATTTGCTGAATTTATTTTATTTAAATGTACTTTGGAAGAGGTCTTTGGTATATCTAATAAAAGATTCATGTCTCTGATAATGTAATTTCATAAATTTTCGGGGCCTTTTTTTGTGTGTGGGTCGTTTTCGACAGCTTTTTAATTTAATGGTCTAATAATAAATTAGTACAAAATTATGAATCTATTGTGAGATAAGGCTTCTAAAATGATATTTCCTATGTTATTTTTTCTTTTTTTTTTAAGAAAAATATTCATTTCTATAATATTTAGTAAGTTTCTGATTTCTGTTATGAAATATAATTAGCTAAGTCTGCCGAATTTTATATTAATAAAAAAAATTCAAATATTTTATGTTATATCAAAAATTCAGCTTAAAAAATCAAAATTCCAACCTAAATAAACAAAACTTTAAAGTATTAAAGTCTGTTGCGAAGCTTTTACCAGCTTTTATAATAGTGAAAACAAAATCAAGAATAAAATCGGCCTATTATTTTTTTTCTTATAAATATAAGGCTTACTATAAACTTTGCTCTTTTCACTTTCAGGTCTTTTAATTTTATTAAGAGTATTTTTATTTTTTTCAAAACAAAGAGTCATTTGAAAACTGCCAGCAGAAGATTAATAATTTATTTTTAATTTACCGCTGCGACCAGTTCATAATGGATGTGGCGGTCAAATTTAAAAATTAAAAATTTGCTTTAAATTTTGTGTCGAAAATACTTTTTAAAAAGTAAAAGTTTGTGTCTCTGATAAGACTTTTAGTCGAAGATTTATTTGTATCTCTGATAATAAAATTTTAAATTATTAAATAAATATACAGAAATATCATCATTGCCAGTTTAGTTTATATTCAGTGTGAGTGGTTTATTATAGATCTGGCCAACATCTTGTGTGTATAATATTGTGTATATTATCAGAAATTCAATCATTAATTCCTGGTATTATATTATCTGATCTGATTAATAAATATTATTTTTTTCCATTGCTAACAATTTTATTAATGGTCTAATAATAAAGTAGTACAAAATTATGAATCTTTTGTGAGAGAAGGCTTCTAAAATGATATTTTCTATGTTTTTTTTTTTAAGAAAAATATCCGTTTCTATAATATTTAGTAAGTTTCTGACGTCTGTTATGAAATATAATTATTTAAGTCTGCCGAATTTTATATTAATAAAAAAATTTCGAATATTTTATGTTATACCAGTTCTACCGAAAATTTAGCTTAAAAATCTAAATTTCAACCTAAATAAACAAAACTATTTTAAAGTATGTTACGAAGCTTTTACCAGCTTTTATACTAATGAAAACAAAATCAAGAATAAAATCGGCCTATTATTTTTTTCTTATAAATATGAGACTTACTATAAACTTTGCTCTTTTCACTTTCAGGCGTTTTAATTTTATTAAGAGTACCTATTTTTATTTTCCAAAACAAAGATTGAAAACGCCAACAGAAATCTTCTATAAATAAAAAATAAAAATAATTTATTTTTAATTTACCGCTGCGACCAATTCATTGGCGGTCAAATTTAAAAATTAAAAATTTGCTGAATTTATTTTTATTGAAAATGTGTGCTTTTTAAGTATGTACTTTTCCTTTTTTGACTGTACTCACTTTTAATGAACGGTTTGTGTCTTTTATAATACTTCTAGTGGAAAATTTGGTCTCTAGTAATAATATTTACTAAATTTATTTATATTTTTAATGAACGGTTTGTGTCTCTTGATAATACTTTGAGTCAAAGATTTGTGTCTCTGGTAATAACATTTTAAATTATTAAATAAATATACAGAAATATCATCATTGCCAGTTTAGTTTACATTCAGTGTGAGTGTTTTATTATAGACATAAAATATATTTTTTTACATGTTGGTCTCGCCAACATCTTGTGTATTATATTATAGATATAATTATACATTTAGTTTATATATTTTACTTTTTTGTATCAAACAAACGCCTAAGTAATAATATATATATATATATATATATATATAGTAAGTACATTTAGTTTTATTTATTTTTTAATTTCCTTGTCACTTTTATGCGGGGAATAAACTGAAAAAAAAAATGCTAAGGTGCGATACACAGTTATGTAAAAGTGAAAGTTTAGAAATCAATTTATCAAGAACGTTATATTTAAGGCTGAAGTCTTACCAGGCTGAAGCTAGTGGTCAATCACTGTCAATTTATCAATAATTGTCAATGTCAATTTAGTAAAATTTCATATTAACTTAAATTGATTAAAACTATATACGTAATAGACAAAATATCACTTATTGTATCGAACGCTTTAGATACTTAATGCAGAATATAATTAGCAAGATTTCACTTAACGTACAGTAAGCTTTAAAGATGTTCGTTTAGGGAAAGTAAATCATAATTTACTTTCCGTAATTTATTGAAATAGGAAGTATTAGAACTATACTAAATATCTTCCAAGGAAAAAATTAATAAAAATTATTTTTAAATATTGATTTTGTAACGGAGCTTATACTTTTCTCAATAATTAACTAACTTTTAAGATTAAATATCCATGCAAGTTAAGACGGACTTTCAATTAAGATGTATTAAAACTTTTTATTTTTTTAAATTTGTTTTTTAATCAATTTTAATCAAAAATATGTAATCAAAGAAAATATTCTAAATTCTTAAAGACATTTCTAAATTATTATTTCAATTAGTGAAAAAAGATTTAAACGAACCATTAGTTAAAATTTCAAGTTAAGTTTTAAACTCCATAAACTCTATTCTTTTATATCCAACTTAATTTTTAATTGAATTATATACCCTGGCATTGTTTAAAACATGATCCATAATTATATCTTGATTTCTTTTGAATTACAATTCAATAATGGTATTATAAATATATTATTTATGTACGTATAAAGTTAAATGATTTACAACTTTATCTTTAAAATAGATTTAATGCGTTTTTGTGTTAAATAATTTTATAACTTTTTTTTTATTTTTAAATTTTTGTATATTTATCATGTTCTTTTGATTTCATTTGATACCTACTTAATTTTTTTTTTTGTTTTTCAATTCTTAAAACTTCTATCAGCGATAAAAAAAAAATTTATTTCATGTTTTTTTTTTTTGCCTTATTTTAATTTTGCCTTATTTTGATTTGCTTTTCTACATTTTACCAAATAAATCATCACCATTCATAAAAATAATTTATTGCAATCCTATTTATTTGAATGAATGTGTTCATTCGTGTACAACTATCATCATCGTCTTTTTAATATTTTATTGTTTTTCATTAAAATAATAATATATTATGTATAACGAATTCTCTATAAAATATTAAACTGAATATCTATAGAAAATTCAACGAATCGTATCGAATTTCATTCATTTGAATGTTATTTGAATAATAAAAAATAAAATATAATTTTTTATTAGTAGAAATTAATGAATAAAAGTTTTTTACCGTTATAATGATTGCAGTAGTTTTTTTTTTTTTTTTGAATCCATTTAAGTAAAACGGTTTTTGTGTCAAATTATACCAACCGTGTTGAAACAGTAGTTCTTATCTCCATAAGTTAAAGTGTTCATTGAAAAATTTAATACTAAATTTAACCTAATCATTTTTTCGCTATCTATGAACTTTCTAGAACTTTTCATTTAAAAACATTTTCAATAACTTTCTTTGTTCAAAATAATCCTCCGAAATACTCGAATCTTTGTTCTATATAATCCTCCCAACATCCAATAACTTCCTATATTTTCCAATCTATTTTATTCCTATTCCTTTATTCCTATTTTCCCAATACCCAAACCAAACAGAACATTATATTATAGGTTCTAACCTAATGTTTGGTTTAAAAGGAATGTGGTGTTTAGTTAGGTAAAGTCGAACACTACCGAAGATAATTAGCGTGTTTATCTCATTGATGTCTTTAGAGATCTCCACCTACCGTCGCAAAAAAAAAAAGCTGTATATTATTCTAAAGAACGCTTTAAACCTAAAACTAGTTAATAAATAATTAAGTCAAGTCTCGTAAGTTAGTTTTAAATTATAAGTAGAAGTTCCGTTACAAAAAGAAAAACAATAAAAACAAAAAATTATATTTTTCGTAAAACGACACAAATATTAGAATATGCTAATGAAATGGTTTTAACTATGGTTTTTAGAACCTAAGAAAATAAAAAAAGGATATACTAAAAATCAAAGAAAGCATATATAACGATATACCGATAAAATCAAGGGTAAATATATCCAGCTATTATAAATGATCACGCATCACAATTTAAATTAAAAATATTCAGCATCAGAATATCTACCATAATGTTTTTAATGAAATATGGATGCAAATAAATATTTTTAAAATTAAAAAAAAATTATTTGGCAATAGGAATGCCTATTAATTGATCTGTATTATGACGAAAGAAAATTGGGAATACAACAAGGTCACTCCTAATAAAATGTCTCAAAAGAGGTATATAGTCTTGTTTTTGTTGAGATGTTCCTTCGACTAAAACAGTTATCCTCAATATCTTTCTCTGTCTTCCTAGATATCTAACACACTGTGGTTTCAATTGTTGTCCACTGATTTCCTTATATAGAGTTACTCCAATCTATTCCCATTTGGTTAATTTCGACTTCCACCATCGTCATAGCCGTTTTTTGCATTAGTTCTCTTTCTCTATTTGTTATTGTGTTTGACAACAAATTGTTTGAGATTCAGTATTTAAGTATATTAGATTAAGTAGGCATATAGATATATTTAAATGCCTGCCTGTATAGATATAATTAAATACCCGCATTTTTTAAGTAATAGTGACTGTAGTTTTACACGGTTGACTGCTCTACGAAAGGACTAATTTAACGTTACAAACAGTTTTACTTTAGAGTGCAAAATTATTGTATTAGACTGCCATATTATGAAGAGAAATTCAAGAGCAGTCCGTGATTTATTGATTTTACACCATAAGCTATAAAAAGTTATAAAAGAATCAAATTGTATCCTTATTTACAGTATTAATACAATAACAGTGTTTTTGTTTAAAAGAATATTAGTGTTACCATATTTTAAAAAATATTCAATATCAAAATTAGGGCATTAATACAACAAACAGTCAACTAATTTTATAATTTTTTTTTTTTGCACAATAATATTTAACACTCTGATTTTAAAATATAAAGAGTGATTTAATAAAATTCAAATGAGTAATGACGACAACATGATAATATTTTTTTTTTGCTTTCTTATACATTATAATATGAACATATCATATTCATAAATGCTTACATACTCTTATGTTATGTTATAAAAAAAAATATATACATATATGTATAACAATATCAAAAGATTATTTATATACTAATAATAAAACAATAAATCCATAATTCTGCGAAGAATTGCGTGTGAATGACTCAATAATAAATTATGATTATTAATATGAAAGTATATATGAAAGGATGATATTCAAAGTACAAGTGATAAAAAACAAAAAAAAGTTAAAAAAATAAAATAAATGAATAGATAAAAATATGAAGAAAGATATAGAAAATAGATATGAAAAAGAATGAAACAATTATTATGGAGAGAAAACTTAAAAACAAAAAAAAAAATGTTTATAATATACAAGCTATAAAATACAAGAAAAATAATTATTACTCATATTATATGATGAATGTCAAACGAAAGAATATTTTGGTATATTTCTTTTTTACTATCATAGTTTTAACATGTATTTATTGATTACAGAAATACCCGCTTCAATGCTTCTTCATGCATGCCGCTTACTTAAGTAACTTAAGCAAATAAATAATTAAAGCGATCACTTCGCTTCAAAATGCTTTAATTTGGTACTCTTACGAATTCGAGAAAAAATTTGTTAAAACTACCAAATTGTGTACATTTTATTTCTAAATTCAATTATTAGAATTTGTTTTTAGTCTGGTCTTTTTTTAACATATATTCTAATCTTTAAGTAAAATTAACCCAATCTGACATTTCCAAAGAGAGGAAATCATGCATTGATATAAATTGTTCACTTTTCTGTAGTTCGCAAAAGTGAATATACATAAACAGGAAAAGTTTGAATAATTATTAAATTTTTCTTACGTTTATGTGACATAACCGAGATGAATACTTAAGCAAGTATCTCTTATAGATATTTTACTGTACATATATGTTTAATGTTTAAGAATGCTATTTTTAAAAAGTTGCTCTTATCTTGTCATCGAACTTAAGAACTTAAATATTTGAAAGTTTTAAATCTTAAATCTTAAAAAGATGCTAGACTGTAAACAGCAATAGATGAAAACTGTGAAGGCGGCTTTAAATATTTGCCATACAATTAGAAAACCATTAAAAAAACAATTGAGGAGACTTTAAAATTTATTACTTATTATGATATATTTTATAAACAAAAGTGTGTGATATGCAATGTACTGTAGAGTACTCTGCAATGTACTCAATCTGCAGTAAGCAATATTGCAAATATTCTCTAATCGTAAAAATAGATAAATAAATAACAAACAAGAAACACAAGCCGTTCTGATGTCAATGGGAAACTATTAAAATATTTATCAACTTAAAAGATTCCGAACGATGACTTCAAAAACAATGATAACAAGAAAAAAAGAAGCCCGCTAAGGTAGAAAAACAGATACAGAAAGATTGAATTCAAACTTCAGAACCAAAAATATCAAGAGATTGAGTAGAGAACAAACCCAATTAAAAAGGAATGGAATCAGAAACAAAATAATAAGCTTTTTAAATACCCTTTAAATTAATGCATCGGTAAAATGAAATAGCCAAAGTCTTTTAATTTTAAATTTTACTTTTATATGATTTTTGTAGAATATAAGAAACGCAAAACAAATTGTCAACGAAGACAATTCTGAATTTTACCATCTCTCTAAATTTTAGGTAAATTTCTTTATAGTTTCAAACAGTTTTTTAAGGACAGTATTTATTAACAAGTTCAATTCAAACAGTATTTATTAAGAAATTGATACATAGGTATAATTATTATTATTATAACACCAACAGTCGTATCTTTCGTCTTTCAACACTATAGTAGACTGTTCAGCAGACTGTAGTGTTGAATTGCCTAGACAACTTTCAGTTTTAACTTCCTATTAGTCTTATATGTACTTAAATGAAATTTTGTTAAAATCATCTGTGAAGTATAAAACTAAACGAAAAATTTTCCGATTTATGTTAATTTTTATTATTATCTGTTTCCTTCGTAACTTTTTACAAAAGAAGATCGAAATGAGAATAAATTTTATTCGGTAATAAACTTTCTACAGTTCTTGTTAAGTGACATTTAACAAGAAGAACTCCTAAAATAATAATATTTGATATATTTAAGTTCGACTGTATATATTCAAAATATTATAAAATATCATATAAAAATTTTAGAAACAAATTCAATCAAAATATAACAATATTTTAATAACATTATTATAACTATTAAAATTAGAAAAATTTTAAATTAAAAACAAAAATAGAATTAAAATAAAAATATTAAAAATATTTTTTTTTGTTTATTGTCGAATATAAAATGTATAAATAAACATAAATAATATTTTTTCTTCTGTACATAAAAAAATATAATATTATAAAATTCTAAATGGCATAAAATAAAGATGAATAACAGCTTTAAAAGAAAGAATTTATTATTTTATTATAAATAACAATGTTATTAGCTTTTATATTGTCTAGTGATGTCTTCTACTAGATAGAAAGAAAAAAAATAACAATGGGTAAAAAAAAAAAAAACATTTTAATATAATTTATTCCTTTTTTACACGCTAACCATAAGATATTATGTTTATTATTAATAATCTATAGATTAATATAAAAAAAAAAAAATATTAGATTATTAGTCAATTTCTAAACGTTTGAATTAGTCATTAATATTTTAATAACACAACTTTCTTTTAAATATATTTATTAGTAGTAATTGTTTTTGATTACGACGTCTTTATATTTTGATTTATATTTTTACAAAGTTTATAAAAATTGAATAGGGCACACGTTACCAAGATAAAAATAATCAAATTTCCAATAGATTTTAGGTCTTTTTTATCTGATTTTTTTAGTTTTTTGACTAAAACGAGAAGTCTTCTAATTCTAATGCAAAATGAAAGTTTCTGGTGAAAACGTCTAAATGCAATCCCTTTTTGTATTATGTAATCCCTTGACTACATAATACCGAAATAACTCTTCTTTGACATAGTCATTTTTATTTCGGTGCGAATCATTTTTATTTTAGAACTGAATGGCTAAACCGTTACCATTTTGCACTTAGGTCTTTTTGAAAATTGACTGACTTAATATGTATTAATACTTTTCAAATAATTTTCAACATCCAGTATAGATTACGCCTAGATATACCAAAGATTTCTGTTTTAAGATTTTAAACATTTCTTTCAATGATTTTTGAAAAAATGTATAACTTAATTATTTCACTTAAATAATTCTAAACACTTGAATTTTTTAATATTATCTTACTAATTTAAGAATCCATTAATCAAATCTGCAAACCGTTCAAAAATCTTTACGACCAGACCAGATCATTTTGTTTAAAATATTTTCTGAAATTTTTTTTTAAATTTAATCCAAATCTGAACCCCTACTAATTTAAAATCTGGCTCAAATTTAAAATTTTTTACAATTATTTTTTATCCTTAATATGTTACAAATCTTTGTACCGGTATAAACTATGTTCAAGGGTATAATAAATTTGCTATTACGTTTGTGACACCTTAAAGGAGTTGAGCTAGATATAGTGTCAAAGGTATGGATTGACTCAGAATCGAATTCTCACTCGATGTACGTCCGTCTGTTTGTCCGCACAATAACTTAGAAAATAAAGGAGCTAGGAACTTGTTAGGAAATTGTTAGTTTTGCTATTTAAACCGCCGGGTTCGACTAGCTGCCATACAACTTATTTCTTTATATGTAAATAACTTAGTGTCTATTAAAACTAGGTGTCTCAAATTTTGCGAAAAGGTGTCGAGTTACATACCAAAAACTTTTGTAAACTTTGGTTGGGTTAGAGCAGCCGATTCAGGCTTCTCTTGCACCTCTTGGAACTTAATGAAGCTACGGGTCTGAAATCTTACAAATGATGATCAAGTTTTATGGCAACAACTTCTGTAAAATTTGGTTGTGGGGTGGTGCGACTGGTTCGGGTAGCTGCCATACAACTTCTCTATTTAAATGAAAATAACTCAGTGTCTATTGAAGCTAGGTATTTAAAATTTACATAAATATATCTCGGTAGTTATAATGTCGGTACTAAAACATCTGACATTGTTTAAAAGATGATCAAGTTGTATAGAAACAGGATATATTACGTTCATACTGATATTCCAGAATTGACATAGTCTACTCTACTGCACTCTTTCTCGTTTTAATTATACTTTTATAATTTTAATTACACATGTTCTAACTGCCAGAAACTGAAATTATTTAAGACTAAAGTTAAAAAATAACTTTTTATGACAAAATTTCGTAGCTTGTCGTTTTGTCATTAACACAAAATGTTATTTATTTGGATCATTTTTTTCTTCAGCATTTTCTAATTTTCTTTTTAACATTTTAGACATGGTTTGATTTTATTTTAAAAAAGTTTTATCAAAATGAGAGTTCATATGAATCTGAACCCACAAAATGTTTAGAATTTGAATCAGATATCAAACCATAGCGTACTTTTTGAATCATACTTACATAATACCATGGAAACATCATTTCAATATTATTATGTATTAAAAAATTTCTTACACTATATAATAAACGTATTGTTTAGATTTTTACACCTTTAACCAAATTTTGCAAATTTTGTACTTTTTTTTTTATTTTTTATATAATAATAATATCGAAATCGCGAAATTTCTTAACGATTATTTTTCTATAAGCGACTTCTTAACAATATATCATTATTCATGACTTGAACTTTTATACATACGTATTACATACATACATATACAATATACATATTCAGATATTGTTTTTTTGAGTTATGAGTTACGTTTATCGTTTCTTCTCTCTTTTTTGAATGTTTTGTGTTATTTTTAAATATTATATAGATATACTATCTCTTTTTTATTACCCCATGTTTAATAAAAGGAAGAAAAATAAAAAAAAAAAAACAAAAAAAAAAAATAGTCATAAAAAGAAAATAAAAAACTAAAGCTAATAATTCATTGAAAATTAAAATAAATAATGATTTATTGAATTATTTATTGTTTTGTATTAAACAAAAAAAAAAAAAAAACAAAAAAAAAGCCAAAAAAATTAAAATTACAAAAATACAAAATAAAAAAAATTATAATAAGAATATAATAAAATTGATTTTTTATTTAGAAATTGCAATTATTAAATTTTTTTTTTTTTTGTTTGGTATTGTATTTAAAAACCAGCAAATAACAAATTCTGATGGGATGGATGTACATGTATTTATGCTATATAACAATAGATGGCAATAAATCTAATTTCTTTGGTTTTTCTTTTTGTGTTTTTTTTTTTTGTATTTGTTTTGGTAATTTTTGCATGCATCCACGATTATGTTCAAAATTAAACAATACCTAAAGAAGAATATTTCTATATGGGATATATATGGGATTAAAAAAAAAAATAAAAATTAATAAATATAGTGGTTAAATTTATATAAAAGACTGGTTAATAATATTATAAAAGGGTGTACATACTGGTGCATGGATAGGTAATTCTATAATATTTTCTCATTGTAGTTTCAATTTTTTTTTTTTGGAATGCAGATAACTTTTTAATAAGTAAAAGAAATGACAATAATTTTTTTTTGTTCACGAGAATTAGTTCGGGTTATATAATGCTAAAAGTGCACATCTAGCAAATAAATAGGAGGTAATAACTAAGCTATGTAGTAGATATGAAAAGGAGGCACAAACAGCTGTACTCCTCAATGAAATATCGTGAAATACTAAAATAGAAGAACATTATGGCAGAACTCTCTGAAATAACAATATCTAACAAAAGAAAAATTATGCGATTCATGTAGGGAATTGGATTGGATCAATTAGAGCAGGGAAACGAAGTCAAAAATGTCAAAGTTCTTAGTTAGGTGCAACAATGAGTTACAAGAATGGTATTTCGCAGTATAGAGTAAGTTCAATATGAAAAATTCTCAATATAATAGAGGGTGTTTCAGAATAAACCTAACACAAATTAATGAGATAAAGGGTAAAAAAGTTGTAAAAAAGTTGAAAAAGTTTAGTTCAAATTTTATACCCTACACCTAAAGTATAGAGTATATTAACTTTGGTATGGAGTTTGTAACCACCAAAAGGAAGCACCTCCTGAGTCGATTTAAGGATGTCCGTCCGTCCGTCCGTTCGCCCGATAACTCAAAAACTAGTAAAGCTATATTGATGAAATTTGTATAGTAGGTTACTAATTACGAAAGGAAGGCTACGTTCGAATCTGGACAAAATCGGTCCATGGGTTCGGATTCTGGAAGCTACCGAATGATTCCGGAGCAAACGAGATTATCTCCAAAACGAACAAAGATAGAACCTTTAAATTTTTTACAATGATGTTCTTTCCCGTTTGATTTATGTCTCTGAAATTTAAGAGGATTTGATACATGGGTTTGGATTTAGGAAGCTTCCGAACGAGCCTCAGAGCAAATGAGATTATTTCCAAAACCAACAAAGATGGAATCTTTGAATTTGGTACAGTAGTGTTCTTTCGTGTTTTATTTACGTTTCTGAAATATATTCACAACCAACAAAGATAGAATCTTTATTTTTAGTACAAGGGTGTTCTGTTATGTTTCCTTTTCTGTAAAATTGGAAACTGACATTTGAAAGAATTTGAATCATGGGTTCGTATTTTGGAAACTTCCGGACGAGCACAAGAACGAACGAGCATATCTCCAAACCCAACAAAAGTAGAACCTTTAAATTTAGAAAAATGGTGTTTTGGCATGTTTTCTTTATGTCCCTGAGATGGATTTGATGAATTGGAGTGGCAATTCGGGTACTTGACACACGCCTCCAAACGACTAACAAGCATATCTTCGAAATTGATATAGATAGAAACTTGAAATTGTTTACAAGGGTGTCAAACATATCCCAAGAGGATGCCTCTTTTACGTTCCTGAAATTCGAGTTGAATAAGACAGAAAAGGGAAGAAGTTCAAGCAGCTGCCAATAAACTTATGGATTCTTAATTTAATTCGAATTATTCAGGTTTAGGGTATTACTAAGTCGGTTGCTTCGACTTACTGTAACATTTACTTGTTTGTTTTTTTTTTTGTAACTTAATTTTTTACAAGTTTGCAGTATTTGTTTATATTTCTAAAATTTGTATCATAGAATCTTTTACCATGGTCGAAATAATTTAATATGTATTAAATTACGATTTTTTAAAAAAAAACAAATAAATTCTAATAAGACCTTTAACGCAAAAAATTTAATATAAATTTGAAATTTTAGAGATCTACATGAAAACTAATATTTTTAATGCTATTTACCAAAGAATAAAAAAAGAAAGAATTTGTCAACCTCTCCAATCACCTTTTGGTATATGTCGGGTTTAACCCGAAAAACTTGTAGATTTTAGAAGTATACATTATGTACTTATATTAATATATCTTTAATATTTTTGAGGTAATTTAAGAATAAAGTCTCACACATTGATAGAGGAATGATATTCATTCCACTCCTCTATTGTAGTATTTCAATCATTTAAATCTATCCTCGAAAAAGGAAAAAAAAATAAATTATTTTAATTTAATTGAGTCCCGATTTTGTTTTATTTACCAATATTCTTCATTTTTTGAGCTACTTTTGAGGATTTTTTATTTTTGTAGTACTAATGTTGAGGTACCTACTGTGAACTTTTTTGTGATTTTAAAAATGCTGTTTCATCTCCGTAAGTGTCAATTTTACACCGATTAGACATTTTTTGTAAGTCAATCCTATATATTAGTTACAAAATATGTCTTAGTATACTTCCTGAATTCTAATTTAAATTAAAAGCTTTGCTGCCATAATTTTACTCCAACTCTAATTAGTTTTCTCCATCTTTCTTAATTTAGAAAAAAAAAAACCCATGCTAGCCATTTAGAAATACCTCAAATCTTAAATTTTTTATTCAATCATGTTTTAAAATTTGGTATCATGTAATGTAATATACATTTAAATTAATTTTAATTTTTCTCTTGTTACAATTTCTCAAAATAAAATCTAAATTACTTTGAAAATTAATTTTAATTTTTTTTTTTTTTTTAATTTATTTTAATAATAATTTTCTTAAAATATTCAAAAACTCTATAAAAATAGTGTTAAAATGTCAAAATCTTAAATAAAAACTGCCATTTATGAAAAAAAGGAATTTTTTCTACTTAAATTTTTTTACAAAAAAAAATTTAAAGCAACCCTTTTCTATCAAAGTTCGATTGGAACTTTATTTTTTGTCCCTTTATTTTATTTTAATGGAAACATCTTGTTACGGGCTGCCAACATCTATCCATAAGGTTATTTTTTTTTTAATTCTTCCAGTTCTATATCATGACAGCATTTTTCAAAAAAGCAAAAAGAGAAAATGAAAAGGATTCATTTTTATGTTTTCCTATTTTTTTTTTTGTATTTTTTATAAATTTTTTTTTTTTAGTTATTTTTACTTCCATATATTTTGTAATCTTATTCCATTGGACAACACGACAGAAAAGTGACATATCAATGTGGTAATTGAAAATGACATTCTTTTTTTATTCTTGTAGTACTTTCTTGTTATTTTATACATATACTTATTTGTTACTGTCTCTTTCTCAATATTTTTGTTGTCATCCCATTTCATTTAACCTTACAAAAAAAGATACTTTATAGGCCCATAATACAATTGCAGACAAAATTTAAAGTTTGAAAATTTAAGTAGGTAGTTACTAGTTAGACTTTTTAATATAGATTTATTTATAGGATGATATAGGATGAGATTTACCTTTCAATTAACATTGAGGGTCGACATAATAATATAACTAAAAATACACAGAAATATGTAGAAATATAAACGAACAAGCAACCCACGTCTAGTAAATCTCGAAAGTAAATCTAAATAATGGTATTACCCTAGTTGAAGTAGGAAAGAAGTATCACATAAAGAAAATAATATCAAAATTGGAACATTGATTCATCAGATAACGGAAGCTAAGAAAGAAGTAAAAATATTAGTACAAGTTCAAAGCAAGTCCTAAAAGTAGGCAATAATTTATTTATTACAAAAAACAGAAAATTCGCGAATAATCATAACAAACTTAACTATAAATTTAACGCTTTTAATTAGAAATGAATTAAGAAAGTTTATATGGCATTTTCCGAAAATTCTAGTTTAAATGTTCAAAACCACCAAAAATCAGCCATATTTTTAACAAAGAAACCTTTGAAGCTTTAAAACCACTACGGAAGAGAATTGAACCAGAAAATAAAGAGACAAAAATAAATCTGAAATTTAACAGAATTGATGGGATTATTTTAATGAAAAAATTCGGATAACTTGATGGTAAGAGCGCAAGCTCCGCAAATAAGCCGAAATCTATGTATCTATGTAAAAATTCGGACAGGAAGTGGAAGTAGTACTGGACTGAAACAATTGAAATATAATGGGGTGAAACAATTTTATAAATTATTCTTTTTTAGTAAAAAGACGAAAAGAAATGTACTAACAACCTTTATTAGACTTTTCTAATTGTTTTGTACGATACTGTATATATATATATACATAATATTATGAACATTTATAGAAATTATTAGATTTTAACTAAGTGAGTATAGAACATTTTAATATGGCAACAATTTTAATGTAAATATGTATCTAAAATTGTGTTAAATGCTTGTAGAATATAATAATTTCCTTTTTTTTTCAGAATTATTTAAATGTATGTAAGAGGAATTCTTACATAATATTATACTCTTTGTAAAGTATATAAATGTTATATCTATACAATTCAATTTGACTTTTATGTCAACCTATTAAAATCAACTTGATTTTCAACAAAGGTTAAATGTATAAATTGTTATAATGTAACTGAAATTATCATCAACAGAAGTAGTAGAACATATCCTGCAGAGAAATAACAAAAATAAAAACAACAATAACATAATCATGATCCTTTTAATAGAAAAGTTAGTCAAACAAAACTTTCATGTTATGTATCAAAAAAAAAAAAATTGTTTTAATTTGACATTTCAATAACTGCCTCTTTCCTTTTACATTCTATAAAAATTTCGAAAATTTTATTTATTTCACAATCCATTCTATTTCTTTTTTTTTTTTGTTAAAATCTTCGATATTTCTGTTGTTGAATACATATACCAGTTACCCATCCTTTAAAATGATTTAATATATCAACATCTTCAACGATGATTATGATGATGATGTCGATGATGTTGATGATGATGACAATCAGACAATCACGATTACAACTATATAATAATGTTTAACGAATAAAGCAAGAAATTGGACATAAGAGGAAAATACAATTGGCAATTTCATATTGATTCTATACCTATGTATACACTATATACATATGGAGATACATTTAACCATTGTTTGTTTAAAATAGTTCAAAGTCGGACCTGCAATGACCGGAAAATGTGAAAATTTTTCAAGATAAAAAACAAAAATTTTAAAATGACAATATTCGATTACTATTAAAACAAGAAAAAAAAATAGAGAAAGGATATGGCATAAAAATATATTGATACTATAATATTTTTTCCAGCTATCATTTGAAAATAAGGAATGAAAAGTGGGGATTCGATAAAGATTGGGTTTTCAAATATTTCATTAATTCTTTCGGTAATTTTTTTTTGTATTTCAGATAGCGAATATGAACTGGAAACAAAAAAAAATGGGCGAAAAAAAAAGTTACTCCTATTGAGCTGCTTTTCAGAAAATAAAGTCAAAGTTAAAACAACATTTTTAAAAGTACACTTTATGAAAACTTTATACTATGTTGAACCATATTTCTCGCATAAAAAAATATATATATTTTTTTTACAAAGGACAATAGCAAACATCGAAAGTCACTCAAAGGATCTGCACAAGGTTTTGGTGGTTAGTGTTGAACTTTAACAAACCAAAACCACCCTCTTTAAAACTAAACATTAGGGTATTTTAATATATAGTGAGATAATATACAGTTTGGTTTTGAGGATAAGGATGTGAGACATTAAAGAATTTATTTCATTTTTATTTATTTTTAACTCAGATCTAAATAAATTTAGTAAAAAATTTTTTTTTTTTTTTTTTTTGCATTCTTCTGGTATAATTTTCATATTGTAGCTTGAAAAAGACAATAACAATATTTAAAAAGAATTTCCAATGGGATATACGATATACCATAAGACAAATCAAATTTGAAAAAAAGAAAATTTTATTTTTGAATGAGAAAAATTGAAAAATTTTAATGAAAAAAAAATAAAAAAAAAAAGAAAAGTCAAATCAAGGAAATGAGAATGAAAACATAAGTCAACAATCAGCAATAAACAGTAACTGTAGAAGCCCACCAGGACCAATAAAGTCTTTTTCAATAAAAAGAATAGATGAAATGAATTAAAAACTGATATTATTTTGTTGAAAAGAATTTTTATTTCTGTTTGGAGATTTTTTTATTTTTGATTTATTTTCAGTTCGGTTTTTCATTATTATTTTGACTGACGACCGAAAAATACCATAATATTAAATTGTAAATTGTAATTATATGCAGAAGTACATTTTTATACTTTCGAAGAAGATTAAATGTCATCAAAAATGAGAACATAATTCCAAAAGACAAAAAAAAATTTTTTGTTTGTGAATTTTACTAAATTTTGAATTCAAAAAATTGGTTCTTTATCTTTAATAAAAGAATTTTAAATTTTTTAATTTGGAAAAGGCATTTAAGATGTTTTAAATACACTTTATCAAAAGATGTATTCCAAAAAAGTATCTTTCCTTAGAACTCATTTAAGAAAAAAAGGCGAAGTGGAATTTTGATGTTTGACAGAATTTGACAATTTTCAAAAAGGCATTTAACAAAAAGACAATTCATATCAACGAATTAAAGACGTTTTTATTTTTGAAAAAAAAAAAACCAGATTTTCGAAAAAGGCGTAAATAACTAATTTTTTTAAACAAAACTAAAACTATCTTATATATTATGCAATATGCAATTTTATGAAATTAATTTTTTGGTAAAAGACTCTTTGTTCAAATAATCACTTTGAAAAGGCAATTGGCCTTTTTGTAAAATTTACTATACTTTGAATGTAATAAAAGATTTTTTTTTTTTTTAGGTGCGAATCTTCCAAAGACATCAAGAATTTCCCCCTAGGTAGTGTAGGCACCTCCCCTTTTAACCAATATAATGGGATGAAACCCTTACCTGCGAACGCAGTATATTGGCTACAGAGTAAGGATAGGAAAGGGTAGGAAATGAATACGGAAACATTCAATTCACATTCAAAACATTCAAAACGAAAGGTTCAATTCTAAAACTATTTTAATAATATAACTTTCTTCAATTCAAAAACTTATTTTGAAAGCAGTTTATTGCATATTTAACGGATCCAAAAAGCTATAACTCTTTAAATACATTATTTAAATTAATTAACTTAAAAGAAATGGCAAGGTCCTAGAATTTACACATCATTTTGTCCTATACTTAAATTATGACTGTAGTTTTTTTTTTTCTCAAATATAGTTTAGTTTTTCGAACTTGAATTTCAATTTTATTCTCATAATAAATTTTAAGTGTAAAAATTAAAAATTCTGTGAAAAATTTCAGAACTCAACTCATCGCTTAACTGAAATTTTGAGTCCGGTCATAATTTAAGCGAATCCTAAGCGCTCACAGATTGAGCGGAGCGTAGTCAAGTGTTACTTTTGTGATGACTCAATGATGATGACTGGACTCAAATGTGACCGGACTGAAAATTTGAGTTGAGTAATGAGTTAAATGGAAATTTGAGATATTTTTTTATGATATGGGGTAATTCCGCACTTAAAATTAAATAAATAAAATTGTGTCATAAGTCTAACAAAGAAAGAAACCTTCAAAAATAATAAAAATAATGCAAGATTTTATTTTGTTTTTTTAATTTACATAAAATAACAAAAATAGCATGAATTCACTTAAAAATCGTAAATCATTTAATATTTTAATATTAAAATTTGACATGCATTACAGTGTTCAGTTTTTTTTTTAGTTTTTTTGTATAAATTTCCATTCCAAGTTTGTAGAGTTTTTATAACCCCTAATAAACGCTATCGCTATCTTTATCATTAAAAATAAAAAACTTTGCAAATTTGGAAGTCGTTTATAAAATTTTGAATTGAAAATGATGATAGTGATAAAATTCATTTTTTAGAACTTAAAACATATGTCATCGCTAATGTATATTACTTCATATGCTTTCATAATGTATTCAACATTTTTTTAAATTAATCATCACCGTCATCATTCTGATTTAGAATACCATTATTCAAGATGTAAAAAACATTATAATATCATAAAATATAGAGAACAGGTAAGTAAAACCCCATCGAATCTACCTACTTACCTCCTTTACTTTATAACAGATTAAAAAAATTATCATGATGATGTTATGATGGCTGATAGAAAGCTCTACATACCAGAATGCTGGAAAATTAATTTTCTGATATCGCATTTTTTTGTTTTTTATTTTTTGCCTTAAACATCACTCAAAATATGAGATTTCTTGTTTTTCTTTTTATTTTTTTATTTAAGTTTATTATTATATATGAAAATTTAATAAATTATCCTTGCCATGTCTATTATAATAAATGTGTGTACAGTGATGTACAAAATAAACAGTTAATGAAAATGTGCGTCTTTGAAACTCTGAAAAAATAAATATGTTAATTTTATACGATATAAAATATATTGAAAAAAATTAACTGTTATTTAACTGAAATAGTTAACAGCTGTTTGACGTTTGACATCTAATGTTAACAATAAGTTGACGTTTTATATATTTAGTTCAAAGCGTTAACGTATATAACATATACACTGATACACTTAAATTATTCCATTCATATACGTATTTGTATAAGTATTGAGTGTTTATTTCAATTACCTTTCCTAGTTATATTTAATTGCTCTTCCTGGTTTCTCACAATCTTATGACTCTAATTAGGTTTGATATTAATGTGCCAGGTGAATATAGTTTAAATTTTGCAATTTGGCATCGCTAAACCTCAAAGTACATTCCTACAGGTTTTATTTCACTTTTTCTTCCAGATTATATCATTCATCCCAATATACCAGCTTCACGTAGACAAGCGTTTAGCGTATAAAAATCATACGCGAAAACGGAGTCTAAGTTTCATAAAAAAAGATTATTATAACCCTTGTATTTCAAGTTCCGATACTATAGTAATTCTATTGTATTTCTAAAATACACTAAATTCAATAACAAATCAAATAAAACGCGTTTTGTTTAAAAATAAGTGCATATTATACCAATTGATTTTAATGTAACCTATTTTTCGAGATCTCGATAGGAATGTAACCTATTTTTCGAGATCGAGAATATGTTGGTAACAAAAATTAGATTTGTTGTTACATAATTACAGACTAGATTAGTAATAGGACATCTTTTAACTTTAATTAATATTTAAATATTCAATTTTTTATATCTAATTCTTATACTTCATTTTAAAGATTTAGACCTAAGTTTTATTACGTCTTCAATTTATTTTAATTTATATTAAGAAGTCACTGTACATATATATGATTTATTTCAACGTACATACATATTTGCAAACACATTTAAGTATATATAATTTGTTGTATCATGTATCATAATATTATTATCAAAATATAAATTATGAGTAAAAAATTATTTCGACTATCATGCTGTCATAAATTTCTGTATGAGATGGCGTTGTTGAGGTTATTATTCATTTTTTTTTTTTTTTTTGTTAAATATTCTGACAAGGCATTTCTTTTTTGTTTTTTGTTGTGTGGAGAAAGGGAATTCGTGATGCGGGAGATCTGTTTAAGTCCTAAATCCTAATATATCAACTGGTGTCAGACGTCAGTTAAATAAAAATACTTCCAGTCAAAAAAATTAAGGAAAGAGAGAACAAAATAAAAATTATTTATGTTAGGTATGTACTTTTAAGATAAAAAGAGATAGAAAATAAAAAAAAAAAACAGAAAGAAAATATACACATTACCGTCGTCGACGTCCGTCATGTCAGTCTGCTGATTATGAATGAATATGTTTGCCTACAAAATAATTTATGACACATATATGTATGTATAAAAGAAAAAAATTAATAAATAAATAAAAAATGAAAAAATGGAAGCAAAATATGGGGTAGACAATAAATAAAGTAAAGGAATGAAAAAGAGAGAAAAGAATAGAAGAATGGAAAATAATAAATTTGCTGAAATACGAGAAAAAGATTTATGGATTTCAATGAAAGTGATGATGGATTTTATTTTTATTTTTTTTTTATTTTTATTGTTGTTTGTTTAGTAGATTTTTTGATTGTAAAAAGGATCTAAAGAACAATTTTAAGTAATATTCAGTTATAATCATTATTTTGATTTAGTGTTAAAGTCATCAAATTAATGTTAAAAATATAAAAATAATTTTTGAGCAGTTTTTTAAATTTGAAATCAACTGAGAAAAACGGAGTACTTCTTTTCAACTATAGTTTAATTTTAAAACTAGATATGAAATAAATTTAGTAAGGTTAATACAACATTATTTAATACGGATACGAAAACTATTACAAGTCTGGTCCTCATACTTGATTAACAATTTGAAAAAACATATATACTATTTTTTAATTATTTAACGTTCTTAAAAACTTAACTGTAAATATTTATATATACAAGTAATCTGCCTGAAAAAATCACGAAGAAAAAAATAAATAATTGTATATTATGACATTATTATCCTTAAACAAACATTAAAACAGAAAAAAATTTATAGAAAACCATCAATATCAAAATTAATACAACGGTAGATACTAAAAAAACAATGAGAACCTAATATTTTGTTAATATCAATAAGATATAAATATTTAAAAAAAAAAAATGTTAAGAAATAATTTACTCGTGAAGAGTCAGCGTTAGCCTCAATTTTCCAAAACAAACTATTATTTATTCAGACTACCGACTTCCCTAGCATTCTTTGTGCTTTTCCACACCCAGATGAATCAATATAAAATCAACATATTAAAAGAATTTTAGTGAATTATTATGATTGTATATTTTTCTATATATATATTCTATATATTGATTATTATAAAGTGTAAATATTTTTGGACATATAAACCAGTTGTTTAAAAAATTTTCATAACTCCAAACCCACCATTATAGAATTTTTAAAAGGAAGCCATTTTTTAATTAATAACAATTGTTTTATTTTGGAAATATAAGATTTTAATCAATTATAGAATCAATTAATATTAATCGTCGACTTTCGTAATATCATATTTCCATTGCTAATAATTATTAACGAAGATCTTCTTAAAATATCTTTGAATCATTAATTACTCTGCCACATTATCCTTTTTTTTCTTTTAAACATTAAATATTTTGTATTTTTCTCATGCCCGTACCAACTTTAAAATGTTAATTTAAAAAAAAAACGAATTTGATAATTATTCTAAAATATCATCATTAATTTAATGGTTTTTCTTTTCTTTTCTTTTGTTTTATATCGAAATTTATTTTTTAAAATTAATTATTTTCAAAATTGATCTTTAAAAAATCTAACAAAAAAAAAATGTTTTTTCTTTAATATCTCATGACTTTTGGAATCAACTGTTCATATTAACAAAAAGGAAAAAAATCTATCTATTTTCTTTGAAGATCAAAAATATTATCTCAGCATGATACCCTTTTTTTACACCCTTTCATCTCTGGCATGTTTTAAGTAACCGAATACCATAAATTTCATAGTATATGTCTTCTTATACACATGTCAAATGCCAAAAAAAAAAAAAAAAAACACAAAAGAAGGAAAATGAATTTTTTTTTTTATCTTAGTTCTCTTACTTAGAACTTCTAAAAAAAATAAAAACATATCTACACATACACAAATACAAAATATCCTATAGATAATGTAAAAATTTAATTTTCATTTTTGTTATTCCTTATTTTGTGGAAATTAATCACAGTCACATACAAAAACATTCCATCTATGTCAAGGCTCATCATCATTTTTCCTAATACAACATTGTTGTTGTTGTTGTTGCTATTGTTTTTCTTGTTTTGGTGTTTTTTTTGCTTTTGTTTTTGTTTTTATTATTTCTGATCCTGATGTCTTCTTATACTTGTTTTAATAAATTGTTGTATAAGGATAATAATTGTAATATATGTGTATGATATTTTAGAGTTATAGGTGGCATAATTTTTTTTAGTTGTCGGGGTTTGTTTTAGGTTTTTGGATGATATTCTTTTGTTTCCTTCTTAAATGATTGTTTCATTTGACAGGATAATATCGATAAAGACAAAACAAAAAAAAAAAAGAAACCTAAAATGAAAACATTCACTTTTATACTTTATGGTTTCACTTGATGATGGTGTGTAATTTCTGTATTATTTTTTTTTTTTTTATTTGATTCTTGGTATATTATTTTTTTCTTTTAATTTTTGAATGGAAATGTGATATATTAAGTATAGGGTGAATTTGTTGAACTTTAATAGCTCCAGAATTAATTGATTTTAAATATTTTGAAATGTAATTAATCTAGTAATGTAAAAAAGTTTCATTTGGAAATAGATCGCAATATTTTCAGAAATCTGAAAACACTCAAATATGTTTATAATAAGGCTATTAGCGTCTACCAGAAGAACCATCGTCTACCATCCAGAAGAAAAAACGAAACTAAAATTTTAATTATGTTTTCCCAGTTATCTGGTCTAAATAAAAAACAAAAAGAGCTTTTTCAAGAAAAATTTCCGAATGATGTTCTCAAGAATCGTATATAATTGAATGGAAAAGATTATCACGTGCCGATAATAAGTGCCGAGATAAGTGAAAAAGAGAAAAAAGTTCGTATGAAATATTATATTACCTTTTACATAGCACAATACTTTGAGCGCCGAATTCTCGTATATGGGTGTCGATTCAAGTCAGAGTGAAATCAAATTTTTTTTTTCATTTTCGTCATAATTTAGGTATCGTTCATCAATAGATATTATAAACGTAAACAATCAAATCATTTATTCAAAATATCTGCACATTACTATACATGCTGAAGTGGTTGAAACAGTTTTATAAGTGTTATCAATTTCACAATCCAGTAAAAAAAAAAATATTGGAAAATTTTACGTGCAATTATAATTCCAAACTCAAGATCCTTAAACGCAAAAAGTGTCTATATATACAATTCTCCTAGAGTAGCCATTTGAAAATAAAATTATTGAATATAAATAATTATATAAAATATATATTAATCATCCTGTATAAAATATAATACAAATATATTATTATATATGTATACCAATACATAATGAATTTTAATGATGATTTTTAAAAATAACCCTGTATTTTTTTAGATTGACATGAAAGTAAATCATTTTGATTGAAATACACAAGAATGAAAATTTATATCCTTCTTGTCTGTTGCCATATATTTTATTTTCCATCTCATTCTTTCACAAAAAGAGAAAAAATTTAAAAATAAAATGTTACTATAGTGAATTTTCTACTTTTTCATTCATATTGTTCAAATATTATAAATAAACATATGTTTGTTTGTTTGTATTTTTATAATTTTTTATAATATCCATATAAACAAAATATATATTTGTATACATTTATTATAATAAAAACATAAAGTGAGATGAGAACAAATTTACTGCAATCAATCATAATGTCATTAATTTTCTTTTCACTTCATTTTCTTTTTTTTTTCTCTCCCATTTTCGATCTCGTTTAAGTTTTTGACATTTTGTTGAGAGATTGATGCGAAATTAGGGCTGTACTGAAGGTTGAACATAACTTGCTTTTTTTTTTTTTTTGAAATTTTCTTTAAGTATTTTGACAGTTAAGAAGAAAGAGATAGATGAAGACAGAGAAAAAAAAAATAAATAAAAACAAACATAGTAAGGAATTGAAGATAATTTTTTTTTTTTTGGTATGTTACTTGTGCGTAAATCGTTTCTTGTTTTTTCTTACGGAAATATTTATTAAGTTTAGAGGGTAAAAAATACACATAATTTGTTAGGTTTTATTAAAGTGAGAAGATTTATAATTTATACAGGTGTTATAAAATTGATTTTAGTTATTAGTTTTATATGCAGTTAAGGTTAAAGTAAAAATATTTTAATTTAATAATAAATAATATTTTAATTTTAATAATAAGTTTTTAAACAAAAGCAAAAAGTAAATTACACTAATTTAGAAATGGTGAAATTCATTAATAATGGTTGTTTTATGTGAAATAGAAGTGGCTACTAATGAAAAAAAGAAGATGTGACATTCATTTATTTTTATATTAACTTTAACTTATAATACCTCTACTGTATTCAAATATTTTAGATTTATTTTTGTTCTAAGACCATAGTCTGATGTAAACGTCATCAGGAGTGAATGTCATCTGAGTGAATGTCAACAAAAAATTTGTCAGTTCACAAATTATATACTATAAATGAAAAATGTTCTTAAACTTTTTATAGGTTCTTTATCTATCTAATGTAATACGATTCTTACATGTATTCTACAATAACGTCCAATTTCTATTCTAACGTCCAACATTCTATTATCCTTAAGTTATCCAGATCAAATGTACAATTTTTGATTTATTTTAATTTTTCGACAGAAGATTTACAAGCAACTTTGTCTCCAAAGTACAAAAACAAAGAAAAAAACAAAAACTAATAGATGAACATGAATCTAGTCCTTTTCTTAGATTTTAACATCAGAAATTTTCAAATCCATTTACTGTCAGTTTTTTTTTTTATTTTTTTTATTTTTTTTTTTTTCATTTTTGGTAATATATCATTTTATAAAACAGGCATCCAGAATATGAAAGAGAAAGACGAATGAGATGAATGAATAAGCAAATTTGACAGTAGAATGACAGGACAAGTTTTTGAAGAAAATCTGTATATCGGTTATTTTTATTTGGTTCTATATAGAATTAACGAACAGTCAAAGAAATGCGTTCAGAATAATCAAATAAGAAAAAAAGAAATGGAAAAGAATTGCTAAAAGACAAGAGAATTGAATGGTTATACGTTTTGAATTGATTTAAGTTTTCTTTTTTAAAATTAGGGTATAGAAAAGTGATAAGAAATTTTAAAGAAAGAGAAAGTAGAAGAAGGATGAACACTATAATATATACAATAAAAGTAATAATTTTATTAAATTTATCGTTTAATGGTCAGGTGGTCTAAAATGTCAATTATTTTGTTGTTGTTATTGTTCGTTTTTATAAGTTATTGATGATTTTTTGAATTGTATTGGATAAAATAACAAAAAGAAAATGAACTTTTGACATATTATCTTGATTAATAACAAAAAATAAAAGAAAAAGAATAAAAAAAACAAAAACAACTCATTATTTATTTATATTTAGTATATGAGTAGAATTATTTTATATATAAAAACAAAAAAATCAAAAACAAAATTGAAAAAGAGACAGATCAGAGGTAGGTATTGATGTACCATACAATACATAGATTGAGTAAAAATGAAGAATACAAAAAAAAAATATAATAATAAATTATAAAATCAAATCAATCTTTTTATAATTACCTTCGGATCAAAATAAAAATTAATGATAAATAATCAATCATTTTTATTTAATTTTTTTTTTTTTATATTTTTTTTTTTAAATTGATGTTTTTCAATACTTAATTTACTTGTATTGCTGTCTCTTTTTAACGCCCCTTCAAAGACGGTTTAGTCTTTATAAAAATCTTTTATATTTTTTTTTTTTTTTTGCTTTTTGATAAATTAATATTTCAAGAGATTTGAAATGATTGACGCAGCGATAACTTTACATTTTTTTCATTTAAGAGTCGGTCAGTTTTCAGCAATTCAGTGCCAACAAACAATGGTTGCTTAAGTCAGCTTACGTCAAAATGGAACTTGCAATTACATTAAATTCGTAAAATATCGTATTTCTACAACTTATGATTTTCACTTTAATGCAAAAAATTTTAGTCATTATATTTAATTTTAATTTAAAATACTGTACTTTCTTATATCAATGAATTAAATGGGTGGTTCCATTCATATATAAAATATATATGAATGTAACCACCATATAAAATAATCTCAGTAAATTATAATGAAACCGTTTCTTTTTGTATTCCTGATGCAATTTTGTTAACCACAGAACCAAATATAGTTGGTTTAGCTGTTTATTTGGACAACCACTCAGTCACTTTCTCAGTAACCACTCAGTCGTCTATAACACTTCCTGTCCTCTATTACGGGGAAAAGTGTATTACAAATGTATTTTCACTAAATTTAAGACCAATATAGGATTTAATATATACTTTCCAAAATACAACCAATGATAAAATAATAAGAAAAAGAAAATACCTACCCAAATTCTTAAATTTCTCAACTCTTCATTCGGTGCTGTGGAACAAATGTTTTCCGAAATAACTCCATACTCCACTCTAACAGCATTTCAAACAAACTCATTCTTATTTTATAATTACATCTCGAATTATTATTTAAAATTGAATTTTTTATTATTAATTCAATCATAATTTCAATTTGATATTTAAACTGTTATTGCTTATGACCACAGAATAATTGTATACATATTAATATTGAGATTTTCATTAAAAAAAAAAAAATTGAAATTAATAAGTAATTATTATTAAAGAAAATAATGATTAAAATCCTTGAAGGTTATGTTGTATTGTATTAAAATGCATCGACTCATATCAAAATTTTTTTTTTTTTCATTATAATTTCAATAATTTCATTCTGATTTGTGTTAAACTAAAAATAAATAATGATGTTCTTCCTATATTTAATAAAAAGATAAAAAGAATAATTGACGCAGAAATTCCGGCAGCTCAAAAAAAAAAAAAAATTCTAAATTGATAGAATTAAAAGTTTTTGTTTTTTTTTTTTTTTGTTTCTTTCAACTTTGTGTATTTTTAAAGTGGATCTGATGACGGTGAATCAAAAGAAATCAAAATTGGTTTATGAGTTAACTTCAATAAATTGTGAGTATAAGAAAATTAATCAAAATTAAAATAATAAAAAAAAAAAAAAAAATTAAATTGAAATGAAATGAAATAAAATTTATTAATGAAAAAGAGTTGTAATAAATAATAAAAAAAAAAAAAAAATTTGACATAATATGTCAAAGAAATGTAAAGAAATCGCTTGTTTTTGATTTTTTTTATTTTTTATTTTCAGATTTTTTTTTGTTTTTTTTTATTCAATACAAAAATAAAAAAGTCAAAAGTGTGGAAATTGATTTTAAACATATAAAAATTTCTATAGGTGTGAGGTCATTATTGATTCTTTATCAGATTCTTTCTATAAAAAAATAATTCAATTTTGATAAATTAATGATTTATTGTTAAGTTTTTTTTCATATTTATTTTTAGTTTATTTGAAAAAAATAACAAACAAAAAAAAAAAAAAACTGAATATGTAATTAATTATTAATGGTTATTAATTATAGTTGATTCTCTGATGACAGGAAACTTATTTAATTACATTAAAAAACAAGAACAAAAAAAAAAAAAAATGATATATTAGAATTTTTATATTTAATTAGTGCTTGCTTAAAAAGTTACGAGAAATGATGAATTTTTATTTAGCAGTACCTAAGTTAACTAAAAGCTTAATAATCTTAATATATGTATGTACACAAAACCGATAAGATGGTGGAATCAATATAGGTATACACTAATTTTTTATATAAAATAAAGATATTCTACTCCTTTTATTGTATCCCTCTAGTTACATCCTTCCTACATAAGCCCAACGATCACAATAAAAACCTTTATTAGGTTATGGGAAATTTGTTTATTAAGAATTAGATTTTAACACAAAATGCGGAAGCAGCGGAAATTGTTCAAACATATTTAGAAAAAAAAAGGAAATTGTTTAACATATTATTAGTGCTAGACTTTAAAGAAAATTTTAATCAAAATTTAAAAACGACAAAAGGGAAATCCTTAAAAGATCAAACAATTAATAGACCAAATGACAAAAGAAAAATTAATGTTTAGAAAGATTGTTACTTTAACATTTTATGTCTGTTAATTTTCAAATTAACAAAAAAAAAAAAAAAGAAAACAACAATTAATAATCAACCTTTGTGTGCTTTTTAACTTTACACTAAGATTTTATTGTATTAAATCAAAAAATTACCTTTGAATTATTATGTTATTTTTGTTTTCCTATATACTTAGTTTAAATCCCTTTATTCTCTTTTTCCTTTTTTTTTTTTTTTTTGGTTTTTGTACATTTTTCTTATTTTAATTAACTTACAAACATAATAAATTACAAATAATAACAACAACTAACAATATCTGAAATAATTCATTTAAAAGAGAGTATCACTTCATTAATCATATTAACTTATATATTTTGTATCTTGTTTTATGTATATATGTACTTACCAAAATTAATACACCAACAAACAAACCAATTTAATAGAATCAAAAAAAAACTTATCCTATTCTTTTTCATGTCCTTTGCGCCCATATATTTTCCCTACTTTTTTCTTTTTTCTATTTTCTTATTTTTTTTTTTATTTTTTATATCACAATAAAATTAATAAATTAAATTTTTGACCAGCCAATTTTTTATACTTGTATTAAAGTATCTTATAGACAAGAATATCTAAAAATAATAAATTAGAAAGTTGTCTCATTACAACCAACCGGAAAAAAAAAAAAAAAATTAAAAACCATTAATAAAATTTAACCAAAGGATGAAAAGGATGAACATATTATAAATAAAATAAATGAAGAATAAAACAGAAAAAAAAAAGAAGACAAAAAAAAAAAAAGAAATCTTATGATAAATTAATAACATATAAGAAATTCACCTCTCTAATTTATCTTCTAACATTTAATAGACATTGTATTTTTATATATATACGTGTATATCCTATAAATAGTTGTTTTGGTGGAAAGTGGTATCTTCGATAACATATGTCTTCATTAAAATATAATATCCTTCTTGATTTGGATTTTTTTTGTTTTTTTTTTTTGTTATTTTCATGTTTATTTTGTTGGTCACATCCTTATCAACATATTTGACACGCCATTGTACACACATAATATCTTATAACAGTCTTAAATATATTAATTTATATTCATACATACAGTTTACATATGTACATACATACATATGTAAATATGTACCTACCTATATCTATAAGAGATTGTAAATTAGATACATTGTCTATATAAGGTAAATAAATTTTAATGCAAGAAAATTGAAACCGACCACATCTTAAATATCAAAAAATATCCTGTGTAAACTCCAAATAAACTCATAATAAAATAAAAGCAAAAAAAAACAAAAGAAAATAATAAATTCCAAATTAATTACTCACTTTTTCTTTCTTTTTATTACAAAACTCATACCAAACCAAAACAAAATACAACAAAATACAACAAAAAAAAAATACAATTTTATACAAAATTCGTGATTACTGTTCTCGATCCATACCAAAAATATACCAATTGTTTTAAGTAAAAAATTACAGTTATGGAAAAATATTTTGACTACACTTAATTCAAATATGTATTTATTTGCGTTTAACCTTACTACAGTCGAGGAATCAACGGCTTAGTGAAAATAATTATTCCAGAAACCGAAGCTTAGTCAAATATAAATAATAAATGACTTCGTGAATGACTCCTTATAGAGAGCTTAAAATCTAATAAGTATAGTTTATTTGTAGTTTATCAATGATAGGTTAGAAACTTAAGTATAAGGAATGAAAGTCAGTAATGGATAATGGTGAGTCAAGAAATAGGATATATTAGATTGAACAGAAGCTTTTCTAGTCATAACAGCCAAAATGTATAAAAAAATTATTTTACTCCAATTCAGTTATGGATATTAGACGGTTCCTTTAATATCAATTCGTATTGTGAGAATAGTTTTTCCTTCCCATTTTTTCTAAAGGGATATAAAAATATTCGATAGACACGAATAAATCTTAAACTCCTTTGATAGTGTTACATTATTACTAACCCACCACACCTTAAGTAATGGAATAAATACCTTCACTATTTTCTATTTCCTTACTATTTTCTATTTATTTTCTATTTTTTCCAAAAGTATATGAAAATTTTCGTTAGGCACGAGTAAATCTTAAACCCCTTATGATAGTGTCACATTTTTACTAACTCAACACATCTTAAGTAGTGGAATAAATACCTTAACTAATTGGTACTCATATACAGTATAATGAAAGAAAAAACGACGAATTTCACAAAGGAAGAGTTAGGAACTTTAACAAAACTTGTTATAAAAATAAAAACAAATATTATAAAAATTGGTATTTTGTACCGTTAGAGTATTAGTACTCCAAATTTTTTATACCAAACTGTTAAAAATAAATGATATATATATATATGTAGATATGTAACGAAATAAAAGCAAGGATATATTTTTGGAAATTTTATTCTTTAAATACATACAAACCATATACTTACATAAATATATAAAAATAAATATAAATGAGAAAATAATGAAAAGTTATCTTTTAGACCATTTAACCTTTTAACATTTTTTTTTTTCTTTTCTTTTTTTTCTTTTAAAACAATATCAATAAATTATTTGAATCATTTACCAACATTTAACATTGATACAATTAAGTTTGTATATATTATTATACGTATGTACAATGTTTAAATATAATACAGGATAAAAAAAATAAAATAAAATAAAATGAAAGAAAATGTAAAAGGAAATAATAATAACAATATCCTTGAAATCATTTATACAAAGAAAAACAAAAAATTAATAAAATATATTTCATATACTCGTATATACTGAATATATAAAAAAGGATATAAAAATCGACCACATTTTCAATGTTAGTTGGGTTGATTAGTTTGAGTGAAAATTCAGGAAATTGTTTTAAAGTTAAAGTTGTTAAAAGTTATTTTTGGTACCTATACTAAATAGTTAGTACTAATTTGTTGTAAATTGTTTCAGAATATATTTTATATATATTTTTATGTTAAACAACTAATAATATTTCATTTTGTTTTTTTTTTTTTTTTGATTTTTATTTGACTTTTGGTAAATTTATTTTTTATATCCTTTTTTATTTATTTATCAATTATAGTATTTTTTTTATTGATTTATATTTAATATTGCATAATTTATTTTTTTTTTTTTGTCATTTCTTATTTATTCAAATTACATAATACTATTTAATATTATTAGGTTTCTTGTTGGTTGTTCTTTTTGAGGCATATGACTTTTTTACTATGTCTTATATTGTGTACCTTTTTAGGAAGTGTAATTTCAGTTCAAATTCTGTGCCTTGGTGATTTTTCTCAATGATCGATGATAGTTGATAGTGTTGTTAAATAAATTTCAAACAAAAATTCTGTAAAATAAAAGAAAAAAGTTATTTTAATGTAAAATTCTTAGACTATATTGAACTAAACAATTATACATTATAAGTAGTGGCAAAAATTTAGTTGTTTCTGTTAATATCGATTTGATAAATAAAAGTTGTAAAATTTTAAATAAATCGTTAATTGTAATGTAAACCTTTAAAATTAAATCAATTTAAAATTCTAAGAATTAATTAATAATATCCTATAAGAGGATTATCTATTTTATTTAATACTTTTGTTTAACTCTTTTTGTCCTGGACTCACTCGAAATTTTATCTATAATTTAACTTACTTCTCATCGTTTTAATGAGTTGAAATTTTCAGATTTAGCGTAAAGCTGATCATAATATATGTACATGATTTTAATATACCTAATTACACCAAAATATACACAATGGTAGTTAAGAATGTTAAAAAAAATTAACTATTCCTACTATATATACATTGTAAAAAGATCATAATATCAATATTTCATTGAAGATTTCATTAAAAAGGGGAAACTTAAATTAAATTAAAACTATAAACGATTTATTGATATAAGTAAGACTAAAAAGAGTAAAATAAAAATATAATTAAAAATCTTTAAAAGATTAATATTTTATTTAATGCACTCAAAAGTATAAAATATTTTTTTTATGTATAGATGATAAAGCAGAATACTTGGTACTGCAAAAAAATAATTTTTATTTATAAAATATAAAAGTGTGATCGATACCCATAATATTATTTCAATCACATTATATCACCTGGTCATCTATATATATTATAAGAAACTGGACACAATATACTTCAATATTGCTCCATATTCAATTATGCTGTACTAATAAGTATGCTGCATTATTATTTATAATTGAAAAGAAATTATTATATACTTTTGAACATTCATTTTTAAACATTTTTATATTTCTATTCTCCACAGGGACGTTTTTTCATTTAAGTATAGTTAAAAATACACAAATACACAGGTTGTTTCCCATATAAATGCACTCTTATATACCATTGTATAGGTCTTAATAAGTAAGTAAAATTTTCGTATAGAGCTAATGTTGCATGTCAACAGTATCCGGTTTTTCCTAAACTCGAAAAGAAAGAAACTAATTTAAATATTCGTCCAAAAGTTATATATGGTTTTGTAACTACTTTTCAATTATCTTAATTACAAACAAAGTTATGCTCAAAATTGTAAAAATAAAAAAAATAATTTGAAATTGTCTTTGAGTCCTCATATATCGGAAACTGTTGAACAGTGAACATTAAGTCCATATGAAAATTTTACCTACTTATTAAAGGCTATGGAATGGCACATAGCAGCCTACTTATATGGGAAACACCCTGTGTAGATATGTCATAGAAAAGTTCAAAATCAATTTTTAATCAATTTATTATAAAATTATGTTGACTAACTTAATTTCTTTCATTCATTTAGGAGAAAATAAGAATAGGTCTACATACATTTCTACATACTGTCCACATCTTTATCAAACTTGCTACAATTTTTCTTGCTTACAACTTGCTTGCAATTTTTAAGACCACTTTTCCTACACTAATAATTGAGCTAACCTATTTTTTCCACTTCGGATAATTCAGTTTAACTTTTGGTCACAAAATTCATTGGCACTTTTTAATTATTCAATTTAATTTATTTTTATTATTAAATGAATACTTAATTAAGTATAAAGTATTTTACTTTGAAATTAAATCCAAATATATAAAAAATAAAAAAAAAATTTATAATAATTTATTCAATTTACAATATGGTATTTATTTCACAACACCATCTTAAAAAAAAAATGTTTATATTAACTTAATTATTTATTATAAGATCATTATTTTTTATTTTTTTGGATCATAATTTTATTTTTATATAGAAAATAAAATGAAATAAAATTGAAAATGATATACGACTACCATTTACAGTACAAAAATAAAACAAAAACAAAACACAAAACTCAATAAAATTATAAGGGAAAACAAAAGAAAAGAGATAGCAAATAAAATGAAAAGCTGTACCAAATATACAAATAATACAAACAAAACCAAAAATAAAAAAAAAAAAAATGATTTATATCTCAATAAATACTTAATAACAAGTAAAGTCTTAACATCTTTCCACATCATTTCATATACAATACATTTTATACAAATACCAGTCAGATACTGGTAATAAATTATCCTTAAATTTTATTTTGATTTTCCTTTATTATTTTGGTTTTTTTTGTTTTTTTTTTTCTCTCTTTAAAGAAAATAAATCAATTATTAATATTTTTCTATTAACCGCACACTATGATAATAATAATGGTAAGAAATTTCAAATGATTTTCTCGCTTTTCCCAGTAGAAGAAAAAGAAAGAGAAAATTACAATAATAATTTGTTCAATAACAGATTTATTCAATAAAAATGAAAAAATAAAAGGGGGTAAAAGGAATTTAAAAGAAGATCAAAAGGACATGAACTCATGTCATTATTGTTAAGAAGATGAATGTTTAAGAAAAAAAGAAAATAATCAAAAGTTCATAGGGATTTTTCTTGTTTATTTTAAAGAAAAAATATTTTTTTATAAATATCTTATAGGATCTTTGTAGGGTGTTGATCATAAATGACTTATTTGGTTAAAAAAAACGAAAAAAAAAATTTTTAAAGTAGCAAATCTTAATTAAGTTAACAGACCTTAAATGAGCCCTTATTGTGGACATATGCTAAACTGTCAAAGACGTTATTCAACGAACAAATAGATGGAGACAAAGACCAATGAAGAAGCCGAAAAATCGATGGGTTAATGCATTCGAAGAAGGTACCTTGCTGGTAGTTGAAGAGGAGAATTCAAAAACTGATGTTTAAGATCGAGTAAAATGGAAAAAAATTATTGAGGAGAACGTCAAGGTACGACAGCAGACTGAACCGCCATAGAAAAAGAAAGTTTACTTCAATTTTTACTTGATTTTTGGTTGATTTTGATTATACATAGCAAATTAAAATCAATTAAAAATGTTTTCAAAATTTAAAAGAAAAATTTCAGTATTTGTACTGACTATAACTTATACTGTTTAAGAAATCACAGGATATATATTCGATTAGAATTTGGAAGATTGAATGAGAAGAAAATATAATTTCCTTTGATGATAATCCTCATAAAAATTTTCAGTCATTATTGTGCGCATAATTGAAAAACTAAAGTGTGTATCTGTGTTTCAGTTTCAGTGTTTCTCAAAATAAAAAGAATATTTTTTATAACAAATCTGAGTAAGAATACTTAAGATTCAAATATACAATTACTATAGTATGTCAGTATTTTTAATATAGTGCAAAGTATAGACTTTGTATAAACATTTAAAATAAAACTTCAGGAATAGAATTAAAATATAAGGAAGTTTTTCAAATTGATCGAAATAGTTAAAAATATTTTTTTCTAGGATATTGTAAAATTGTATCTTAAACTTTAATACAAAGTAGAAAGAGTTCAAGCAGTCAGAGACTTATAATTATCTAATTAAAAAAATATACGACAATGGATTCGAAGAATATGTACCTATTATTTTGGGTTCAAAAAGTTCTAAGAATTGGAAGAAGGTGCAATTTGGTTTATAACAAAAAAAAAGACATCAGTATTTTCTTTATTCAACCCATGTTTATATTTTTGGAGCCTAGATACAATTTTCCAGATTTTAACATGTTTGAAAGGATCCTGACGTCACCTAGATATATGTTTCAAGATTTATAAATGCTTAAAATCCCTATTTAGGATTTAATGATAGTAGTACCTTCACAAAAATAAATCAATGAGAATTCTATAGTTTAGTAAAAGTTTAATTTTCTTTTTAAAAATTTCGAAAATTCTAAACATAATTTTTTTTTAGCACATTTCCAAAAAAATTTTGAAAAAATGTGCTTATTAGTTTCACTCTGTCCGTCCGTCCGTCCGTCTGTTTACAAAACTTCTACACCGTTGAAGATAGAGAAAGAAAATTTTAACCATAGGTAGGTCTCATAAAAAAAATAATTTTGTGGAACAACTTTTTCATGTAGCCCCCCCCATTACGGAGCTACACCCCCTCAAACTTTGAAAAAGCCCTATTTTTAAATGCATATATCTTATGTTCTGATTAAGATTTCTTATGATAAGATATCTTATGTTCTGATCATTCGACAGGTATTTCTTTTAACTTTGTAAATTTATATCAAAATTATACAATTTTTTTAAATTTAGTATTTAAATTTACCGTTATGTGAAAACCACATTTTGCATGAAATTTCTTTTTTCATAACTCCGGCACCCCTTTAGATAGGAACCTGAAATTTTGAGACAAGAAAGAACTTTTAGAATTAGTATAAGTTTCCTCAGAAAATTTTTTGGTAACGCCCCCGCTTTAAGAGTTATTACGCCTCAAAAATTTAAAATTTGCTATTTTTAGACACCTGTAACTTAGGCACTTGTAAAAATTTTTCTTCGGCAAGACATAAAAATTAAAGCTTCAATAATATATTTTTACGTGTGTTAACAGCTTTTCTTAGTTATATAGGATTCCGGACTTACGGCCCCTCAAAATCTCAAAAATGTCCTATTTTCAAGTTTTTTCTTATTACATGAAATTTTCAAATTTTTGTGTAAGTCACACTTCTAAACAGTTTGTATTGAGTTTTGGAAATGTGCGCTTTTAAAAACCGTTGGTTTACATTCTACCTTGTTTTTTTATCCGTTTTCTTCTTTTATATTGCTAATTTTTTTTGGTTTCGTTTTAATTTTTTTTTCATAATTTATAAAATATTATTAACAATAAATTACAAAGAGAAAAATTAAAAAAAAAAGAAAAAAAAAAAAATAAATTTACTTTTGCAACATAAAATTTTTATGAAATCTAAGAATTTGCTGAAACTCAATAAAAAATTTATTCAAATTCTTAAGATTTAATATTATCATAAAGATCATATATATAGGTATCTATATACTCGTGTTATATAATATTCTATTCATATAAGTGCATTTTTAGCACAATTTCAGAAAAATTTTTTTGATAAAATGTGCTTGTAAGTTTCACTTTGTTCCTCCGTTTCTTTATAAAATTTTTAAACACAGTTTAAATTGAAGTTATAGAATTTCAACCATCTAATTGAATAGCGTTCAAGAAAAAAATTAATCTTGTCTAAGAAAAAGCTTTTAATTAGTACATTCCAATTTTGAAAGAAGACAGATCTTTTAGAATAAACATAAGCTACGACAGAACAATATTTCTACTTTCCCATTTTTAAAATCTATAAGGGGCGAAAATATGGCGCCGTCACACTTGGACCCCAGAACAATGTTGTTGACAGTAAGATACAACAATTAAAACTCTAATATTATATTTCCGCAAGACACCTTTTCTAAACAGGACTCTTAGATACATTGGTTTGCCTTAAAATTGAAGAATATAGAAAATTCTAAAAAAAAATCAAAAAGTTTTAGTGCAAAAATCGCCAAAATATTGAAATGATTTCTTTTTTTTTTATTGTCATTTTTAAAATGTACGCCTTTAAAAATCTTTGGTTTTAACTTTTATATTTCGTCTATAACTAGGGTCTTGAAATTGTACATTTATATAATATTTAATGATGCATAAAAAAAAAAACTTAAAAATCGAATTGATTATTATTATTGGCTTCTCATTTAATCAATAATCAAAATATAAATTATCGATACGTTATTTTATTATAAAAACTTCAAGTTATAAAAATTTAATTTTTTATTTTATTATCGTAAAATTTATATTATAAGAGTTATGAGTATAAAAATATCATTACGTTTAAGTAATTTTTCATTTTATATATATATGAAAAAATTTTTTTTATATGAAATAGTCTGAGAAAATGTTCGATTCGTGCCAAAAAAAAAAAAACAAAACAAAAGGGAAGTCTTTTTTTACAAAAAAAAAAAAAATTTATTTTCAAAGGATAGTGTATGGCATTGTTCACGAAATTGCTGTAATAAATAAAATATAAAATGCATAAACATGAGTTATTTCTTTCTATTTAAATAACTTTGTTAAAAATTAAATTTAAAGAGAAACAGTAAGACAAATGAAAGTGGTTTAACACCCTTACAATAAGGGAAATAAATATGAATTTTTTTTCTTCTTTTTTTTTTTTACCGATAATTGCGTTTTAGACCAATACCGATTATTGTCGTATTTAAAATTTTAAACTTTGCCGGAGAATTGTTCTGGTGAAAATAGTTTATGAAATCTTGCTTTTATTAAAAAGTTATATTTGAGCATGTTTTAGTTAAAATATTATATCAAAATTCCACATATGAAGCTTCATCCTTCTAGGGAACGAAAAATTATAAATTTGCATATAAAAAAAAAATGATAAAATTTTTTTGTGGGTAAAAAGGTTAAAATTAAAAGGACAATAGTTTAAGAATTAAGATTATCTATTATAGTAAATATAATTTCAAAATGATCAAGCAAGGTGTTGATCATTTAGTTGTAGATTAAAAATAAATTGACAGTCTGGACTATAAAGCATTATAAAATGATATTCTAATTATTTCATTACAAATGAATAAAAATGGTTATTTAAGCTCTTAACTTTCTTTTTCTAAATGCTCTTTAGAATGTCCTTTTTTTGTTTTATATAAGGATCAATGTTCTGCATTTAATTAAAAAGGGTTTACAAGAGTTTTATGTATACTACATTGAAATCATTCCTATATAATCAGTCCTTTTTTACAAGTGTATCTCTTATATTTGTAAGGCTATTTGCAACAATTGCTCACAATAGAGTTCAACGAAAAATTGACAATTAAAATGATTTGATAATAATGAAAAATATCAATTCTTAAATCCAAGGTCTAATTTTTGGCCAAAACAATTTTTTTATTCATATATAAAATAGTTTTTATACCTAATCAGTCACAATATACTGTTTTGCATATTACAGGATTTTTTAAACTACTAAATTTATTTTTGATTTTCTTTTTTTTATCGTAAATTAAATTTTATAACACCCTTTCAACAATATATTTTTGGTATTTTTTCTCCATAAAATATAAATGTACCAACTGAAGTTCACTCAAAAAAAAAAATTATATTATGCTCCCATATATAGTAAAAGATATTTTCCTTATAAATGTTCAATAAATCATTTCAAAGGAGCAAAAAATATAAAAACAAAAAAAATAAAAAACCTAAAAAAAACCTAACGAATATACAAGAAAGAATTATTACCTTGTAAACAATGGAAAAAATTGGCCATGTGAAAATAATTTTTCATTTTCACTGTGTCTCAGTTAATCATTGGTTTCCCCACATCAAAATTGATTGCTTTCTTTTTAGGACTTTCCATTGACTTTATGACTTTTATCGATTTATTTAGTCCATTGAGATTTTATTTTATTTTATATTTTACAAAAACAAAATTCTAATAAAAAAAATCTTTAGAATTAAGTTTGCACAGTTTTAACACTTATATGTTCGAGAAAAATAAACAAGTAAACAACAAAAACTTTACAATTTTAAAAGTACATAAAAGGTAACTTTTGAAAGAAAAAATAAGATTGGACAAAAATCTTTTAAAAATCTAGGATCAAATTAACTTCGATATAGCTACATATATATGGGTACATTAGAATCTTAGAATTTATAATAAGGAAGTATTGAGTTCCTTTCGGTAAAATAAATTGTGTTGCCGTTTTTTTTTTAATTTTTTGGGCAATTGTATTTTATAGCTACTGTTAATTATACTTAAGAAGATTCTAGCTTGTCTAAGAAATTCGTATATTTTATAAAAAGAAAACTCTTAAAAAATTATAAATTGCATTGCTCCTGTAACCATTTTAAATATTAACATTTAAGATAAGATTTTATAATAAATTTACTTTTAATTAAACCATTAATCAGATCTGCTTTCAATTTTATTTAATTGTAAAAAAAAAATCATATGCAACTGTCGCAGCCCCTAATGCAAAAAAAATATATACGTGTGTGCAAAACTCCACTCCTAAATTACAAATATTTGGTTTCCCTTTTTATTTTTCTACTATTTCCGCCTTCAGAGTTTCAAATTTATTACTAAATTACATCAAAACGATTGAATTTATTTATTGTGCGTGCAAAATATATATTATATTAAAATAGTCTACCATCACCCATCTTTTTCTTCCCAAATTTTAAATTGAGTTAAATTCGTTACAATACCATTATTATTTTTTTTTTGTTTTGGGAGTGCTTTGGTTGCAAAAACAGGAACAAAATAGTAATAATACATACATATATATAGAAAATGCCTAAAATAAATCTTTTTCATTGCTTTTATTCTTTTTTCATTTACAAGGCATTTTTAAGAAAATAAAATTAAATACCAATGAAAAAGAAGTTAAAAGTTAGAAAGAGACAAAAAAAAAACAAAAACATATTTTAAAGTAAAAGCTACTAAAAGTTATTAAATGGACTGTTTATAAAATTTTAAAATTAATGGCAAATAAAAAGAAAAAAGGGTTATTATCACTTTTTTTTCAAATATTTTCTTTGATTTAAGAAATACATAATACATACATAATATGTACCTTATACTGTTAAAATGTGGTTTAAGTTGAACAGGAAATTAAAACATTTTATTACCATTTAAAATAAAGGGTTAAAAATCAAAAAAAAAAAAAAACCGGGGGTTCAAAAAAATAAATATACTTTTGATATGAATTAAAGTTTAAATTTTGGCACAGGAAGTGATTATATCAAAGTGTTTACTTCCAGTTGATATATTAAAGACAAGCTATCACTAATTACTTATGATGATATATTATGTACATATTATATTATGTATATATGTACGTATATAAGTACATATAATAAAAAACTTTTACTAATCAACTTTAATTAGCTTGGGATTTCATACATGAATAAGTAATATCATCATTAACCCTTCCTATTTAAACCCTTCAGTAAATCCAAAAAAAAAAAAAAATTTTTTTTGACATTTTTTTGTTATGACATTCCTTTCATAATTTCGAAAAAAAAAAAAAAAAAATAACAAAATTCCTTTCATGACAGCTATTTTACCAGGGCATATGTTGTCTACTCTATTTAATGTGTTAATCATTCACATTTTTTCGTTAATTTTTTTTTCTTTTTTTTTTTCGAACCCATCTGCATAAAAAATTGTTTTAAATCTTTAAACGAAACCGATTTAATTTTTTTGTTTTTTTTTTTTTCCTGTTTCTGTTTCTGTCTCTTTTGTTTTTGTATTTGTTGATTGTTTGTAATCTTCTCAATGTAATCAAAAGAAAGAGACAAAATATAAATGATTTCAACAACTGCCATTTTTATACAAGAACTAAAAAAAAAAGAAAAAAATTGGTAAAAATAAATTTTTGAAATTTAATCTGGGTAATTTGAGAAAATATATGCCATAAATCGCAACATATCAAACCTCAACCTCATACCAACCAAATAAATGAACCAAATGAACATAAATTTATTTGTAACTCAACATCATAACTTTATTATTATTTTTTTTTTTTCTCTGTCTGATATTTTGCCGCTTTTTTTTTTTCAAAAAAAAAAAAAATTAAAAAAAAATTGAGTGCGTGTACATAAACAAGCAAAATAATAACAACTTTAGTGAAAAAACAGCAATAACAAAAGATGAACATGAAAAATACAATAAAAAAAAATTACATTTTAATAAAAAATAAAAATTTAAAAACAAAACATAATAATATTATACAACATTATAATAAAACATGGGTTTTACGCCGTGTAAGCTCAAATATAGTAAACGTGAAAAAAATGAAAGTAAAATAAAAATATACAAGCAGAACGGTTATTAAAAAAATTTAACAAATCAAAGCAATAAAACCGATTCTAATAAAACTTTTATTTAATTTTTTTTATATCTAAAGCTTCTTTGGAAAATGCAGTTTAAATTTGACTTTTTTGCGAGAGCCGGTAGAACACATCAAAAGTCATCTACAACCAACTAAAACAATGCCCTTTTAAAAGTAAAAATTTTAGGATGGAGCTATTTGTAAAATTTGTACAATTTAGTTAAGGATGTGAAAACGTTGATTAGAGAATGGAATTTCAGCAATTTAGGATTATGAAAGATGGGAACATATGCGAAGGCATATGGTTCCATAAATATGACGTACGTATGATAAACAAATTGTTGCATACATTTGTATTATAGAAATTTAAACCTTTTTTTTTTGAAACTCAATATTAGTTTTTCTGCTATTTTTTGCGATAAAATTAATAAGTTAAAACGGAGCAGCTACAATAAATACAATAAATATCGAAAATAAAATATTGGCAGAGCTTTAAAGTTTATGTCCATTCTTCGTACTTCGTGTATCTATTCAAGCAAAAGTTAACATTAACTTACCTTGGTACATACCAAGAAGTTTAGTTACGCAGAGAGTTTAAGCTTAGTTATTTACTGTTAAAACCAGAAAAATTTATAGAGAATATTGGATTACAAATCATTTAAGTGTGGACAAACCCAACTAGCAAAACACCAGCAAAAGAAGAAAAACTTAAAACAATTGTAACACTGAAATTTAAATAAGGATTCTACAATAAATTTAAACTACAGTTTTAAATATCTTGTTACAAGATTTTTTATTTAAATCATTTCATTCTTTCTATTTAAACCATTTTTAAAAATATGTTGCCTGATTTTGGCGTTCACTATTCCTATACGCAAATTGTAACTGTTTAACTTGAAATTGAACTGAAAATGAAAATAACAGCATTTTGAAAATTTATGATATATAATTTTTTTTTTGTTTTGTTTCATTTGCATAAGAGGTTAACAAAAATGTTTAATGTTTTTTTTTATTTTGTTTTTCTTTATAAAAAATTGCCTTATTTTTTTTTTACCTTACACCCCTATTTCCTTCCTACATTGCGATATCAACCCATTTTTTCCAAATATACAAAAGTATATTGTAATAAAAAATAAAAAAAAATATTGATTTATTGTTGGGTAACAGATTTTGATAGTTCATTTTATTGTTGATGCAGTGCAATAAATCAATAAATGAAGAAAAAGAAAAACAGTTTCATAGGGTTTTGTGCAAAAATTATTTTGTCCTATTAGACATTATAAAAAAAAAATAAAATTATATAAAAATAAATCTAATTCAACTAATATGTCAAAATGAGAAATTAACTTCACTATTACTAGAAATATATTACTTCTCTATAATTTATTTGTAAACTTTCTTTCAGCTGACTATACTTAATTATAAAAGTTTTATTGTTGAGGGTCTAGATAAAATAAGTTATATTTGGGATCTAAGTCTGACTTTTTTCGACTGTCTGTAAAAAAGAACATCAATTTTTATAACATTTAAAGGTTGAGTGGTACCGTGGTACAAAACTTACCTATCGAAAAATCGTACAAGTTTTTGCATACTAGATGAAAGAGGAAAGGAGGGACAAACGATCTGTATGGATTCTCAAAAAAACCCCTTTAAAGTTGTATCGAAGATAATATTCATTTATGAAATCAATTTTTCCAAGCATCATATTTTGTCTGTGATGATGATAGCCAGAATTTGAATTCCGTTAATAAATCAAATCTAAAGATAAAAAGAAGGAGCATCGGTGACCTAGTGGGTAAGAGCGTATAAAATACGCTGTAAACAACGAGGGAGTCTGGGTTCGAATCCCCACACCGAGAGAGTCCCCTTTACGACATTTACAGTCACGCCTGAACAGAAAAGGCTATGTATTTTCCTGTACACATTTATGTAGCAGAGAAATGCATAAAAAAAATAAAAAAAGATAAAAACAGCTTTAAAGTTCCTTTAAATTAACAGATATTATTCTAAGGAAAAAAACAGAAATATGTAGGGAAGCTTGATAAACCAATATTTTCGTAATAGAATACTTACAACAGTCTAACTTGATTCTTTATTGATTCTTGATTCTTGATCCTTTATTAATTTTTATAATAACAGTTATATAATAATTTTTAAAAAATATTCAAGTCAATTTTAATATTTTTTATCTAATTTTGTGGTCGACTATAATAACATACTTCTGCCAGAATTATGTTTTTTCATAGGCAGAATTATATTTATTATGTCTCTTAATTATTGACCATAGCTGCTCTATCTAACAAATCCACAGCTATTCCTCTAAAATATATTTTTAAATTTTATAAAAGAAATTTAAACAAAATTAGATTTTTTTTTTATGAGAAAAGAATAACTTTATAAAATATAATTGAATATGAAGTTATGGCATGAAGCCATAAGTAATCAATCAATCAATAAAGGATATTTTTCTTAATTAAATGATTCATTATGATTGATAACTTTGGGTTGAACTATTTAAATATACAAAATCAAAGAAGTTCAGAACAATATTCCCTTTTTAAATACTGTTTTTATTTTATTAAATTTATAATTAGGATTAACAAAAAAATATAAATGAATTAATCTCTAAAATAAAAATTAACTAATTTTCTACATACATTCAACAAAAAAATAATTTACTTGTAAAAGAGCAGGGTGTTCTTAAAAAAAAGAAAAAAATTGAAAAATCTAAAACTTTTTTTCAAAAAATTCAACAAAATCTTGTGATAAAAAATCTTGTTTAAAATTTAAAGAATGTTTATTTTACAGTTTGCTGTAATTCTATGTTGGTTATAAGGTAACAGGAATAACAATATTCATTGCAAAAACTTAATTTTTAAATGTTTAAAACTATATTTGCTATTGAAGGGCAAAATGAAGAGCGCCAAACATGTTTCCGGATTCTTATCCTATCCCCTCCAATTCTAAATTCCTAGCCAATATAATATATTAACAATTAGAGGTTTCACCCGATTATATTGGCTAAAAGGAGATACGTTGAGTTTAGTCAATAAGAATCTGACACAAACTAACGCGGTATTCTGGTTATTTTTGGTAAATTTACACCTCCCTTAAGAAACGAAATCCATTATGTCTCTTCAAATAAACAAGATTCTAATGATCGTGAAAAATGTCAAGAAATTTAACATGCAGGCAGAAAATAATCCAAAAAAAAAAAAAATTTATGAAAATCTTATATGATAATATGAATTTTCCACCACCAAAATAAAATCCAGTAGTTTCACTTTTCTCTTAGCCAAAAAAAAATTGATGACTTGACAAAATTGATGATAAAAAATATTTTTTGAAAGTTTATGAAGCTATTGTTAAATCAATTTTTTCCTTTCCTACCATTTCGATATTTTTTTTAGAAATATTTATTAAAATTTTACATATATTTCAGATACGATTAAAATGCGATATGCTCTGAATTCGTTCATAAAATAGCCATTTTTTATTTGTGCAAAAAATATAATTCATACTAATAAAACACCTATTAATTTGATTGTTTGAACTTTTATTTTATTTTAAAATTCTTTTGGATACAATACAAATATACAAAATATACAAACAGATATACAAACAATAAATTCTTTTTTCCAGAAAATTTATTAAAAGTCAAATCCATAAAAGAATTAAATTATCCTTTCTCTAAAGTGGTAATAAAACACAAAATACCAAAAACAAAAACAACAACTTTTACATCAAAAAAGAGAAATTAAAGGGAGAGTACTTAAAAAATAAATATATATATATATATTATATATGTATGTATACACTCTATAGTCTATACAAAGAAAATAAAGTAAGTACATGCATTACAATTTCAGAAAGTGATTTACAGCACCCATGCTATTGTTAATAAAACTAAAAAAAAAAAAACAAAATAAAAATTGGTTTTTAACTGCGACTCAGAATTATACTTATGAAATCCCTTTTTTCATTATTTTACCAGCTTAAAAACTAAATAAAAGGATTGGAGGAATAAAAAAAAAACAACTAAAAAACACGTTTAAATGTGCAGAAGACAATAAACAAAACACGAAATTAAAAAACTGTTATAATAATGCAAAATTTATTAAGCCAAAAAGTACCGACTTAAAAAAAATTAAAACACTGAAAGAAAATTTTTTAATAATTTTTTAAAAACTAAAGATAATGTAATAACACAGTCGACCAACAAATCAGTAACTACAACAAGTCAGACACTTTGGGTTGTACAAACAATATTTTTAACCAGTTTTAAAACGAAACAAATTTTTTGTTTTCTTTGTTTTCTGTGTAGAGGTTATGTGTAAAAATTCTGAGGACAGAAGATGAAGAGGCGAAAAATTCATAGAAGTAAAAAAAAAGGAGAAGATATTTTTTGTTTTGATTTTTTTTTTTTAATTCAGTGTTTTTTTTTTTTTTTTTTTGTAAATAATTTATGAATATCGCCTTTTAATGCATTATTTAGTCAATGATTTACGATAAGTCTTTGTAATATTTTAATTCATTCGTTTAGGATGCAAATTAATAAAATTAAAAAAAAAAAAAAGAACAAAATAAAAACCAAAAAAAAAAAGACAAAAAATTTATTTAAAAAAATGAATTTTAAGTATATAGGTACGTATAGTTTCTACATCCGTATTAATTAATTTAAATGAGATTAAAATTCTCAATTTTCGTTTATAATAATCTAACATAGTTAGAATCTTTTCAAACCTATCCAAATAATATGAACCTTGCTTATTGCACCACAATTTTTTTTTTTTTTGTTTTATTTTAAGTGGCCAGAGACCGAATCACATCGCGTTGTCAGTGCATAAACTATTAGATTAGACTACAATAGATATTCCTGCTGTAACACCCAGCTGTAAGCATATTTTAAAAGTTAAAATGCAATTTAAATAAAATAATAATAAAATGAGGGAGATGACTATATTCCTCTTTTTTTTTTTTTTAGATAGTACATTCTGAAAAAAATTCTACCTTAGTATTTTATTTTCATTTTCCGTTCAATCCTTCCTATTTAGTTTTAACTAGGTCCATTTTTTTTTTTGTCAACTGAAAAGTCATAATGAACTAAGAATATCTTAAAAAGCAAGATTATTAAAATATTTGAAAAAAATATATTAGATTAGATAGTTATTTAAGAAGTATAAATGATACTACGACCTTTTGATGTAGATCTATTGTACTCTCGCTATTACTACATGTTGTGGATTTTACGACCTCCACTTATAATACTTCTGTCAGGCCAAATGTCTCTAAGAAAGTAAAGAAAAAAGTATTTAAAGTATTTAAAGATAACAACAGTAAACAACCTTAGCATGACTAAATGTCATTTAAAATATGTACTTTATTACGAACATATTTTTAAGGTCAATATCTATAACATAAAAATAAATAGGTTTTTAAAACTAATGTCAAGTAATCAAAAATTTTGAAAAATAAACTTCCAATTTGATTCGATTTTTAATAGTCGAAATTAAATTGCTAACAACGGCTTTTAAACCACTGCTGACTGGTGATCTATGCATTTTAAAATTTTAAAACTTCTTTATGAAAAATACACTAAAGTTAGTAGCCGATTAAAATTACAATTTTTTACCGTTATGGTCTCTATAATTTTTCTGAGAATTTTTTATTACATTTTCTTTACCTCTCATTTTTAGCATGAACTTCAAGTTTCAACGGAAGAAATATTTATATAATAAAATACAGAATTAAGTTTGTTTTCATACTCTTTTCCTGTCTTTTTATTTCTTTCTCTTTCTTTTTATGTGATAAATTGATCCGATCCAATGTAAAAGAAATCTTTTAAGGAAACAATTTATTACTGTCATTATTGAAATTCATACTATTATTGTTGTATAAAATTTTATTGTTGTTGAAGAAAACAAAGCAAATTTTAAAGAGACAAAAAAAAAAAAACAAGAAATTAAATAAAAAAAAATTAATGAAAATATTATTTATGATGCCTTATATTTTTTTTTTCATTTAAATCATATTTTGTTTAGAGAACTTTTATTTTTAAACAAACCAAAACAACAAACTAAAATTTATGAGTTCTTATTAAAAAAGGGATAATTTATTGGCACATGGTATTGAATTTTTAGGGTAGATTGTACCAGTTATTATAATAAATTAAATATTTAAATATTTTTATTAAAAATATATGATTAAAGAGTTTTTTGTTCAATATTTTAGATGGTAAATTCTTTGCAAGAGACAATTTTTCTGTAAAGTATCTCTTAAAATTGGAAAAGTTTTTAATTAAAAATTTAAAATTACCATGCTTTGGCAATACTGTTCGACAAAATTATAAAATTAATAAGCTATTATTAAAAGAAAAATGTTCAAAATATTTTTGTATTCATAGTAACTAGTAAGACAATGTCCAAAAATTATGCAAGATAATTTTCTCAATGTTATAAATTACAAAATGTTCAAAGTTTTTTATATACATACATGCATATCATAATATTTAATCTGTAAATGACAGACATTTAAAACCTTTTACTCAATGATTTACCAACCAACTTTCATTTTTTTCTTTTTAAATGATAAATATTCAGTATAGCCATCTTACAAAATTAATATTTTTCCAAAATTTTCTGATTTTCATTAATAATTTTCCATTTTTATAAAAAACCCATGTAAAGTATATACATATGTATCATATAATATGTATAATCTATACCTATAATATACATATTCAAAAACGACGCTCTTTTATTCCGTTAAATTTTTGTTTTATTTTTCTTTTCGATTAAAAATTTTAAAATATTATTGGTTGTATGGTAGGAGTAGGAATTTCACAATCTAACTGAATATAAAGATCAAAATTTCAGTTTAGTGTTTAGAACAGCGGTAGAGTGTGGGGTTATTAATAGTTGCTTTTTGATTTTGCAAGTTCGATTCAGTTCTGTTTCTTTTTTTTGTTTTTTTTTTTATATTTTAAACGAAATAAATTCTTACATATCATAATATCATCATAATATTTAATCTGTATTAATAGATATTTAAAACCCTTTTACTCAATGATTTACCATCTTAGGCTTCTTATAATATATACATATATTAATAGGTATATATTGAGTTTCCAATACTCAATAAACGAACAACTTCTAAAAACAGGGCAACTTCTAAAAGATAATAATAATCGTGATTTTACAAAAAATATCATTTACAAAGAAATTTTAAATTCATAAAGGCCTTTAATTATTGAAAATTGTATTTTTACATTTTAAATAAAATCATAAAGAAACTATACTGTATATATTGTATTGTAATTGCTAATTAAAACACCTCGAATTTCGAGGGGCGGGCGAATACTAGTGTATCTTTAAATATGTAAATGCTAACATAATTTTAGAAAATTCGGCTAAAACTAAAAAAACTATAACTAAATCAGATGAAAATATAGTTCCTTAAAACAAGCTGTTCTTATAAGAGCTGCAACTTGATTGATTCTACCACATTAAAAGAAATTATTCATGGTAGAACCCTAATTTCTACAAATTTATTTTGCAATTATTTATAATTTTACAATAACTACCTATTCAACTAAATTCAGATATTTTCTTCGAAAATACATTTCCTAAAAGGAAAGTTTCTTATCCTATCTTGGATTGCAAAAGAATAATAATAACATTTTTCTATAAATTATAATGAATAGAATATAAAACCTGGAAGATCACATTGTATTGTATTAGAACCTGCAGTGTTTGCAACTGGTTTGATTTACCATACAAAAAAAAAAAATCATCGAACACTTATGTATATGAATAATACCATTATTTCTGATTTCAAAAGTATTGTTCTTTAATAAAACGACCAGTATAAGCATATAAATAAGTATATCAACATTTTAACTGTAAAACAACAATCCTTAAATTTTAAGTCCTTTTCATTGAAATAAAATAATACCTAACTCATCATCTCTTCCTGACTTAACGAAATTAGATTACCACTTAAATTTTAAAAATAAAGTTCTCAAATTCTTCAATATAAAAAAAAAAATAAATCATTTATAATTTATAAATTCAACTTTTATTTCATTTATAGTCATACTATAAATATTGTAATCCTAGAATAACCAAAAAGACATCAAAATTAAATATGCATATTTAAAAACTAAAAACATACAAATATAACATTAGTACACTACACAACATATTTCAATATCACTATGAATTAGTGTCAACTGTCAAAAATGTAATTGGCAATTTTTTATTTTTTACATTGACAATATAAAAAATAAAAAAAATAATCTAAACACGTCTATATTTTTTTTGTACATGTATTTTACTAAAATGGGGAATAATTTCATTTCATTACATTTTTTTTAGATTTAATTTACTTACTTTATAAAAAATGACAGTTTTATTATTATAATATTTTTTTGTTTATTTTTTTATTATTTTACTGTGTTATTGCTAATGTCGTTACTGTTTTAATGTCAATATTAATTATTACAATATTATAAATCTGATTTGCCATTCAAAATGGAGATCTTTTTATGGAATTAAATATCATTAATATTTATTATTTACTTTTTAAACCCTCAAGTCTCAACCATTCAACCATCTATAAGTAAATATGAAAAAAAAATTTTTTTGTTTACTGCCTTTAACGTTGAAAATTGAGCGCTTAGTTCTCTCATATGTCGAATAAATTGTTGGAAATAAAAATGGTTAAGGACTTTTGTTTTTAATTTTTTTTTGTTTTTTTTTTTTAATATGCTAAACATACCAATTGATATTGAAAGATAATAAAACAAAAATCAAAAAGTAAATAGCTACAGATTTAATAAATTTACCGTTATTGTAGAAGCAGTAGCTTATTTCTATAAATGGTATTATTTCAATAGCTAAACGAAATTTACGGTTAAATGTTATAAAAAGTAAATTTGACAAAAGCAACTTAAGAAGGCTCTTACTCTCCTATATTTCTATAGAAATCAACTGATTACTGTGTCTAGAATTCAACAAAATTAATCTGTAACAAGATTTCAAAACACATGTTATGAATCAAAAAATTATAAAAAGTTCATTGTCAACTTGCTATGGATTGACACTCTTCTATGTATATTATAATCTTTTTATTGCTCGTTCAATCCTGTTTCTATCCTATAATATTCTAACATCCTATTCTCAAAATTATTATATTGAGGGAAATTAAACGAAATTTTAAACGACAGCCAGTTTTATTAAAATAAAAAAGGAGTTTTCTTTTTTTGTTTTTTTAGCTGAAAAAACTGAAAAAACGGATTATTTGCATTATATTTCTTTTAAATTTTTTTTTTTTTTCTTTTTAACTGAGCTCAAAAGGAATTAAATGTCAGTTACTGTCAGTCAGTTAAGTTATTTGAAATGCGTATAAACTGTGTATTATTATAAATTATACATATATTTTTTTTTGTCTCTTTTTAAATATTTAATCAGAATTTAAGCATGTATGAATGTATGTGAGTTTGTAAGTCGTCAATATGACAGTTTATATTATTATATTGTATCAAAAAAAGCTATTTTAAATTTTTCATTATTTTTTTTTTATATTTGAATGGATTACAGACATTTTATGTCGGATAAATGTCATTGTCTGTTTTGAAATGACAGTTTACAACAACAAAAAATAAAAAAAAAAAATAAATTGAAAGATAATTGAAGGAAGAGTACTGATTACTGAGTACTGACTAGTGACTACCGGTATGGGTATCTGTAATTGTTGTTGTATGTTAAGCTATAATGAAATAATTTTCCTCTCCGCTTCTCTTTTTCTTTAATTTTTTCTCTTTTTAAAAGAAAATGATTCTTTTAAAATTTTCATTTCAAGTTTGCCTTATACAAATATTAATATGTTTCTAATTGTGTATGTTTCTATCTGCTAAATAATTTTTTTTAATTTTTAGGATTTTCATTTATAAAATTCTGACGACTAGACATTGCGCTATTCCGTCCTATTTTCACTTTTTACAGTATAAATTTTAATCAAATCCCGAATCCAATTTTAAATTACTCCTTTATTAAAATTGTCTATTTAAGCTGTCATTTTACATTTTGTCTCTTTCTCTTTTTGTAATTTTTGATTTTTAGGGTGTTCATCAAATTTTTTTTTTAAAAAGAGGCTTATAACATGTCCGTTTTTTATGTTTTCTTGAATTTGAAATGAAGCAAAAAAAAAAAAAATTTTTTTAAATTGGTAAAGAATAAAATTTAATTTTTTGAAGACTTCTTTTTCTACACAAAAAAAAATTATGAAAGAATAATCAGAAGAGTCAGATGATGTGTCATTTTTAAATAGTTTATGCAAAACTGAATGAATGGATATATTATGTAGACATGTATCTGTAAAGCTCTGTTATTAAAAAAAAAGGCAAAATTAAATTTAAGAGTGAATGAAAGACTGGGCGAGAAAAATGTACTCTAATGTCTCTAATAAATGTATGTGTATATAGGATTTATTTTAAAATCACTTTAGGGGTGCGTCAAGTCAATCTCTTCTGTTTCATCATTGTGTTATTTTGTTAATACGGTTTTTATGTTTTTGTTTTTTATTTTTATTCAGTTTTTCTGTTCCATTTGCATATGGGCTGGGATTTTAAAAGTTGTTAAGGTGATAATAATTGCTTAATAGTATCGTAATAAGATGTAAATGACAAGAAAATTACCATTGTTTTTTTTGTATTTCATTTTTGTTATGGGTATTTATTTAGTTGTTGGACATGTTGCTGACAGATTTAATATTTAAAAAGAAGAAAATGAATATGTTTAGTGTTAATAATAATAAAGAATTGCTTAGGGTCATTGTTTGTTACAACGTTTAAGGTTTTATTTTTTCGTTTTTGTTTTGTTTTGTTGTTCCTTTCCGAATAATTTTAATCTGGAATATTGTAAAATTACTACAAGGATAAAACGATTGACAGATAGGACTGAAACGTTTCAAATGAATGAAAAGAATGAAATGATTAAAATGTGATAAACAACAACATTGCTATTAATGAGAAAAGTTAGGATTGTAATTTTTTTTTTGCGTTTCCGGAAAAGATCAAATACGTACATATGTATATACAAAATAAGTAGTTGTTATATTGGGTGTAGGATTCATATGTCCTTGCACAAATTTCGGAAAATATGACGATTTTTTACCCGATGAAATATGAAATGGCTAATAAGAAATATTTTTACTTCTATTTACTATTATTTAAATATTATTTTAATTCGATATAAAACGAAACTGAGTCTCCAATAAATGACCATATCACTAATCACTATGTATTTTACTTATTTTTTTTTTTTTAGTTGGTTCTTTGCTTTGGTAGTGTTTGGGTTAAGTATAAATTATATAATGGTGAAATATAGTACAGTAAAAAATTTTTTTCCTGCTAAATTATTAATCACTCCTTAAAGGATCTGATGGAAAACAGCATCCCAATGTTTAATAAACTTTTATTACATCTCAATGTTTAGTAAACTTTTATAACGCTCACATAAAAAATGTATTAGAACATGCTTTAGGGTGCACTTAAATATTTAAAAGAAAAAACTTATAATCTTTTAATGTAACTAATCATTTATATTATTTATTTATTTATACATTTATCGGCTAATCTTATTTTTTCTTCCAATTCAACAAATATTAATGTCATTACAGGAAAATGTTATTCAGATACTCAATTTTTTTAATTGAAATTCTTATTTTACTCTCACTCTTACAATATTTTTATCACCATATGAACGACTTTATAATGAGATACTTACATAAAAGGATTTGAAGTGAGACTTTGTTTAGAAGTGTTTATTTATATCGAGATTTTTTAAAATAGAAAGTACTAATCTATTTAAAATACTTTTGGCATTTTAATCAAAACTATTTTTCAGACTTAAAAAATCACAATTTATATTATACGAAAATTATTTATTTATTTATTTAAATTATATATGTATAATAACCAATACAATTAATTACTATAATATTTCTTATAGCACCAAGTCCTTCTGCTATATCGTATATATACGAAAGTTTTAAATTTATATTATATTAAAATGTAAAAGATATAAAAAAAAGAAACAGAAAGCTAAAATTGCTGAAAACTGAAAAATATCAATTTTTATTATTAAAATAATATTGTATTGCTCTGTCACCATATTGTCACTTAATCAAAAAATATGTCACTTAATTATATAACGAAATTAAAATGTTTTTGGAAAATTTAAAAACATTTTTATGATCCAGAAAAAAAAACAAAAACAAACATTTAACTTCTTAATAAAAATTATTTTCAATTTAAAACGATTTTAAAATTTTAATTTATCTTCCTTTTAAATATTTAAATGAATTATAGTTGCTATAAATCACTGTGATAATGTCTTAATTTTTTAACTTTAAACAAAAAAAAAAAACAAAACAAGACTTCGATTTAAATAAAGGTTTGGCTTCAAAAAACAAAAAATATATTTTAACTCGTCAATTTGGAGCCTTTACTTTAATATTCTTATTAAAAAGACAAAATAATAAAATTTAAACAACCCAAACAAGCCTGTATTAATACCATTATCAGCTTATATTTTTTTTTAAGACGTTTTTCTCATAAAGTTTTAAGTGCCGCATAAAAATTATTTGTTTTATTTAAAGGAATAGAAAAAAATAAAAAAAACAATTAAGAATTCACTAAAAATTTAAGATTTCATCAATTCGATTCTATAAAATTCAACAAAAAGAAAAAAAAGAAAAAAAAACTTTAAATCACTAAATTTTTTAACCATAAAAAATTAATGTGTTGATATCAAACGCTGGTGTCTTAATGAAGCTTTTTATATTATTTTCCTGATGAATTCCAAAAAGCAAAAAAAAAAACAAAAATTAATAAAGAAATCATTACTAACCACCAATGGTGTGTGCGCTTTAAAAACTTCTTTTTAAGAATTTTTATATGGTCAAATAAATGACACATTTAAAAACTATTAATTTAAAAGTGATTTTAGTGATAATAAAAAAAAAATTTTTTTTGAGTTGTGAATTTTTTTATTGTGAATTTTATTAGCTATTAATAAATTTAAAAGAAAAAAAAAAAAAAAGTACTTAAATAAGAAAAAACGATTAAAAATCTGTTCTTTTATAATTTATTTATTAATCGTTTTTTTTTTTTCGTAGATATTTTTTTTTTTTTTGTCTTAAAAATTGCCTTTTAAAGTAGAGTTTCTTTTTTTAAAATTTGAAATTTTCAAATGCTGAATAACATAATATAATTTAAAAATAAAAACTTAATTTAAAGGGGTCACTAAATCATAAATTTTAATCCAGATACAATCCCTATATTTTAATGGAATTTAAAAATCCAACTTTATTCTGATTTCTCAACTGTTAGAAAGTTCAGAAAAAATAAAAGGTTTAATATATGTATGTAGGTAATACTAATTAATATATACATATTTTTGAATTTTTTGGTTTATTTGACCAAAAAAGGACATAAAGGAGTTTATAAATATTTTTAAATATTATATTTTGGATTTATGGCCTCTCATTAAAAAAAAAAAAAAATGAATAGGAGCATTAATTGATTGGTGATAACATTAAAAAAAATTTAGTTCAGATTCCCCAAAAGAAAGGGCAAACATTAGTATAAACATTAGTATATATACAATTAGTATATGGAATATATCTGTATAAATGAAAATTAAAATAAATGAAAGGTTCTTAAGATGAAAGTTAAAAAAATAGGTAACAAAAAAGAAAAAAATAATAATCATTTATTTTGAACAGTTCTTTCGGAGTATTTAAGCTGTAAGAACTGATTAATGTTATGCAATGCTATGGAAAAATTTAAAATAATACAACTATTATCAAAACTATAGAAAACTAAATTTAAGCAGAGTTTCAGAAAAGTTCTAAAATTCAAATAAATTGATGACTACTGAAAAACCTATTATATTATGGGACAATGGGTTAAACTAAATGTAATTTTATTCTAACTTATTTTCCTTAAGGAAAGCTTGCCACAACATTGCTCTAACTTATAGCTATGCTACTAATTATTTTAGGTTATAAGAAAAAGTTCAAGAATTATTATTTCCTAAAAAGTTACGGGACCTTTTTGAAAAACTGTTAGGGTTAGAGTATAAATTTATTAACAAAATACAGATGTAAGGTAATTTTGAAAAAAACTAATTCTGTTTTCTGTTTTCTGATCTTCTGTACCTAAGTCTTATCAAATACTTCAAATTGTTTTAGCTGCGGTTTCTTCTTTTTTAAGTATCATATCAGTTATCGAATGTTGATTATCATATTGTCAATCTGAAGTTTATTCAATGCTGCTTTGAATAAAGATTTTGTTGGAGCATTGAACTACCTTCTGAAATTGCTAAGCCATGATATTCTTCTTCTTCTTTCCCCTCTCCATCCTTGAATTTTGTCTTCAAGAATTAGATGTAGAAGGTTATATTTTTCTGAATCCTATCATTTATCGAATCATAGTATCATAACATAAGCAAAAAAGTAGATGAGTTTCTTCGTTTTATCATTTTTATAAATTCTCTTCATTTTCTCATTCTTCTCGACACTTCTCCAATCGTAATTCCATCGACCCAGTTAATATTCTTCTATATAATCATAGCTCAAGAACTTCAAATTGGCTAAGAGAGGCTTTTGTTACGCTCTATTCTTTTACGCCATAATATAGCATCTTATCATTCGCAATCTTAACTGCTGTCTTAAATTGTTTAATTGTTGCTGCATATTAAAAAAGATAGTCCTAGCAACAATTCTGCATTTCATGTTCCGCAATTGATCCCATTTTTTATTTAAGCTGAAGCCCAAGTTTGTTATTTTGTTAACTCTTTCTATAAATACTTAAGTCTTTTTAATTATCATTTTATAAAGAAGAAAAACTATTATGAAATTATTATTATTATTCAATATTAACTAGGAAATACTGGGTATAATTAATTAGAATAAGATGAAAAAGGGATTCGTTCAACGTTCAAGAGAAACAGTTTCATTCCCTTTAATTAATTACATTTCTGTCTCAGAAATGTATTTAATAAATTCTTGAAAATAAAATTCATTTTTGTTGGTTTTTCTAAAGCTGGATTAAAAATTTAACTTGCAACATTCATTCAATCAAAAACTGCAATAAAAATGAATATTTCAATTTTTTAAAACTTTAACGCAATATAAGCATAAAAAAGAAAAATAATAATTTCAATGTAAATACAGTTAATATTTTCCCTGAGATGGGCCTAACATGTTTTTGAGTTCATATAAAGACAATGTTTTTTTTTGACATTTTTTATTGTACATTACATTACACAGAGAATCAACATTCAACATTTCCATTTCGTACAACAAACCAACGAAAAAAAAAAAAATTAACAATGTGTTATAAGTTTTGTATTTGCCCTAAAAAAGAATTTACAACTCGAATAGTTCAACAAATTGATTTTCAATGCTTTCTTTAGTCTTCACAATTGTTAATAATTTTCTATTTACTATTTTATAGTTTTCATTACTTTTACGTCATTTCTTTTGAATTTTTTTTTTCAATTCTCTTTTATTGTTATTAACATCTCATTTTCTATCCATTTTAATTCAATGGCATGTACTTCTGTCATATTAAACGTACGAACAATAAAATATTTGACACATCATATTATAAAATTGGTTTGGTTGGGTTTTTATGTTATTTTACAAGAGACAGGGATCAACATAAATAACAAAAAAAAAAAAAAATAATAATAAAGTTTTACCCACCACCAACCATCACCATATTTTTAACGAACCATCCTTTTATAGCTGATGTACCTATAAGGAAAAAAAGAAAAAAAAACTCAAATGGTAATTTGAAATGCCATCTCAAGATATATCTAAAGATTTAAAAACTATAAATATATTTAATCAAAGAGATCACATACTAAGATAGTTTCATACCGTTTTAGATAAGACTGTAATACAGCCCTATTTATTCTATGTTAATTTTGTTGTAATCATTGTTGTTTTTTTCAATTGTTCAGAATTGAAAATTATTGGTTTTGTTATGGATAACAAAAAAATGTCTACCAAAAAGTTGCGTCAGTTTTTTGTACAAATGCTTAATAGACTTTATTTATATACAAATTTTTGATATTCCGTTCAATGAAGGGAACTGGAATACAAAGAAATCAAATTCGAAGGAAGGCAAATCCTAAATAAAAACAACTATTTCCTTAATCCATTTTTTATGTTATCTATTCCTTTCCATCATAAAAACTTTAAGATTTCTTCTTTCGTATAAGCAAATTGGATAATAACAGGTGCTATGAGACCAATCGATGAAGAAATGGATTAAGAGTATTTTTCATTCCTTATAATTTATAATTTATACACTATTTGTATTGTAAGTAATCGTCGTACTGGTTGCAATTTCCAGGTTACACCGATTAAGGACACGTAATTATTGTTACGACTCTAGGAATCTTTATACGAGTACATAACAGTAGTGTTTTTTCTTTCTTTCTTTAATCAATTTTATTTTCATTACTATTTTGATTTTCCGAAGGGTCTTGCAAAATTTATTTTAAATCGAAGAATTCCTTGTAAATACATATACTTACCCTTTTGCTAGAATCGAGTTCAAAAATTGGTTGACAACGACAAAACATTTGAATTATTTTATAAATGCAGCAGTATGTATATCGTAAGTTGAATGAAAATTTTTAATATAATACCGATAGACCTAAGGCATAAAACTCATGAAATATCATATGGTTCATGTTAAGTTAATGGACACTTTATTTATTTTTTTCTGTTTCTTTTAATTTTTTTTTGTCGTTGTTAGCACTGGATGTATTATAATGTTCTTGTCACCTGCTACCCGCTGTGATACTGACATTTGAAAAGAAGAAGCAGAAGAACAGGAAAATATTTTGTTGGAAATATAATAGGAGGTAACTGATCACTGTTAAAATAAAATTCCAAAAGGAAAAAGAAAAAACTAAAAAAGAAAAAAAAAAGAAAATAATTTATGACAATGGTGATGAAGTCACCAATATTTCTTTAAAAACTAATACACCATTCAGATAAATGCAAAACGGTATGAGGTCTTGTTAAAATTTAGTTAAATTTTGAATTTAATTTAAACGTTTGTTTATTAGTTTTTTTAATTTTTTCCTTATTTACATGCTAATATTCTAATGTTAAGTTAGATATTTTTTTTACATACTTATATAACCTGTCTCTTATACACTTGTTTACATAATATATTATAGTTTGGGTCTAAATGTCATTCTCAATATCTTCTTTTTTTTTAAATATTTTTATTTTAATGCAGGCATAATAATTAAGGTTAATTTTCTACTGGCTATCCATTTTAAAATTGTTATTTACTGGTTGTTGTTGATTCAATTTCAATTAATGGACAAGTTGAAATGACAGAAAAGCAGCGGCAACTGTCGGTGGTAAGCAATTTGGAACTCACATGTAACAACATACCTTTTTGGTTATATTATATTTATTTCATGATACATTAATCGAGTATTAAATGACACACGCATTTAAGAAAATTTTGTTGTCTTCATATATTGTGTCTTGGACATCTTTAAATGGAATTATTTTCCTTTTTTTTTCGTTTTTGTTTTTCTTTATTTGATTGTTTTTGAAAGGAGAAAAGAATAATCCAAGAAAAGAGGACAAGAAACGATTTGACACCATATTAGGTTTTGACTTAAACGATCTCCTCCTGTGACGTCGCATATGATACAGATAGTTTTTTTTATTCTTTTGTCTGGATTTTGAAATAAAGAAATAAAAAAACTATTTAATTTATACCGACAAGGCATTATGAAATCGATTAGAATTCAATTGAATAAAATATTTTTGTTGAAATTTCATTAAATAAAATTATATACTAGAATATATAAAAGTTAGACTATATCAATTTCAGTGTTTAACGCCTAAAAATTATACAAATTATACGCCAGAATTAGTTAAAACAGGAAGAGTTCGAATGAGTCGTGGTATAAAAACTCATAATAACCCAATGCCGTCAATTAATAAAGATTTTAATATCCAAAAATATTTAATTTATATATACCTACTGTTTAAGATGGGATCCGTACTAAATTCTCTGCTTATTAATTCTCTCCTTTTAAAATTCTTTTAGGCAAAATCCTACTTTTTCAAAATCCGACTTTCCAAAATCCGCTTTTTTTTGAAAAATCATAAGAAATCCTATTTTTTTTTTTGAACATTAAAATGGCTTTATAAGTTCGAACGTCATAAGTTCGAAAAAAAACAACATAAGCTCGACATATTAAAAATTTTCTGTCGAACTTATTACGTGTCATAAGTTCGAATAGATTATTAATATTGAAATGTTTCACTTAAGCCTTCTGGAAAGGAGTTATATCCCCTTTTCCAGAAGGCTTACACTAAAATATTTTGAAAGTAGGATTTTGGAAAAGTAGGATTGGGGAAAAGAGAATTTTGGCAAAACAGGATTTTTTAAAACAGGATTACATCATAGACTCGTTTAAGATCTTTTTCTTAAACCTAAAATGCTTAAAAAAATTAAACCAAGAAACAGCAATGAGACAGTGAGAGAGCAATATTTAGACAAGTGAGACAGCAATATTTAGAATATTTAGATAGTACAGACTGTTAATTTTTATAGTTTCTGCAGACCCCATTTAGACCGTCATTTGACCAAAATAAACCTTATTGAAAATCTATTGAAGTTAATAAATTATTTGATACCACGAAATAGAGATTATGGAAAGAAAGAAAGAGGCCGAATTAGAAGCACTTAAAAAATTTCCTACTATTTTTATATTAAAGCTTCAGTTTCTTAAATAAATTACTTTATGATCATAGGTATCCTCAATGCGGAAATACTGCACAATGATTTACATCAATACTCTTTTCTTTTACTACAAATACATAATGGAACAAAAATCCAAGATGACTGAAAGGTGCAATTTTGAGTCCCCCTTAAAAATAAACGTAAATTTGATCTATAACTGTTATAGCTTACAATTTAAAGTTTAGATCCAACACTCTTTCAAATGAATAATAAACATATTTTATTTAATCAAATTTGAAAAAAAAAATTTAAGTCTTTTTAAAATAACTTCGATTAGAAAGGATATTGTTTTTGTAAAACTAATGTTATAAATAAAGTTTCTCTAAATCCAAAATAACTTCCAAATTTATACCTTCAATTTGTAAACAGCTACAAATTAATAACAGAAGAAGAATTAGCAATTTGTTGCCGAAACATTGAAATGATTCTGTATACATAATATAAGTATGTATCGAATATTGCGTTCAAATAAATCAAAGAGACATCAGAAACACAAAAAAAAAACTTATTTGACACATGACAATTTAATTATGTATTTCATTTTTTATTTTTGTATAGTTTAAAATGGGTTCAAAATACAAATGAATTTAAAAAGAAAAGGAGGTACAAATTATGGGAGAAAAAAAACAACCAACAAATTACTTTAGGTAAATCATGGAACATAGTCCAAAAAAAAAAAAAAAAAAAAAGAAAAGTAAAACAAATATAGACCACTACTGTGCCCCATCTAATTAACAATATTGAGAGGAAATCTTTCTTTTAAGTTTTTAAAATATAAATTAAGTTTATTTGTTTGTTTATTTATTTATTTTTTTTTTTTTCAATGAAATTCAAACGTTCAATATTGTTGATGGGACGGGATGGGTTCAATAATCATCACTCATTATAAGCCACATAATATAGAAAAAAAATTAAAAAAATCTAAGCATATTTTAAACATGCTATTTTATACTTTGAAAAAAAAACAAAAAAAAAAGAAAACAGGAGGGTGAATAATATGTTAGAAACGTCTTTAATGTTGTAATAAATAATTCTTTCTCTTCTTATTGTGGTCATTATTTATGATTTGTGATTAATTTTTAAATTCTCAACAGGCTGTGCTAACTGCTGTGCTCATGCGAATCCTAATATTTTTTTTTTTATTTCTAATATTTTTCTTTTTTATTTTTTTTTTTTTTTATTTCTAATTTTGTTGATTTTAACGTGCTTAATTTTTTATGTTTTTTTTTTTTTTTTGTATTTTGTTTTAACTTCAGGGGTCTGATTGGAAATTAATAGCGGCAGGGGTTCTAATGTCTTTCATGAAAATTAAAATTAATTACGATACTTTTATATTATGGTAAAGGCATTTAAGTATATTATTATTATATACATATATATTATACATAGTATTATTATATTACATATTATATAAAAATGTGATAATTTTGTTTTTTAGTGGCACATTATGTACACATATTGTATATATATATATATATATATACTGTTAGCGCGTAGTAATAGATTATTAGACAAGTAATTAATTTTATATTTCATTTTGACTTTTATTAGGCTGTACTTCAGTCATTCAGTATAAAACATTCTCAAAAGTGAATTCATTGGAATTTTTAAATATGTTTTAAAATGTGAAGATTTTATTTTTTTATATGATATATGTACATATGTACAGTTTTTCTTTTTTAATTTGAGATTTGCAATTTTTTAAGAAAAAATCTTTACTTCTTCACCTTCAGATGACTTCAATGCCTATAGATTATTAAAAAAATGTTTAAACTTAAATTATTTCAGAAGTGAAAAATTGCTTTTTTTCTAAATCAATTTTTAACTAGTTTCGACTTAGGTTTCGACTTACTCATAATAAATACAAGTACATTATTATTCAAACAGTTTACATTTAATAAATGAATTTGTAGAACTTGTATGATTTAGAGCATTAACAAGTTGTTACATTATGATATTATTTAATTTTCAATAAATTTAATTGAATATGAGGTTAAGGAGTATATTTTTACCTATAATTAAAAGTTTTCGAACATATCTTTTAAAAACATCGTATCAAAAGATTTTATGAAAACTTCAAATTAAGAGAACTCAAAAAAAGGATTAAATAGTACAATACTATTAAAGTATTGCTATTTCTATAAAAATGCTTCAAGTCATGAAGATTTAATACGTTTGCAATGATTCCTTTTTGAAAATCTTTTAGCTGTTGTTATCACATTTATGATGACTGGATATTATAATATTGTCCCTAAGTTCCAAGGTATTCAAACTATATATTTCTTTTGAATTTTTTACTCCGAAATAACAATCTTATAGGTTTAAGGTAAAACACAATACATTTAAAAAGTACACAAAATAAAAAACTTTAAAAAGATACACACAGTAATGCTTATAAGGGCTTACAAATTAAAGATTCGAGGAACAAAAATTCAATGCAATACTTGTAATATAAGCAACTGTTATTTTAGTTACGATAAAAAAATTCACCTATATAAAGAGCAGTATTAAGAGGTATGTGTGATTCGTTTAGACTTTGACAATTACTTTGTTTTTGTTTTATGTTGTTTTTTTTTTTCAATATTTTTAAGAAAATTTATTGAGTTGTTATTAGCGTCTTTGGTATAAAACATTTTGTTTTTTGTTTTTTTTTTTGAATAAATTGTTAACGCACTGTTTGATGGTGATGTTAAAATTGTCTGATGTAGGTTTTTCTTCTTATATTCTATTTATAATGTATGTATATTCAAATAGTTTTTGTAGTTGTTGTTATTGTGGTCACAACATGAATTCAAGTAATTAAGGAATTCTTGTATTTTGTTAATTTGATGTTATGATAAGATTTTTGTATTTAATTTCTATTACTATAATGTTCATAGATTTGCTGTTTTCATTAACAATTTTTTAGTTTGTTTGTTATTTTTCTTTTTAATTTTATGGTTTTAAGTAGAGATAAAATTAATAAATTATTTTAAGTTATTTTTTTTTTTTATTTTTTTTTTATTTTTATGAAATCTGAGAAGCTATGAATTATATTACAAAGTTGTCACATTCCTTTGCAGACATAATATTAAAATTATATACAGTTTTGGACATCAATAATGTATAAATAAAATATTTTATTCAACTGAAGAAATGTATTTAAAAAACATTTAATTCAATTAAATTTTAGACATTTTAAACAATGTTAAACCAATTTTAAAAATTTATTGGAATACTAGTTTTTTTACTTCATAAGTTGCAGCATCGATTTGTATATTCTGGCAAGAATCTTTAAAATTAGATTTCTAAGACGTCTTGGACTTGTAGCATTAAAATGTTGTTGTTGATTTCAAACTCGATAATCTGTAACTAAAGCATTTTCTGCCTCAGAAAAATTTCAACTGTTAACATAATCATAAGAAATTATATATATTTTATTTCAGCAGTAGAGAAATCAGAATTTTTCGGAACTTATAAAAATAACTTATTAATAATTTTTGGAATTATGATATTCCTTTTCAATTCTATATTTTATCGCAGGTTCCATCCGTTCTTAATTTATACCGTAAAATATTTTCTTTAAAACGAAAAATCAATTCTTTAAAACTAATGTGCATAGTAGGTCTTACGTTATATCATCTGATCAGAATAAACTTGTTTAGATTTATAACTTTCTATATCAACAATTGAAAGCTAAGCAGCAAACATTATCCCGGTAAAATTATGTTTTTATTATATTTTATTATATTTTATATATATAATTTTATGATGGCTGTTTTATGACTACAATAATTCTATAAATAAAAATTCTGTAGATTTACAACTCAATTTTCGATTTTATATGTATTTGTTTGACCTACACATACACTGAAACTAAGCTTTTTATGATAATTAAGTAACTTTAAGTGAAGAAATATAGTTTTATTTTAAAGCCTAGTACTTTTAATGAAATTCAGAAAATTTGAATTGAGCATTTATACAAAAAAAACTATCGACTTTAAATCATAGATTACGCGTTAAATTGTTTTGCAATTTTGTCGAAAAAAAATTCAATAAAAATGATGAACTTCTGATTGGGATAGTTTTGATAGAACTTCCGATTGGTGACAGAATCAATAAGGGTATTTAATTTAAATATCATTTTTCGAAAATATTGATATAAAATTGAAATCACTATCAAAAATGATCATAGAACATTTCTTTAAAGTTTTCATACATAAAGTTTTCTAAGCGGCTAAAGAGATAAATCACTCTAAATAAAGCAAATAGAAAAAACACCTCACGCATTTGCTTAACATTTTTAATGGATTTTATACTCTAAACGACATCTCTCTTTATTTAAGTAATTTGAATTTTGTATCAACATTTCGGAAAACCGGTATTGAACCATTAATGAAACCACCGCCAAAAATTAGAATAAAATCGGACAGATAAGCTAATCCAGAGAATAGTAAATAGTTCTTTTTATGGGCCTTAATTTGAAATGTGCATTCTGTTTTTGTAAAGTACATTTATTCTAAAATTAACATTCGATAATATAAAACATTAATAAACTAATTTATCCCACATTATCTTATCTGAATAGTTTAATTAAATTACAAGAGTATATAAATACAATACAATCATTTTCATTATTTTTTAATTTTTCGTTTTCTTCATGTTTTTTTTTATTTTCGCGGTAATTTTATGTATAATACACGCGGTAATTCACTATTATATATGTATATACAATTTGAATTGAATAATTTCTTTTTGTTTTATAATTCGCTTTTTGATTTATTGATTCTAAGATTTTAATTTAATGGTTAACTCCTTTTTGCAAATTACTATAAAAATTTTTTTTAATCTTGTACGGAAAAAAAGTAACTAAAAAAAAAAGTGTGCAAATAACAAGAGATGAATAGATTACAATTAAATTATTATTCATTCGAAAATGAATATGCCTTTACAAAAAAAAAAACAAATTTATCAATCCCATTCCCATGCAACAAAAAATTAACACTGTCAAATCTATTTCAGGCTCCTACCTGTACTATATTGTGTTATAGTGTTATAGACTTAACGAGAATTTTATCGCTTTAATGAGAACTTGAGCTTTAAAGAGAACTGCTAAAGTTTATAAATGTTGGACATATAATTTTTCGGTTATTAAATAAAATAAAAACCAATTTTAGTCAGTAATTTTTTTTTTCACCTTTTAAAAATGGAGAGTAACGTAGAAGATTTGAAGGTACATTTAATCTAAAAAAAAAACACAAAGATATAAATATATTGTCAGCCTTATAAATTGCAATGAAAATTTTATAAATTAGATATTGTTTGTTCGATAATTTTAAATAATATTTAAACAACTTCCCAAAGGTATAGAAATAAATCTAATATGGTGTACTTAATTATACTTTAACTATTAAATTTGAGACCGAATTTGAGACCGTAACTGAAGATCACTTTACTTATTTTTTCGATAAAACCGTACCAAATCTTCATTTTTGTCATCTTTACGTATATAAATAAAATAAATTAGTCATTTACATTTATATATACATTTATATTATTAAGCTATAAGTAGAGTTAGTCATTCAAAGAATCGTCATTGGACGAGGGAAAATCATGTTATATAAAATTGAGCTATCATTCACTTTTTGAATTGTCTTAATAATCCCGTGCTACGAATTTTATAAATATTAAGTAGGACAATCCGACCGACGACACAGTGCTAAAATAGCCGGCCTTCCAATTCAAAAGGTTTTGTAAATCAAACCCCGGTCGGCACATATCCAAATGTACAGCATACCATTACTAAATTAATAATAGTTGGTGACTCACATATATAACTAAGACAGACTTTATAAAATATAAGAATAATTATATGTTGATTCAAAATCCGTACAAAATAAAGATATAAATATTAAGTTAGAATAGTAGGAATATAGAGGAACTTTTAAGATATACAGAATTTATTCATAGAATTTATCTAGGGAATCGTCCACTTAATGTTTGCTTTGATTTGAGCCGAATGTCAAACGAATGTCAAACAGTGTTAATCGCATTTTTAAAAAAACTATATATGAACATGTTTTATTTTAACCAAAATTCCGACCTCTCGGGTAAAAGGTTTATAAAAAAATATGATAGGAATCACTTTTAAGCAAACATACAGAATAAATTAATTTTAAATATTCGTCTTAAATCATAAATTTACGGAAATTGTTATACAGAATACACAATACAAAAAAAACTTTTATATCTGTTTTTTTCTTCTGTCTGTTTTATTATTAAATCCAATCAATTTAGTTAACATCTTAATAAAAGTTTATAACTTTACAACAATATATTACAAAGTGGTACAGAATATCAAATACCTTTAAGAAATAACAAAATAAATGAATGTACGTTTAGTTTTATTTCATTTTTTTCTTTTCTTTTTTTTTTTAATTTTCCTTGTAAAACCTTGGCAAAACAATTTATTATAACTTGATATTATATGGCAATATAAGGTAAGCAGCAACAAAATGCCTGAATTGGTTATACATATTATAAATATTAACTATGCAACACAAAACAGACATATAACACAGTTTCTTATTAGACAACAAAAAATACATTTTTTAGCACATTTCCAAAAAAATTTTGAAAAAATGTGCTTATTAGTTTCACTCTGTCCGTCCGTCCGTCCGTCCGTCCGTCCGTCCGTCCGTCCGTCCGTCCGTCTGTTTACAAAACTTCTACACCGTTAAAGATAGAGAAAAAAAATTTTAACCATAGGTAGGTCTCATAAAAAAAATAATTTTGTGGAACAACTTTTTCATGTAGCCCCCCTCATTACGGAGCTACACCCCCTCAAACTTTGAAAAAGCCCTATTTTTAAATGCATATATTTTATGTTCTGCTTAAGATTTTTTCAATCTGAAAACGTCATTCGACAGGTATTTCTTTTATCTTTGTAAATTAATATGAAAATTATACAATTTTTTTAAATTTAGTATTTAAATTTACCGTTATGTGAAAAGCAAATTTTGCATGATTTTTCTACTTTCATAACTCCGGCACGCTTCTAGATAGAAGCTTGAAATTTTGAGACAAGAAAGAACTTTTAGAATTAGTATAAGTTTGCTCAGAAAATTTTTTCGGACCACCCCCTGTTTATGAGCTATTAGGGCTTAAAAATAGAAAATTTGATATTTTTAAACACCTGTAACTTAGGAACCTGCACACATTTTACTTCTGCAAGATGTAAAAATTAAAGCTACAATAATATATTTTTACGTGTGTGAAAGGTTTATTTTAGTTGTAAAGGGTTCCAAAGTTGCAGCTTTTCAAAATTGTTAAAAAGCCCCATTTTCAGATGTATATATCTCGGGCTCTGCGTAATAGTTTTGCAATCTAAAACCGGCAGAAGATCGAAAATTTTATTATCTATATAAAACAATATCAAAATTATGTAATATTTTGTAATTTACGATTTAAATTTACCGTTATGTGAAAACCACATTTTGCATGAAATTTCTTTTTTCATAACTCCGGCACCCCTTTAGATAGGAACCTGAAATTTTGAGACAAGAAAGAACTTTTAGAATTAGTATAAGTTTCCTCAGAAAATTTTTTGGTAACGCCCCCTCTTTAAGAGTTATTACGCCTCAAAAATTTAAAATTTGCTATTTTTAGACACCTGTAACTTAGGCACCTGTAAAAATTTTTCTTCGGCAACACATGAAAATTAAAGCTACAATAATATATTTTTACGTGTGTGAAAGGTTTATTTTAGTTGTAAAGGGTTCCAAAGCTGCAGCTCTTCAAAATTGTAAAAAAGCCCCATTTTCAGATGTATATATCTCGGGCTTTGCGTAATAGTTTTGCAATCTAAAACCGCCAGAAGATCGAAAATTTTATTATCTATATAAAACAATATCAAAATTATGTAATATTTTGTAATTTACTATTTAAATTTACCGTTATGTGAAAACCACATTTTGCATGAAATTTCTTTTTTCATAACTCCGGCACCCCTTTAGATAGGAACCTGAAATTTTGAGACAAGAAAGAACTTTTAGAATTAGTATAAGTTTCCTCAGAAAATTTTTTGGTAGCGCCCCCTCTTTAAGAGTTAGTACGCCTCAAAAATTGAAAATTTGCTATTTTTAGACACCTGTAACTTAGGCACCTGTAAAAATTTTTCTTCGGCAAGACATAAAAATTAAAGCTTCAATAATATATTTTTACGTGTGTTAACAGCTTTTCTTAGTTATATAGGATTCCGGACTTACGGCCCCTCAAAATCTCAAAAATGTCCTATTTTCACGTTTTTTCTTATTACATGAAATTTTCAAATTTTTGTGTAAGTTACACTTCTAAACAGTTTGTATTGAGTTTTGGAAATGTGCGCTTTTAAAAACCGTTGGTTTACATTCTACCTTGTTTTTTTTAATTTTTAAAAGTTACCAACAAACAACAATTTATGGCAACATTTTACATGTATACAATCTAAACCTTACCAATAATGGTTAATATTTACAAGAGTTACTAATGATTTTTGTTTTTTTTTTATCATATTTTGCCAACGTTAGTATAATGATTATAATATAAAATAGTGTTGATGATAATAATGATTCTGATAAAGATGATGGTTATTATGACCGATTCCGCGATGGTCAAAAAGGTCGTATTTTACTTTACAAGAAAATGCTTATTGTTTAAAATTTAAAAAAAAAAATTAAATTTTGCTTCAATAAAAGTTATATAAATAATTATGATATTGTTATTGAGTTTTTTTCTTTGAAATTTATTTTTTTTTTCTTAATATTTTGCGCAAACATTGAAAAATGATACCGTATTAGTTATTATCTTAAATATCATAAGATTTTATATATACTCATTTACAGGGTATATTAAAATATTTCGACTTTCTCTTTTTAATATAGTAAAAGTGTTATAACACTTAAGGTATAATAATTATAACAATTAATTTGCTACATATTATAAGCAAATAAGCTTCATTTCCAGCAGCCTAATCCTTAAAATCAAACTAAAGATTTGTAGTTAATACTCTACCCACAGAAATAATGTGTAGTTCGTCTGGTTAATTTTCAATATTTTTTCACCAATCGTCTTAACAAAGTTCAAACTTCGACTTGAAGATTGAATTAAAAAAAAGATAAGTTGTCAAAGAAGGACAAACAGGTCGACATACGAAACAAGTATTAAGCCAACTCGAAAATCTATGTTAAATTCTCCTAAACTCCTAATTTTTGAAGTCTTTAAAAATTTCCGGCCTAAAATAAACAGAAAGAATTGACCAATCATTATTGAGAAAAATTAATTTCGGCATAATTAAAAATGTTTGAAGAAGAACAGGAAGCAGAAAGTAAAAATGATTAAGCTATGTTGTAAGAATTATTCGGCAACTCCCATTTATGTGTAAGATTTTTACTTACTAAATCCAAATTCTATAACACAGAGTAGAGTTATATATATTCTAGCTAACTACTCAGAAAGTACAATAATTACTATATTTGGGAGGAAGAAAATTTTTTAGTTAGAAAGGTGATATTATTCAGAAAGATAGTCTGAAAAAGATTGAACTTCTTCTGATTTATCCTGAAAAGGTATAAAAAGCTATTTTTATGATTGGAAAATAAAATTATAGTAAAATATTTCTCAATTCTTGCAATTTAAAACATAATTTAATTTAACACAGTGTGGACAACAAAACACAACTTTAAATGATGAATGAAATGAGGAGTAGGTATATATTAAATTAATCTAAGTAATGATCATTTACTATTAAACAATCCAATATTTGTGTCATGAGTAGATTTTAAAGAATATAATTAAGAAAATATAGCAAACCAAAGGATTTTTATGACAATCATTAAGGAAAACTATAAAAAAAACATATCATTTTTTATGGTAAAACCATTATATCGTACATACAGTTTTTAGCTCTAATGGACAAAATGTTATTTAGTGACAGGTATTCAGTATCTGATAACAAGTATCTATTATTTTGACATAATATGCTTCAAAAAAAAGTTAAATTAAGTATATTTAAAAAAAAATATCTTATATTATTTTTTTTATTTATTATCTATTATAAAAATCATAACTACTCAAAAAAAAAAAATTACCATTATTAATAAAAATTTGTATCTATTTTTTTTTTTTTAATTTTTAAATTCTGATTAACAAAAAAAAAAAATTAAGATAGAAAGGCGGTTAAATGCACGTTTTTAACATTATTGCATTAATAACTATTATTTATTTTTTTCACATTTAATAAAAAAAAAAAATTTCATTAAAAATAGTTAGTTTTCTATGAATTATAACTATTATTGAATTTTTTTTTTTTTTTATGTTTTTTTCATTTTAATAAAAATAATAATAATAATTTTTAATATTGTTATAAAAGTTAAATAAAGTTAATTTTAACTATTGTGGTTAAAATTTAACTATTTTTTTTTTTTTTGAAAACTAATAGGTTTTTTTTTTTTTTTTGATTTCTTGAACTGAAAGAGTATTAAACAGTACTTTTTGTTTTATTTCTATAGAGGGCATATCGTTAAAGTAAATAATATACTGAATCAATTCTCGTTAAAGGTTAATGATAGTTATAAAAATAGTAGTTGAATTGATTTCTTAATTTGGGTTAAACAAAAAAAAAAATGTTTTTTTATTATATGAAATTATTTAGTAAAAAAAAAATAAAAAAAAAAGATGATTAATTACCTGTTAAAAAAAATGTATAGATACATTATTATATAGAATAGTATGGTAACATTAATAGTATTACCATAGATTGATGTGTAAACTTTGAAATCTACACTAAAGTTAAAATTACCACTAGTAAATTTTAGAGCTTTTTGTTATATATATATTTTTTTTTTTTTAAATTTCTAGGGCATTTAAAATGTAGACGACAGTGATTTAAAAGAAAAATATCAAAAAAAATGACATACGCGTATTTTGAAATGAATGAAACGTATTATAGTTGTTGTTGATAGGTTAATTACTGAACTTTTTAAACAATTATAAGTGGATAACTTAAGAGGGAATTGGGTGATATAAATAATTTGTATTGAACTTGTTGAATAGTTTACAATATGATATATTACAATATAATAGAAATAATTTATAATGAGAAATTTGTTAGTGTCTTATATATATATTTTTTTTCATTAAAATTAAGATTTTTTTATACATTTTTCATACATTTAAAGGTCATTATTGTTAAGTTTTTTTTTCGTTTGGAAGTAATAATATATTACAAGGTTACCAACCATCCAAAATTAAAATTAAATATTGTTATATAATAATTTTAAATTATATGTTTATGATATTATTTATATATTAAAACTATAATGTTATATTATAATGGAATTGTTACATTTCAAAACAGTCAAAATTAAGATGTTTATAAAGAATAATGTGGAAAAAATTAAAAGCTAAAAAAAAAAAAAAATTAATAATAATAAGTAGGTATTTTTAATGTGGTTTAATTGAAATATTTTTGAGTTTTTTTTCAATTATTATTATATAATCATATATAGTAATTTTTTTATATACTTAAATTGGTTAATTATAGTTTATTATGATATTGATTGAATGATAGTAAATTATATTTAAAGTTTTAAGAATTCTGTTATAGATAGAGAATCCTATTTTAAGCTGTGATTTTCGGGTTTTTTTTTTTTTGTTTTATTTATCATGTAATTTTAAACGATTACATGGAAGTTTTTAATTACAAATTATTCGGACAATAACAAAACTAATTATGGTCCTATGACAAAAAAGGATTCTTTCAAACTTTGTTAACTAGACAATAATTTACCACAATACCCTAATTAAATAATTTTTTCAGTAGTTTTAAGATATTTTTTTTATTTTGGTTGAAGAGAGTTCTTCTTATTTTCTCTTCCATATTTATTTATGAATTAAAATTATTCAGTAGCTTGTGTTATTAATTCAATTATTTGTTTTATCTTAAAACACAAGTATTTTGTATCTTCAAATTAGCTTCTTGTCTTTGCTTTTGTATTTTAAATTTTTTTTAAATATATTAGGCGTATTTAGAATTAATATATTTTTACTAAAATAGCTCGATTACTAAACCTTTTACTTGAAAGTTATAACTTAACTTCTTATTTAAGAATTTAAGATGTTAAATTGAATTACTGTTCATACAGGTAATTAAATTTATATTAATTTATATTTTGTATTTTTTTTTTTAAATTGATGTATGATTCAGTATAAAATTATAGGCCAGAAAAAAAATTTTATATTATAATTACCTATATATGAAGTTAAGTTTGTAATATTAAAAAATATTCAGATTTCTAAGTACCTTTTAATATAATATGTTAGGTCTTAATGATATTAACTAATGTATAATTTTCTTAAGATATTAAATTACCATTAAAAGAAGACGCATTCGATTATAATGATTATAAGAATTAACCTACATTTATCTGTAGGTTTTATAAAGTAGGCCAAATTTTTAGTGAGAGTTATGTTAAGTAAAATATGAAAAAATCAAATTTTGTATTAAATTTAAGTAAAATATCTCAAATCAACTATATAAGAAAAAAAAAATGATTATTCTTAATTCATGTATCAAGTCAATCAATAACAAAGGGAAAGCTATAAGTTTTATCAGAGATATCTATCAGTGAATTATATCAAAAAAGGATTGAGCATAGGGAAAACTTAAGCACATATTAAAATAATGATTTAAAATTTCCAAAATGTAGAAGATTTAATAAAGGCGTTATATTATGCTTTCAAACAAGAAGTAAGAAGGTAGGACAAAAGTTTAAAAATTGTAGTAAAATATGAGATTGTTAATAATGGCTTTAATTTATATTTTTTAATTTTACTTAAAGGGTAACTAAAACACAATAACAAAAATAAAACCTAAAACCACTTTTAAATCTATTTTAAATGATTCCCTACGAAAAAATTTTATCTCTCAAAAAGACGACTTTAAAATATTTTTATTTTTTCATCCTCACTTCTTCAAGCAGCACGGGACTTCCACTAAGTCTTTTATTATTCATATTTAACTAAACTTCAGTTTCTCGAATCATATTTTCACTCGTTTCTTAGCTTTTGTGAAAGAATATAGACGTAAATGATTCTTTACTTCTATACCATCTATTATCGCATACAAGAATTATTTTGTTATTATTTTATTATATACAGGGTGTCCGAAACTCAAACTTCTCAACTATGAAAAATAAATAAAAGTTGGAATATTAGTGTGAAAGCCCATAACTTCAGGTAGCTAGCTGACAGTTAAACGAATCTTCTATATGTTATACAGGGAGGGGCAAATATGTTGTTACTTCTTTAAAAAAGTTAACGAAATTATTTTGAAGGAATCTATAGATGAATTATTAGATAAAATCTAATTATGAGCGATTTGAACATTAAACCTAAAGCATCAGTTCAAGATCGCAAAACCATTATCAGTAAAAGCCGTCAGTGGAACACAAAAAAAAAACTATAAAACCATTGGTAGAAAATTAAATAAAAACCTATTTTTGTTATTTCAAAAATTTTTACTAAAATATAAACAAATTCCGCTAATTTTATCAACTAAATCTTAAAATTTAATATGAAAAATAAATGAATATTAATTATAAAGTTGACATTCTCTCTAGACTATTTTAAATTATTTTCTAATTCAAAAATTAATTAATAATAACAAAAAAAAAAAAGGAAAAAAATAAAATAGTAAAAAATCATATCTTCATTAAAATTCCATTTAAATTGACATTTCCTTAAAAAAAAAAATGTCAAAATAAATTTATAATTTTATTCAAAATCAAAACAAATAAATTAAAAAAGAGCAAAACAATTAAAAATTAAACCAAAAAAAAAAAAAAATAACAAAACAGTTGAAAAAAAAAAATGAAAATTTAATTATTTTCACCATTCAGCACATAATTTACATCAAAATGTCAAAATTTATTAGACCATACTTTTGCCTTTTCTTTGCGTCACTTGTTTTTTTTTTTTTTTTTTTCATTATTTAAGTTTTCGCTTTTTGCATTTGAAATTTCTCATATTCACTATGGCTTTATAATGACAAAATAAATCACTTAAATGTCATCAATTAGTCACATTATTATTTGTGACAATACAAAAACAAGCACATACACACATAAGAAACGCAAAAAAAAAAAAAGAACTTAAAAATTAAAAATTAAAGAAATGACAGTAGTTGCTGTGTGTCATATTATTTTATAATTTTTCGTCACTTGGTTAGTATTTTTTTTTTTGTTTTTTTTTTTAGTTTCAACAGAAGTCATTTTTAAATTAAAAATGACAAAATTAATTGTCAACAACTGTTTTGGTTTCAAATCCAATTAAATAAGAAAAATGTTTTGAAAGAGTTATAAGACAAGAAAATTCTGTACTAATTAATTAAAGTATAGGGACTAGAAACACGAAAAAAAGACAACAATATAATCACAATATTTTATATTATGCCTCCCAAATTCAAACATCATGTTACAATACAATAGAGTGGTGTAGTGCAGTGATTATATTTTTGTTTTAATATGTTTTAAAATTGTGCTGGAATACAAATGGAAAATATAGTAAGTTACTTAACATGTTATATCTCATGAAATTATAAATAATACAGTCGAACCCGTTTATAAGTAATTTGCGTAAAAGAAAATATAATTTATGTTTTAAAGTTGTTTTAGAATAGAATATCCGGTTCTATTAAATTTTTTTCCTGTTTCGAAACTAAATTTCTTACTAAAATAAAATGTTCCACCTGCATTTATTGTATCTGCAGGTAGAACATTTTGGAAATTTATTGTAGATCAAAAATTGTATTTAATATTATTTAACAATTAATAATAGGTACTATATTTTTTCTAAATCACCGTGTTTGTAATTTTTAAGAGTAATTATAAGCACCTAAATATATTTCTGTAACATTTTAAGCTTCTAATTGCCTTTAAAGCGGACGCAAGGATTAAATGATTGTGTTTAGGTTTTACTAGAATACGAATCTAATTATTTTTGAAATAATATTTAATTTAAAACAATAACGAGCTATTGTCAATAATTTTTTTGTTATTGCCAAAGAGGTTCGGCTTATAGTTCATGCATTTTTTGGTAAAAGAAAAGCAAAAAATCTCTAAACATTTGGTATCTAATAATTGTGCTGAAAAAAAAAATACTTTTTATTTTTTAATTTTTCCATTTTCCATACCAATTTTCTATTTTGTTTTTCACTTCGGTGCATTCCATTTAATCTCTCTATTATTAGTAAAGATCATGATCTTAAGTAAAGTCTGGAATTTTTAAAGTGTTTAATTTTTTTTTTTTCTATTTTTGATTTGTTTATTAACATTGTATGACAGTAAAATCCAAAATAAAATCCAAAGAAAAATAAAAATAAGAAAAATTTAATATACATACAGTTCGAAATGTTAAAAATAAAAATTGAGCAAATATTCAGTTTTTGAGCCCGAATATCCATATACAGAGGATGGTACAAAAAAAAATTGTATAAATTTGTATTTATTCAGAATTGACTTCAGAACCTGAGAAATACGAGTACATATTTAAAAATAAGGCTTTTTTCAAAATTGGGACGCTGCAATCCATAACCGATGGTGCTACATAAAAATAGTTGTTGCACAACATTAATATTTTAAAGAGATCTATTTATAGTTAAAATTTCATTGCTTTATCTTAAACGATTTAGAAATTTTTTACCGAGACGAACGGAAGATCAGAGGCTACCAAACTATACTTTACTTAATAAAACTATATGCGTCCGTTGTTGATCTGCTTGTAAAATTTCTACATCTTTTAAGCAACAAAATAATATTAAAACGAGTAATTTTGTGAAGAAATTTTTTTTGTAGCATTACTGATTACGAAGCTGCACCCCTTCAAAGTTCTAGTGAATAATTTTTAATTAAGGGGTTTTTTAATTCGTTTTCTTTAATTAAGTGTATTTAGTGTTTCTTTCAAATTAAAGAATACCTACATATTATAACTCATTGATATTCCATATTTTTTTTTCAAAACTTTTCAGTGCGGGCATTTAACCGATCTTTAATTACTTTTGTTATTTCAAATAAATTTTAATTCTTAAAACTTTTTTAAAATTAAAAATATTAAAAAACCAATAATCAATCAAAAATCAATACCTGAAATTAAAGAGAAGTTGCTTCAAATTTTTAAAAATCTAATCTCTAGTTTTATATTCTTTATTTTGGGCATATACCTAATACTAATTATCAACAATTCGGTCACTTATGCTTATAATGTTTCCATTTGGAAAGAACGCCATCATTAAAAAAGAATGAAACAATATAAAATCTACAAAAATATGAACATGAATTATAAATGTCATGACAATACAATTTTTTTTTTTTTTTACATATAACTATATTTTTGCATACATATGTACCTACCAGGGTTCCCACCCGTCCTCGTTTCAAGTATTTGTCCTCTCGTCCTTGCCATATACAATTTCTCCTCAATTTCGCCTTATGCGGCTGTTTTTTTTTTTTGAAAAAGTTGGCATAATTGATGTTAAAGTTTTTTGACAAAGTTGAATCAATTGAAATCTATCTGTATTTCTTACAGCACATAACTAATATTTTTAAAGAAAAAAATAAAAAGTTGGGATCAAAAAAATACGACGATGGCATTGAGATTCGAATACGTATGACTAAAATGATGTTAAATTAAAAAAAAAATTTATGATGAATTTGATAATTTTATAAATGAAACGCTGACGACTCACTCTTTAATGAAATAGTGTCAGCTAGAATAATATATAATTCGATTAAAACATCAGAGGCTTTTAAAAACTTGTTTGTCACGAAAAATGGTCTAGTATTCTTAAATCTAGAAAGTTTCCTAATATTTATAAATTTATTTCCTTTTTTTCTCAGTATTCCTAACAGATCAGCTTACGGTGACGCGTGTTTTTAGTGTAATGAATGAGTATAAAATGGCGTGACGAGAGAAATAGGGCTGTTCCAGAACTGATTAAGGCAGAGTTATTTATTTTAATAATAAATCAAACTGCGATAATTTTTATTGTAATATCGCAAAAGATGAGAAAGCTTTGCAATGTGCAAAATCAAATGAAAAATATTTATATTGAAATAATTTTGTTTTCTTACTTACATTATATTATTTAAATCATTAAAAATATCGAATTATAAATTATTTTCTCTTTAATATTGGATTCTTTATATTGGATATACATATATACATATTACCACATATCTAAGATTTTTGATTTTGTCCTCCTGACTCTCTTTAAAAAGCTGGTAACTCTGGTACCTACATATTATATACCTATTTACATTTAAATATTGCTTTCACGCTGGAAAATTTTCAACTGTAATTGCGTTTTTTTTTTTCTTAACTAAATACGAAAACTTTGTAAATTACTTACGAAAGGGGGGAGGGGGGTTATTTTTATTAATGACATATTGAAAATTATTTTCTTTTTCTTTTATTTATTACTTATATCGAAAATTTAAATTAAACGTTAGATACAACTATACAAATTTAAAAACATAATATTATATCCTCATGTCAATGTCAATAAAGTCACTTTAATAAACTAGGTGAAAATAAAAAAAAAAAAAACTAAATGAAAAAAAAAGTGACACTGAAAATCTCGCATGACATTTCTTTTTTTTTTTTTCTGCTATTATATTCTTTTTTTTTGTTTTATGACTCAATTCTTTTTTTCTTTTTGTTTTACAAATGTACATAATATAAATGTTGTACGTGCTATTCTTATACTGTAGGGAATTTCTACTAATAAATATTTTCTTTCTCTTTCGTGAATTTCTTTTTCTTTTTTTTTTTTTTTATATTAAAACTGAAAAAATAAATAAAAAGAATTTTTGTTAAAAAGCAGTTGACAGGAGACTAAATGAAATCAACATTACATAAGAAATATGTATTTTGAAACAGAAAAAAAAAAAAAAGAACAAAAATGTTCTAAAGAATTAACGATTACACAGGCAACAGTACAAACTAGATAAAAAAAAAGAGCAATAATATAAGCAACAAAATAAAAAAAACAAAAAATGTTGAGTTGAAAAGAAATCAACAAAATTAATGTCAACATTTTAAAAATGTTTATTTGCCACTTAAAATTAGAAAAAGATTTGAAATAATCACTTTTAATTTAATTTATTATTATATATTTTCTTTTCATTTCATTCTGTTCTGTTCTATTCTCTTCTGTTGTTTTTCTATAGTTGATTCATCTTCTAGAAATTAGAATATATTCTAAATGTGTACTCAAATGACGACAAGAGTTCTTTTAAAGGAAATTGAAAGGAAAAAAAAATAACAAAAAAACAAAAATAAATGTTTATGAAAATGAAGTGAAAACTTGTATACTAAAATGAATTGATGTGGTTGAAAGTGCAATGGGTTTAAAAATTTCAAATCAAAACAAATTTAAACATAACTATATACACTTACAATGATAACTTCAATTTTTAAATAAAATCATGTAGTCCAGGAGTTTAATGTTTTAATCGTTAATAAAAGATTTCGATTGATAAAATAATTGAAATAAGTAAACCGTATAAAAACATAAGAAAATGTTACGAATTCATGCTTCTAAAAATTAATCCAACCTTCTGTTTGGAAAACAAAAATAAATTCAAAGATATACCAAAGATGAGATAAATAGATACAGAGCAAAAACCAAAGATTCTATAAATTTAAGCCTTAACAAGCGGAAAAAAAGAATAATCTGAAGGGAAGAATAACTAATAAGAATAAAGGGAAAGATAATTAATTAAACAATTTATTAAGCACAAAACAGCTAAGCTTTGTTAATAATTATTTAGCTTTGAGGCAACTTCTCCTTCTTAAATCACACATTAGTTAAAAGTGGAAAAATTTGGATGTATCTACACACTGAAGAATATTCGGAGAATTGCTCATTAACCACTTGATTTGATCCTAAAAGGAAAAATCAAGCGGTTGAAGACTTCGAATGATTTATAGAAAATCCATGGTAAAAGAAATAGGAAAAAATTAGAAAATGTGGGAACAAGGAGCTAGGTAGAATTCTTAAGCCCCAAAATCAGTCAATTTTATTTCAATAAATCATTATCACTGCAATCGTTTATAGAAACAAAAAAAAAATAAACTTTATGAAAATAAATGAAAAATTGCAGCACTTTGAAATGTTTAAAACAGATGTACTACGAAAGCCGGTTTATCATAATTTTGTTTTATCAAAATTCTCTTTCAGAAATCCTATTTTTTTAAAATCCTATTTTTTTTCCTAAACCCACCGGTTATCAATGTAAAAAAGAGTGCATTTTAGAATTGGGTTCAAAATCAGGGTTATACGTTTTTTCACAATATTTATTATACATGTATATGTGCGATTCTGAGTTAGGAGGGATTTTAGAATTGAGGTTAAAATCAGGGTTATACGTTTTTTCAGATTTAAAAAAAAAGGGATTTTAAATAAGAGGAGAAAATCTTAAAAATAAAAACTGAGCAAACCATTAACATGGTGCTCTTTGACTACAATATAGATCAACGCGAACATAAAAACAAACAAAAAAAAAATGAAGTAAAACTAAAATCTCATGCAACATTAAAAATAAAATTATCGTTGTGCTGCGATTTGTTTCACTATTTTATGGCATTAGATACTTCTGTTGACATATTTATATTTATTTTTCTTCTTTTTTTCTCTTTTTACCTCTCTCTTTTTTGTCTTCTATTTGTTTTCAATATTTCTCGCCTATGCATTTTACCTTTCATCATTTTGACAATTCATTCAGTTAAATTACTTATTTGCTTTTATACATAGTTTGGTTTCAATTTGTAATAAAATAACATTAACAACTAGAATATATTTTCATTAGGCCGTAGAATTTCGTTACCAGAAAAAAGACCACAAGATTGTCGTCGTTAAAGTTGTCTCAAGAATATCACTTTAAAATAACAAAAAGAAAATTGTTGCTTTATTGTTGAATGCATTTTTATTTAATGTTATTGTTATTCTTCCCTTCTATTAAATTTGTTTTCAATTTGCTGACAAATACATAAGTTTTCTTTTCGTTTTAAAAAAAAAAAAAAGGAGTTTTGTTTATTTTTATCCATTGACAATTATCATTAAGAAGATGGAAAAAAATTAAAATTATTGGTCGATTTTTGTTTTCAGTTCTTGAATAAATTGAGGAGATGTAGGAGAGAATTTTATTCAATTAAAAAGTCGGAAATAAATTTTATTTTTAATGTAATTAAATTAAATTTATCTCATGCGATAAATTAATTTTAACTGCAAGGTTTTTTTTTTTTTGTAATAGTATAAGATAGATACAGTGTTACGCTTTATATCACAATCGGCTATTATTAATATTATTACTATTATTATTATTTAATTGCTGTTTTTTTTTTTAATTTGGGCTTTGATCTTTTTCGATTACATAAATAAAAAAACAAAAAAGTTTAGTATTTCTTTCATATCAAATACTAAATCAAATACTTTCAAGTTATTTAACTAATTTTTTTTTTTGGAAAACTCAGTTTTAATTAATTTCTGCATTTAAAAAAAAAGTACAAAAATTGTACCGGAAAGTTCAAATAGTTGGTTTTAGACGTTGGCTTAGTAAAAAAAACCGTATATACTGTATATAAACGAGGAAGAGTGCAGTAGAGTAGACTGTGTCAACTCTGGGATACCCGTATGATATCCTGTTTCTATAAAACTTGATCATCTTTTAAAAACATTCAGATGTTTTAGTACCGAACTACAGAGATATATTTATGAAAATTGTGGAGTTGTATGACAGCTACCCGAATCTATTGCCTAGCTTCATTAAGTTCCAAGAAATGCAAGAAACCTGAACCGGCTGCTTTAGACCAATCAAATTTTACAAAAGTTTTTGGCATGCAACTCGACACTTTTTCACTAAATTTAAGATAGCTAGCTTCAATAGACACTGAGTTATTTTCATTTAAAAAGACAAATTGTATGGCAACTTTCCGAACCTGCCATATCATCATAACCAAATTTTACAGAAGTTGTTGCCATAAAACTGGATCATCATTTGCAAAATTTCAGATACCTAGATTGAATAGACACTGGGTTATTTCCATTTAAAGAAAGAAGTTGTATGGCAGCTACTCGAACCCGGCGGCCGAAAATGCTGAAGTTAAATAGCAAAACTAACAATTTTGTAAAAGTGACGTAAAAAAAATTTCAGCCTCCTAGCTCCTTTATTTTTTGAGTTATCGTGCGGACGGACACTGAGTTATTTTCATTTAAAAAGAGAAGTTGTATGGCAACTACCCGAACCCGTCGCACCACCACAACCAAATTTTGCATAAGTTGTTGCCATAAAACTTGATCATCATTCGCAAAATGTCAGGTTCCTAGCTTCAATAAACACTGAGTTATTTTCATTTAAAAAGAGAAGTTGTATGGCAGCTACCCGAACCCGTCGTAGCACCACAACCAAATTTTGCAAAAGTTGTTGCCATAAAACTTGATCATCATTCACAAAATTTCAGATTCCTAGCTTTAACAGACACTGAGTTATTCTCATTTAAACGGAGAAGTTGTATGGCAGCTACCCGAATCCGTCGCACCACCACAACCAAATTTTACAGAAGTTGTTGCCATAAAACTTGATCATCATTTGCAAAATTTCAGAAACGTAGCTTTAATAGATACTGAGTTATTTCTATATAAAGATAGAAGTTGTATGGCAGCTACTCGATCCCGCCGACCGAAAATGTTTGATTTAAATAGCAAAACTAACAATTTTGCAAAAGTGACGTAAACTTATTATGACTTATTTTGATTTATACTCACGCTGTAGGAAATACAATTAAGAACAGTCCAAGACTTAAGAGCTTATATTGCGAAAAGCACATATCAAAAATCATAAAATTAAAGTATCTGAAGAATACTAATACATAACGGAATACTAATACATAACTAATAAAAAATGTAGTTTGTGCGAATGTAGTTTTCTGTGTAAACTCTAAAATACCCACACAAACGTAATGTATTATATGCTGTATCCATTAGGTATAATGATGCTTTACAAAATTTCAGAAAACTGACTTAATTAAGTACCGAAATATAATTATGTAAATTTCGGAATTGTATGACACCCACTCGAACTCGTTGCAAAAAATTAACTAAATTTTACAGAAATTAATCATCCTTTACCAAATTTCAGAGGTCTACCTTAACTAAGTAGGTACCGAGATATAAGGACATAAATTTCACAGTTATATGACATTAACTACCCGAATCTATTTCTAAGACTAACCAAATTTTACAGAAGTTGTTGCCATTAAAATTAACTTCTTTTGACAATATCAAATACAGAACTTAATTAGATATACTGAATTTGTTCATATAAAAAAAAATTGTATGACAGCTACTAAAGAAAGCCGTTCAAAATAGTTGAATTTCAATAACGAAAGTCATATTTATATAAATATAAAATGATAAAAATTATTTTTTGGGCTATCGTACGAATCGACGGATGAACGGACAGATGCATAATCTATAACGCCTCTTTTACAGTATCACAAACGTAAGGCCAACATGTTCAGCAATGTTCAGCTACATGTTAATTATTTAATGAAATGGTATATTTCGGTTTTTAAATTTATATAAAAATTCTGAACATCTGTAAAGATTGTTATTCTGAATTGAATTTTTTAGAATTAATTTTTCATATTAATTATAAAAATAAAAAAAAAAAAACCTTATCACTATCTTGAACAGGTAATTTATTATAATAATCTGAATACTACCCACACAAACATGTAGGAGGGGTCTTAAAGGGCAAGACCTAGTCCTAGTTTCCAATTCTGTAATATCTTTGTATGAAAATTTAATTTTGAGGATTTAGTTTATTTCTCTGATGTTTTTTTGGTATATTGTCACCGCGATCTAAACTAAGTTCAAAGTTTCAGGTTTCTAGATTCTAGCTAAATGAGAAGTTTGTTTAAAATAGCTTCATAGATTCCACAACCGTTTTAACCACTAGTAAGTTCAATAAAAACTTTTAATAATATTTCATAACTGCTACCCCATCGCGCAATTATGTATTTATTAATTATTTAACTTGGTTTCAGAATTCTCAAAATATGCAGATAAGATACCATATGTCTCTTTTTATAAATATAATAAGCGAGATTTTCTATATATAGTAGTAAAAACAAACTACATAAGTAAAATTTGTGAATAACAGAATCTCGATATGTTAATTAATATTAAAATAACAGTTTTATTATGTAATATAAGCTATATGTACGTAATATATAATACCTCGTATAATTAATATCTGACAGTTTATCAACTATAAAGCCAAGTTTCAAATATTGTATAACATAACAAATGTTTAAATTAATTTGGCATATTTAAATCATTCCACAATTTTCGATTTTTGGGGAACGATTTAAATTTTGACAATATTTATCAATGAAAAACTTAATTATATTCATTGGCATTTTCAAATTTCATGCTTTCCATTATAATAATTAAAAAAATGTACCTATATTATGTACATATCCATGATCGTACATATGTAATACTTCCTTGCAGATTTTTATGTAAACACGACAAAATATGTTGACATAAAAAATTTATTTATAAAAAAAACAAAAAAACATTAATTTCTAATTTTAAATAAAAAAAAAAAAAAAATTTCAGCAACACGAAATAACCTAAAAAGATTAGGTTATGAACTGTGGTGTCAGAAAATTCAAATAAAGGTGTGAAATTTTTATTACTTTGTCGCAAATATTTTTTAATAATACTAAATAAAAAAAAATAAAAACAAACTAAAAAGAACAAAATATTACATACCGTTAAAAAAGTCTTGCCTTTGTACAATAACCTGAAATAAAAAAAAAAAAAAGTACACAAAGTTTATTAAAGTAAATTATGGTTTTTAGATAATGTCATTTAAATTTATAATATTATGTTTTGGATATACTGTTGTAAATATTGTCATAAATTTAATTTTTAAAATAAAGAATTTTTTTTTTTTTTTAATTTATTTACAATATTTTTTTAATATATGACATAAGTAAAATTTATTAAAAATTATGATAGTAATTATAATAAAAGAATTATTTTTAAATATTATGACATATTGTGAAACTTTAAATTGCATGAAAGATTCTAAAGTATATTAAAGTATTATAGGTTTTATTTATTAAATATTTTAGTTATAAACTTAAAAAGAATTTTAATCTTATTCGTATGTGTTTTTATTTTGTGTTTGCAATTAAAATGAGATCATGAGTACGTATGTAGTACGAGTATAAATAGAAATTACTTTCAATTTTATTTTATTAGAATTTTTTTTTGTTTATTTTTGACTCATGTGTCTTTTGACTCATTTAAGTTTTTTTTTTTTTTTAAATATCAGGAAGTGTAAAAGTACACAAAACGAAAAAAAAGTATAACAAATATTTTTAGGAGAATACTTATGTTAGTTATGTTAACTTTAACATTTACACCTATATGACCAAACATTAAGATATTCCCTATAAAATATATACAAATATTGACTAAAGTTGTAATAACGAAAATTAAATTTTACATAACAAATCCTGCGCTAGTAGCACTACCCAGAGTTAGATTCAATACTTTGATAAAATGTAAATATTGACTGAAGGATTTCTAAGTTCCACTATATGGGAGTAGACCTAAAAGAGCACAACTATGTATTTCATTTGGAATATTATAAGTTAGGATTTGTCGTAGCCAAAGCTATAATTGAAATCTATGAAATTCGACTGTTAAATTTGTAACTTAGACCATTAAATCAGAACGAACTTATTAATTGATACTATAGTAATTTAATTAAATCTATGAGCGATTTAGACAGCTGTTATTGTAAAGAAACTTAAGTTGTTTAGAATCTTCAGTTTATACAATTTATTTATTTTCTTATCTCTTTGATATTTCTAAGACTATTCAAGCAAAATCAACAAGTTTGCTGGCCCTATCTGACTCCACTTTTAATTGAATTAATTTTTTTTGTAATTTTTATAGATTTTAATTAAACAAAAATTATAGTAGGTACATAATATGTTTACAATATTTTGTAATGTATTTTCCTATAAATTCTTTTCGTCGAGTGAAAATATAAAACAAAAACTATGAAATACCATATTCCACTTCCGTAATTAATTTTATCAAAAAATCAATTTTATTATAATATTCCATTATGTTAAACATAAGAATATACAATTTTACAATATCTATAATAAAAACAAGAAGCATTTTAAAAAGTTTCAAAATTTACAATAAATATGAAAAAAAAAAAATTGAATAGACAACAAAAATTCCAAAGAAAAAATCCAAAAATTAGGTTACTTACATATGTACATATTATTATTTCCAATTTCAATGGACTATAAAAAAAAATTTTTATAAATCATCTATTCAAATGTCAAACTTTTTGCCCTATTAAATCATTCAAACTTGTTAATGAACATGTTAACGTCAGTTTAACTTAAATGATTAACAAAAAAAAAAAAAAAAAATCGAATACGCTTACAAACAACCTCATCATCACCCTGACTTTGAAATATAAAATTTTTAATGATTGACCTTTAATCAAAAATCAAATTTACAACAGCAATACTGTCTGTCATGCAATAAACCTTGACTATTCTGATATGCGAGTCAAACAAGATAATAAAATAAAAATCGCATCTCAGCATTGTAGTTACAATCACGACAATGACAGTTAACTATTTGAATAAAATTATTTAAAAAAAAAAAAACTCTTAAAATTGCTGTCAAAAATTTTTTAATTGGTTTATGTCTTGTCTAAATTTTAAATATAAAACTGTACATAATTTAAAAATTATTTATTTTTTTTTATCAAAATTAAATGAAACGCATAACCGCAGTAACATTTTAATACCTACCACGAAAAAAAACAAAAAGAACAATAACAACAAAAAACAAGAATGTATTAACAAAATATTTTAATGTGTTATGACTTTTTCTGTTATGGTAATATAAAAAGATCTTGTAAAAAAAAATCATTTTGCATTATAATTCACAAACACTTTTGACTTTAATATTTTCACAATTAAATTAAAATTAAAAAAAAAAGAAAAAGAATCACGAAAACAAAAATTGAAAAGAGAAAGAAGAATAAATGCTTCAACTATAAAATTAATGATCGAAATTAATGGTAACGATGAATGTCTCATTTACATTAAATGTTCGCGTATCGCGATTACTTTAATAAATTAAATAAATTTTTTTTATTTTATATTTTTCTTCAAAATTGAAAAAAATATGTAATTATTTTTGTTCTTTTTAATTTTTTTTTTTTTGTTTATTGTTTTATCTGTGGGAGAAACGTAAAATTTGTTAATTTTAAAAATTATTAAGAGGAAGTGCTTTTGTTTAACTTTTAATGCTGATGTATAACAAATTTGCCAAAAAGAAATGATGTCAGGGATGGATATAGAATAGTGCTAATGCTGGCTAATAGGACTAATGCCAATACACGGCGGACCAGGTTTTAGAACAGATCCGCTAACTTGATAAGTTGTATCGTGTATGGGCAAGTTGTAAAAACATTTTGATGGTTGGAATGTTGTTTGGATGAATATCAAAAAATTTTAATTTTTGTTGGCGGAGTCTTTGGTTTGTAGTTTGAATTGTATCGTGTATGGGTAAGTTGTATAACTTAAATGTCATTTTAACATTGAGATTTTTTGATTTGAAAAACTAATAAAAATATAAAGTAGATAATTAGAATGGTTGGATGGTTGGCACGTCCGTGTACCGACGTACCAAGTTGGAGTTGTACAACCTAGGTCCGACGTGTATAGCCAGCATAATAGAATAAATAAAATAAATGAAATTGATATTAAAATTTCTTTGCTAATTAGTTCTAAAAATTTAAAGTGAAATTACACCTTATGCTGGTTCTGCTACCACGACTAAATGCAACATGCAACGTACATGCAACTAAATTAATATAAGAATAAATTGATATTTTAAAGTAATATTATCTAATTGAATTGTCATAAATAATCGAAAATTTACACCTAATCAGTACAATACATCCTGTTTTAAAGCGTGTAAAAGTTAATTTCTGCGTAAATTATTAGCATCACACTTTAGACTTTATTTTCATATGTCAAAGTATTTTTAGTCAGAGTAGAGTTTTTTTTCTTTAACCTACTTCTATATCATTTACACATAACTGTAACTTTAATTCTCAGTTTTTCATATTATCTTGTTATAAATTTTTTGACAAAGTTGTAATATTCTTACATGATAAATTATTGTTCAAATTTTCGAGTTAATCTTTATAGTTTATAATTCGTATAAACACTTAATGCCTAAAACAAAAGAAAATATGTTCTTTTTTTAAATGGCAGAGTACACCACAAGATAAACGGAACTTGATGAGAAGCAACTTGACGAGAAGCCATTTTTCCCTTTAAAATACAAGAATATAACGCAGAAAACTAATATTTCGTTAATTGCAAAGATAAAATATTTGGATTTATCTTCTTTCCTTTTCCATATTAAAAATATTTCGTTTAAGAACCAATAAGAAATGAAATTACATTGTAACAGCAACTCACGTCTTCGTAAACTCCTTCGTAAATTACATATTGTATTTTCCCTTAATACAAACCTTTGTTTTGTATATTATACTGTTAGAAACTCCTATAAAAATTATAATTATTATGTATTAAAATTCATAAATTAATAAACAAAAATTATACAAAAGCTCCTAAATGAAAAACGGCACCACTATTAGTTTAAAAGAAAAAAAAAACTACCAAATAAAAACAAGGTAAAGGTTGAAAATCATTTGCTTTTCTTTTTATTATTATATATATATATATATATATTTTTTTTTTTTTTTGATTTTCCATTAAGATTAATTTGTGAATATTAATTTAAATATACATTTTTTTTTCTTTTTCTTTTGATAATTTTTCAAATTCCATTAAATAAATTTACCTTAAATAAACCTGGGCTATTATGAATATTTTTGAAAATAATTTAATCAACTTTTAGACAGTTCAAAATTAATAAATTTAAAAAATTGAAGGAAAACGAACGAGCAAAACAAAAATTTGTATTCAGATCAAAAAATAAATGTATGTATCTTAAAGATATTTTTTTTTTTTTAAATTAATTTAAATTTAATTTCAAATACCGAAAAAAAATACCAACTAAAATAAATGACTTTTATTATAGCACACCATAAAGAAAAACAAAAAAGACGGACGGGGACTTCAACGGATCATAAATTTTTAACATTTTGGATAGTAGACACGAATATTTAGAACTGTATTTTTAAGATACAATAAAGCAAAAAAAAAAAACAAAAACAAAAATATTTTCATAGTTTCCTTCTTGTTTTTATACAAAAAAAAAAAAAAAACAAAATAAATTAAATTTATGAATTTAAAAATTTAAATAAAATTGCAATAAAAATTATGTGATTTTTATTTTGTTTTTTGTTTTTTTTTACTTTATATTTAGAGCGAGATAAATGCATTTATTATTTTAATTCTCTCATGCAAGTAGTATAGAATCTTATTAAAAAAAAAAAAAAAAATTCTGAAAGGGGAAAGAAAAACCAACATTTAATATTTAACAAAACCTAACTAACCCAACTATTACAACATTATAAGCTATTAATCATGTCTTTGTGGCATATTTCCCAAAAATTTTTTTTTAATTTTGCTTATAAATTACACTTTGTCGGTCCGCTCATATCCCTTTCTTTACAAAACTTCTATACGGTTTAAGATGGTAAAATTTAACAATGGATTAAAATTGTTAATGTTGTATAGAAGAATTTTTTATGTGACAGCAAACCGTTAGGAAGCTGCAGCCTCTTAAGGTTGGAAAAATTTCTATTTTCAAATGATTATATTTTAAGTTCTGTTGAATATTTTTCTAATCTAGAAACATCAACACTGTAAGAATTTCTTTAAATCTTAAAAATTGATGTCAAAATTATAAAATATTTTGGAATTACTTTAATGGAATTCATCGTTATGCAAAATTTTGGTTCCACCACGTCTCTATAGGATGCTCTTATTTAGAACCACGAAAGTTTCAGAGGATAAAGATCTTTAAGTAAAAGTATAGATCTTTAAGTATAGGCGTCATCAGAAAAAAATGTTGTATTTTGCGCCCCTTAGTTTAAGAGATATAAGAGATCATGGTAAAAATTTCCTATTGTTAGATCACTTGTAACTTTAAAAATTTGTTCAAAGTAAAACACAACAATTAAAGTAACAACATTATTTCTTAACAATTGTTAACGATGTTTCTTAATTATCTAAAGTTTCCTTAAGTTGAAATTTGATTCGAAACTATAGATTTTTCGAATTTTTCTTACATAAAAAATTTTGATGTAAAAGTAGTCTAATACTAAAGTTTTTATTGCCTTTTTGAAAATGTGCGCTTTTAAAAACCTTTCGTTTTACATAATAGTCTTGTTTGATGATTTTGTAGATATTTCTTAAATTTTCTTAAATTTATTTTGGTGCAAATCGTTAAAAAAGATAAAACCAACAACCAGTCTAAAAATTAAATTATTAATGAAAATGAAAATAAATTTTGACTTATGACTTTAAATTTTTCTTGTAATTCTGTTGAATCTTAAATTAAATGCTTATTGTATTAACTGAGTTACTCTATATAATTTTTAAGTTATATTTTAAATAAAAACTTATAATTTTTTTTTTCTTTTTTAATTAATTACTCATTTTATAACAGGAAATTATTTTTGCTTTTTATACCATTTCCGTATAATTTCCGTAAAATAAAAACTTTAGTTTTTATAATTTATACATAATTTTTATGAATTGAATATTAGTGCTTTTTATAATAATTCGGAAGTGCAATTTGGGATAATAATTAATTATTAAAAATAATATTGTAAAATTAATGAATCATTATTTACTTTAACAAATACCTAATTTTTTTAATTAATTACAAAAGACTTTTTTTCAAGTATGTATTTTATTTTGTCTAGTCAGGTTTTTTAAAAAAACGAGGAAGAATACAGTTGACTTTGTCAACTCTTAGATACCCGTACGAACCGTTAGTATGTTCACAGCCTGTCACTCTGCTTACAATATTATTTTTTTAATATTTTAGTATTTTAAAATAATTTGGGTGAATTTTATAATTTCTAGAACTATGGGCTGTACATATATTCAAACTATATGTTTATATGTACATTCTTCAAAAGCAGATTCTAACCTTCCACATAACGATTATCAATCCAAAACTTTTTCAAATATTCTATAGTACCATTTAATACTAAGCGGTAAAAGTATATTAAATTTACTAAGTACAAAACAGTAAATATAATTTCAAATATTATATTATATTATATTTAAATATTCCATTGACAGAATAATTTCTTATAAGTACAATAAAATACATATATGTATGTAAATACGGCACTATATAATATACATATACACTCTTATCATTCACTCACTAGTGGCATATACGATATTTAAATAAACATGATATTATATAAGTATGTATATCAATATCATATAAATAAAAATTCTTTAAGCAACCGTTATGTTGTTTATTTATTTACATTTTTTTGTACTACGCATTATATCCTCAACAATTTCAAATTATCGAGTAAAACAAATGCAAAAAATTTGTTGAAGAAATTTGTTAGAAAATTTGAAAAAATCAAGTAAATCCTTTCGTCAATTATAAAGTAACCCTATATTATTAAAAAAAGTTGTTAACACAAATAAGAGTATAATGTTGAAGCTTTAATTTTTGTGTATTACTTCAAAAAAATTTTAACAGGTGTTCAAGTTACAGGTGTTTAAAAATTGGAAATTTTCAGTTTTTCACCCCTTACAGCTCCTAAGCGGGGGGTGATACAAAAAAAATTTCTGAAATGACTCATACTTATTTTCAAAGATCTAACTTTTGTCAAAATTTCAAGTTTCCAACTTAAACCGTTTAGAAGATAGAAGGGTTAAAGGATTTTGCAAAATTTGAGTTTCGCATAACGGTAAATTAAGACACCGTATGCCACAAGTATATATTTATTGTATATATACATTTAAAGCTAATAAAAGTAGTAACCGTTTGGCGTTTTCAAAATGAAGATATATCTTTTACAACTTGTGCTATAACAATTTAAATATAGAGCTTTTTTGAACCTTTGGGGAGCTGTAGCTCCGTAACGGGTGGAGCTACAAAAAAAAGTTATTAAAAATAAAATTAATATTTTTGTGAGATCTATCAGCAGTTAAAATTTCATAGCTCTATTTCAAAAAAAATGTGGGGATCTAAAAGTTAGGTGTTCGAGAGCTACCCTAAGTTTTGGTACAAACTCAACCAAAAAAAATAGGGAACCTGCAAATTACTCCCAGAATATTTTGTGTAAATTTCAAGATTCTAGCTTTCTTAGTTTTTGAGTTAGCGTGCTGACGGACGGACGGACGGACATGGCTCAAAAGTCTTAGAATTTTTTTCTGATCCGATCCATACCTTTGAAGGTATATCTAGCTCGCTTATTTCGAGGTGTTACAAACGGAGGAGTAATTTTATTATACCCGATCCTATCGTACGGATATAAATAGTGACATAAGGTCGCTTGTACTAAAGTAGATAATATATGTATACAATATAAAACAGACGAAATCCAACCAGCAGTATTTAAAAGAAATTTCCTACGAAGAATTTATATTGCGTTCAATTATAGTATAGTATAGCGAAAATGATGCATAATCAAAATTATCATCAAAATGATGCGTAGGTCACCTTGAAAAACTGTTATAGAACAACTGCCAACTACAAGAATAACTATTATATTTCAAGTTGTAACTTCAAATAAAGATGTTGAAGTTGGGGTTGACAGCAAAGAGAGCATTTAATAGGTGCATTATATAATAAACTATATCAAACATTAATTAATAGACAGGTTTAGACAGGAAACTAAAACTTCGATAAACCAAGATTATATTATTACAGATTGTTTAGCCAATAAGTATAAGTTCGTATATAAATTCTTATGGATAATCTAAATTTATTTTTTTCCTAAGGCGAGTGGGAAATTTCGAAAGACACCAAGAATTTCCCTTAGTGTAGTTTCAGATTAATACTGACTAAACTTACCGGTCCCTTTAGCCAATATTATGGGATAAAATCCATATAACTATGCTAACGCAGTATATTGATTAGGGAGTAGGGATAGGGTAAAATTTTCAAAAAAACAAAACCCTCCTTAAGTTTGATTTAAAATCAAAAATAGTCTGTCGCGAATTACAAATTTTTTTTAGGTCTTTAGAATAAACTACACTTAATGTAATATTATTAGTTATTACTAAACAGAAGGCATTCGTTTAAGACCAAATAATGTTTACCTTATTCCAAGCTTTTAATTATTTAGGATTTTCAAAATATGTTACAAATTTAATTTTCAAACAAATCTACAGTGTATAAACTACTTATTTAGTAAAAACTTAAGATTGATAAATTAATAAACGATACTTAACTAAGACCCAGAAAGTTTCAAAAAGTATAAAAAGCACTTTAACTTATGTTTTTATAATAGTTTCCCCATTTAGAATATTGATTATTAAATTTAAAGAATTCGATAGACTCATAAAATTCAAATAATCCCAAATAAATTTACGAAGAAGTTTCAGTCTTCTACTACTAGAAAGTGAACCTAAAGTTAAAGTATTTATAATAATTTAAGTTCTGTGAGAAAAAACCGCTCTCATGGGTAATTATATTAGTAAATTATGTGTAGAGTATCACGAACTCTCCGAACATAAACTTCCTTTTGGAGAGCATTAGTTTTCCAAAAATGCATTATGATATAAATAAAAAAGGAAAAAAAAATACATAAAATCACTACGCAAAATCCTCCTCAACTACAACCGATGTTAGAATAAATATTTTTCATTTTCCTTCCTATTTTTTTAAACTATTTTAAAAATTTTTTCTTAAATTCTGAAAATTTTTCTAAATATGTAATTTAAAAAAACAAAAATTTCTTATTAATATTAATGAAAAATTTAAATAATTAAAATTTTATTAAAAATTAAATGGAACACTTAAAAAATGTCATAATTAATTATAATGTTTTTTTCTTGGTTTTTGTTTTTTTTTTCAAAAAAATTTCTGCATCATACAAATGAAAACCATTGCTCTGCTTTTTAATAAATTAGCGGCTGACATTGTCATAATTAGTTTTTATAGAATTTACATATAAAATATAATTTATATCTTGTAGATAAAAGTATAGATATATATATATGTAGATAATTTTAGTTTTCTTGGCCAATGACCATCTGTTTTTCATTTTTTTTTTTATTTTGATATTATGCATAGCAATAAATTTTCTCTGCATTCTATAGTAATTTTTGTATATTATGCATGCATGCAACATAATAATTTTTTTTTAAATTAATTTTTCTTTTGGCAGTCCGTTGTGTTACAGTATAAAGTCAATATATAAGAGATTTATTCTTTCTTTATTTATTGAACATCTGTAAGCCAAGATCTACTGTAACATATTAGTATTTTAAGCAAAATGTTATAATTTAAAGCTGTAAGTAAAATATATCTTAGTTTATTACAAAGATAACTTGTATTTTCCAAATACATCCAATTTAATACCCAATAAGCAAATAAAATTGTTTATGAATTTTTATTTTAATCAAATCTTCGTTAAAATCTTATACATTTTCGATTTTGGTCCGCATATTATCACTTTTTTTCAAAATAATCTTTTACAATATTGTCAATTATGAACAGATTGAAAAATAAAACAGCAAGTGATAGAAGACAATATAATGTGAATCCATATTATATGAAAAATTTAAGGTTATTTTCTTGATAGGTGTAGTTTTCGTAACGAACAACACTACTTTTCAAACACTAACATTTTTATAATAAAAGTGACAAAAAGATTAAAACATGGGCCACCAATACAAAATTTTCACGGCCACCTGTTTTTAAGGTAATAAAATGCTTCTACAAAACGTTTCTGCAAAGTTTCTTCTTGTATAAAATTAGAGCTTCAAATCCCTGCACATTTATTTATCAGGGATTTGAGAAACGCAGATACATAATGTAGGAAAATGACGTACAGTCAATTGAAATACAGTCGATAGTAACCCAAGTTTGTACTCTTTACGAATGTACAAATAAAGCCACCTTTCTTCTTTATATAATATCTATTTGGTATTTAAATTTGTTCCATAATTTTTTTTTCTTTTTACTTTGAAAAAAAATTAAAACTTAGCAAATACTGAATAAGAAAATGAATACCATACGATTACTTCTGAAGTGATTAAACCATATTTAGTCTTAGAATTATCTTTTATTCTTTTTACTTTTCTTCATAGTGAGTTTTTGTTTTTTGTTTTGTTATTCGACTATTCACCACTACTTTACTTTTTTATTTATAACAAAAATCAGTTTATAGTAGCCGCATGGTTAAAATAAAATGAAAAATAATTCATGATAAGTTATAGCATAACGAATTATTAATAACATACTAAAAGTATAAACCATTTTTTTTTGTAAATAAAAAAAAAACTCATCGCAGAGAAAGATAAAGAAAGAAAAGAAAAAACGATCTATTCTAGATAGTGAAGTAGCCAGCTAATTGTAATAATCTGCAAGTAACTGAAGTATCATAAGTTAGTAGCAACAATATCTGTCCCATCAATTTATTTTTTTTTTTGTAAGTTTTAAACGCCTTTTACTTTTCGTAAGTTATTCTTGTCTGTCAAAATTCATATTTTCTATCTCCCTCTTTTTCTTCGTTATATTCTTGCATGAATAAATTATAATTTTTCATGTTGGCATTTATGATTATTTTTCATTATTATATTTTTTTTTTCTATTCCGTTTTTTTTGTTTTTTTTTGGGTATAATCTTATAAAATGTATCTTCAGATAGTTTTGTTTTTCTTTCCATGATGAATTTCTATCATAAATTATTTACTTTTGAAAACAAAAAATTAAAAAAATGAAGAAAAGTGTTAAGATTATGTCTGTGTCTAATTTTAATTTTGACGGGACCACAAAATAAAAATGTTTTCTATTCTTGTTTTTTTTTTTTGTTGCCTTCTTTTTATAAAGTTGGATTGGTCTTTAATTATTTGAAGGTGTAAAGAAATGATATGCCTTTCATAGTAATTTTGAAGTAAAATAATAATAGAACTATTCTTAAAACTAATTGCTGTAATGATCACACTGACATCAACAAAAAAAAAAAAAATTAGAAATGAAAAATATAAATTTGTTTTTATTGTTAAATAATTTATTCGTTTCTTGATGTATAAAATTATTATCTTGAGGTTGAGGTCATGAATTTAATTGAATGAGGTCAGGAATTTAATCAGAAACTTAATTTTAATTAAACAATGTTTAAAAAGCTATCAGTGATTTGTAATTGGATAAATAAAATAGATCAGTGTTAAAATCCTCACCAGACAGGGATCTAAACTTAAATCATCAGTCATCATCAAATCATCAAAAAACCACTGATTGAAAAAAGATAAGAATGACTTTTTTTTTTTAAATAATAGCTGCTCCTCCATATCATATCTCGTCTTATAAGATTCATGTTTTCCATCCCATCGCTCATCAAAGTAAGGAAACAGATTTTTGATTCCAATCCTATACATATTTTCTGTTCAAGTACGATTACAAATATACAAATGCTGATTTGTTAAGGAAAACAAATCATAATCTACATATACATAATACATGATATTAGCAATAGCACATTATATTAGCATGAGCAATAGAAAGCAGGCAATAAGTTCAGCATAGGTACATTACTTAAAATAAGCTCCAAAGTATATTTTCAAATTCAAGGGTGTTTATAGGTTTGAGGGTCAAGAAAACCTTTGAAAAATTCTTCGAAATTAGATTAGGATCGAAACGTAAGTGTTAAACACCATGTCTAATAAAAACATAAATTGAGAGCAATCCCAAATAGGCAAAAAGAATAATCACTATTACCCACATTTTTCCAAATTTTTGGATTTTTCAGTAGCTACTGTTAAAATTAAACTAGCATCATCATTTTATGTCATTGTTCTAGCTAAACTAAGAAAAGAAAATCAACAAAGCTTCCTTCTATTATTACAAAGCATATTAAACTTATTACTAAAGCATATTAAATGTATACCTATTATAAATAAAAAAAACACCTTTAACTTTTATTACATTTTTTAATTTTTCATATTTTGAGCTCCCAGTTTTTTTTCACTTTTAATTTTTTTTTTTTATTTTAAAAATTTAAACATCCAATGACCAATGGTCATATTCAATTTATCAAAAGTTTACAACATAATGAAATAAATTTGTGGTCATTATAATAACATAACAGTTTATTATATATTACATTTTTAAAAGATATAAATTCCAACTCTATCATATATTTTATTTTTTTAATGCATTCTTTTTTTTTCTTTTCATCTTTCCTAACCTCTTTAATAATAACGCTAAATGACATCTCATTTTTTAATACTGGGTAATTCTTTTTCACTTGTAATAATCTGACCATCTGTTACTGATTACGACTGATAAATCTTATTTTGTTTCATTTCTTTATTTCAATTTATTATACGAAAAAAAAAAAAAAATGGAAAAAGTAAAAACAAAATACTTTTTTGACAGGCCACATATTATAAATTCTTTACTTACTTAAATACACGCGTTTTGTTTTTTGTTTTTTTCTCCTATTTTATTTCAAATAATAACACTATCAGCGCCACAGGTATTAAATTTATGAAAGACAACAACAATAACATCCAAATTACTGTGACGCTGACCATTAGTCATGATCAACAGAAAAAAAAAAACATAAGAAAAGAATTAAAAAGGAAATGAGATAATAATATTTTGTAAGATCATATGAGGAGATTTTTAATATAAGTTATAGGAGAAACCTGGGGATGCTAAGTTAAAAGGAGTCGTAATATCATGTTGCCTGTATACTATGAGATGTGTTTATAATCTCAATTCCATTTTGTACACCAGACCTTTTATTTCCTTGCAGACCCAATGCTACGATTTAAAAATAAAGGAATCTGTTTAGTAAATGTATAAGATCGACACATTTCGTAGATGAATGGTTTTTGTTTTGCTACTATATCACCTTAGTAGTTAGGATGTGGCTTATGTAAAATGAGAATTTTTTTCCTGTAGGATATGAATATTCTGGCGTATGAGTAAATGAAAAACAGTTGGGGAAATTATAATTTCTATATTAACATTCCTATGTATTAGCTAGATAATTCCTATATGTTAGCAAAAATTGAAAACAGAAAAATGTAACTAATGTTCAGAAATATTATGGGATATTATTGTCGAATGTCGTTATAGTCGAATTTTATTCGAGTTCATTCTACAATATTTTTCAATCAAGTTATTTCTTTTCTTTCAAAATGTTACCGTTTTATTTCTCCTTAAAAGAATTGAAAATTTATTGTTTTAATCTTTCAGTTGAAAACGTTAAAATAGCGAGAATCCGATAGAACAATTTTTTGCTTTTTGACGTGCTGGTACGAGTACAATATCTTCACTTAAGAACTTTTAAGAACCAATAATCATCAATGTATTTCTTAAATTAGTAGCTGATAAAACAAAAATAGGCCTTAAACTGCATAACGTCCACGCACAACTTGACAGACAATAATATTGTCGGGAGCCTCGGTGGCCTAGTGGGCAAGACCGTGTAAAATACGCTGTAAACGCCGAGGGAGTGTGGATTCGAATCCCACACACGTCGTAAGAGTTTTCCCCCTTATGACATTTACAGCCACGCCTGAACAGGAAAGGCTGTGTAATTTCCTGTCCACATTTATGTGGCAGCGAAATGCATTAAAAAAAAAAAATAATAATATTGTTTGTTTAGTACGATTCCAAAATTAGCTTTTTCTAGTTAAAGTTCGTTTCAATCTATATATAAAAGTTATATGATAAGCGTGTGAAATGTAAAAATAAATGATGTCAACGTAATAAAAACGAATGAAAGATTTATTTTAGAACCGGTTATCAGCTGTTTATCTTCTATTTTTTACACAGGGATATGTCATATTTTTGTACATATTGGATGTAAGATAAAACCAAATGTGTTTTGACAAACAATTGGCCGATGAAAATCTGTTCAATAATCAGTATTTCAAACTTAGATTCGCTTTTATAATATCTTAAATGAAACCGAACCATTTGGCATCAGAAAAAAAAAACAGATAATAAGATATAATAATATTATTAATTTTTTCTTCTGTTAAATAATATTTCAATTAATTTTTGTTGCCATCATGGAGCGTTGATTTTTTTTTTTTTTTTGAAAAATGAAATGACAGAATCGAGAATTAAATTAATGATCTTAAAAATTTGTTTTTAAATTAAAATTTTACATAGCCTGACAACGCGGCTTTAGTAACGGATTGGTATTTTGTTTTGTTATAAAATAAATTTTTTTCTCAAGCTTCTGTATTAATTTGAAATTTATTTTGTATCCACACGGTTTATGTTTTTTGTATTAAACTTATTGCTGTTAAAGAATTTTAATTACCAAAAATACAAAAAAAATAATAAAATTTTAGATAGAGTGGGTAGATGAAGTTTACTTGATTAATACTTTAAATAGAGATTTAAAAATTTAGATTGAGGTAGAATTATGGTTCTAATTTTTTTTTTCTCACAGCATGAATCAAATGTTTTGACACATTTGAGTATGTAGAAAATAATTTAAAAAAAAACCAAACAAAACTAATTTATTCTAGCAATGAATAAAGCAATTAAAAAAATTTGATATTGAATAAATGACACTTAAATTTTTTATTTCAAGAATTACTTGCATTCTATATATTTAAGACAGATACGAAGTTATAAAAGTAAGGTTAGTCATGTATTTGATATTTCATTAACATTTTATAGATTTAATTAAACTTTAACTTTAATTGTTCCACTAGTTTTATCGTAAATCTTGGATAATGTATCATACTAGCTCTTCTGGTTCTTATTCTATAGATTATTATACGTACCATGATAAGAAATTACATCTTCTGGAATTCTGTTCATCCATTTTCATTAATTACTTTTACGTCAATATCATAAATAAATTCCTGAATTCTTGTACTCTGGAAAAAATTTAAATAATCAAGATATAAATAACTCTAACACTTGAATTGATATTAATATCTAGTTCAAACATAAAGTCTGATTTAAAAATAAAATTGAAATTTTGAAATTAAAACTCGCGTTGTCTTGCGGATCATTTTGACGTTTAAATAGAATACATTAATTTAATACGGCTTGATCAAATGCAATGGCCCAATAAAGCGTCACAACAAAATGACGCTAAAATAGAGCAACTTTCTACTTTTAGTCGTCTTGGCAATCAATTTATTAGCTTTTTTTTTTTATTCATTTTATATTGGCTATAGGTTATAGTTGACAATTTAATTTTACATACAAAATTTAAATTTGTTCGATAAAATGATACTAACATTTGGCAATTAATTTATTTCAAAGTTGTCGCGAGAGGTGAAGCGAGCGTTATATCATCACTTTTATGGTTGGCAATTTGACAATCTAATGTGGTTTAAGATTTTCATCCCTCAACGACAGAGTACTACATAAAAATAAGTTTAGTTTCTTAGGCGATTTTAGATGTTAGTCCTCCACAAAGAACAGCATTAATTACTTAGTAATCATAATTTAAAATCTATATAAATGTAACGCAGATATTCACTTTATGCTCCCATATCTTAGACTAATCCCAGAATCCATGAAATATTTAAACAGTATCTATATTTGTTTATTATTATATTCAAGTGGAAATCAGAAGATTACAACGATTTAATAATAAATATTGGTAAATACTAGGATAAAAACCAAGGTAAACAAAATTATTTGAACACGTTAAATAAACAATATGAAAAATTTGGAGATATGAAATAAAAATTGCTGCGAACGTGTACTTGTGTTTACTATCGATTGCGAAAAATTGCTGCGAACCTCTTGAGGCATACTATCGATTTATGATTAAAAATTAAAAAGAAATACAAAACTAATCCCCAAAGCTTATCAAAAGTACATAACGGAATTATTACCAGCTTTTAATAGGGGTTATGGTACTATACTAAAAAGAAACCTAAACTATCTTGCGCCCATAGTCTATTTATTATATGTAAAAAGAAAAAAAAAACAAATTTTTCTTAAAATAAAAATTAAATTAGAGTCCTAAGTTCATAACATTTGATAAAAATTAAACCTAACATAATTAAATTCGATTTAATACTATTTCTATACAAACAACACTACATATATAATATTTAATTTTAAATCTAACAAAATTACAATACAAATCGTAAAATTTCATCTTTTATCATATTTTTTTTCCATTTGCTTTCAAATTTCAACTCAATTCCACTTTATCATATTTTTTTTTTTTGGTTTTTTTTATTTTTATCTTTAATAATTCATCTAGCTTTTATTTTGAAATAATCTTTATAATATATTCACTTATTTATTCATTCATTCATTCATTCATTCATTCATTTACTTCTTTTATACAGATATTGTATAATTAATTACCACCCATTATCATATTTTGGTCATCAATCAATCAAAAAAATGGAAGTTAAGCAAAGTAAAAAAAAAAAAAATATGAATTTATACTTTTTTGTTGAACAAAAAAAAAATGTCATTCTTCTTTTAGGCTTGAACTAATTTTTTTTTTTTTTTTTTGTTTTTCACTATATAAAGTATATTATGAATTTATTACCACTTCAGTCTGTCATAAATTATTATGAGACTGTAAAAAAAGGCTTTGTCAAAAAAAATATATACATATGTACATAAATACTTGTTACTTGTAAAAATAGAGATCAGTTATAATTTTAAAGTATACTTTCAAATTTCAACATTCTAATGCTATTCACATTTTAATTAAAAGATAATAAACAAACTTGAGAAATAGGGGAAGAGAATAGGGGAAAAAAGAACAGTATATAAAGTCAAGTTGAGCTTCTTAAACTACACATTTAATCAAATACTTAGTTTCATTCATTCTCATTTTTTAAAGAAGGAGAAATTCATGAATTTTTTGAATTTGCAGTTTTATTTTTATATAACTAGGAAACAAAGTTATGTTATTTTAGAAGTTTAAAGCAGAGTTTTAAAATATATAGTTTTTTTATTTAGTAACAATTTCTGACATGTTATAAGTTGCTTGATTTATAATTTTTATTCAAAGCCAACATAAAAGGTACTTAGAAATAATTTTTCATACACACACACAAAAGAATCAGCTTAATGCCTAACAAATAACATTTAAACATTATACCATTGAATTTTTTGAATTATCTTTTTCAACATTTACTAAAACATAAGTGACTCTTAGGCCGTTTTCGAATCTATCGCACTAGCACTTGACACTCTTTTCTTATATGTGTCATGTATTACTCTTTTAGGTGGAACATTTAGCGCCTTTCCGAACCATCACACTAGCACTTGTTACTAGCACTTTGCATTTGCACTTTCCGAAAATACTTGATTATCGCACTAAATATCGCACTAAATTTCTGTCCGGATTACAAATTCATGTCAGTTAAAAAAATTTTAGGAGTAAAATCAAACCTTACCTTAATACACATTTTTATAGCATTTTTATGTCAAATTTATTTTGACAGGTGCAAAAAAGTATTTTCTTCTAGCATTATTTAACTATATTTAGAATTATTTATGATCACTATGGCAATATTGAGTAAATTTTGAATGCACGTATGTATCATTAATATAGTCAGCTGTTATTATTTTAATTTTTAAATTTTTTGTGAAAAGAAGAAATATGGAAGCTGTATTAACATAAGTAGATATAAATTTTCTACATTAGTTAAATTATTATAATAACCAAAAATGAACTTACAATTCTATTTTTTTCCAAAAAAGTTGTATCATTTAATAATAAAGAAATATTATTTCGCAGAATAATATTTATTATCTTCCTTCTTCTTTTATTTCTTGCATTATTATTTTCATTTTTATACTTTTTTATATTCTTTATACTTTTAATACGGAGTTTTCGGATGAAAAAATAGTGCGATAAAATAGTATTTAGTGTGATGGTTCGGAAACGCTCTTACAATAGTCGAGAGTGCACTGAAAGATTGACAGAAAATCAAGTGCGATCAAACAATTTAGTGCACTATTTTCGAATACACTAAAAAATGTTCGGAGTTTTCCGGAATTAACTTAATGCGATTAGTTAGTATTTAGTGCGATAGTTTCGAACACGGCCTTAATATATATTCTTGTTTATATGTTATTACTGCGGGGTTTTATAACGTTCAATTGTGTTGTTTTTATTTTTAAATTCTGGGTATACATTACTCATTTGGGTATACATATAACTTATTGGTTACACTGGTAAATAACAAAACATATTAAGATTAGTATTACTCTTGAATCTTTGGCATAATATAATTTTTCTTATATATATATATATTGTATATATGCATCAATACGTGATTTTTATAACTTACATCACGTAATTTTTATATCTTAATTTTGACAGAACTAACTATGGTTGTTTTGGAACATGCAGTTAGTGTTCAACTATTTGTTTACAAGTGATCTAATGTTATTGACTTATATCATACATAACTTAACATTTTACTGCAGTTTACCTTTATATCAAAACCCCAATATCAAAATTACACCATTTTTTTTTAAATTTAATATTTCATTTTATTGTTGGCCAATGCCAATTTTAGCAATTTAGATTACCAATTTTTAGATAGAATCTTGAAGTTTAGAGAAAAAAGATCTTTTAGAATTAGCACAAGTTACCTCAGAAATTTTTTTGTACCGCTGATCATTTTTAGTTATATAGAGTTACGAAGCTAAAGAACCTCAAAATTGAAAAAAAAAACCCTATTTTTAAATGTGTCCGTATATATATCAGGTTCTGCTTAATATATTTTAAATATACAAATACGAAACAACAGGACATTTTATTCAAAGTATTAGTATTCAAGATTTAAATTTACCGTTAAGTGAAAACAAAATTTTATAAGATTTTCTTTCCTTCATAACACTGATAAACTCTTTCTCTCATAAACCTTTAGTTTGGCATTCTTTCATTTCTTGATTTGGTTTGGCGTTTTTTTGTTATATTTTGTTATATACTTAAGTATACTAACCTATATTAATAAATAAATAAATAAATAAAAAAAACTGCTGCTTAAGAATAAAACTAAAGCTTGGTGCTGATTGGCAGCACCTAAAAACAAAAATTACAATTTTTAAAATTTTTAAAATTTTCAAAAAATCTTTTCCAAATTATTAAGTTGATAAAAGTTAAACTCATAAAAATGTTCTATATGTTTTATAATAAATAAGTATGTATGTTAAAAACTCATTCATCTTTTATGACTAAAGTGAAACTTATTTATATAATTATATTAAAAAACTAAGATTGATAACTAAGAAAATTAAGATGAAGAATAAGATAAAAAAAAAAAAATCTAAAATTCTAAGTGTGTAAAATTAAAAATGTCAAATCAAGTGATTGTTTTATTTTTGTCCTCGATATTTATCTTTTTATTATGTTAACACAACGTCCAAGTGATTAATATAGATGAATATCTGTAGATACTAGATACATACAGACACTTCTTTTTTAATAATATCTATAATATAGACATGGTCCCAATGTCTTTTATACAGTGGCAAAATAAAAAATAATAACACGTAATCGATCCAAAACATAATAATATTTATATGTTATAAATTTTTGAGTAGAATGTTCCTATATATATTTTAATTCATATATATTTAGTTTTATCCTAACAGATTTTTTTTTTTTTGAAAGAAAAAAAAAGAGATAAAAACATGTGTTATATTATTTTACATTTTTTTTTTTTATTTGGTCATTTTTCGAATTTTTGCTGACATATTAAAGTTAAATCTTTCAGATTGTTTTTTTTTTTTTTTTTGTCTTTCTAAATGTTTTTTGAAAGTCTCTAAAGAAATCTTCCCAGTATCAGCAGGAGTAACATATTCGGTAAATATTATTATCTACCAGATACTATTCAAATAAAAATCTATAGGAAAGAATATGTTGAAAATAAAAAAAAAACAAAATGTATTAGGAATTTTTATTGCTTTGTTTTGCACACTATGTATATATACTCTGATAGATATTTTTGAACTTTATATTTTACATTATATTATATTGTGTTGAACTTAAAAAGATACTTATGAGATTTATTTCAAAAATTTCTAAACTTTGTTTTTATGATTTTAAGTTGTATTGTCTATAATTTTTGTTTTAACTTTTTTTTTTTGTATTATTTTCTAGGTGTTTTTAGCACATTTCCAAAAAAAAATTTTGAAAAAATGTGCTTATTAGTTTCACTCTGTTCGTCCGTCCGTCTGTTTACAAAACTTCTACACCGTTAAAGATAGAGAAAAAAATTTTTAACTATGGGTAGGTCTCATAAAAAAAATAATTTTGTGGAACAACTTTTTCATGTAGCCCCACCCATTACGGAGCTACAGCCCTTCAAACTTTGAAAAAGCTCTATTTTTAAATGCATATATCTTATGTTCTGCTTAAGATTTTTTCAATCTGAAAACGTCATTCGACAGGTATTTCTTTTATCTTTGTAAATTAATATCAAAATTATACAATTTTTTTAAATTTAGTATTTAAAATTACCGTTATATGAAAACAAAATTTTGCATGATTTTTCTACTTTCATAACTCCGGTACACTTCTAGATAGAGGCTTGAAATTTTGAGGTAAGAAAGAACTTTTAGAATTAGTATAAGTTTGCTCAGAAAATTTTTTTGGACCACCCCCTGTTTATATAAGCTATTAGAGCTTAAAAATTGAAAATTTGCCATTTTTAAACACCTGTAACTTAGGAACCTGTACATATTTTACTTCTGCAAGATATAAAAATTAAAGCTACAGTAATATATTTTTACGTGTGTTAAAGGTTTATTTTAGTTGTAGAGGGTTCCAAAGTTGCAGCTCTTCAAAATTTCGAAAAAGTTCCATTTTCAGATGTATATATCTCAGGCTCTGCGTAATAGTTTTACAATCTAAAACCGCCAGAAGATCGAAAATTTTATTATTTATATAAAACAGTATCAAAATTATGTAATATTTTTGTAATTTACTATTTAAATTTACCGTTATCTGAATACCACATTTTGCTTGAAATTTCTTTTTTCATAACTCCGGCACGCCTTTAGATAGGAACATGAAATTTTGAGACAAGAAAGAACTTTTAGAATTAGTATAAGTTTCCTCAGAAAATTTTTTGGTAGCGCCCCCTCTTTAAGAGTTATAACGCCTCTAAAATTGAAAATTTGCTATTTTTAGACACCTGTAACTTAAGCACCTGTAAAAATTTTTCTTCGGCGAGACATGAAAATTAAAGGTTCAATAATATATTTTTACGTGTGTTAACGGCTTTTCTTAGTTATATAGGATTCCGGAATTACGGCCCCTCAAAATTTCAAAAATGTCCTATTTTCACATATTTTCTTATTACATGAAATTTTCAAATTTTTGTGCAAATCAGACTTTTAAACAGTTTTTATTGAGTTTTGGAAATGTGCGCTTTTAAAAACCGTTGGTTTACATTCTACCTTATTTTTCTATGTTTTATTACAAAAATTTTTATGCTTTGTTTGTAGAAACTATAAATGAAAAAAGAAATAATAAGAGGGTTTTATAACCAACAGGAGATTTTTTTTTTCATTTTTTCTTTTCCAAAAAAAAATAAATAAAACATATTTTTAGATTTATTTGAAGATATTTCAAAATTTAAAAGTGTTACTATGAAAAATGATTAATTTATTAAAATTTAAACTTTTTAAAAAAAAAAAAAAGAAATTTAAATGCAATTTAAATTAACTGAATTTGTAAAAGATCTCACATTTATTTTTTACCAATATATATGATAATATGAGAATTTGGATATCTATAAATACAACTGCAATTATTTTATTTTATAAAAGGTGTATATTGAGGTGTGAAATACAAGGCAAACAGCTGTAAATGACCTAAATATTTTATAAGTTCCTTCTAACATTCAGTAACTTTTCAGTTTTCCTAATTTCCTTTATTCCAAAACACTACTAAAACACTACCAAAAACCAAACACTACATTATACCATAGGTTCGAACCTAGCCTAACCGTAGATGTCGTTTGGTTGGTTCAAGTTCAACACTACCAAAGAGAATTCTGTTTAACATTTTGTTTAAAATTTTTTTTTGCCTTTGTAAGTCAATATCAAAATTGTAGAATTCTTTTAAATTTAGTATGTGAAAACCGTTATGTGAAACCAAATTTTGCCTGATTTTTCTACCTTCATAACACCGGCATGCGTTTGGATAGAGACTTGAGGACAGAAAGAACTTTTAGAATTAGTATAAGTTTCCTCAGAATTTTTTTTCGGATCACCCCTGTCTCTGTCCCTTGTACAAATTTTTCTTCGGCAAGACATAAAAATTAAAGCTTCAGTAATATATTTTTAAGCGTGCTAACGATTTTTCTTAGTTATATAGGGTTCAAGACTTGCAGCCCTTCAAAATTGCAATTGCAAAGTCCTATTTTCACATATTTTCTTATTAATTATATGAATTTTCAAATTTTGGTGCAAGTCACATTTCTAAACAGTTTTTTATTATCTTTTGGAAATGTGCGCTTTTAAAAACCCTTGGTTTACGTTCTGTTTTTTTTTTAATTTTCAAAAAAGTATGTTTGTAATGTTAAAAATTATTAGAATTAATCATGGCTAATTATTTTTAGGTTATAAAACATTAATAAAATGAATGTGTTCACTTTAAACAATGTCATCATCGATACTTGATTTTTTTTTGTTGACAAATCTAATGACAAAACATGAGCAATTCGGTATAGTATTTTTATTTTAAAGATTTAAAATGCCCTATAATTAATTTCATTATGTTCATATCAGTTGTAGGTCTTATGTCTTAACATAATAATCCTGGATAAGACCCATATAAATTGAATTTTTTATACAAATCGTAGTTACTTAAATTATTTTAAAAAACCAAAATTTTATGCCGAATACTATAAAGTTAAGTATTATATAAGTTAAGGTTTTAAGTATAAAGCTTTGAAACCCGTATTTTTGCTAAAAGCTGGAACACTAATTTTCAAGTTTTATTTTCCTTTAAAGATTTTATTTTAAATTAATTTAATATCCTGTTGAAATTTTTTGTTGCCTCTAGGATCAAAAGAAAAAAATTGCTACAAGTTTTATTATTTTATTAATAAAATATTAAATATAAATAAATTATATTCATTCTGTCATTGTGTATTCAGTAAAGTCATTTATATCCCGCGTTCTCATACGTTTCTTTGTAACAGCTATTTATTACAAACATAAAAGGAAAAACAAAACTACAAAGAGAGGAAATACAATTAATTTTCGAGAAACAGGGCAAAAAAAATATTACAAATTTAAAAACCACGTAAAAAATTATGACTTTACATACATTACATGAACATACGTATATAAATATATTTATATATATATATAAAATTGGACTTAAATTTACTGACATTCATTAAAATGGTACCACCAAAAAAAAAAAGGAAAAAAAAGGACGTATTTAAAAAAAGAAAATTGTAAAATAAATAGCTAAAAAACACCACCTATTATCCAACATAAAAAGCTTTGCGGCAGTAATAAAATTTCACTGAGGTTCAGCTTATTTTTTTTATTTTATTTTTTTTTTTGTATTCGAAACGTTTTAAAGGTTTCGCAAAACAAAAACAAAAAAAAAAATTAAAGGATAATATTTCAGACTACAAACTACAATAATATTTAATGTGTTTTAGAGTATATACATATATATATACATATCTATAGATGTAAATGTTGGAAGATTGAAAGGTTTTAAAACAACCCTAACTCATACAGCAAACAAGAATTTTGTATTTCAAAATTATTTTAAAGTTTATACACATCAAACTATTTTATGTATCTCTAGGTTTTATATGTTACTTTAGGGATAAGATACTTATTGTCTGCCCAACTGTGAGTGGAAAACTTTTTTCTTAACAAAATCAATAAATACAAGGAAGACGTTAGAAAGGAATGTGTTAGTATTGCAGTAAAATGAATGAGTTAATAAAAATTTAAATTTTCTCAAGAAACTCTTATAGTATGTGATACCGAAAAACAATTGATACTTTTTGATCTGTTGAAAACTTAATCAGAATTTTTACAAATTTTACATTTTTATCAGACAGTTTTAAAGTGTTGAATTAATTTTATGGTGCACAATAACAAAGCAATTAAACAAGAAAGCTTAATTTTTTTTTTAATAGTCTGTCTGTAGAATTTTCAGTTTTTACTAAGCTTGTATTGTATTGTTGCGTTATGCTACAGAAAAAATAAAATAAAATCTCACAAGCAAAACCCAAATGCAAAACATATTTAATAACGACAAGTTTCTAATGCCGAAAGGCGCCTCAAACAATTTGAGTAACCAAAAATGAATCAACTTGAAACAATCGATAATCTTATGTCTATATAAAAAATTTTCAGATACCTATTAGGTAGATATCCATGATTTGAACTTTCATATTAGTAAAATTAAAAACGCTAGAGTTTAAAGTCTTCATCGCAATTCTAAAATCCTAAAACTTTTCACCATATCCAGCTCCACTAAATGATTATAAAACTACAAAAAAAAAAAGTCCCAAAAAAAAGCTTTGCTCTTTTAAACTAAAATAAAGAATTTAAAAAACTTACAAATGTACATAAATTATTGGCATATTTACATATACATACATATACATACAAATTTACGCAATATATATGTAGGTACTTTAAACTATATTTTGGTTTCTCTTCTTTTATTTAATCTTTCTATTGTTTGGAACAGTAAGTAAGGACAAAGAAGAATAGCTTCCTCCAAAAAAAAAAACAAAAATGTAATATAAAGATTACCATATCTTCCTTCATTCCAAAGAAAATAAAAAAAAAAAAAAACAATTTATTTATGCTATATATTATTATTCTGCATTCAAACACATATACATCCATATTAACAAACAAAAACAGAAATAAAATAAAATAAAAAACTGTTATATCGTTTGTATTATTACTGCTTAAAGTCGACCATAAATTTTCAACATGAATGTGTAAATTATAAGTACTAGCAATTATTTTAACTCTACTTAACAAATTACCATGCCACATATGGGGTATAAATTACAAACTACCTCGTTTATTTTAACGTTTTATGGCGAAGAAAAATAAAAAAACAAAAAAATATAAAGCAAATAACACAAAAAAAAAAGAATTTAAAAACAAAAAAAACTACAAATACAATACCCGAAAAAAAAAAAATACTTTTAAATTAAATATAATGTGTGAAGAATTTTATTTCCCAAACAATGCTAAAGCAAAAATTTTAAAGAAATTCTTTACAGAAATTTACTAAATATCTTCATCGATTATTTGAAAATTTTTGATACATAGACATTTTTTTGATACATACATACATATATCATATAGCATAAGAGGAGTGTGGAAAAAAGGTTGCATATTACTCAGAAAGCTCTAAATATCAGGGTTATAAATAACAATGAGTAGATTTAAACACTTAACTCAAATTTTGATTTCACTCTCACTATGAACGATACACTATGAGTGATTACAGGTTGAACGGACTTAAGCTTGAGCGAACTCAAATGTTGGCCGGACTTAAAATTTGATTTGAGCGAAGAGTTAAGTTGAAATTTGAGCTATTTACAACTCGGAAAAAATTAAGTTAAATACAAAAAAAATGTCTATGGTCGTCAAGAATAGCAAAAACTGGATTAAAGTTTTAATTAACAATCCGCCATGGGTATACTTTTAAATATAACATAATATACATACATATATGTATGTATACTTTTAAATATAAGAGATTATAAGAATTGGTTCAAAATGAATAATAAAACTGTTATAGTTTGAGAATATGTAATTATTAATTAGTTTCATAAATTGTTAAAAGAAGAATAAAATATTTTTGTTACCATCATAAGAAATATATAATGTCACCCAATTATGTCTTCAAAATAACCTGCAACTTACTTTTAACGATAAAAATGCTCATGAAAATCTAAACTTATCTGTAATATTTTTTTAGGCATATTCAGTTTTAGTTATATTTTTAAAAAAAAAAAAATATTGGTTTTTACCGGTGTTTAGACCTAATTTTCGTACTTTAGCACATAAACAGAGCACCTTTTAGAAAGAGCATATCAACAAGTTTTAAAAGTATTTCTAGTTAAAATTGGTCATAACTTAAAAAAACATTAAAAATGTGTTCTCCCTTTAATATATTTTTTGTTCAATACTGTATATTATATAATATACTAAATAACATACATTCATTTAAACTTATATAGGTATATGTACTTACTTACATGTGAGTAAATAAGTAATAAAGCGGTAAAAGTAACACTAAAAGCAATTTTCTTATATGTTTATAGTATAAATAAAAAGAATGGATATGTAATAAAGGGGTACATTAAAACAAAATACAAGTACACAAAACAAAAAATAAGAGAAAAAAAAAAAACAAAATTAAAATTAAAATAACAAAAGAACCGAAGAAAATGAGACACAAACCAACAAACGTGAGAAAAACAAAAACAAAATAAAATAGAAAAAAAATCCATTAAAAGTAAAAGAACAAAACGATTTTCACAGTTAAGAAGTTTTAATACCAATTCTTCCCTTTTTGGTTCTTTTTAAAGCTGTTATTTTCAATTTTTATTATAACGGGATTTTTTTTTTTCTACATCAGGTTTTGTTTTTATTTCTTTTTTTAATCACTTTTTTTTTTAACTTTTGTTTTCCAAAAAATTTCATTTCATTCATTTCATAAAATTTACAGTGTTTTTTTTTTTATTGTTATTTTGGAAAATGTTATTAGTTACGGTTCATAGAACTTTAAATTTGTTGTTTATAATTATTTAATATTGTTTATTAACGGTAAATTGCATTAATAATAAAAACAATTTACCATAAATTTAAAAAATCGTTATAATTTGGATATTTATTTATTGTGACAGTTTATAAAAAAAAAAAAACAAAAAACAACATAACTATAAGATTTAAAAAGTTTCTTCAATTAAATTTTAAATGTAGCAGATTATTGATCTAATTATTGTGGTAGGTACATATATAAATTGGGATTTTCCCCAAAAAAAATTATTTATAATATTATTTGTTTGGAAATTATACATATGTACATATATAAATAAATAAATAAATAAATAAAAAGAATTCTTGTATAAGATAATAGATGGCGCACAAATAAAAACGTTTGCGTTTTATATTATTGTACAATAGCTACAGCTGAGTAATCAACGACTAAGTGAAATTGTTGGTTCTCAGTTTCTAACATAGTTCAATATGAATAATAAATGACAGATGGGATGTCCTATGGACCTTAAAGGAGTGGGGAAAAGAGAAAAAAACAAGATCCTGGAAAATTTCAAAAATGTCATTAAGAATTTAAGCTCTGTGAAAAAGAAAATATCAATGTATATTTTGTTTTTACACGCTAACTAAACGCTAGGTATAGTTAGGTCTTGTACAAAAGAGAAAGATTAATATTACAAGTTAAAGAATATAGCAATAAACTATTAACTTAATTTTAGTGAAAATCAGTTTTTTGTGCCTTCAGACCATAACAAATATCCCATAAAACTGTAAATTAAAACTAAGCGATACTTGTCTAGGTTTTGAGAAAATTGAGTTATGAAACTTCATGAAATTAATGATTTCAAAAACTGAAACTTAGTCAAATATGAATAATAAATAAGTTAGTGGATGCCCTATGCTTCTTCGAGAAGTGCCAAGGGGAAAAAAAAAATTATCAAATAATTACACCAAAAACAAAATTAGAAAAGTAAAAATATGATATTTAGTAAAAATACGAAAAGTTTCATTGTTAATTAGAATAGTATCAAATAGTATTAAATCTCATCTATGAACATAATATATTTCCTTCAATTACATCTTAATTTTGTGTGCGTGGGATTTAGGTGCACGTTAATTTGCTTTTAATACATTTTATTCTCTCGAAATCGCTTAGTTTTAATCGTTAAGTTTTAAGATTGTTCCACCTCCGAGTTTACGTCCTAATGACGATTTCAATCGATTTTTGATTTTATATTATTAATTATTAATTTATCTTAGTTAATAAAATTGACAGATTCTAATAAAGCATTTTTTTTGCAAAAGTCTAAATTTTTTCTTTCAAATGTTCTCTTTTATTTGATTAATTCCCCCCTTCTATTCTATAACATTATCCAATATTTGGACTTTGTTCACCGTACGCTAACTGTTTGATATGACTGATTTTCATCATGGCATGTCAGCAGACAAATACCATATCTCCTATAATATAATATATAAAGTCAATGTACAATAATCTAATTTAAATCTCCTTAATTGTATCTGCTTTTAGCAATGATATGTTCTCAAGAAATCTTTTTTTATACTTGTTTAGACTAAACTGGATAAAATCATTAAAACAAATAATAGCATTTATAAGATATTACAAACAAATCATTTTTCGTATAGATGGTAATTAGTTTTACAACAATAATATATTAAACATTTTTTAACACCTTTCATTTGATTTAAAAAAACACTTGGCTAATTCAATTTTTTTTTTTTTTTCATTTTTTTTTGGCAAAACTTTAAAAAATAATTTTAACATAGCAAAAACAAAAAATAAACCACAATAATGTTTTCCTTTTGCACAAAATTTTCAAATTGAACATAATAGAAAATCTGCCATCATCAGAGTCATCTATCATTTATTTTATTTTGTTTTGTTTTTTTTTTTTTTTTGTTATTTATTTATTTATTTACTTATTTACTCATCCTGTTCCTATAATAATATCTTAATTTTTTTCATTCTTTTACATAAAAGAAGAGCAATAAAGAAAAAGATCCGAAAAGTTGTTGTTTTTTTTTTTTTTAACTGAACTGTAAATAAAACCCTAAAATAAGAACAAAAAAAATTCATTTGCACAGAAGTAATTTATCTTTCATGGCAATAAGGTGAAATTATTCTTTTATACTCGGTATATTTTTAGATATAATCATAGTATGCACATTCATAGATCTATAGTAAATCCCTCAGCTCCTCAACTTCATAAGTTAATATTACCAACCTACCAGTACTGATATAAATATTGGTATCATCAATATGGAACTCCCTCGTGTTTCATATTTTATATAAAAGGGGAGAGGATCCCATTAATATTAGTGTACTAGTCAAAGCTTTACCATTTTACTCATACTAATAGATAACTCATAAAACTCTTTTCTTTTTCTTTTTTTTTTTTTTTGGTAATGGAAAAGAAAAATCACTTCAATTTCAAAGCTTAAGAAATATTTAACAACAATAATAAATTTCAATGAAAATTACAACAACAACTACAACACGATAAGCAACAAAAAAATAAAAAGAAAGTAAAAATTGCCCTGTAAATATCACAGTTGGGTGTATTAATTTAGCTTTTCTGCCATTTTCTGGAGTTAACAGACTTGACTTTATTTATTTATTGAACATGTTCTTGACAGGCTTGACTGCTTTATGGATCGCCATCAATTTATCAATAATTCTTGTTGTTTTGTATTTTATTTATTTATTTATTTTTTTTTTTTTTGTTTGTTATTGCTTCAAGTTTTTCAATTTCTTTTTGCTGTTTTTTCAATTTTTTGTTATTTTATTTTTGCCGACATACAATTTATAAAACAAAAAAAATAAAAACGAAAAAAAATGGAAAGAAGATATTTTAACCACTAGCAAAATATAAAATTTAGTACCAAATCAATTGTGTTGTCAATAATATGTACTTTAAAGTACTTTATTTAGATTAAGTCGTTATTGTAGTCGTCAGTTAGTTGTCGGTACCATTTTTGTGGTTGTACAAACATAGGTACATAATATGTAATTAATTTGTTTTCAATTATATGAAATATGTGACAAGCTGACTCTAACTCAATTCTATTTAATTTAATTCTATACTCATCAGTTTATTTTTTTTTTTGTTATAATATTATGCTGTGTTTCATCTTTTGTTTGATGCCCGCAAAATCATCTTTTAATATTTGCTGTCTAAAAAACTAAATAGAAGCTACATTAAACCATATTGTCAATATTTTAGTAACGTTTCAGGTAAATCATATTGTCAATATAATATTATGACGTTTCTGTCAAACTTTTTTAGAATTTTCTTTTTTTAAGCTTTCGATGTCTTTGACAATTACTTACGCTGAACTGAAGTATTGAACGATTTTTGCTGACTAAAATAAAGTTAAATTTTTCATCTCAATGTTTATATAAAAGGATATGAAAATTAAGTATTGATATTATTTGGTTTAAAGAACTGACAAATACAAAAGATATTGCAGATGACTAAATAGAAGAGAAATTCATAAAGACATCATTTACTTAGTAATGCATTTTTTTTTTTAAATTTGTTAAAGTTTTTAAAATAACAAAAATTATATTTGCCTGTTGTCTGTGTCTGATTTAAATTTTAATTGGGCGATTATTTATAATTCGCAGCAAAAAAGTAGATCTGCTTGTAAGAACGCGATTTGTACAATTCAAGAAATATTATTATAATGATGCTACAAAAATATTTGACCTCGGTTCTAGAATTGCCATAAAACTTGAACTGTGATTCAGTCACAGAAACGAGATACACTTAATAAAATTTTTCTAGAATTTAATTTATCTAAAATTCAAAAATCAACAACTATTGATTACTATATCAATACTTATATCTTCCGTACTATTTATCAGGCTATTTAATAATTTAAAATTCTAAAAGTATAAAATATTGTACCTACATTTAAAAATTGTTTGAATAAATACATGAATATGTCCCAACACTGTTAACATAATTTCCAATTAATTTTTCTTGATGATTTAAGAGTTATATAAATAAAACAAATTTCAAGTTATATCGTATTTACTGTCAACTAGGTCTACATATAATAAATCTTTTAAAATCTCAATCTCAATAGGTATATAAAATCAAAAGCAAAATCAAAAAAAAAAAGAAAAAGAAAAATTAACGCGAACGGACAAAGTTATTTGTACCACGAAGTGCTTATATCAAATTAAAGACATTTAATTTTCTTTTTCTTTCTTTTTTTTCTCTCTCTCTCTCTTTCTCTTGATCATGTTTTTTTTTTTAATAAGGATATTAATATGAATATCACACTCTGTATCTGAAATGTGAAATATTAATAGTGCAATAAAATCGAAGATAGATAGAGTATACATAAATTCTACAATACCTATACCATTAAAAATTTTAACAGACAGATGGTACTGTGTTGTATACATTAAAAAATGGGAACGTAAAAAATAAAATAGATGGGATGTAGAATTCAGAAAATTTATAGGTGTTGTATTGTCGGGAGTTTTTCTTTTAAAATTTCCAATTTTTTATTATATATTCATGTTTACATTATATACATATTATACATATATGTATAATATCTACATGTTTGGTCTTTCGGAAAATTATTTTATTCTACTATAGATATTTTTTTAATATTGAAGTTTGTGTAGGATGCAAAGCGTTAATTCAAGAATTACGATATTAAAGAGATGTTTTTTGAAATATTAGAGAAAATTCAAGTATAATGAAAACTTAAATTGTTAAATTTTTTTTTTTTTTACTACATTTCTCTGCCACATAAATGTGGACAGGAAATTACATAGCTTTTACTCTTCAGGCGTTGCTGTAAATGTCGTAAGCGGAAATAACTCTTACGACATGTGTTGGATTCGAACCAAAACTCCCTCGTTGTTTACAGCGTATTTTATACGCTCTTACCCATTAGGCCACCGAGGCCCCCTTGTTTAATTTTAAATTAAAATGTCATAAATCATTTTAAAATAGAATTATTGTTCAAATGTATTAATAGTGCTTAGTGTGCCGAATATACATTGATAGTACTTAATTTAGAAGATTATGTGATCTCAGCGTATCTAACCCCTTCTAATTGCCATATGTTATGATTAATACAAAATACTTCACTTCAAAATATTAAAATGTTTATAACAGAATATTAAAAAAGTATTTAAAGAATTACAAAAATAGCCTTCAAAACTTCGTCATAATCAATATTTGAATCAGTTACACAAAGAAGTCAGAAAAGAATGGCCCGCAATGAATATGGTATTGATGAAAAAATTTTATAAGTTGAAAAAAATGTATTTCAATATATAGATTCTTAATCTAACAATACCAGAGATAATAGATTGAAATAGAATCAGATGAATAGAATAGAATCAGACAAATCAAAAAAATTCAAAAGGAGAAGACGCGCTCGAAACTTTCAGGAACTAATGGAACTTAAAAGTTTCCACTCATATATATAAAAAGTTCAGATATTGTACATACAGTCTACAGAGTCTATTCAATACTTTAATTTACATTAAAATTTTTCTGGTAGCCACTTACATATACAAAGACAATAATTCTCTATAGTATAGATAGAATATTATGACAGAAGAAGTTGTTGTTCTGCTTTTCCACTCCACTAAAATTAAATTTTCTTTTTTTGAGTAAGTGCTATAGTGTAAATGATATTAAAATACAACAACAACAACTCTAAAAACCAAAAAAAAAGTTATTTATTAGCACTGATTTTTCTCAACTAGACACAACAAAATATGAGTAAAAGAGACAGATATAAAAATAAATTTATTAACAACATAAGGAAGATATATGTGAACATATAAAGAAATAAAGGAGTCACAAAACAAAAAACACAAAAAAAAACGAAATTAAAAAGAATTTATATTTATTGATGATAGGGAATCATTAACAATAAATGCCACAACAGAGAATATAGAAAATCAGTAATCCAACCACCACCAATACACACAAAAAAAAAAAAATAAAAACTTTTATAGTGAATAGTAAAGAATTTGAATCGATTTGTTTTTCAGTAGTACCTATACACTATAAGACAACCTGAATAAATGGAACAGAGAGTAGGAGAATGAATGCATGAATCTTACAAATTTATTAAAAAAAAAAAAAACAAAATTTAAAGAAGTAAACCACAAAACAGCAGTAGATCTAATGATGAAGTCTATTGAATTGAAAAGTGATTTGAATAAATTGAATTTAATTTATTTTCTATATATAGGAATTGAATATACAGTACTGTAAAAATAATGGTAAAATATAGTATAATAAAAGCAACAGTAGAAGCAATATAATAATCAAAAGCTATAACTTAAAAGATTTAAAAAAAAAAAAATATATATATACATATATACATAAATATATATAATTGAATATTTATATTCTATATTTATATTGAATTGAAGAAAATTTATTATAGATATTATCTATAAATATATAGATGTACATTCTATAAATATATACTTAAATTTTAGTATATAGTAGTATGTCAGAAGATTTACACTCTGATGATTGCTCTTTCAATTCAATGCATAAAAATTTTCAATAACAAAATTATTTATGTATTAGATTTTTATTTTTTATTTATCTATATTCAAAAATTTATTACCATATCCATTGAAAAGAATCTTTAGTTTATTTTTTTTTTTTTTAAATCTTTTACTTTAGATCTCATTCCTTTAAGTAAATCATTTCGAATCAATTCAGTTAGTTAGTATATTATATGTATCATATATTATATAGTATATAATGATAATGATATATTATAATAATCAATTGCAATACTAAGGATATAAATATTGGTTATGATATTGATTATGATTATGATTATATTATTGAAAAGATTATATTGATGGCAGTTGTATATTTGATAATACATCATCAATTTCAATATTGAAAAGGTTGAGACCAAAAAAAAAAGTAAAGGAGAAAAATTTTAAAAGAGTAGAAAAGAAGAAAAGATAGATATATGTAATATGTATTATGTATACGAGTATATATATTATGTAAAAGATTATAAATAATATTTAAAGAATTGTGTAATATTCAAACATTTACAAATTTTATTGATTGCTCTTATTACTTGTCTCTTATATTTCAATTTGCATTGGTGATAATTTTCAAACAAATGTATTTTTACATAAATGATATTTGTATCTAAATTATATATTACTTATATATATTACCTATATAGTATATATTATATGTAGCTATATATTTGTTACGTTATTAAAAAGTTTAGAAATCATGAAATTGATTCTGTTGCTCATAATGTTAAAAAAGGAAATGTGCTCATTTATTATTTTGAAAAGAAATATATATATATATATTATATTTAGAATAACATCCAAGGGGATTGTAACTATATATATATATATATTTGATATATATTTATATATATATATATATATATATATATTATGTAACAGTGTAACACTACTATATTTTGGTTTAGTTTCTCGTTTGTTAAGCAAGAAAATGATTATGTCTTTTTAATCTGACAGAAAGATAGAAAAAAAATTTTTAAGATATACATAAGTATATATAAAAATGTACATGATACATATATAGAATATAATCGAAGAGATGTATATAGATAATTTATAGTAAAAGAAGATAAAATGCCATTTTCAAAAACAAAAAATTATTTACTGATTTAGTTTTTCATTACGTCTATTGATTATAGATATAAATTTAAATAGTGTAAATGTGGTGCAATTTATTTATTTTTAATTTTTTTTTTTTTTTTGATTTTACAAGAAAAAATCAAATGAATTGATTGGTTTATTAATTTGATTTATTCAGATTTTAGTAATTAATTAAAAAAGACATAATCAATGTTTTTTTTTCTTATAAAAAAAAAATAATATTAGCTATTTATGATAGAAAATAAAAATATGTCACGTATTTATGTTGGAGAATAAAATGAAATAGTGTTGAATGTATTTACTTGCAAAGTTATATAAATTATTTAATTTAAAGAAGAACCGACTAGTAATACCTATAGTAAATAGTCCGATTCAATTACTCATTTCCATTAAGGTTTAAATTTTGATCATGCGCTTATCTGGTTAAATTTATTTGTATTAAAAAATATAAATTTTAGATTTAGAATAAGCTCTGTATGCATCAGAAATACAACATATTAAAATTCTACAAAAATATAAATTGCTCCACTGTAGATACCTATATACCACAAATTAGTTCTTTAAAAATACTATAGGCAAAATAATTAGTTCTCTACATCATATACAGACATGTATACTTGGTTATAAACTAATTTTATATGCTTTTATATTAACTCGTCGCTGTCGGTTTATTTATTTATTTATTTATTTATTTATTTATTTATTTATTTGTCATTCTGTCACGCTTTTTATTATCTTCGTAATCTGTTAGCAACATTTGTAAGTGTAGTATGGTGCAGAGGATAGTGTACAGGTTTCAAAAGTGGGGATCATGTTGTTCGAATCCAGTTCACATGCAACATTTTTTTTTTTTTAACTATCTATTCATCAACATTTTTTGAATAAAATATGTATACATTTTTGTATATATCAATTTAAAACTTACATTTTTATCTCTTATTCATGCATACAAACATACACATTATATTTTTGATCTTTCCTGGTGTTTTGTATTAGCATAATTAGCAAAACACAATCCATACATATAATATTTTTATGTATGTTGCTAAGTTATTTTGTTTACAACATTTGTTTAGTATTTAAATCAAAATATTTGCTGTCAACATTCTTTAATGCATATTGAATTAATGCATATATGGTGCAGAGGAAAGTGTACAGGTCTTGAAAGTGAGTGTTAATGTGTGGACTGGGGTTCGAATCCAATTCGTATACATGTATAATTTTTTTTTTTTTTTTTTTAACTCTATTCATCAATATTTTTTAAATAAAATTTTATGTACCTACAAAATATTATTTTTGTACATAGAAAAGAATATAAAAAGTAAAGATCATTACAAAATTATGCTTTTGCGCATTACGCATTATGATTTACAAACAAAAAATCTATTACGCATTATGATTTGTCAACACAAAAAATTAAAACTACGTATGTAAATATGTACGTACGTATGTACATAATATTTATTTATTTATTTATATTCAGGTACCGTGGTACATAAATGTGCCAGGTAGCTATACCCTTGTTTCCTGGTAGGAATGTGTACTTGATATAATGATATTATTATAAAGTATTTACATATTGCGATGAATTTTTTTTTTTTTTTATTTTATAATTATTGTACCCAGCCGGGAATCGAACCCCTGACCTCTCATTCCCTTATGAATGAGAAGCGGTGCGTCAACCACTGCACCAATGGCTGGATACACATAATATTATGTTAAACTAATTTCCTAAATTATTTTGTTCCGCTCCATTTGTTTATAATTTAAATCAAGATATTTGTCAACATTTTTTACTGCATGATCTTATTAAGCGATTAGGTAGGTAGGTGTTCAAGGTTAGATGTTTGTTTGGATATACGATATACTACTTATAGTATACTATAGAAATATACAGTAAAGTACATTTATGTATATCATTTTCATTCGAGTTATGTTGTTGGATTGTAATATTTATATAATCACAGTATTTTGGTACATATTTTACCCTGCGAGGTACTTTCTTTATTTATGAATTACATACTGGAATAAAAAATTTTTACTCTTGCTGTAATGGAATCGATTTAACATCTCTTAATTTACTTTAACATTTGGTATAAAATTATAAAACGTATTTTATATCAGAAACAATAATTAATGTATGTATAAATAAAAAATATCCCATATTTTTAAATTCAAATTATGTGTTGCATTTAAAACTAAAAAGTATAAAATAAAATAATATGTAAAAAAAATATTTTTTAAAATATACTTTTATCGAAACCAAATTCGCCCCCTAAAAAGTAGAAAATAAAATTGATTGCAAAACTTTAGCTTTTTTGACTGTTATAATATAAAAGTGAATTGCTAGTGCAAGCATTTTGGACTGTTATAATATAAAAGTAAATTACTGGAATAAAAAAGAAACTCGAACCTCAAATTTCCTAGATTTTTATTTAACTTTATTCCAGCAATTTACTTTTATATTATAACAGTCCAAAATGCTTGCACTAGCAATTCACTTTTATATTATAACAGTCAAAAAAGCTAAAGTTTTGCAATCAATTTTATTTTCTACTTTTTAGGGGGCGAATTTGGTTTCGATAAAAGCATATTTTAAAAAATATTTTTTTTACATATTATTTTACAGTCAGTCTGCATAGCATTTCTCTGTCATAGATTTATTTTCACTAAGCAATTAAAGACAATTAACCATTAACCATTTTTTTTCACTAAGCAACTAAGGAGAATTAACCAGGAGTTTGTTTAAATTCTTTCTTTAAATAGCCCTTTAAATAAGTTTTATTAACTATACTCAGTGGAGAAAATGAGACTACAGAAGGAAAACGTAATCCAAAATGTTAAATTCTTTAAGAAATTAGGTATTTCATAAGTTAATGGCTTATAGAAGCCAAAGCCAAAGGTATATATAAAAATATTTTGTGTATGTCATAAATTTTGAAGAACATAATTTGTGCACAATCATTTTAGCGTGCCTACCAAAATACTCCCAATCTGAAGTATAAACTTTTAAATTTAAACAAGTTTGAAATTTAAACAAATCAATATCAAAAATGTACAATTTTTTTCAATTTAGCTTTTAAAAAAATTACAATAATGCGAAAATGAAATTTACAAACTTTGGTATAAGTCACAATTAAACTGTCTTTAACTGACTCATGGCGTAGTGGTTAAGTCGCCAGTCTTTCAATCGAAGGGTCTGGGTTTAAACCCCGGTCAGGTCATATAAATAAAAAAATATGTAATAATTTCATATCGTAATAATGTATATTGTATAATTAATAGTAATAGTAATAATAATAATATTAATAATAGTAATAACAATAGTAATAATAAAATAAAAATAATTATAATAATAGTAATAATAATAATCATAATAATAATAATAATAATAGCTCCTACAGTGGAGTTATCTTTGGTTATATCATGCAGGAAGGTATTATACTACAGCATGTTGTAACGGTTGTAACGGTTATAGTCACTGTTAGCAAAATAGCAATAATAATAGGCGAATTCATTGTTTCCTTACAGTCCCACTCCCAATTCAATATTTCCGCATCCTATTTTCTATCCTTTCCTATCCCTACTCGCCAACCAATATACTGCGCTAAATATATATTGACTAAAAGGGGAGGTTCGTTTAGTCAGTAAGAATCTGACATCACCAAGGGGAAATTATCGGGGTCTTTGGAAGATTCCCACCTTCCTTATTCTCTTCCAATTTATCTTTGTTTTTTGACCCGGAACACTTTTTTTTTTAAGTTTTAAAAAAACCTAAAATGCTAACAATAGAAAAGTATAATGCACTTGTTTACACGGCCAAGAAAAACAAAAAATAAAAAAACAATTCTCCTTGTCGAACCAAAATTAAAGGTGCATCTATTTAAAATATTTTAATAAAAATTGAAAATAAATTTATTAAAACTATACAAAATTTTCAAAATATGTGACCCAAGGAATAATAAATTTAAAAATTCAGTACCTACCTAACATTAATACATTAATCCATTCCTTTTGAATTTTTGTTTTCTTTATACTTCAGAATTGGGGACATTTATATTAACACTCTTTATATAGTTCGAAAACGTTTTTTATACTTATAATTTAAAAAAAACAAAAACTTATAAAAATAATAATGGTAAAACTTTAACTTCTCAGGTAAAATAATTTAAGAATTGTTGTATAGTCCATGACATTTAACTTTACAACCCTTACTTTTATGTACACATATTAAATTAATTAATAAAACAATTTTTCTTATTTTAAATATTAATTTTAATTATTTAATTTCAACTTTAAAAATAATTACCCAATAAATCTTTTCTTTTTGTATAGTTTTCTTCCTTTTTAAAAATAAAAGAAGGAACATAAATTATTCCTTCTCAAAAAACAAAAACCGACAAAATAAATAAAAGAAAAATCCCATTATTCTGAGTTTTTATTACAAAATTAACCAAAAAAAAAAAAAAAATGATATCATCTTTTATATATAAGTACATAATATAATATATTATTACGGCCCATTGTAATAATAAATAGAACACCTTTTGATAATAATAATTTTCTTTTCACCTTCTTTTCTTTTCATTATTTACCTAATGTTTTACCAATAGACATATAACCATATTATATAATATGTATAATAATATGAAAATATATGTACGATTAACTGGTATCAAATTAATATCACATAAACGCACATAAACAAACACACATAATATTTCAATCCCATATTTATGCCATACATATCCATATATAATATCATAAAAGAAAATCCTATTCTATTTTTTAGTTGTTTCTTTTAACGCGAAATCTTTTTTAAAGAAGATTAACCACATCATGTATTTTATTATATACTTATGTTTTCAGAAATCATAAAACAAAAAATAAAAAAGAAAAAAAAAATCCCATAAAAATTACTTTTATTAGCTCTCCAAAGTAATAATTTTAATGACAAAAAAGAAAAGTAAAAACAAAAATTACAATAAAACACATATTCTAACTAATAATTTAGCCTATTTTCCACATGGTCTCATTTCATTTAACACAATCATTTATACACATGAACATATTATGTAGAAACATATTATATTCCTATATCTAACAACTTTTATATAATATATGACATATCCCTACAATAATATGATACATAAAATATATAAAAATTCATCTCACCCCTGCGAATTACTTAGAAAAAATAAAAAAAGAAACATAAAAGTACTTACTCGTATGTGACATTTGGTATGTCTATAAACACATATACAATCACTTATGTTGTTTCTTCTAAAAAGAAGTAGGTGGGTGAGTCTTAGGGAGTATGCAGTATGAACCATAAAAAATTATAAACTTTAACTCATTTTATTGTTTTCTTTTTTTAATTTTTCCTCTTTTATTTTACGAGTATAACTGTTTTTTTTTTTTTCGTTTTTAATAATATTTTCACACCCTGTGATAACAGTAAATGAGTTCGTTTTTTCCTTTTCTTTTATTTTCTTCTCATTTTTTTTTGTTTTTTTTTTTGTATTTTGGTTTAGTCGTTTTTACCGTTCAAATATTTCGTGTTTACCCATTAATAAACCTTAATGTTATACCTTTTAAATATTTTATATATATGTAAGTCTGTAACCATGTTTTTATTTCAAGTTTATACAGTTATTATAAATATGGTATACCATAAATACCAAAAAAATATATATGTAACTAATAAAAAATTTAAAAAAAAAAAGTAAAATAAGTACAAAAATAATGGTTTTTTTTTTCAACCAAGTAAATTTGGTTCTTACTGTTATAAAATGTAAATAAACTGTTATATAAATATATATGATAATATAATATATTGTTATATAAGTATATAATATTAAAATCGTGATATATAGCATGATATAAAATATTTTTTTCATAATAAAACAGTCGTCTCTTTAATTGTTTTTCATTCACATTTAATGTTATTAACATACAATATAATATATATATAATAAAATTACTTACTTATTCAAACATGGTGCCCTTAAAACTAATTAACATAACGGCAGTTTTACTTTATTTTTTTTCTCTTTTTCTGATTTAATTAGGAATTTTATGTTCGGACTGTAGAGAGCATTAATACGACAATAAGCAATACATTTCGAATTCGTCTACATTTACTGTAGTATACATATTACAACAAGTAAACATATTCAAACAAGTATAAGTAAACATCTATTGATGTATCTATTGATAAGAACCAATGTCGATCACACCAATAACACGGACAACTTGGAAAACAAAAAAAAACTGCAATTATAATGGCAATTTATGATCTGAATTTGTTCACATGAAAAGCAATCTAAAATGTGACGTTTGTTATAATTTTTTGCCCTCTCTTAATTAACATTCAATTAAAATTTTCCGTGGAAAATTTTTATATAAAAGTTTCAACCTTTACAAAAGACACTAAAACTCTTTTAAAAATATTATTATGGACCCCTTTTATTTTGCTACACGTCGCTTTAAATACCTACACATCTGTCATTTAAGAGTACAAGTTTCTAGCGATTAGATGAGTACAGAAGAGTAAATAAGAGTTTAGAGAAATGACGACGAGATTTAACATGAAAGTTCTATAAAACTTTCTATAGCATGAACATTTGTTCCGATGCTCCCATAAACCTCTTAGGTATATTAATTAGACCTGTTACGAAACACACTGTACTATATTATCATTATACTTTCTCTTTTTATTCTAGATAAAAGATAATAACAAAAAAATCAGATTATATTATGTACATATATATAAAAAGGTTAAGTTCATTCATATGTTACATATGTATATGTATTATTATATTGTGTATTATATTATGTATTATTTAATTATTTGTGTGCTCATGTTTAAAGTAATAATAATTATGAATAAAAGTTATGTTATATAATATTGTGTTCTCATTAACTTTTTATTTGTTATTATTATTCTATTTACAGTTAGTATTTGCAGATTTACCGCAATTAGTGTTATATGGTGGAAAAAGAAAAACAAGCAAAAAAAAATAAAAGCAAGTGGTGCGATGTTGGTTGAATATAAGAATAAAAATAAATATTAAAATTAATTTTTATGTTGTGATCATTAAAATAATTACAAATTATGAAATAGTGTTACCATTATTTTTTCTAAAGTAATTTTTGTTTGATTACAATTACTGTTAATTGATAAAAAAAATAAACAAGAATAATGATTAATATTAATTGTATTGGTAAAAATTAAATAAAATAAAGAGTTTTAGGGGCCTAGGTGGCGGAATGATTAATCATTTGAAGTGTAGCCAAGTGGTTAATCATTTAGATGAAGTACGAATTGAAATCTTGCACAGGTTGCAAGTTTTTTTTAATTGCAAAGAAAATTTAGAAAAATCCCCGCTCTAAAACAATGTTAACAATATTGTAATTTATAATATACTAGCAGAAACACCAAGTGTTACACGCGTTTCTTTCAAATATTTGGTTGTTTTTTATATGAAAAAATATTACATGTCACATAAAATATATTGAAGTCTTCGTTTTCCTCTCTAAATCTTTTCTTTGTTTAAAAAGTTAAAACCTTTAGTTTGGTATGAATAAAAAAAATATACTACTAGAAATCTTGAAATAACGCAAAATCCGTTAATTAATTCAAATTTCGTTCAAAGGTGATTGCAGCTATCTGGAAATATAGTTCTGCTGATTTGTAACTGCTTTTCCTAACATGCTTCCTACTTACTTAAATTCGCAACCTCCTAGTTCTATATTAGTTTTCAAAATATGTGACCTGAATTAAAAATTTTCCTGAAAACCTTAACCTGACCTGAAAAAAATATGATAGCCAAGCTTTGTGCTAATAACTTGAAACTTTACAGAAATGCCTTTCTAGCTCATTTCTAGGTATTAGTTTTTAAGATTAGCAAGCTGGGCTCAAAAATTTGTATGGAAGTATCCGAAGATTTGATCTTAATAACTTTATTCCTTGCTGAAACTCGGTTCCAAAAAATGTTTCTACAAAATTTGGTGACCTTCGGATATACGGTTTAGCATTGATGATAAATAAGTAATATTACTTGTGTTAATAACAGTATGTTGAATCTATATATAATGACTTTTGTAGCATATGGTTTAGTAATATTCCATTATTCTATGTGTGATTTTAGTACATTCCCAAAAAAATTTGAAAAAATGTACCTATTAGTTTCACTCTGTCCGTCCGTCCGTCCGTCTGTCCGTTTGTTTACAAAACTTCTACACCGTTAAAGATAGAAAAAAACTAGTTTAACCATGGGTAGGTCTCATAAAAAAATTAATTTTGTGGAACAAATTTTTAATACAGCCCCATCCATCAGGGAACTACAGCCCCTCAGCCCCTATTTTTAAATGTTTATGTTCCGCTTAACATTTTTTCAATCTGAAAACGCCATTCAACAAAATTTTTTTTTACCTTTATAAATCAATATCAAAATTATACAATTTTTTAAAATTTAGTATTTAAATTTACCGTTATGTGAAAACCAAATATTGCTTGATTTTTCTACCTTCATAATTCCGGCACGCTTTTAGATAGGGTCTTGAAATTTTGAGGCAAGAAAGAATTAGTATAAGTTTCCTCAGAAAAGCTTTTTGGGTCACTGTTTATTAGCTATTAGAGCTGGTTTACATTCTGCGTTATTAATATTAATATAAATAAATAAGAAGCTTATAAAATAAATTAATAATTTCTATTTTTAGAATCACTTTATTACAGACTTGTAAGTTTGTAAGTTTGTCTATGAAAACTGTAAAATTATTTTATTCTTCACATTATGTGACACTTAAATCTGTTTATTAATTTCTAATTCTTTTGTTAGTAATGTTTTTTAATGTTGTTCAGTTCATATTCTCATATTTTGTGAAACTTTTTCTACTAGCAAATTATCAATAAAAGATCTGCTGTCTAGATGGGTGATGAGCAATATTAATTTTTGTTTTGCAGAAATGTTATAAGATAACACCAACAAACATTTACCCCTTTTTTTTTTTTGTAAACTTAATTGGAACTATGACATATTATCAATATTTATCACACATATATCATAAAAATAGTTTACTTTTATTTATATATTAATCAATAAAGTTTCCAATAATCATTAACCTTTCTATAGATAATATATATATTATATAACCTTTCTATTTTATATATATAATATCATTTTTAAACCACAAATTCCTGTATTATTAGGTATATTATAATGTTTTATTGTATTATAAATAGATAAAATATATATATACTAATGTTATGTATCCATAAATAAATATATATGTATGTAAAATTTATTTACAATATTATATATACGTTACATAAATATATATATACAAATGTTTTTGTGAATATGTAATAATGTACGAAAAATTTTATTTTGAAATAAATGAGTTTTCATTTTGTTTTTCTTTCTCTCTCTTTCACTCTCTTTGCTTTTCTTATATTTAGCTTTAATATTTTTTTCTTCAAAAAAAACATAAATTTCTATTCCAATAACCATTTAATAGTTGAGAAAAAAATTGAAAAACGAAAAATAGAATTAATTATAATTGCAGGAATTATCAGTTTTTATTATTTATAATAAAACAACGTAACCTATTCTAAATTTTAAAGAAATTGAATGCAAAATAGGGAATATAAAAAGAAAAAATAACACTTATTCCCTCAAAGTATGCAATTTTGAAATAACTTAAAAAAAAAATTTGGAAACATCAAATGAAACGATTAACAAATGCTTCCTCAAATCTAAATACAAAATAAAATTTCAGAAGAAATCGTAAACCTATAAGATGCCATCCAGATGCCATCTAAAAGTTCTCTGAATGTTTGCTCTGTATTTTTGTTTAATTTCAAAAATTTCACCCTTAGTATATTTTGTTGGTTACTTAGTTAGAAAATATATTGTAGTAACAAAGATTTTAACAATCAAAATGTTCAAAATGATTTTAACAAATCAAAAAGTTCCAAATGGTTTTAGAAAATCTTGTCAAATCTTTAAACCACCATTATACATTTTCTTTCTTAAAACTGAAGGAAAGTTTCGTACCATTCAATGTAGAATGTAAATTTTCAATTCTAACTGATCAAAAATCAAAAAAACAATATATATATATATCTACATATTTAAATATATAGTTATAGAATATGTAGATATATAGTTATAGAATGCATATGCTAATACTAAACTTTTTTTCCCTAATTTTTTTAACAGATATATAAAATTGCGGAAAATTTCAATTTATGGATGGCCAATTATCAATATTTTAGAAAATTTCTTTATATTGAAAAAAAAAAACATAAAATTATTCTAAAAATTTCAGTTACAACATATATATATAGATGTGAAATATTTTATACAAAATCCCATAAATTGAAGAAACCAAAAAAGAAAAAAAAGCAACGTCTTGTACTTAAAGGAAAAATAATTTTTTTCCTTCCTTTATATTGCATCATCATTCATTGATTTCTATTAAACCATTCACCAAATGCATCTTTTTTTTTTTTTATAACCAAAATTATTTACATATATATATATATGTACATATACATATTATATTATTTTTCTACATTAGTATAAGTTTATTTATATGACGTTTTTGTATGTTGTATAAAACAAATGTGATGTAATAAATTTTAAAAGTCAACTGAAAACATAATAAATGAAGCAATTACAATTCAACTACTTCTACTTAATCAATTCTTTTGGCAGCCAATATAATAGTCCTGAATTTGTTAAGAAGCAATATGAAAGAAAATACATACATACATTTTATTATATTGTTACTTTAACTCTTGGTCTGACTATCATTGTTTTTTTCTTTTTTAACTATGCAAAAATAAATTAAAGAAAATTAGTTAAAATTCTGAAATACATTCTGAAATTAGAGTGGGTCAATATTAAATTTTTTTTTTTTTTTCTTTTTTAAAATTTATTAAATTTAAAACTTTAAAATTAAAAAAAAAAAAATGAGATTTTAAAAAAAAATTTCAAAGATATAAAATAATTCCAAATTTGTTTGATTCCGAACAATACTTAAATACCAATGAATAAAGAATTTGAACCACCCTTTTGATTATTTTATTATCTTTTTTAAATTTAATTTTTCGGCACCTATTCTAGAAGTTAAAAAATTACCCTGTTTTATTATTGTAATAAATTTTCTTTCAAGACAATAGCCCCGAAGAATACAAAAATAGAAGAAATATAAGAAGAAGAAGAACAGTCAAATATACATTTAAAATATTAACCTATTAGTCTTTTCTCAGTGACATGCACATATATTATGTATGTATGTATGTAAACATATGTTCAAATGTAAGTTACATTGACAAAAGAAATAAAAGACCAAATTCAAGGTACCATATAACATAATAATTGTCTTTGAATATATTAGTACTGTAAATTTTATCTATAGGGTTTGCAATGCTGGCAGCAAACACATCAAGAGGAGCATGTAATATATTATGGTTAGTATACTGAATATAGTTAAAAAAATTATTATTATTATATAAAAACAAAAAAAAAAATATAATACTTAGTTCATACATAAACAAAAACTATAAATATGGGCACTTTGTAAAAGTCATTTTTATTAAAAAACAAAAAAAAAAAAAAAAAAACATTAACAGAAATGAATAAAAATAAAATATGTGTGTGCAGATTGCATATAACAGTAGTAATCACAAACATGAATGTCACTTTTAAGCAGTAATATTAAACAAAAGTTTTAAATTTTTAAACTTTCGATAGTTCAACAGTGTTGAAATCTAACAAAAATCGAACAAGATATAATAGTGGAGGAGACCACCTTAAAACTCATTCGATCGCATTACAGTTAAACTCAAAACGAAGTCCTAAAATATTACAAAGAATGTAAAGAAGAAAAATTTAATTCTAACAATAACCTAAATAGAGTCAAATTGTCAATGATGTTGTGAAATTAATGCTTTAAGAAATTAAAGATCAGTTAAAAGAACAAGGATTTAATTTTCTGCCTGCTTAATTTTAAATCACTTATCTTTGCTTTATGCTATCAAATTGAATTTAAAAACATCATATTTTAAACTACAGGAGCATTTAGACACCTACATTGACCATTCGGACACCAAGGTACCTCTTCGAAAAATACGATAAATATTACTAATGCCGGTTATCTTGAATGTTTAAAACTTACATAATTAAACATAACTACCAGTTCAATTTTTATTCTATCGATTCTATTAAAATTCTGGATCCCTTTTCGGAGCAATTCTTTAAAATTAATTGCTAACAGTTATGTCGAGTCTAATTTAATTTACAATATTTATGACATATAATTAATATAAGTTATAAACAAATTAGATAAAAGTTTTTTAATATCTATAATTTTTTGTAAACTATACCTGAATAAAATATATTATATCGGTTTATTTTTGCATGTCAGTGTATATGCAAATTTAAAATTTTGAGTTCGTCTTAAAACTACTATATTCTTAAGTTTTTATTTCTTAAAAAAAAAAAAAAGAATGTAAATTCTATTGAAAATGTATTAAAAATAAAGTCAAAAGAAAATTATTATTTTATTTTTTCAGTTATATGTTCTTCCTTACTGATTTTTCCATTTATGTAGATACAATATAATAATATTATGTTTGAATGTAATTTGAATTATTAGAATTGCATGCATGCATGCATGCTTGCAGAAAAAAAAACCCAATATTCTATTAGTATTGTCTTTTAACTTTTTCTGTGTTATTTTTTATTTTTGCCTTAAGACTTGTCTATTTTTATTATTTCTTTTTTACTATAAAATATCTTAAGATTTATTAGTATTGAAATGTTAGTAAGAATTTTTTTTTTCTTTAATAGAATTGAAAAGAAAAATTGTTAAATGAGATGGATGACTGAATTCTTCAGAGATCATTATTTATGAAATTCACAATTTTATTATTATTTTTTTTTTTTTTTTTTGTACAATAAAAACTGGAATTACAATTTCGTGTTAAAATGATGAAGTGCTTTAGTATGATGAAAATTGTTTTACTTAAAAGATTTTTTTAAAAATAATTTTATTAGACAGTTTAATGACAGTTAAAACAAAAATCATAAATGTATCAACTGTGGGATGGTTGAATTATTTGCGTAAAAAAAAATATTTATTGTAAAACGTAAACGTATACAATATATTGTATTTTAAAAAACAATCATTCTAATGAAAAATATAATAAAAAAAAATAAATAAAACGAGGAAGAGTAGATTGTGTCAACTCTGGGATACCCGTATGAACATAATATATGCTGTTGATCTAATATATTAACTTGATCATGTTTTATAAAATTTCAGATGTTTTAGTACCGACGTTAAGTACTTACCAAGATATATTTATGTACATTTTGCACTTTGATGACAGCTATCCGGATCTGTTGTACCATCACAACCACATTATACAGAAGTTATTGCCTTAAAACTTCATCATTTTTTTTGTAAAACTTCAGATGCCTAATGATAACTTCCAAGATGTGTAAACTACCTGAATCTGCTTCTGTTGCACAACCATATTTCATAGACGTATACAAATCGACATTTTTTCACTAAATTTCATATATCTAGCCTTAATAGACACTGAGTTATATTCATTTAAAAAAAGAAGTTTTATGCAAGTACTTGAACCTATTACCTCAAGCAAACCAATACATTGCCGATCCTTATCTTTGAACCGTTCTAAGCCGATCCTTATCTTTGAACCTATATCCAGCTCAACTCTTTTAAGGTGTCACAAACGTAATGGCAAAATTATTATACCTTTGAACATACGTTCATACGGATATAAAAAGGGTTTATGATATTTTTTGAATTTTAAATTTTGATTATCTGTAACTATACCAACTTTGATTTTATATTGAAGATGCTAAATCGTATTAATGACTACATTAATTAGACAAAATATGTATAATAAACTACTAAAATAAATTTTTCTCTGATTTAACCTAAATGAGTAGCCCCAAGTTATACCAATTGGTAATAATGTTATTAATCAATCCAAAATTTATTCTGGAAATATAAATTGCAATATCTTCAATTATATTCAAACACAATTTAACTAACTCTTAAACTATTTGGAATTATTGACTTAACAGTATATTACAAACAAATCATCGGGCAGGTTAAAAACAAAATATATGTTATCTGACTGATAGTGTTGTGGTTAAGTTATCGGCTTTTTTAATCCGGGAGTCTTTGGTTGAAATACCAGTGGTATAAAAATCGGTTACATGAATTAAAGTCGAAGAACCTTAAAGTTGAAAACACTAAATGAACTAAAGTCGAAAAAAAAATTTAATTTTTCGACTTTAATTCGTTTTACATTTTTTATATTTTATTTCATATCCACTAAAGTAGAAAATCATAAATGAATTAAAATAGGAAAAAAAATTTTCGACTTTAGTTAATTTTTAATATTTTCGTTTTTAATTCATATATGAATTAAAATGCAAAATTTTCGACTTTAATTATTTTTTTTAAATAAATAACTTTATTACATATTTTGCAAATTTACGACATTATTTCCTTCTAGAGACGTTGTTCCATTTTTGATTGGCAACTTTATTTCATAATGATTATCACGAAATTTATATAGAAACCTATATGCATGGACATACTTTTATAGTATAGATTTTAGAGTTGGGTTCAAAATCAGGCACGCTTTTTCCAGAATCTAATTACCAGATTCTGAATTAGGAGAGATTCTAGAGTTGGTTACAAAATCAGGGTTGTCCCTTTAAATATTCTGGAAAAACGACAATTCGGTTTTTGTAAGCTTCTCTAAAATCCCTCCTAATTTGAGATAAAAATATTTACATATTTATTCTGGAAAAAGGGAATACCTTAATTTCGCATCCAACTCTAGAATCCCTTCTAATCAAGAATTTCGCATTTTCAGAGTTATACGCTTTAAAATAAAAAAAAAAATGTCGGCTTTATTCATTTTTAATATTTTCGGTTTTAGTTCATATGAATTAAAATAGAAAATTTTCGACATAAATTCATTTCTCAAACAAAAAAAAATATTTTCCGATTTTATTTCATTTTTAAATTTTGTCAAATTTTACCATTTTCTTGTTTAGTTCATTTAATTTTTCGAGATTAGTTCATATGTAGTAAAGTAGAAATTTTTTTTGACTTTATTTAATTTAGCGTTTTCGACTTTAAAGTTCTTCGACTTTAATTCATGCAACCATAAAAATCATATAAAAATAAGTAAATCGATACTAATAAAAATATAATATTGCTACAGTGGGACTACTATTGGTTTGTTACTTCATGCAGGAATGTTGTGATTATAAATGGTTTCGTCAATGGTTACTAAAATAGTAATAATAATAATATATGTAGTCCAATTCAAAGTTTTATATTCCTGTACTATCCTTTCCTACCTCAACTTCCTAGCCAATATAATGTGTAGACAGTTTATGGTATCATACCATTATATTAGCTAAAGACGGAGGTGGGTTTATTCAGTAAAAATCTGCCTCTAGCAAAAGCATATTTTTCATATCATTGTAAAATTTCCTTCTCCCTTAGAAAAATGGAATTAAATGATCATATACATATGTATGTATAGATGTATTCTGCAATATTTTCATTATAATTTTTAAAAAGCTTTACTAAATAAATCAATTAATCAACTGTCTTCAATTATTGTTTCCTTTTCCAAATTTTACGACTACCTATGTATTACAAAATTTAAATGAAACTCTAGTAATTTTCCATAAAATTTCAAAACCATTGAAATTCTTACTTTAATTCTAGACTAACATTTTTTTTTTTTAAATCTATTGAATGATAACGAATTAAATTAAATCTGAACAAAAAAACACAATAAGTCTAATAATAACAAATCAAAATTCTAGTTCTTCAGATCAACCTTCCAAAATACTTAAATTTCAACAAATTTGAAATTAACTCCATAATAAGTAATCATATATATGTACATATATACTTATATATTTTACTTATATATTTCCAAAAATAAAACAAAAAAATATATTATAGACTAATAAACACTCATAGAAAAAACAAGAATGCCTTTTGTACCTACTTATGTAAATGTAAATGAACAATAAAATATATTTACAATAGAGACTTTACAAAAATACATAAAAAGTTCAATGAACGTTTTAGTGCTTGAAAAACAATTCAAAACACAATAAAAATCAAAAATCATTACTTAAACATTTTAATACTTAAATAAATTATTATAAACAATTAATATTTTTTCTTCCCCCTTTGATGTCTATAATCAAAATATATTTTTTTTTCTTATTTCTAAGTTTAATTTTAATTTTCTTTTGAATTTTTTAATAAGTTTTTGTCAGTATGAAAAACCCAAAAAAAAAAAAAAATGAAATATGATAAAATGTCATTTGATTTCTATCAAAATATATCAAATTTTCAAAATTTAATCAAAATATCACATACGAATTTTCTTTGAAAAACACTCCTTTTCATAGTACCTCCCCTTCCTCCCATTAATAAAATCAACATATTGAAAAAATCCCAAACTATTATAAAAATATTTCTTAGAATTTTATACCCCCTAATTCTTGCATATGCTTTTCATAACACCCAAGCAACCCAAGCAATATTTTTAATATACAACAATGTTGTGTCTAGTAGCGTGTGTTATCAAAAAAAAAAAAAAAACAAAAAACAAAAATAAAATTAAGTACTTGTCATTGTCAATTGTCAATTGTCATTACCAAACAAAATAATCAAATCTCTTATGACACATTTTAAGTTTGTTTTGTTTTTTTTTTTTTTTCTTTATTAATTTTATTTCTTGTCTCTTTCCATTTTTTGTATTCACACAAACAAAACATGTGTATATACATAGGTACATGATATAAAAAATAAAAAAAAATTTCTGAAAATGTCTGAGCATTTTTAATACTTGATGTCAATCAAAAAAAAAAAAAAAAAAAAACAAAAAACAAATTAAATTGAAAATGAATCGATTTCATTATTATTAATGTTTTTATTGTCATAATAATGATAAACATAACAACAATTGCTATCCAATAACCAACCAACCTACCCAATTACCTCCACGGTTTTTTTTTCCCATTTCGTTTTGTCATTATGAAACAATTTCAATTTCAGTGGTAGATTTGAAGTTTTTCTATAAATATTTTTTATTCTTATATTTTTGTATTATTCCAATTATTTAACATGAAATTCACATAATTACTTTATACAAGGTGTCCCGGCCTAGTTAGTATTATCACAATTTGAATAGTATATGTACTTTGTTTTGAGAGTCCAAATTTATTTTCATGAATACTAAGATGTCTTATAATTATAGCCAACAAGCAAAGATAATTTTTTTTTTGTTTTATTAATCGATTATTGTAGTAAAACTTTTCAAATATTAAACACTCTGTATTTATTATAGTTCTTAGACCTTATATCCAAAAAAACAACTATCAGTCTAATATATACTATGCTATGTATGTTGTACTCGTAATATTATTGTTAGTAACAAATATTTTCAATATGTAGAACTGAATAGTTACCAGTTCTCAAGAATTTAACTATAGGGAATACTAAAAAACAACATTTTAAAATAATTGTCGTGTTAAAATAACTTTTCATACTCGAGATAAAAAAGCAAACAAAAGGAAAAATTTTTAAACTTTTTTTCTTTGATAAAAAGAAAAACATTTCTATGAAATACTTAGATAAAAGTGTGTGTAAGGAATACTGCAACAAGTAAGTTTGTTATTAGTTAAGAAGATATTAAAAAAATTAGATACATTTTCTGTAGATATATTTTAAATACTAAGGACGGATTTCCGAATTTCAAAGGAATTAAGTTGATTATCATCCACAACACTATAGGTAGGTAGGTAAGTTGGTTTAGAAAGTTCGCTAAGGTTGTGGCAAAACGGTTTACCGAATGAGAGAAATGTGGCTTTAGCTAGGGCCGGACATGTACAAAGAAAATGCTCAAGGTTTGAAACTTTGGTTCGCTTCTTTACCACGACTCTATACTTTCCTAAAATTCTTGAATACATTTTTCAAATAATATGTATATTTTAACTTTTCACGTATACGAATATCTAGTGTAGTTGCTTCTCATTAAAAAACTGTTTGGTAATCAAATGCAATTAACTAATTTGGGATACTATGGGATCCCAGAGACACTAAATAAAATTCGGAATAAATCAAGGGCAATTAGCTGGAATATTTAATTGTGGAGTGTCGTAAATAATACTTTTTAAAGGAAATAGCGATACTTTCGCGTTTTTACCAAATTAACCCAAATCATAATAAAAAGAACTAAATTAAAAAAAAAATTTTCTCACCTTTTCTAAAAGCAAACGAAAAGAAAAAAGGTTTTAAAAAAAAATATATATAAAGATTTATTAACCTGAGAATCGAATATTGATTATGTCATTTTCTTAGTAAATGGAATCAAATTTTATCCAGAAAAAAGCTCTAGAAAAATTGCCTTAATTTGGAATTTGAAGCTATTAAAAGGTGACTTGATAAAAACAACTGAAAACAGAATGCGACATGAACTCAGTTTAACAAAAAAGTACAACTTACAAAACTATAGACTCTTTGGTCACTCTAAAAAAAAAAATTATTTATTATATCTTCATCTCTTATAAATTTCAAAAGTAAAACAATCAAAAAATAATTAATATACACAAGTAAATTATAATGGTCAGAATGTCAATAATATCAGTTAAAATTTAAGTTACAATTTACAAATAATATATAAAAAAAATACATAATTACGTGCATAATGACAGTTATAACAATATATTTAATAAAATGCCTCAACTACAGTTATGTTTTTAAAAGAAAAGTACAAATTAACAAAAAAAAATAATAAATCAAAAAAAAAATGTAAGTACCATAATAACATACTTGGATATTTATTGTCAAAATAAATTAATTTTGCCTAGAGTCATCATATTATTATTATGTATGTACTTATGGACACGTATTTATGGTTTTTCTAGGTTAAATTTTAATTTTTTTTTTTTAAATTTTATCTTTGTTTTTTTTTGTAATTTTGTTTTGTTTCAAATGAGACCTCTAAAAAAATCATAAATAAACAAACGTATTCAATGACCAATTCAATTCGGGTGCGGTACGATATCTAGGTTTTTAAAATCTCGTAAATCAAAATCCCGTTTTTTTTAAATCTTGAAAATCAAAATCTCGTTTTTTTCAAAATCCTTTTGTTGCAAAAATCTCTTAAAATCTCGTTTTTGTAAGGTATCAAAATAAATCTTTATTTCCAAAATATTTTATAAAATTATAAAAAATTACCAAATTTCGTAAAAAAATTAATATAAAATTATCACATTTCTTGTCGGTAAACACAAAAAAATCTTAATTACAACAGCAAATATTTAATCTGAAATGTAAAAGAAAAATGTAAGTTACATTTAAAATTAAACTAAAAATTAATTATTTAAACGGAATAAAAAATTATGAATAAAAAGATTAACTATATGACTATATTTTGACCAATTATTTTCAAAAAAACTAGCATATTAATTTCTTTTATATTCATTTTATTTTGTTTTTTTTAATGCTTTAATGCTTAAAGCTTTCCTGTTCAGGCGATTCTGTAAATGTCGTAAGGGAGAATAACTCTTACGACGTGTGTGGGATTCGAACCCACACTCCCTCGGTGTTTACAGCGTATTTTTTATGCACTTACCCACTAGGCCACCTAGGCCCCTATCCATTTTATATGTTATTTATAACAATTAATTAGTATATATTTGAAAAAACAAACATACATCCAAATACATCATATAAGACTCAAAGAATTTCGAAAAAAAGAAATTTTTAAACGAAAGAAAATTATATTTTTTAAAGCTTGTTATTCAAAATCTCGTTTCTGAAAAAAAAAGAGATTTTGAACAATGAGATTTTGAAAAAACGAGATTTCCATTTACAAGATTTAAAAAAAACGAGATATCGTACCCGACCCATTCATTCAATTCATATAATTATTTGAAATTCAATAACTTTATAATAGTCTTCTTTTGTAATCATTTATTTTATGGTAAGATGACAGTTTTGATTAGTTTTTTTTTTTTAATGCAGGTACAAATGAGAGTAAAATTAATATTATATTTATGAGAAATATTTTGAATGATACAAAGTGAAAATAATGGAAGGGAATTTTTTATTTAAAATCTAATTATATTATATTAACAAAATAACAAATTGTGACATAGTTTTGACAATGCACTTTTAAAAATTTAAAAAGGGTAAAAAGTCATTGACAGAAATTAATTATAAAACCATATTTAACCATTTATTTTTTTTTTTAGATCAAAGATAATCCAAACTAGAACATACTCGTAGAAGTAAAAACTTTTTTGTCGATCTTATTAAATGAACGTATTATAAAGAGAGCCCGACCAAAAATCTGGGCTGATCTGGGCTGATCTGGGCTCTGAACTTTTTCCGAATTAAATTAAAAGAGTCAATAAATTTTTTTAGATATTTTTTATTTTATATAATATGGAGGGAAGAAAATTGGCTGTGGTTTAAGTGGTTTTTTTTTTAATCTAAAAGTATTTCTAGCCATTTCATTTCTGAAATTTTTTTGCTAGATAACCGTAGAAGAATAAATTGTAGTCGCAAAAGAGTAGGAAAACAAAATCTTTCTGAAATTTTTAAAAATAAATCGACATGGATAATTGTTTTTTGCAGTATACAAAGTCCCAAAATCATTACAGAATTTCATTATGGAATTTCAGGTGTCAAAAGCTACACATTTTTGAAAATTTATTTTGAAGCACAAATCTTAAATGGACACAAAAAATGCTTGTTTTTACTGTTAACAATTTGAATAACTACAGTAACTTCGACAACTGGAAAATGTCTCTTTTAATTCAAGTTTGAAGATCCTATGAAGATAAAGATCCTATTTCGAAGTTTATATTTTACAAAAACCTTAAATGAATAATTAACGTTTTTTTGGTACATTTACCGATTCACCGCATTTTATGTCCTAGATTTCAAATTGTTCAGTGCCGCTGATTGCAAAAAGTCGTAACTATACAACTAGTTGAAACTATATATTAGTACAATTTATATATAGATAATCGAAATGATAACTATATACACATATACATGAAATATAAATTAACAATAAGGAGTACTGAACTTTTTACACTGAATAAATCATTTTTTAAATATAAAAATTTATTTATTTCGCATTACGGACGATGAGTTAACAAGAATTATACTTTGTAGGTGTAATTGACATATTTTTGAGATTATGTACTTAATAAGAATTTAGTATTAGCTGTTTTTTTTTTTTCTAAATATTAAATTTAAATTTTTTTTTAAGTACATATGTTGAGAAAAAAACGTTTACATTTTTCGTTTCTTGTCTCTTGATTTCAATTATTTAAAACAAAATTTCAAAGTTTTATTAAATAACCAATATTTTAAACAATATTTTAAAAAGTGTAAAATCTTAAAAATTTAGTTTTTACTATGTTAATATAATATATCCAAACAATGACGTAGTGATTAAGACACCGACTTTTTATACGAAAGGTCTCGGGTTCAAACTCCAGCTGGATCATATAGATCAATAAAAAATAACATCGATTTTTATTATAATATATGATTACTAATTAGTATAACATAATTAAATTAAAAAATAAGTATAATATGTTTAATATAAATTATAATTAATATCATATTATAATATATAATAAAAGGGGCCTCAGTGACCTAGTGGGTAAGAGCGTATACAATACGCTGTAAACACCGAGAGAGTGTGGGTTTGAACTCCACATACATCTTAAGGGTTATTCCTCCTTCCGACATTTACAGCCACATCTGAACAGGCAAGGCTGTGTAATTTTCTGTCCATATTTATGTGGCAAAGAAATGCATTAAAAAAAATAAAATAATAATAAAATATAATTCTTGTGTAAGATAATAGATGGCGTAGAAGTAAAAGAAATGTTTTATAGTCTTGTACAATATTTACAGACGAGTAATCAACGGTTTAGTGAAATTAATGATTTCAGAAATTGAAGCTTGCTCAAATATGAATATTAAATGACTTAGTGGATGCCCCTATTCTCCTTACAGAAGTGGCAAGCAAAAAAAAATGTTATTATACAAGTTTTTCCAATAACACTCTTTGCAAATCGAAGATTATTATTTAGTTTAAAAATATATGTTTATAATAAATGAATAATAAACTTGATTTGAGTTGATCGAACTTATTTGTATATAGAATAACAAATCTTAAGAAATTGATAGATAATATAATAAAATAATATTTGAGATAATCCCCATTTGATTAGAAACTTAAAATTTCCAGTTAGAAACAATATTTTATATTATTATTTTTTCATAAACAAAAATTTCAATCAACCCACTTATTTCAATTGTTAATTAATTAAAATTTAGGTATATCATAATTTTCATTTCCAGATTTTTAAAAGTTTTAAAAATCATTCAAATTCATTTTAAAATGTATTTAAACTATAACCTTCTTTTTTTGTTACTAAGAATTTTTTTATACCCGTATGAACTATGTTCAAGGGTATAATAAATTTGCCATTACGTTTGTGACACCTTAAAGGAGCCGAGCTAGATATAGTATCAAAGGTATGGATCGGCTCAGAATCGAATTCTGAGTCGATTAAGCCATGTACGTCCGTCCGTCCGTCCGCACGATAACTCAAAAAATAAAGGAGCTAGGAGGCTGAAATTTTTTTTACGTCACTTTTGCAAAATTGTTAGTTTTGCTATTTAAACCCAACATTTTCGGTCGGCGGGTTCGAGTAGCTGCCATACAACTTCTTTCTTTATATAGAAATAACTCAGTATCTATTCAAGCTAGGGTTTTGAAATTTTGCAAATGATGCTCAAGTTTTATGGCAACAACTTCTGTAAAATTTGGTTGTGTTGGTGAGACGGGTTCGGGTAGCTGCCATACAACTTCTCCGTTTAAATGAGAATAACTCAGTGTTTATTTAAGCTAGGAACAACTTTTGTAAAATTTGGTTGGCCTAGAGCAGCCGGTTCAGGCTTCTTGCACCTCTTGGAAGTTAATAAAGCTAGGCGTCTGAAATCTTGCAAATGATGATCAAGTTTTATGGCAACAACTTCTGCAAAATTTGGTTGTGCTGGTGCGACGGGTTCGGGTAGCTGCCATACAAAATATCTTTTTAAATGAAAAGAACTCAGTGTCCGTCCGCACGATAACTCAAAAAATAGAGGAGCTAGGAGGCTGAAAAGTTTTTTACGTCACTTTTGTAAAATTTTTAGTTTTGCTATTTAACTCCAGCATTTTCTGTCCCCGGGTTCGGGTAGCTGCCATACAACGTCTTTCTTGAAATAGAAATAACCCAGTGTCTGTTCAATCTAGGTATTTGAAATTTTGCGAATGATGATCAAGTTTTATGGCAACAACTTCTGAAAAATTTGGTTGTGGTGGTGCGACGGGTTCGGGTAGCTGCCATACAAAATATCTTTTTAAATGAAAAGAACTCAGTGTCCGTCCGCACGATAACTCAAAAAATAGAGGAGCTAGGAGGCTGAAAATTTTTTTACGTCACTTTTGTAAAATTGTTAGTTTTGCTATTTAACTCCAGCATTTTCGGCCCCCGGGTTCGAGTAGCTGCCATACAACGTCTTTCTTTAAATGGAAATAACCCAGTGTCTGTTCAATCTAGGTATCTGAAATTTTGCGAATGATGATCAAGTTTTATGGCAACAACTGCAAAATTTGGTTGTGGTGGTGCGACGGGTTCGAGTAGTTGCCATACAACTTCTCTTTTTAAATGAAAATAACTCAGTGTCTATTGAATCTAGCTATCTGAAATTTAGTGAAAAAGTGTCGAGTTGCATGCCAAAAACTTTTGTAAAATTTGATTGATCTATTGCAGCCGGTTTAGGCTTCTTGCATTTCTTGGAACTTAATGAAGCTAGGTGCAATAGATTCGGGTAGCTGTCATACAACTTCACAATTTACATAAATATATCTCTGTAGTTCGGTACTAAAACATCTGAATGTTTTTAAAAGATGATCAAGTTTTATAATAGGATATATTACGTTCATACGGGTATCCCAGAGTTGACACAGTCTACTCTACTGCACTCTTCCTCGTTTTTTTTTAATTTCCAGAAATCCCATTAATTGACTTGAATAAGTCAAAAATAATAAATTCTATAAAAACACTTCAACATATAAAGCGGTCATCTTGAAAAATCCTTAAAAAATCAATCAAAACTTAAAATCTACACTAATCTTTTAAAAAAATATAATTTGAAATTAAGTATCTATACTTCAAACTTTTCATTTAATACCAAATAAAATAAAAAATAATAATAATATTTTAGTATTATTAAAAAATTTTTTATAAAAATCAAAATTATTGCAATTACCTATATATAATGGTGCTTGAGATTGAAATAAAAATTTAAGAATATCTTATAGATAAGTCAACATTTTGTTTTCAATTAATTGAATTTTTATTATATTTTTTATTATTGTTAAAGTTTTTTTTTTTTTTTTAAGATCCATATCCTAATTAATTAATCAGTTTCATAGAAAATTTCAAATTTCAATTGGTCTAGAATTGCAAAAATTTATCTTTTAAATTAGCCTTAATTACTAATTACGAATTAGGTTAAAAATATTTATTTTAAATTAAATATAAAAGCTACAATCTAAAATATTAATTTAAAATTAATATTTAATGGAATTATTTTATGATTGATTTATGAATCATTTAACACAATACCAAACATCAAAAAAGCGGTACTCTTTATGTTTTACATAAGTTCAAAAAAAAAAAAAAAACAGCCGAAATATTTGGATAATACCTTAATTAACTTATATGTATATTTTTTTTTGTTTTTTTTTTTTGTATTTTTTCAAAAACAAAAAAATGTTTGGTGATTTTAACCTTCCCTTCCGGTTAAATAGACCGAAATCTTTTATTGGGTCTGCAAATAAATTTTATTTGTTAAATTTTATCTGTTCTTAGCTTTAGAATTTATTTAAGTTTTTAAGAAAAATTTACTCACATACTATTTGAGGTACTTATCATATTCTTTAACATTTCAGTAGTTATAGCTAACGAATCTTTTCGATTTGTATAACAAAAATGTCTATGTGTGAAAATGTCAAATTGAATGTTTTGAAAAATAAATAAAAACAAAATGCCTTAGACCTTAAAGTTGTGATTGTAAATTTAATTATTATTTCACAATAATAATATTTCGAATAGAATTTAAGATTAATGGTGTAAGACTCTGTGCTTGATGCGTTTATAATACTTCAAGAATGTAAGTCTTACTAACAAAACCAACCGAATTTTAGAGTTGGAAATTGTTTTTTTAGATCACGTGTTTATTTACTGTTCATAAGCAAATATTACAATTTAAAAATAAAAGTTTATGAAGAAAATTTGAATTTTTAGAAAAAGTTTTATAAAATAACATTTTTTAGTTATTTATTTTTAAAGAAAATATTAAATATAATAAATACAATTAAATTAAAAATAAGTATAATATATCTTATAAATTATAATTAATATCATATTGTAATAGCTATATAATATAATAAACTATAATTCTTGTATAAGATAATAGATGACGTAGAATTAAAAGAAACGTCTTTCTTATACAATAGCTACAGCCGAGTAATCAACGAAATTAATTATTCACGAAACTGAAGCTTAGTCAAATATGAATAATAAATGACTTAGTGAGTGCCGTGGAGTGGAGTGGCAAGGAAAAAAAAATTAATATACATTCACGTGTTTTCTTATAAGGAAATTCGTATTAATTTATAATATCGCATTTAGTATTATATTCATATTCAGACAAAATGTCAAATTTGTACCAATTATAAAACGTTATTTCGAACTCTGATTTAAGTCCCTGTCACCTTCTTTTTCCCACTGTCACCTTCCCCAGTAACCCTGATTTTTAATATTTAACTCTTATACCGACATATTCGCTTAAAACAAAAACAAAGCGCTGATTTTGTACCAATTATAAAATCTGTTTTTTGAAACCCTGATTTAAATCCTGACTTTATCGTCTAATTTTTTATCCACGTGTTCGCTTCCTAACATAATCTTTATATTCGCTACCTAATCTTATACTCGGTAAAAGCAATATTATTTTTGTATTATATTTTCGTAGTTTTTCATAATTTGTATTGAAAAAAAAAACACGCAACTAAATGGAAAATAATTCATATGACTTTCGTAAACTATTCATTGCCTTACAATTAGAGTGAATAAAATTTTTCAACAGACTTAATATTATTTTTTATCATCTTTTAATCAATTAAACCTTATATCATAAATATATCATTTTTTTTTTTTTTTTTTTCAAGACAGAATTATTTATTATTAATTTTAACCTGTATATTTTGAAAATGTAATTACTTATTATTTACAAATTTAACCGACATTTATCAAATAAAATAATAACAATGACAATAATAATAATAATATTTAATTTAATGAATATTTCTATTACTAACTATTTATAATTATTATTTATTATTATTATTTATTAATCGAATATATATCATATGAATGTATATAATATCATATATGAATATATATATATATAACTATGTATAAAGTGTTTAGTTGAAATTTATTTACATTACTTAATTAATATATACATTTATATATAAAATTTAATCTCATCTGATCATTTATATTATATAATACATATTACATACATACATATATATTATATTATATATTATCTATGTTTTTTTATTTATACAATATAAGAGTAACTATACTTTTCATAACAATAATAATAAGAATAATAAAACAAAAAACAAAAAATAATAATAGTAATAATATATCATTTAAAATTAAGCTAGTAGTGATTAATGGTTTCCGTGTTAATTAGCACTAATAAATCAAATTAAAAATCATGGTTAAGTAATCTTGACAATATAATCGCTTGTGTTCAGTTTTTTTTTTTTTTTTTTTTTTTTTTCTGTTTTTGTTTTATTAATAAAAAAGTTAACAAAAAATAAAATAATATACAACAAAAAAAAAAAAAATTAAAACGTTTTTATGGAAGTAAAAAAAAAATATCATAGGTTAAAAAAAACTAAAAAAAAAAATACTGCATAATAAACGCAAATTGTCCAAATATAAGAAATGATAATAAAAAAAAAAATAAATAGTTGTTTTAAATTTAAAAGATATAACGACAATTATACAAGGAAATCCAAAATATATGAACCAAAACATTTTTCAATATAAATTTATATATCAGATCATCATCCTATTGCAAATATAAGAACTGACATAATGATACTTTATCTTGAAATAAAAATTCTTGATTCAATTCAATTTTGATTACATTTAAAATAAAAATATAATAAGTAGCATTACTTTTGTCATTTAATATATATATATATATATTTAAGTACCTATAGCATTGTTTTATTGGTTGAAGCTATATATAGTTAAATGATATATGGGTTTAAAATAAAATATCATAATTATAGCTTTGTCTTGTGATAAATCAATAAGAAAATCTATTTAATTTTAGACAACATTAATTCTCGATTAAGGACGAAATTAATAAAATACACATTAAAATCTCACCTCTCAAAATGATAAAGTGTACATGTATTCTTAAAATGAAATTCATTCATGTTAATATGATATTTAAATTCTCGACTACTCTTAAATATTTTCTTAAATCTTTAATTTGATTATTTTGTAAAATATTGAAAGTTTGATTTTCGATAGTGCCAAAGAATGACAGAGATGCTTCCGAATTTTTACAATGATTATAACGATTCTCTTTTTTTTCTAAATATAGAAGAATAAAAATATAAGTTGAATTTTTATGTTTTTGTCAACATATAATTGTTAATTCCTTTAAAAAGATGTTTGTATTATGCAGTTTAATCGAGATTATGTTTATTTCTTTTGAGTCAATTCAAAATTTAATGTTATTCTTTTTTTTTTATTTTAATTCCAAATAATAAATGAAAAATAAATGATAAATGGTCCCTAAAAAATTCAACTCTAATCAAACCTGTATCTAATATACCTGGATAGGATTAAAGCTTATTTTTCAAATAAAACATAAACTAAATTTGTTCAAATCGAAAGGCTTTTAGTTATCAAATCTCAATCCTTACAATAAATTAACAGAAAACTAAAATTTAACTTTATATGTCTGACTATTTACACAAAAAATCACAAAAAAAAACATAAAAGATTACATAATTATTGATATTATACTATATTTGAAAATTGTTAGCAAGTGTTAGATAGATACTTTTATTTTTCTGGACAATTTCCTTACCAAATATTTCCATAATAACTTAAATTTTTAGCTAGACTGCTAGAAGTTAAATTTAACTAAATTTAACTGCAAAAGAATTCATTCTTTTAAAGTATTTTGAAAAATAATACAAAATTTTTTACAATATATCGCCATATACTTTTTCTTAACTTGTATATGAATTATAAACGTTCATCTATAGTTGCAATACAACTATTAGATAACAATTTTTTTTTTTTGTTCTTATAGGTATAGGTAATAATATTAATTTGTGCAACTTATTATTACACCTAATATTTTTTAATTTACTCACATTTTTCTAAGAATTTTGTACTTCAATCAAAGTAATTATTGTCGATTTGGTGTTTTTTATTTTTTTTTTTTTTCGTCTTTTTTCTTTTATTTTTTATGTTTAATGAAAAGGGGACATAAATAATACTAAAAATAATAACAGCACCATTAATATGAAATGTCAACAACTCAAATATGGTTAGAAAAAAAAAAAAAAAACAATGATTGAGTACTTGACTTGAATACAGAAAATAAACACTCAAACGATAAAAATCAATAAAAAAATCAATAATTTTAATATGAGTAAATAAAAATAAGAATTTTTTTCTGCAATTTTTTTTTTTTTTTGCGATTTTTAAAAAATTGACAAAGTCTTTTAGAATTTTTCATTATAGTTTTATAGGTTTTAGGTCAACTGCGTGATATAATACTAATATTTATATTATAAATTTTTGTTTTAATTATTTTTTTTAAAAGTAACACTTGGAATCAAGTTCTCAGAACTATATTTGTGATAAACAAATAGATAATTATATTATTATTATTAGATAAGGTACAATATCTATCAAAAATGTAGTCTCTGGATGACTGAACTGATGTCAAACATAGTAATTTACAATTTTTAAATCGTATACTATATTTAATAATAAAATTAATTCGATATTTTTTATCTTTATCGAAATTCTTGTCTTTAATCCATTTAATAGTTGAATAAACATAAAGCTGCGTTTACACTTAGATACATTTATTGCGATTCCACATACAAATTGTTGTTCATTTGACTTATCTCATACATTTGCTCATACATTTTTGTTTGACTCATACAAATAACAGAAAAATTTCTCAAAATTTTATATGAATTTGGTACTTATATTTTTTAAAATTATAAAAAAAAAGTAATTTTGTGGCTATTTCAAGTTTTCAGATAAGTTTTTATTAATAAATTGTAATTAAATAAATATTTTATAGTTTCAAAATGTCTATTTGAAATGTTAATGTTTGTTGCAGATATTGACGCTCTAAATGCTGTATCTTCATTTACTATTATAGGTGCTTCTAATTTTAATAGTTATTCAAAATAAGTTTTTTTCCATTGGTACATAATTCTAAACACTATTTCCATCCTCTAATATTAACTCGTTCACCAACATATTGCGAGCTCCATGGCTATCTTGCTTTTTCAAAAATTATCTAACGCACCATCGTCGTTTTTTTCCTTATTTAAAATTATTATCTTAGCCCTTAAAAATAGGAGTTTTTCAAAATTGATAAGAATTACGATTTGTATATATTTACTTTGATACAATTTAATAAACAAATCGCGAAGTTCTGATAGTGTAAACCAAGCTGGTTATAAACTTTTCCTCAAATAAATTAAAATTAATATTTTTCTTTTTTTTCAAGTGTACATCAAAAAAATATTTTCACAAATGAAAAATTTTGAATTTTTTGAAAAATTTTAATCAATTTATTTTGCAAAATTTGTATTTAAGATGATTTATTTTAAAATTAGTCTAAAAAATCATTTTCAATATATCATTTTTCATTTTTCAACGTAATTGACCGGTCAACTGACAAAAGATATGCATACGAATTCTAAGATTTTTTTTTTACAAATAATAACGTATTGTACATGACATAAAATGTACAAATTGTGCCAAAAAGAAACGAATTGCAAATTAATATTTTTTTTTATTTTAATAATAATTACAGTTTTTTTAAGGTAAATTTTAAAATAATAAAAATTAAAAATTTAATTAGCTGAGCCCCTAAAAATATGCAAACTATATTATATTAAAATTCTGTAAAAAAGTCCAATATTTAACATATCATTTTGTTCTTGCTTCGGCAGAACATATACTAAAATTGGAACGATACAGAGAAGATTAGCATGGCCCCTGCGCAAGGATGACACGCAAAATCGTGAAGCGTTCCACATTTTTATTTAACTAAAATACTGAGTCCTACATCAGAAAACGTTGAAATAGTGGAAAAAATATTTAAACATTATAATATGTGGAACGCGATATAATATAACATTCCAAATTATATTAAAAATTGTAAATAAAATATATAAAATATTGTAAAATAGCCTTAAGTCAATAGTTAAATAGTTAGTTAAGTACCTTTTTTTTTTTTTTTTTTTGTATAGATATATTAATTTAATTTTCTTTTTTTTTACTTTTAATTTTCTTGTAAATAAATATATTTAAGATAGGCGAGCCCATAATGGCCCTAGCAGCCGAGGGCTATAATAATATTATCATAATTTTATTATATAATATTAGAATTAAATAAATAAATAAATAAATAACATATCATTATACAGATATATTAAATATTCAATTAAAATGTAAGTTGATTCTATAAAAATTTATCTTAGAACGCAAAAAATTAATATAACAATTAGGTGTCTATACATCCAACAATCTGTAACAATACAGCAAAAACAATATTATGCAACAACTTATAAATGCATCAATTAAACGTCAACATATTTAACAGCTGTATAACAGAAATAAAAATTATATATATATTTTGTGTTTGTAATAAAATAAAAATAATTATATACCTATCAATTATTAAAATATATTTTTTGTTTCTTATTTAAAATGTAAGTTTTTCAAAACATTTTTTCTTTCCCGTTTTTAGTTTCTATAGATATTATATTGCATAAGCTTGCAGAACACACTCTTCATACAGTTTAACTTTACTTGAGGAGATACATACAGAGAATAAAAATCTCACAAATCATTGAGAATCTATAGAATTTTTTGATATCTTTTTTATTTCTTTCCTCAAAGGAGCCAAAAAAAAAACTAACTACAAAGAACGGACATAAATTTGTTTAAATTTTTGTAAGTCGATTCTTTTTAATAAAAATTGAATCAAAATAATTAAATTTTCATTTTATTCTCAATTTTTTCATCTATCTAGAAAAGTTTCACGGTCTAAAAGTATTTTATTTTTTTTTGTTTTTTGTTTTTTACTACGGACTGAATGCAGCATAAATCACTTCTTTACCTGTAGTATAATAAATCTTTATTTTCATTTCTGTTTTTATTTAATTCTGTTTTATTCGTCTTTTCTTTTTTATGAATTATACATATATAAGTACATTCATATTGTTTATTTATTTATTTATTATATGTACGTATAAGTATATGTAAAAAAATAAGTATATCATATATTAAATGTCATTTTCAAGTCTACTTTAAATAAATTTTCAACACATCAACTCTCATTATTTGGAAAGGAGGAGATTTGATTTTTCACAGCAGTCACAAAAAACGAAATGAAGGCAACAATAATATAGAAAAAAAAAAAAAAAAAAAAGAACTGAACACCTCTCAAATGAATTACCATCAAGACGTCAAATGTCTGATTTTTATTACTTTATTCTTTATTATTTCTTCAACTTCACTTGGGCTTACAAATTTTTACTTTTTCGTCTGTATAGTAATTTATAAAAACAACAATAAATATTAAAAATAAAATAAATTATGCAAAGTCACAGTAAATATTTCGCAACCAATCATTCACCACTTTGCTCAATGTTTTACAATTTTTTCTTTTATGTTTTTTTTTTTTGTTCATACCGTAATGATTATTTCAATTTTAAAGTCATTAATTAATGTCAATTCAATTGCACCCTGTCACTTTAAAATATCAGAAATGTTTTTTTTTTTTTTCTTTTTTAAATTTTGTATAATATGTATATTATGTATGTAAAATGTCTATGTACGATTTCTTTTTTTTTTGTTTTTTTAAATAAAACATCAAGTGATAAAATTGATTTTATTTTAAATATTTTTACCTCTTTGTCTTTCTCTCTGCTTCACATAAAATCTTGTTTCTATTATAAAAAAAAAAAAAAAAATCATCCAAACCAACAAGAAACAGCAATAAAAATCTGTCATTAAAAATGACAATTACAATTGGCCATTTAGTAATAAAAAATTAATGAATTGTAATTGCTAACAATTTTGATTACAAAAAAAAAAAAAACCAAAAACAAAAATAAAATTTATGTTAAAATTAAAAATAAAATTTATATTATTTATTATATAAATTAAAAAAATAAAATCATTGCACACTAAATAACATTTTTAAACGCTCTTGAAATATTTTGTTAAATAAAAAATAAAAAATCCAATCTATAAGAGATAAATTAAAATGACATTTAAAAGGCGTTGATATTAAAATTTAAAAAGAGACAGTGAGAGTAACAACAACAAAAATTAAAATGAAAAAATCATGTTGAAAACAAAAAGAATTGACTTTGTCCTGTTTTAAATGTCAAAAAAAAAATTCAACAGTTTACTTACAATAAATAATGGATAATTTTGAACGATTATATTTAAAACACAAGTCAGTACAAGAAACTAATGACTTTTTAAAGGTATACTTCTTTGAAAAACAAAATGAATACAGAAAGCATTCTGTAGAATTAAATATAATTATTTTTTGGTACTTTTTGTTTAAAGAAAATTGTAAAAAAGCAACACAAACTTTTTTCAATTATAGGTTTAACTTTTTTTTATTTTTTTAAAATTACTCCACTTTTCAAATCTCAAATTTTTGACAAGACAAGAGTAAGAGTAGGTAAGTTTAGAATTCATTTTTGTTTATTCTTAAAAAACTTACTTCTCTTAAAATTTCAAATTTCTTTTCTAAGGGTTTCGGAGTGACGGGTTGTTTAAATTTTAGTTTCATTTATCGGTAAATTTAAATGCTTACAGAATTTCCATTCATTTGATATAAATTCTAAATACGTAAAAGAATATTTTATTAAATTACAAAAAATTAATTTCATAGTTTAGATATGTATTATACGCTTTAGCTGTTAAATTAGTGGGTAGACAGGACTATAAAAAAATTATTATTCAACATATTCTATATCTAACTTTGTTTTATGTCAAATGGTAAAACAAATGGAAGGATGGAAATATATAAAAAGAAAAGTGCTAAACTAAGAATAATATGAATCAGATGAAATTAAAAAAAAAAACAGAATAGGATGAAAATAAAAAAAATTAATAAAATGATTCTATTCATGCATTTTACGTTTTTTTTTATTTAATTCTTTAAACTTTAGCGAAGCAAAGTTGAAAATAAAAATTAAAATGTTAAATCTCAACTTAATGTTATTTATTTTCTTCTATTCTAAAATTACTTTTTAATTTTTTCTTTCTCTTAATATTAAAAATTCTCTATAAAATACATTTTGTAATATTCTAATATTTTACCAAAAGTAGACTTTAATAATATCTGACTTTAAAGCAAATTTGAAATAAAAAAAAAAAAGGTTCTAATGATATCTAAACAAAGTTTTGCAATTAAGGGTTTTAATTAATCTATTTCCACTAATTTGCTAGCTTTTTACTTTTTATTAACTGTTTTATTTTTTAGGGAGGTAGGAATTTTCAAAATATACCAAGAAAACTGATACTGTTTTGATAACGAAATCTTTTTAGATACTAAACTCACCTTCCATAGTTATTATATATTGATACTCTAACTGACTTCGCAGTATAGTGGCTAGGAAGAAAGGATCAGATAGGAACGGGTTACGAACTGTTTTCTTAAATTGTTACCCGATTTTTTTTTTGTTACGTACTAGTTAAATTCTAGAACTGCTTTCGTTTGCAGGTTTGGTTTGCAGGTTTGCTTTCGTAGTGTAGGTTTAACTAAACAAAAAAGTAAATTAAGGAGGGGAATACATTTCATGGAGGCCTGTTTCAGTTTGTAGCAGTTTTTCTAACAGATGAGTTTCCATAATTGAACAATACAAGAGGTTTAAATCAGCTAGAAATTTTCACTGTGTTAGAATTTGTAGCCAGCAGAAGTAAAGAAGTGAGAATTTGCACCCTCTCTTGTATTGCGTTAAAATTGTTTGAAAGGGGGCTTCGGTGGCCTAGTGGGTAAGAGCGTAAGAGCTGTAAACACCGAGGGAGTGTGTCGTCGTAAGAGTTATTCCCACACACGTCGTAAGAGTTATTCCCCCTTACGACACTTACAGCCACGCCTGTACAGGAAAGGCTGTGCAATTTCCTCTCCACATTTATGTGGCAGAGAAATGCATTTAAAAAAAAAAAAAATTGTTTGAAAGAAGGCATGCTTGGCAGTTGAAGATAGCGTAACCTATTAGTTATAAGATGCAATTTAGAACTTTCTCGAGTTCACTCAATGAATTTTGTGAAGCACCAGATGGGTTAATAAATAAATTTGAAATCTGCAATCTATACGTATTGCTTTTGCTATAATATTTTTTTTTTTCAAATATTATTTAAGCTAAATTTCAGTTTTTACCTAAACAATGTTTAATTAATACATGTTTTGTATAATTTACAAGGATTTATTTCGGATTTTTGTTAATAATAAAAGCCTAAAAATTTTGTTTAATTTTTAATTCAATTACATTAGGCCGAATTGAAGAGTTAAAAAATATTAATTTTAAAAATTCTTTGTTATCTACAACAGTTTTATGACGTTGTTGATATAACGTTTAACGACGTTTAACGTTTTTCGTAATTGGAGTGGCAACGTTGAAATAACGAAAATTCTACAAAAGTCTTGAACAAATATGTTATTCAATTAAACGGAAGACAATAAACATTAAATAGGATGTCTGATTAATTGATTAGTACAAAATGTTATGTTTGTTCCCTTTATATTCTCAAGAATATTTCTACCAAATTACGTTACAATCGAGTCCACATCTTGGAGAAACAAATCAGTTAACTTAAGCCTGAACATTCACAGTTTTTTCTAAATATTTGAACACTGAACTTCAAATGTGTAATAAAATCTATGCATGATCCCTCGTTATTTTAAAAATAAGCAATTAAATTTTAATGTAAATTCTAAACTAAATAAATTTTCATTTTAAAAATGAAAATTAATTTTTTCTTTTCCCATTTGTTTTCGTCTTTTTTTTTAATTTTTTTTATTTTGCTTTCTTTTTTTTTCATTTGAAACACTTGACATTTTTCTGATTTGTTCTCAGCTTGTTTTTCTGAGTAAATGTACATACAGTTTAACATAACACAACAAAACATATAACTGATCATACACAATGCTGTATATAAAAATTCATATATGATATTATGTCCATATATATTTATATTACATATAACATTTACCATACAATTTTTATATATTTAAATGCCAAAAAGAGATACCATTAGTGTTTTGAAAAAAGAAAATAATAAAAAGGAAGAATAGAATAAAAATATGTTTTAAAGGATTGACAGGGTGACATGGACAGCTTGACAACTGTGGCAGGTTGATTATTTGTGATTTATAATGGCAGATCAGTAAATTTTCATTTTTATTTCTATCTTCTTCTATGCCAGTTCTTTTTTTTTTTATGTTTTTGTTTTTTGTTTTAATTTCAGCAACATCATCATCATCATCATCATAACGTACAAAATATGTAGTACAGCACCAAAGTGCCTTATTTTTCTGGTGATACTGAAAAAAAAAATTAAAAATAACAAAACAAAATCTTTTAACATTCAATATTATATATGAAACAGATTTTACAGTTCCACCTATTAGATGATTTCTTTCTGTGAAAATTTCACATTTTAATGATGCAGTGAAGCAAAAGTAATATAAAATGGGAGGAGGAACGAACAGATTATTTGTTCCGATTTTGTTGAGAATAAAATTGGGACCTAAAAATTTGAACAAAAACATATTAAATGAACAATAAACTGATATATAGTGTATATCAACTGATCATTCATCAAATGACATCTTAAGTTAAATTAAAAATAAAGAATAAAAATTAAAATTAAATAATATTTTAACGGATATAATAAACGAAGTTTCCACCTATTGTTATTTATTGTTGTTTTTTCAAATTAAAATAAAATTGATAAAAAGGAGAATTCAAATAAAACTAAACAAAAAGTTTTGGTATAGAAAATTATGTAAAATATGATGGAGAACACAACAACCTGATGTAACAATAATGAGTAATTTGGCACTGTTGAAGAACGAAATGTATAAGCTTCCACTAGAATATGAATGGCTTAAAATAAGTTCTCTTTTGATAAAGTCAAAGCTGGTAAGCAATTTTCTAACTTCTCGCAGAATTTCTAGCTCCTCACAGTATCTGTCGCCAAGACTTCTACAATACTAAGACATATGTCGAATTTAAAGACATTCTCCTTCATTAAATCAAGATATATCACTTTTAAATGGAAGGAGTATAAAAGAAAGTATTAGGGCAAGATGACAAAATGAAGTACAAACGAACCGAAAAAATCTCATGCGGATACAAAACAAAACATTTTAAATCACAAACTATCTTATGAAGAACCTAGGGTCAATTATTTCAAAACATTTTATATATTTATTATTTATAAAAGATAGTTATTAAAAAAATTGTACAACTTTCACCTATTCTTTAGTTTTATGAAGCCGTTATGAATTTTATAATTCCTTACCGAATAATAGACTGTTACCAATATGCTACCAACGTGCTATTTTTCATTTTTTAACTGAACTGTTTTTGCTTTAGCTGTGAGTTGTAAATTCTAATAGTAAACTCTCTTGATTAACTACAGTCTAGATCGTATTAAGCTTAGACTCTTTTTTGTTGCAAATTTAAAGGTCTGCACAAAAATTAGCAAATTTTTTCCCCCTTAGTGAACTTTCTGCAATTCTTTTTAATTTTTTATTTTATTGTTTTTTTTTTTGCTAAATTTTTTTTATGAAAATATTTTACATGAAATGTTTTTTTTTTGTTGTCACAGAAAATTTCAAAAATGTTGTTGAGAAAATGTCAAGAATTTCAAAAAGTGATAGACAATTTTCGTGTTTTTACTTAATATATGTGGCAAAAGGTATGCAAGGAAATTAGTAAAATATCTACAGTTTTATTTACAGATTTTTTTTAGTTTTTATTTTTAAAATTGAATTGTTCAAAATTTTTTCAATTTTAAAATTGTTCAAAAATTAATTTTGTGGTTTTTTCGTTTTTTTTCATGTCAGTTTTTGGGCGCCAATTGGCTCTTAATTTAAGCATTTTAATTTGAAGTAAATTGTGGTTAATCTTAAAATATTTAGACATGACCTGTTTGATTATTTTCATTTTATTTATTTCAGTATAAGCCATTTTGTTGGAGGTGCAATAATGTCAAATTAAAAACAAATTTAAATATATTTTTATTTTCGTTTAAAAGGTAATTTAATTGTTAAATGCCAAAGCTAAATCGGTAAAAAATTTGAAAAAAAAATAAATTGAACTAAATTTTATTGTTTTAGATTCTATTCTTAAATAACTTTTAATACATGAAATTATTCCATTAATAGTTTACCGATCAAACAATGTCCCGTAAAAACTCCTTTACATAACCGATATTGCGACGATTAGAGATTAGATCTAGTTTTGCGTAAAACGCCACTATGGCTTGGTACTCAGACAAAATGAATATCAAAGATTTCACCCTGTTAATTTAAGAATAAAGGCACTTACTGAAAAACGTTGAGCTCACCAAGTAGAACTTTAACGTCGACTTAACTGATTAGCTTAGAGCCTTTTGTATAGAGCTGAATGCAATACATAATCGAAAAAAAAACGGAAAGGTCCTTTTGCATCAATTTTTTAGGTAAACTCAAGATTTGTATTGTAAATAGAAGTGGAATAAAATAAGAACAAACCAATTTTTATACAGTTTCAAAAAAGTGATTTTACTTTTTTCAAGTCTGATATTAAAACCAAGAAGAGCTTAATCCTGAAAAAAAAGATAACCCTGATATTAAAACCAAAAAGAACTTAACCCTGAAAAAAAGTTAAAAGAAAATTAGTGGTTTTAGGAATTATTTAACTTTCTCTTTATTTTATTTTTCAGAAACTTTCCATTATTTTAAAAAAAAAAAACATTTATATTAATTCTGAAATTATAATTAAACTTTATCAGTTCCAGATATTAATTACAAAAATTCAATATACATTATGTATTTCAGTGTAAGATTTGTTTTCTCTTATAATAATTTAAAATTTTGTTGCATCATTAATAATAATTACATTTTAAAGTAAATTTTACCAAAATAATATTACTAAATTATAATATGTATCTTGAATTTACTTTAAAATAATGAAAACCATTCCTTTTTTTTATAATTATATGTTGTTTTTTCGACACAAAGTCCTGAAGCTTTTCTGACAAACTAATTATTATAGCTGCTCTCTTTTTATGAAAAAAAAAAAACATTCCAATTATTTTAATGGTAACTTCCTGTAAATTAATGTTAAAAAATCCAATCTAACCTCACATAATAATATATAAAATAAAATAAAAAATTAAAGTAAAATTAAAACATTAAAAAAAAATTATTTTATACATACTTATATCCATAAGTATAATAAATAACATAATATGCACATACATTTGACATTTAATATTTCATTTTTTATTATTATTTTTTAATTGCATTATCAATCAAAAATAAGAAAAAATTCTCATGTATATCATAATGTAATGACATACCAACATCCAACATTCAACAATATTACAAACGTTATTATTAATTCCGTTAGTTTACTTTATTTTTCTTTTTTTGAAATATTTGACATTTTTCCTTTCCTCAATATAGAAAACATAATATGACAAATCGTTTGTTTTCTTTTGGTATACATACATATATACTACATCACATCATACCGTACAAAAAACGACAGTAATTGTTTGCTTTCACCACAATTTTTCAAGGGTGTGCTAGTTGAATGCTGTAAACTATAAAGCATAACATATAGGCACAAAGTGTCAAATAACAAAACACAACAAAAATTATACTATTATTGTTTAAATATTGACAGACACTATTGCAACAAAAAAAAAATAATTACAGTGATTCTCATTTAAAGTCAGTTAATTAAGATAAGAATGAAAATGACTTTCTTAAAAATTAAATAGTGATTTTCGTTGAATGACTTTGTTACATTATGTAAAGCTGAAATGGTTGCCTAATCTTTTGTGACACCTAGACCCAACTAGTTCCCTTTTGTATTACACCGGATAGATTTTCACTAATTAAAAACAATTTAAGCTGTCTGACAAACAAAGAAAATTAATTAACTAAATATTGAATAAAAAAGCTGCGATTGTTCAGTGAAAAACTCAACTGCTGACGTAGTTCATTTTAGATTCTTAACAGAAATCTTGTATGAAAAAAACATAAAAAATATATAAAATTACTAAAAGATTCAGTGTCTGAATAAGAATTTTAATGATGGAAAAATTAAAACAATCCACAACAAAAAATGTTGTGATTTAAAACTAAAAGAAACATTTGTTTTCTAACGATGTATAAAATATATAGACTTTTAATATTTTATAATATTATATGACAAAATTTAATTGAAAACATATTTTACCTAAGTTTTTTTTCTTCTTCATTTTTCCTTCACTTAAGGACTTTGTATCAACTCGAATCCAATTCCGGGAGTTTTAAAGTCCTTATTCAGGTCATTATTAATATTTGTAACATTTTTATGTCGTTTTCTTTCTATAACTTAAAATATTGATACACCTGTAAAAAGTTCCGTTTTATTTACTCTTATAAATAATTTAATATATAGACATTCCACACCTTATGAGCATTAAATTAAAAATATTCAAATAGTTGTACAATTTCTGCTGTTAGTCACTGCACTGTTTAATTTTTCTTTTAATCGTTTTTTGTTAATTGTGAAAGATTTAACGGTTTTTTGGCTTAATGATTTTAATTTGATTTTTAAAAGCTGTCAAAAGTTGTCAAAATTTAAAATAAAAAACAACATTTTATTTACAAAAAAGTTATCTATATCTTTCATTTTAAAATTTTGGTTTTTTTTTGCTTTTTGCTTTCATTTTTGATTAATTTAAAGCCAATGGGGAAATTTTCCATTTTATTATTTGATATACTTATAAAAACATTTTTTTTTTTTTTTTGACATTTCGATGACGGATCAAAACGATATGATAAAAAACCTGAGTATATAAGCTGAAATTATAATTTTTCGTTTTGGTTTTTAAATATGAAAATTTGACAGGTTTTCAATTATGTATTTTTATAATTTGGAAAAAAAAAAATAAAATAAAATTAGGTTATCTGATATGATTAATAGGTTTTTTATTCTGATAATCGTGGTGTTGAAAGAAAATTTTTATAACTAATTTTGAATGTTTAATGTTTTATAACAAATCACAGCAAATTTAAAATTAAAATTAAAAAAAAAAAAAAAGAATATTAAACTCTTGACGTTATCAGACAATTTTAATCCGGAATAAATTAATGATTTTTGACTTTGATTTTATGAAGGGATTAGAAAATTTAAATTTTTTTTTTTTTAAATAACATGAAGTGATTGACTTGTACTAGTTTTAACTGGTATATGAATTTTTGAATTGAATCTGATAATAAAATAAGTAGGTCTGATTTTAAAACGATTTTTCTTTCTTTGTCTTGTTTTAAAAATGTCTTTTTTTTTTATAATAGCCGTAATATAAACCATATTTGGTGTAGCAATTCTGGGAACAAAGAAAAAATATTATAAGAAAATCTTTTTTCAAATATTATTTTGTTAAGGATAAATTAAATTAATCATTAAAAATACTAACAAAAGCAGCTTAACTTTATTTTTTTTTTTTTATATAAATAAATTTAGATAAAAATTTAAGAAGCTTTTTTTCAACAATTATTAATCGCTTTGTAGTAAGAGTTATGTTTTAATTCACTAAAAAAATATTTATTTATTATTCGAGGAATAATGTTATATCTATTTATTCATATACGTTATTCATATTTGAGGCAGGTAAGGTACCAATGAACCATTAAAAATTATTCAATCCAACTACTCCTTACTCGTTACCCATTAACGAAGTAGAAGTTTTTTTGTTACATGCCCTTCTCATAAAGACTATCAATGTAGTTTTAATATGTAAAGGACTGCAATGACAAAATCTTAAAATTAAAATGTAATTTAAGAACTAAAATATTTTTACATTTTTAACTTTTACAGCGTTTATTTCAGTCATGAATAATTTCATTTAATAATTTCTCAAATTTGTACTATGGAAAAAATGTATTTTAAAGTTAAAGTACTGAATAATTAATCAATGAACGAACAGCTAAACTAAAAATAGATATACTATTTAATAATTCCTTTGTACGTTATTGTCAAATTGTAGACTTTAAATCTCACACAAATTCAATAAAAAAAACATGTAAAACTTAATGGAAAATAAAAAAAAAATCTGTAACCTATAACTGTACATTTTAATTTATCATTTTATTTTTTCTTTATAAAAAAGAAAAAAGGAAAAAACAAAAGATGTTTGTATACACAATTTTAAAAATTAATAATTTTTGATGTCATTTAAAAAAATGTTTCTTATTACAACAAACAATTAAGATCTGATTTCCTTTAAACCTTTCTTTTCTTGAACAAAAAAAAAAGCACACACACACACACAACATCTTTTATAGATTAAGCGACAGACACGCACAAAATCATTTTATCAATAATACCACACGACAATTAAATTTAAATCTCGAAAAAAAAAAAAAAAAATTAAAGATTTTTATTTTTTTAAGTATAATAAAATCTAAAACGGAAATTTGTACTTATACGAAGAACATCATTATCATTATATCTCTGATTATATTTTAAAATTAACGTGCAGCATCTTTCATTTTTTAATCTTGAAAAAAAAAAAAAACACAAAAACTTATGACTTCCATGTAATTCTAATTTTAAACTGTTATGTACATGTTATGTTTAATAAAGCCATCATCATTTTGTACTAATAATAAAATGTCAAAACCCCCCTTTTTTTTACATTTTGTTTTTTTTTTTTTTTAGAATAGCATAAAACGGCATAATCAGAGACTTTTAAAAAAGACAAATTATTGTATGTACTCCAAAAAAAAAAAAAACCTATAAACAAGTAAATCCAACTCCAAATTAAAGGAAAAAAACATAAAAAAAAACATTCATATATGATTGATATATCCGTTTGTTTTTATGAATTTCTTACACATAAGTGTACCTAACAAAAAACACATCAGGCCTGACTTTAAAAAACACAAAAATAAAATTCTATATAGAAAAAAAAATTAAAAAAAAAGAAAATAAAAAGGGTTATGATAGCATTTTCCGAACATTTCATTTCATAAACATTTGTTTAGATTAAAACAAAAAAAAATAAATGGAAAATGAAAACGATTCAATAATTTAAAGTCAGAAATAAAATAAAAAATTTCAATCATTTCAGCATCTGTTACCTATCCAAAATGATTACCGCCGACTAGAAATTCACTTATCATCATTATTTTGTTGAAATACATACATACATATGCACATATATACATACAAACATACATAGAATATACATATTATATTATATTTCAAAATTTTACAACTTCATTAAAGTCATGCTTCACAGTAAGAGCCTCAACAAAAAAAAAAAAAAAAAAAAAAAGAGAAAGATAAAAAAAAACCTAAAACAATAAATGATCTGCCGAAAAATCTCTAAGAAAATCACATCACAACACCACAACATTATTTTTTATTCTCTTTTTTTTTTGTTTTTTCTCTTGTGTTTAAAACAATTTTCATCACTGACAGATTCATTTATTAATTTTGATTTTTTTTTTTTTTTCATCTACATTTTTCTGTTTTATCTCTTTAGTTTGTCCCGAAACGAAAATTAACGATTCATTATTATTATTAATTTGATCCGATAAATTAAGTGATCATCAAAAATAACAAAATATCATTTTAGAGTTAAAGTAAAATAATATAGAAAAAAATAAATAAAAATAAAATTATATCTTTATAATTTATAATTTCGGATACCCCCGAATTGATGAAAGAAATCCAATTATTGTTTTGGTTTTTATTTTTTTTTACTTGTTATTATATAGAAGTAATTATGAATTTATTAGACCCCCAAAAATATTAATGACATGGCATATTTTATATTGTAGATCATGGTGATCTTATAAATTTTTTTTTTGTTTTGTTTTGTTGAGATTCGTTTGAAATTAGTTTATATAAAACTAAATTTTTAATTTAAGTTCTAGATATTTTATTTTATTATTTTTCTAATTTATCCTCTTTTGATGGAATGTTGAACTTCTATAATAGTGAAAGTTCCTCTATCTAACTTTATTTTGCGATATAATTTTGATATCGGTATGAATTTCCACATATCCGTTTATTTTTTAAAATTAATTTTTAGTTACATAAGGCCTCGGCCACGCAGAAAGCGAGCGAGCGATTTTTCTGCGAGCGATTTTTCAGAAAAATTTCAATCATATGGGTTTTCATATAAGTGGCCATATAGAAGAGCGGATAGTGAGCGATTTTTTTGCGATAAGCGAGCGATTTTTTATATTTCAAATTAGTTTGAATTTTGAGCGACAAAAGTGCGATAAATTGTTATTACATTTTGATTTCTATATTAAAATTTATGTTCCTAACATTTCTATAAAGTATAAAATTAAGCATTTACATACATATGTATATATTAAATATATATATAAAATTTTATATATTATTATTAAAATATATAATATTATTCATTTAATTATATATAAAATTATATTATTATATTATATATGTATTATATATTGGACATTGATTTCTATATTAAAATAAAAGATCTTATCTTTATTTATTACATACATAATATAAAACATTTATTCTAGTCATTAGGGCTGATTATAATATTTGTTTCCTGTTTATTGATATTTTTGTTATTATTTGTTTGCATTGTTCCGTTATTTTATTATTTCATTTCAAACAATAATTGGCAAAAATAATAAAATGCAGCTGTATATATTTAAATTTTAATATTCAATATTAAAAGTTACAATATACATATTATATTAGTAGTAATATAATATTTACCTTAAAGTTATTACCAATCTCTCATCAACGATTATTGTCCTAGAATTTATTCTTTTTGGAACTAACTTTTCTTTAACTTTGCTTTTAAGAAAGTCGAAAGTGCTCATGGACATTCTTAAATAATCAAAAAATTTTTCAGGGTCTTCTCTAATTTGTCTGTACAAATGATGAAATACACCAAAACGAAATCTTTCTTGATTAATAGGATGAATACCATATTTCCGAATATTTTTATAAAATATATTATATCTAAAATATGAATTATTTTCATATTTTAAAAATTTTTGGATTACTGACATAATTTAATCGTTAGCACAATTTAACGACTCAACTAAAACTAAACGAGAAATTATATCAAACTTTTTTTGTCGTTCAAAACTCGCAATTTTCTATGACTACTTGCTCGAAAAAAAATCGCTCGCTGAAAAATCGCTCGCTCGCTTTCTGCGTGGCCGAGGCCTAATAGGTATATCTCATTTTTGTACAGAACGCTACGTATCACTACATCACTAGTGGTTTAATATTAACTATATATAAATATTTTAGGAGAGTGTGAACTAATAAAAATACATTTTGCCATCTATCAGACAATACAAATACTTTTTTTCCTTTTAGTTCTTGTCCTATTAGTTTCCTAAATTCTGAAAAATTTATTCCATTTTCGGTAATTTATTTCTCCATATAAAGAGTGTTCAAATTTGAGGTATCTTTTTAAATTTTAAATAAAAGACATAAATTGTATGAAATCTTCATTTAGTTTTTATTAGAATTAAAGTACATTAGTTTCGGTTAATGATGAAAAAGAATATCGTTCAAATAAACTACTCTGAATTCGGCCATAGAAAAACAAGAAGAAAATAAGAATTTTTTCAACGAAATTATCTTCACCGATGAAGCTCATTTTGAAATTGGCGGCAATGTCAACAAACAAAACTGTTGCATTTAGGCTGAAGAAAATTCTAGAATATTATTTGAAAAACCAATGAAACCAAAAAATGTCATTGTATGATTTGAATTTTAATCAGGTGGCGTAATTGGTCCATATTTTGAATGGAGCTCGATATCGAGAGATGATTAGAAACTTTTTGTGAAGTTAATTGTAAGATATTGATGTGCAGAATATATGGTTCCAATAGAATGGTGCAGCATGCAACAACGCAACATAATCAATCTTTTAAAAGAGGAGTTTAATAATCGAATAATTTCTCGAAAAACAAACGTGAATTTGCCATCAAGATCATGTGATCTCACACCATTGTACTTCTTCTTATGACGTTTCTTGAAGAGTAAAGTTTATGTGGATAATACTCAAATTTCCCAACACCTCAAAGGCAACATCATCGAACTAATTCAACCATCATTAAATATTATTGAAAACTTTGCTAAAAAATTGACAGTTTGCCCAGCTAGCAGAGAAGATCACTTGAACGATATTCTTTTGCATCATTAACCGGAATCAATGTACATTATTTCTAATAAAAAATAAACAAAGATTTCACACAATTTATGTCTTTTATTTAAAATTTAAAAAGATACCTCAAATTTGAATGCCCTTTAGATTTTAAACATTTGTTTATAAGAACCTGTTTTGTTGATTTCGTTTGAAATTGGTTTCACTGGTACTTACATAGAGAAAGAGTTTCAAGGTAATTTTCGTATACAAGACTTTTTAGTCCTGCGCATTAATTGTGGTGTCTTTTATATAATAAAATAAAAAAGTTCACCAAACACTAGTTTTGCTAATTTTGTACTATTTTCAATGTCAATAATTATTTTGCCCAGCCAAATCGAAAGGGAAGGGCTGCATCTATTCCCATGTACATTGTATCTGCATGGAAATAAATAAATAATTATTTTTCTATATTTTTTTATGATGGTCTTCCACAGAAATTTGAACAGCACGCCTTTTTTTAATTGTGTAATTTTGAATAATTAAAGGGCTAACTTTTGTATATTAGTGATTTATTTCGTCTAATTTTAGATTATGAAAATCTCTGGTAAATTTATAAAACTTAAAACTTTAAGTCTAAGTCTAATTACTAATTACTATTGTATTCCATTATAGTGTTATATTGTCTTTTAGAGAAATGTCTTGTGTAAAGAAATATTCCTATTATATTTAATGAAATATTAAAAATTTTCTTTAGTCTCTTTTTTGTAATAGACTACTATTACAAATCTCGCCTCGATCTTTATAATCTTGATCTCTACATGGATCATATTCCTAAACAACGATATTACAGCCGAATATTATTTAATAAAAACAATATATATATAATATATAGATATATATGTATATTTACCAAAAATAATAAAAACTGAATCATTTTTTTTTTTTGGAAGATAATTTTTTTGGAAGATAAAAAGAAAAAGAAACCACAACGATGAAAAAATAAAACAACACAAAAGAAAAGTCTGTACCGGCAACATAAGACAAAATCGACCGACTAACCAACCAACTGCTTTCATCTGTATAATAATCAACAAGAATTACTTACTTTTGCGGTTTACCTTATAACAAACTGCGCGTTGATATCATGCCATTGATATTATAATTTTGTTATTTAATTCTTATTTTTGTTTTCTTGTTCTTTATGTTATGTTAAACATGATGCAGTGGTTTTTATTTTATTTTATTATTTTAATAATTTGATGATGACGATAATCATCATCATCATCATTGTTTTTATCATTATCAACACTGTCATCCCGTATAACTCACCACCGCTTGCTCGTAAACAGAGAACAGGAGAAACAAAATTACATTTCTTGATATTTAACAAGACAATAATATTAACAACAGTAAGAACAGGGAAATAAACAACAATGGCAACAACACTAAAAGTAACGAAAAGAAACAAAAAAAAAAAAATCAAAAAAAAAAAAAAATTAAAATAAATAAAATATGAAAAATTAAAGCTGTCAAAAAATGAAAGCAAACCAATTTTTCATCTTAAATGGACCGAAATCCTTGTTGCATGTTGTCGGATAATAATTTAAAAAAAAAAAAAAAAAATTTTTTTGTTGTTTCTCTGATTCTACTTTTTTTTTATGTGTATATATAATTTAATTCTTCTTCATTGTATGTTTAATGTTTTGTGTTGCAAGTTGATCGTGATGAAAACCGTCATGATGTGATAAAAACATATAAATTTTAAAATCTGAATTAAAACAAAAATGTTGTTGATATATTATACATATATTATATATGTATGTTATCGTATATATGTATATCATCATTGCAATTATAACCATTAACATATTACTGATGAATATTCTTGCATTTTGCAATAAAAATAAAAAATAAGATAAATGCCCGAATAACAAAACAACGGACGTGATTGCCAAAATGAAGAAACAAAAAAAAAAAACATTTGTCTGCGACGAATATGTTAAAATATTGATAGTGATTTGTTTGGAGTTGGAATTTCACGATACTTAAAGGAAGTCAAGAAGCACATACAAAATTTAATTGTTCTTAGCTTTTTTTTCAATGGTAAAAATTTTTAAAGTATAGTAATAAGATTTTTAGAAAATACGAAAATCAAAGTTTTAAAATGTCGACAATGTAAAGAACTGTCATGATTTTTTTAAGGGTTAAGAGATTTAAAATAAAAGTACTTTTTTGTCTTAAAATATTATATTTAATACTTAAAATTTGTGAGTTTATTTTGTAATTCTTTTTTTATATTGGATATTAGTAGATTTTTCTTATATTTTTTAGTTCGAATTTCGAATGTCCTTTTTTCACTTTTTCTAAAGACTTATACTAGATATGAAAATTTTTAAGAAAAAAGATATGGATAAAATTTTACTAAGCTAAAAACTTGTTTAAAACAAAATATTATACTGAATTTTTGCCATGATATTTAATAAGTTGTTAAGTTGTTTACTTATTGACCCAAAAGATTTTTATTCTAACTAAAAAATCAGTATTATTTTATTCAAGGAAAAATTGTAATGCTCAACAAATAAATTCTTAACGAATACACAACAAAATCGCATCAAAAATATAAAAACTAAAAAATATCATTAATGAAAGTAGCGCTTAATACATGGTAATAAACGTTAGTATTCGATTTTTGACAGGCACTTCAAGAAGCAGAAAGTGATACTGTAAAGATGTTTACTACCTTTAATTTTGTTACGAGTTTCCTTTACTTATCACACATTCTAAATATGCATCCTATTTTCGAAAAAAAAAAATTAATTTTGTTTTAAACTTTAACCATTATTAATAAAATTAAAATGATTTCCATCCCGGTAAAGCAATAGAACAAACACAGAGAGAATTAAAGTCTGAAAGACTAGAGAGAATTTAATTCACAAGTTGTTTTATCAAAATTTATATCTGAGAAGGAAACTATTTAATATCCCTATTACGGAACGGTATCAAGGTGTATACTTATTTTCCTTTTACTTATTTTTACCTGTGACACAATAGAATGTAGAGAAATTTATTTTTCATGTGAATAGAGCATTACTGTTAAAGTTTGACTGGTATTCAAGTCCTTTTATCGACCACGTCTTAAATAGAACTGAACAGAGTAAATGTTAATAAACATTATATTTGATTAAATAAATAAAATAAATAAAAAATTGTATAAGACAAACATTTTACTGACTTAGTAATGATTTAATAGAGTAAAATTAAATTAAAAATGCATAATAAAATATTGTTCATTAACTTTTTATTCAATTTCAATCAAATCATGTCCACAATAAAATTCCTGAAACTGTTTTTTTTTTTTCTAAGCATTTTAATTAAATTAAATTAAATCGAATTTTTTTTGCTGAAAAGAGAAATCCATTTGAATTCAAATAATTTCATAATATTTCAATTTATTTTTAAATAAATTTTATGATACAATATACATATAATTTTTTTTAAAAAACTGTCAAACAACTGTCAACTTAAATGACATTAAAAGGAATTTGTTTCTTTTTATTTTACTTCACGATTTCCTTTAAATTTAAAAACGTGTCTTTTTATTTATTTTATATATTATTATTATAAAAAAGAAACAAGAAAACGCTTATCAGATGACAGACAATTAAATTTGAATGAAACGTGTTTCATTTTATCATATAAATTGTACAACATTTCAAAGTTTCATTTAATATTGATTAAATTTGCAATTTTTAAATTCAATTTTTTTGTTTTCTTTTTTTTTTTTATATTGATTTGACAAAGTTATCATATATGTACATATGTAATCAAGAAGAAGTCAAAAGGTCATTCAATTATTAATAAATTATTAACTTCGCACTAGACCGTTAGTCGGTTCGTCAGTTTACAACATTTTAACAACGTTTGAGAAAATGAAATGAAATAAAATTTTAATCAAATATCGTTTTAAAAAAAATTGTTTTGTTAAACAATTTCTTTTTATGGCTAAGCGTTACGGAGCTACAAGTTCTTATAGTTGGTAAAAGCTATTTCTTCAAATGATTATCATGAAAAAATTAATTCAACATCTTCTCTACATAACAGAAAATTTTTTAAACTAATTTCATATATGTAAATTAAAACAATAATAAAAAAAATTTTTTAATAAAATGTCCTATTTTAAAAAACGTTAATTTTACCACTATCTTAATTTTATTTAATATTAAAATGTTGTCATTTGATCTTTGATATTTTGAGAATTTTGTTCTAGAAAATATCAGTAAATTAATTTAAATCTAAAAAGTGTAATTGAAAGAAATAAAGAATTATAATTTATAAATATACAGCATCAATATTTAAGCCCAATATCATATGTCATATCTTCTTAATTTATAGTCCAATACGACTCATTGATCAAATCATTTTAACTAATATAAACAAGCTATTCTTATACTTTTAAGACAGTTACTACAATTTTACTAATCATGAAATCTGTTTTTTCAGTGTCACTTTATATTATATTGTCATTTAACAAGAAAAAATTTTAAAATTAATTGCCAAATGTAAAACAAACTTTCAAAATTAATTAAATTTTATATAAACATAACCAAACAAACTTCATTCTTTAAAAATTTTTAATTTCTCAAGCATTTACAAAAAAAAAAAAAACATTCTTAAATGAAATATATTCAAAGTTTATTATAAAAAATTTTGTTTTTCTTCCAAAATCACATGGTCAACCAAATTCACACTTTATTTTCATTCTAGCACTTAAGGAAATTATTTATTTTGGCAACTATTTTCGTAAATTGATAGTTTTTCTTTCTGATATGTTTGTTTTAAGTTAAAATTAAACTTTTTGGAATTTCAACAAAGCACATTTACTTTTAACGAAAATGAAGAATAATCTCATTGTACAATACAATCTAAGATACCATGTCAAAAAAATAACCGTAACCCAAAAGGTACCGTGAAATTTTCAATGCCTGTGTTCTGTTCTTTGTCAACATTTTCAAAAGGATCTTTTGTACTTTGTTTACATTTATTTAGACAAAAGCTATTATATTTAAGAGTTTTCTTCTTAAATTTATAATTTCTTAAAAGTAAACTATCAGCTGAATTAAAATGATATAATTTTATTAAAATCCTTCTGAATCTTTAATCATTATTGAAATAGGTCCGTTGTAATACAAACCGTTACATTACGTTTAAATGACAGTTTATCGTTTGATTTAATATACATACTTTATACATTAATTTGACAGTAGACAAAACAAAAAGGAAAAACAACTGGCATTATTACAAATAATTTTATTTCAAAATTTATTAAAAAGGGACAAAAAACAAAACTTTCAGAATATCAAAAAATATACAATAATTAAAAGTCAATGAAGGGAATACTTTATAAACCACTTATATGTCATAGCATGAAATTAAAAAAAGCTGAAAAAAAAACATTTTTTTCTTAAGTGTTTCACGCAGTGCACACAATAAATTTTCTTATTCTTCTTCTAACCTCAAAAAAAAATTTTTTTTTTAATAAATTTTTTTTCTTTAGGTTTTTATTTGGTTTTCGACTAGAAAATTGTTTAATTTTTTTTTTGTGTTGAAAAATGTTTTCCAAAGTTTTCCCAAAAAAAAAAACAGAAAAATTAAATACACTAAATCATACCACACACACGCTTATGTAGTCATGATAACCATCATCAGCCCATAAAACACGAAAAAAAAAATATTTTATTTTTATTTTTTCTTCTTCCTTTTTATTTTTTTTAATATAAAAATGTCAACGTTAACATTAGCGGCTGTTGTGACAGTAGTTGGCAGCTTAAAAATATTTTTGTTCACTATAGTATATATACTGATTACTCTTTAGTAAATTGTTATATTTTATTGTACATGCACTAATGTAATGCATGTTTTCATTGGCAATGGCAATGCAACAACATTATAGTGTACAATTTTCCTTATTATTATTTTTATTTTTGCAACAAAAAGAAAATTCAAAATTTATTCTTTTTTACTTTCTTTCTCTCTCTCTTTTGAATTAGTTTTTTCTCTTTCTGTTGAAAATTTTTTTTATTTTTTTAGTATTTACTTATTAAGTTACATACAATACTCTCATCATTGAAAATATTGTTACTTTTTAAACCAAAAATTTTCTGAATTCCCATTGCATGTTACATTGTATAACATACATTACATACATTCATTTAAATTTTTTATATATACATATATATATATATGTGATATTATTATATTATGTATAAAAATTTTCAATTTATTGTTGTAAATTTTAGTATTCTTTAAATGAAATTCGTGACTCTGACTCTGAATCTCTGATGATTTTTTGCTTGCACACATACCTACATTAAATAGGGATATATATATATGCTACATATATGAGTACTCGACTGTGACTGTTAAAGCTTTTCGATGGCGTTTAACATGGCATATAGTTAGTTATGTATAAAAAATAAAATTAAAAAAAAAAAATTTGTTCTATAATTCTTGTTATTATTATTACTGTTCGTTTTCTATATTTTCTGTTGGATTTAAGTATTTCAGACAGTCGAAAAAATAAGAATAAGAACAGAAAAGAAAAAAAACTGAACTGACTGAAATCAAAAAAAAAAAATGTATTTTTAAGTCAAATAAATCGTAATGTAAGGCAAAAATAATAGGAACAACAACAACGATAAATAGCGGCAAAAACAGCAGGAATAGAACAGAACAGAACAAAATAGAATGGCAACATTTGAAAAGAGGGATGACATTGCCGTATGTTTGCTGTCAGAATGCCAGCATATAACGAAGTGAAATCGTAATATAAGAGAACAGCCCCACGAAATATTATTATAATATGCACATGCAATATTTTATTTTTTTTTTTTTTTGTTTTTTCATTTCATTTCTTTTCATATATTAATATGCATTTGATTTTAACATATATTTTTTAATTTTTTTTTTTTTTTTTGATTTTTAGTTAAGGAGCAAAATGTATATAAAAAAATGCTATTTTTTTATATTTATTTATTTATTTTTCTTAAAAACTATAAAATATAAAGATGTGGAAAAAAAAATGAATCTTGCGAGTTGTAGGATTTAAATTGATTTTAGGCTTTAAATTTAAATTATATTTCTTGTAATTAAACTATTTAGGATGTAAAGATATTGCAAATTTAGATGTGTACACTTTTCATATAGTACTTTTCGTTATTGTTAACATTTTTATGTTTTGTACTAAATAATAAATATATTATTCATTTTTCTATTATGGCAATAATAAAATTTGGGGGTGCATGACACTTTGCTGAAAAACAAAAATCCTGAACGAAAAAATCTCGAAAAAAATAATCTCGAATTTAATTTTGTTGGAAAAAATGCCGAATATTACAAAATCCCGAAAAAAAAAATTATGAAAACCAAAAATACCGTAATCAAAGAATTTCCGTTCAAATAAGTACATATGTAAAAAAATATAAAAAAGGATTTTAGAGTATTGGATACAAAACTAGATTATACGCTTTTTCCAATATATATATATATATATATATGTATATGTATATGTAAGATTCTGAATTAGGAGGGATTTTAAAATTGCACTCAAAATCAGAGTTATACGTCTTTTACAGAATATTTATATACTTATGAATATGTGACATTCTGAATTAGGGGATTTTAGAGTTGGATTCGAAATCAGGGTATTCACTTTTTCCACAATATTTTTATATATGTATCTAAATGCCAGATTCTGAATTAGAAGGTATATGATTGTAAGAATCCCGCTTATGCATATATATACATATATATATATATATATTTGGAAAGTATGTGTATGTAAGTAAGTAATTACCCTGATTTTGTATCCAACTCTTCAATCCATCCTTATCCATCCTTAACATATTTGAGCAGATATTTCCTTGGTTCACCACTGATGTCAATATCCAAATAATATTCAAGTTCATAAATATTACAAATATGTATACAATAGTTTAATACTATTTGTAAAAGTTATAATTACTTTTATCTCCATTTTAATTTATAACAATTAATTAGAAGCGCATTTGAAATAATAAACATAAAAATTCATATTATATTATGATGGCAACCCGGTTCATATTATTTGTTTAAAAAAAACGTCATCAAAATTATTTTATATTTAAATATTGATTGACCAGATGATTAAAATAAAAACAATATTTCAAGCAATAATCTGGAATTAAAATTATTTGTTTTTGGAATCACCATAATTCGACGGCTGATCTATGATTTTTTTTTCAGATTTTATATTACACAGACCCTCGCGTTGCGCGATTAATATGTTCCATGAAATTGTCGCGCAAGTCGAAAATCGCGCAACTCGAAACTGTGAATTTAAAATAATTGTATTTTCAATATATATCCCATATATCAAATATATTGGTAAATTACTTTGTTTCTAATTATTTTATGTAATCTATCTTTCTATTTTTTATTAAAAAATTGAGCAATAAAATAAATTGGAAAAAAGAATGAATTGGAAAAAAAGAATCTAAATATAAAACTTTTAGAGCAATAAATATATATGTAATCCCATAAGTAAGTCATAATTTAAAATTAAAAACTACGCACATGCCATTATTGATTCTTAATAAAATTATGAACAATAAAATAATAAAAAAAAACAAATTTTAAAACATTAAATTTTAAGTTGCGCGAAAAAAAAAGCGCAACTCGAAACAAAGGTATTAAAAATTTAAGTCGCGTAAATCGAAATCGCGCAACTCTAGGCTCTAGTGTATTCGGCATTTTTGTATTTTCGGGATTCTTTTTTTCAAGATTTTAAATCATTCGGAATTTTTTTTTCGTGATTTTTTCGTTCCCGATTTATTTTTCAGTAAAGTGTCAATGACCCAAAATTTTGTTATTTGTCAGTACATTTTATAGACGATGATTCTTTAAGCTACATACAATCAACTGTAAAACATTTTGTATTACTTTGTAAAGTTTAAATTTCATTAATAGGTAAAATATAAAACTAGAAAATGTAACTTACAGACATAGCTAAGAATATCTCATTCGAAAATTTATTACAATATTTCAAAATATCTGCATCCAGCTGATTGTTGCATCCAGATATTTTAAATGAAAAGAAAGATGTGCAATCAGATATTTGTTAAAAATCAAAAAAGCCTAAGTCATACTAATGAAAGAAAAACATAAAAGACAAATTAAAGAAATATGCAGTGATGCAAACAGTGCCGCAAACAATAAAGCAAAGAAAAAATTTTTAATTTAAAAGCATTTCTATGCATTGGAAATTTATTTTACATATTTAGGTAAGTGTGCCAACATTTTAATATTTGCAGAGTTAAAATTTAAATTTTCCCTTTTCAAAACATAAAGTTAAGTAATAATATGATGTATGATATTGTTTACACAGTTTTTTAAAACTCTAAGCTCCAGTCTTATGATACTGATTGCGAATGAATGTTAAACAAAATAAAAGGACTTTAGTTAAATATTCGAAAACCACTTTAGTTTTGAATATATTAACTTATCTACAAGTACAAAAGGGAATCCCTTTCATTCAACAGGAAAGTATTTCTAGGGAATGACCTTCCATAAAATATTTTTTTTGTTCAATTTTAAAATTTATAACATTTTTATCAACAAATTTTCATTCAAATAAAATTACTTTCTAAATATTTTACTTTAAAATATTCAGTATAAAAATTTTCTAAAATTTAAAATGTTATTATTTATTTATTTCACCGCATTTTTTGCAAACTTTAAAGACTCACTTGTCCGGATTAAAATAATATTATCCACAGCTTAGAAAAATTAAAACTTTGTTAGTTTATCTAAGTAGAATGCATATAAGTATAGTTTATAACATTTCACCTTTACTTAATATATAGATTTTAATGACAGGAATTCCACCTGTACTTCTAATAACAATATAAATAATTAAAACTTACGGGCAATTTTTCTTATATAAAAATTTTATAATTTTAAACTTAATATGACATCTATAACACTTTTACTCAAATAATTCAAATTCAATGTAACTTTTTTTATAATTTTGAAAAATTGTAAAAAATGCATTTTTTTTCTCTATTTTCTTTTTTTTTCCCAATTATTGTTATTTTTTTTTCTCTTTTACTCAAAAGTGCATTTTATTTTCTGTGCAAGAAGTAAAACTGACATTTGCTGTCAACATGCCAGTATTACAAAATATTTTAATATACAAAAAAAAAACTAAAAAAAACTACGGGACAGGAGAAAAAATTGCATTTTACGAATATTGTAAAAATTTGAAAGGGATGAATTCGAAAAAAAAAACACTAAGTGAAAACGATTATAGAAAAGAAGAGAAAGGAAAAAAAGAAAATTACCAAAAAGAAAAGAATATCAAAAAAGACAATAAATTTTTTTTTTTTTTTATTTTAATTTTTATAATAAATAAATTTCTTTTAGAAAAGGATAAATATGTGAAATTTATAGAACAGAAAAAACAATACTGGCAAAAAAAAAAGACACAAATAATAAAAAAAAAAAATAAAGAAAGAAAAACAGAGGAAAAGAAAAATGAAAATGAAAATTTGTCAATTTACATAAAAGGGAAATTTAATAAAACTAAAGGCAGATAAATATGTATTGCAAAAAATATATATATCATATATGTATATGTATACATAAAAATATGTATTTAAGAAAATTATAGGATATATATAGGATATATATACTTAAACTGTTTAATTAAAATTTTTGTAATCTAGAAAGAGTGATGCATCAAATTATGAAAATTAACTATTAAAAGAAATTAGTATACATTCGTAGTTTTTTTTTTTTGGCAACATTGGAAAGAAAACACAAAAGTTTCAGAAGAGCCTTACTATAACCTTGTATTAAATTGCTTAAAAAGCAGGTTAGAATAAATATCATGTAAATTTAAATAAAAAATTTAATATATACTTAAGAAGTAGAGTTAAATTGGTCAATGATTTATAACCAAACTATATAGCTAATTAAATAATGAAATAATGAATGTAAATGTATGTATGTTCAAATGTATGTAAATAATGTATAATTTCAGCGATTATTATTTACCATTTATAATACACGTTTAAAATAAAACCATATACATTTTTTTTTTTTTCAGTTTTTACGTGCAAATAATTGCAATTTTAAACTGTGTGAAATGTAAAACATGTCAAGAATATGAAACTAAAAAAAAAAAATATTTTCTTTTTATTTTTTTTTTTATTATAAATTCGTAATAATAAAAATAAAATCTTTTTTCGTTGTTTTCTGTTATTTTTTCTTATTATGCACAAAAAAAAAAAATTATTGTCAAATTACCATGTTAATATGCTTAGTTTTTCAGCACCTTGTCATGTCATATTTTATATAATATGATGGAAATTTTCTATTTTCATTTTAATAAATAAACTTATGTTCAACATTTTATTTATTACAGACAGTTAAATGCTGCATGACATTTCCCAAAAAATAATTAAAATTATATTAAAAATGATAATTTAAGATATAAAATTGTTTTTTTTTTTTTTTTTTTTTTTTATGTATTGATTAAAATAGAATTTATTTTTAATTTTAAGATGTAAAAAAGTTGTACTCATTTAAATTTTGCTTGGGAAATTCAAAAATTAATGTTATTGATATAAGAGTATTTCATGTCGTCAATTAAGCTTGGAAGATATAGTCACTCTATTATAAAACTAAAATAATTGTAAATTAGAAAATTGTCTTGAATGTATAAGCATAAGCATTCTGAATAAATTTTTAAGTGTAAACAATAATTTTTATCCTCCAATAAACGGATTTTTCTATAAAGCTATAAGTGTAAATGTCTCTAGTGTAACAAAAACGAAAACATTTTAAATAATTAAATAAAACTTTTAAAACTGTAAAAGAATTTAAAAATATTAAGTGGATTAAACAGACTGAAGTTTATAAATTGTCTGACAAAAAGTAAATAGTTCTTAAAAAGTAGAAAACATTAAATTTTTATACAACGGTATACAACACAAAATTATAAGAAAGCAAAAAAGATTGAGCAAAATTTGAAAACAATTTTACTAAATTAAAACCATATCCTGACCCATCCAATATTTATATAGAAGTCATTTTCAAATATCAAAACGAATTGGTAATAATACAATTTACAACAGATGAAAAGCCCTATCGTATATGTTGTGACTATTAACATTTAAAATTAAATAGGCAGCAATTTAGTAAAAGTTCAATTCTAGGCAAAATAAACCAACCAATAACATTAATTGTCCTGCATTTTTTGTTTTTTTTTTTTTATTAGAATTTAATAATAATTTATTACTTTAAATTTAAAATAAAAAAATATATACATATACCATATATTAAATATATACATTTTAACATTAATGTTCGAACACATTTTAACACAAAAACCAATATAATATAAAAATTAAGCAATTTAATAAATCAATAAATTTATTTCCTATTAAAAAAACATGCACAATCACTTGTCTGACAAGGTTATAAATTAATATAAAAACTATTAAACCTTATTTAAAACAATATATGAATTTTTTATTGATTTTTTATTTAATTTTTTACTATATAAAACAAAATTTACTAAGTATAAAAAATATTAAAAACTGCGTTCAAAACAAAAAAAAATAAAAAAAAAACTCTAAATATTAAACATTTTAAATGTTCCAATTTATTTTTAATATTTCAATATCATATCAATAATTTCTATTCAATTTTATTTAATTAAATACTCATAATTCATTCATAACAACAACAAAAAAAAAAACAAAAACAATAATAAAGGAAACATAATAACATAACCTTTATAATATTACTGAGATTTAAAAATAATAAAAATAGTTTTTAAATTCCTCCCAATTTCTTTTTTATATATGTATGTAAAATTTAATAATGCCTTTAATTTTTTATAATTTAAAAACAAAAAAAAATTTAAATATTAGCCTTGTATTTTAAAAAATTAAATTGAAAAATTTTCCAAAAAAAAAAAAAATACAAATAAAACACTTTTAATAGTGCTAATTTATTAATTTAAACACTTTTCTAAATTCATTCTCAAGTTTGAGACTCCCTATCAATTTCAATTTCTTATGAAAAGGGAATAAAATGAAAATTTTACAAAATATATAGAACATAAATTAAGATCTATTTTAAATTTAAACAAAAAAAAAATTATATAACATAATATAAAGTACATATCTATAAATTTTATCATTGTATCAGATCTAAAAAGCCAACAAATATAATATATTAAATTGGACAAACCTGATAAAATGAAATTGAAAAAAAAAAATAAAAAAATAAAAATAAATACATTGTCATAAATTTTAATATAATTTTCATGCAAACACAATAATTTTGTTCAATCAAGTCAAGTCATTTCTCTTAATAAAAATAATATAAAGTTATAAATGTCATTATTATAATCATGACAAGTACAACAATTTATAAAACAAAGTCAATTATTAGATGGGACGATTGTAATAAAACAACAAACAAAATATATATATATATATAATATAACTAAAATGTCTATCAATTGAGTTTTTTCTTTTGTTTTTTTTTTTTTTTATTCTGTTTAAACAAAGTGTTTTTTTCCCAACAAATTAACAACACGAACAAACAAAAGAAAAATGTTAAAAAAAAAAAAACATAATATATTGTAAATGAAAGTAAATACAATATGGCAAATGTAAAATATACCGTTACTATAATAACAGTTCATAATTAAAATTTCTTGTTTGAATTTTCAACAAAGTTTAATTCGCCTTAAGGTATGCAATTTAGTATACATTCTTATTAAAAGGACGATTGGTTAATCCAATTGTTTTAGTGATCGAAGGAGGTCAAATTTTTAACCCCACAGTTACATCAAGTATTTTTTTTTTGTTAATCAGAAGGGAAATTATCAAAAATAGTGGATTTTTTTTTAAATAAAATTAATCTTCCTATCAAATATAGTATAAAAAAGGTTTTCGTATTTGATATGTAATATAAATATGTATAAATAAATAACACTTTCATACCCTCATCATACTTTTATATTTCATAAATAAAAATTAAATTTTTTACAAAATCAAGTATGATACATTTTCATTTATAACGGAAAAGAAAATTATTTTATACATTTAGAATTTTTTAAAATATGAAAAGTTTTGTTAAAATTCCATTTATTTTTTACTATTTCAATAGTTTTGAATAAACCAACCTAAATAAAAATATAAAAAATTTAAGAACCTTAAACAAATAAATTGTAATTCAAATACGGAATTGTTGAATTAAATATAATTGCATTGCTGCACCACTCACCCAATGAAATTTACTTAATATTTCACTTACACTTTACATGATAATTTTAATATCTATCCAAATTACATGAAAATTCTATCCATAGGATTTTTATTACTCTATTTTGCTTGACAAATTTTATGTTATTTTTATTCTGAGAAACCTCCTTACAGCCTTAAAGTTATATACAGGACAAACAACACAAAAAAGTTGTATAGGGAATTAAATAATCAAAACTGGCTTTCTAGCAGTTATAATGATTATTATATTTTCCAGTAAAATCAATTCAATTCAATATATTTTGATATATAAGCGTTTGTTTTAAGTTTTAGTTGTTTAAATATATGACTTTGTATAAAAACAGTCAGTTTTAACTGATACAAAATAAATACTTGATTTTATATTATTTAAATTTATGAATCATAAGAAAAAGCTATAGTAAAAAATAGATAATAGATGTCTGACAAATTTTAAATAACTTTTTCATTTCTAAAATAAAAAACTTAAATAAAATTGATATAATGTAAATTATCTAATTAAAAATAACAAACAAAATCTAACAAAAGAAAAACTAATATTTTAAATAATTTCAAGACATAACACAAAAATAAAACAAACATAATGTTTTAGAGTTTTAAAGAAATATGGATCTATACCCTTCAATTATTAAAGTAGGGTTAGTACAATTTCTATGATAAATAAAAATGTCTATATAAATGTATACAATAAATAAGTATAAGTATTAACCACATGATAATAATATTTTTAATAAACAAACAAAAAAAAAAAATCTTCTTCTGAAGTTTTAAAAAAGAATGAATGTAATAAATAAGTAACAACATAATATGAGTACTTTTTCGAATTTTAAATCGGGTTAGGATATTAAGCTTAATGAATTTAGTATACCCAAATATACTTCTTTAGATATTTAAATAAATTTTAACATAAGAAATCATATGCTTTTATTTTGTAAATTACAGCACGCGGAAAGAGCTCACAACTTATCAATAAATTACTCCTGTATCAGTTGCTATTAGTTTTCCGAAATTAAAAAGATTCCTGAAACAGATGGTTATCATTTTAATATATGATGTGGTATATTTCTTAATTTATTTTCTGCTAAAAAAAACGGTAAACTGATTAAGGTTAATTATTGTCATAATATGGCTTTTCTATATAACAACAGATATTCTCTTATTTAGCTTACTACACATTTGTTTAATTTTCTTTTTATACTACTTATATCACATCATTAACCCCCCCCCCCCTTAATGTCCCCTTTAAACTGTTAATAACAAAAGCTCATTTAAAAATTACCATGTTAATTATTGCTTCAATTTTTTGCAAATCAAACCAATTTTCAGAAAAAACGAGGAAGAGTGCAGTAGAGTAGACTGTGTCAACTCTGTGATACCCGTATGAACGTAATATATCCTGTTTCTATAAAACTCGATCATCTTTTAAAAACATTCAGATGTTTTAGTACCGAAGTACAGAGATATATTTATGTAAATTGTGGAGTTGTATGACAGCTACCCAAATCTATTGCGCCTAGCTTCATTAAGTTCCAAGAAATGCAAGAAGCCTGAACCGGCTGCTTTAGACCAATCAAATTTTACAAAAGTTTTTGGCATGCAACTCGACACTTTTTCACTAAATTTCAGATAACTAGCTTCAATAGACACTGAGTTATTTTCATTTAAAAAGTGAAGTTGTATGGCAACTATCCGAACCTGTCATATCATCACAACCAAATTTTACAGAAGTTGTTGCCATAAAACTGGATCATCATATGCAAAATTTCAGATACCTAGATTGAATAGGCACTGGGTTATTTCCATTTAAAGAAAGAAGTTGTATCGCAGCTACTCGAACCCGCCGACCGAAAATGTTGGATTTAAATAGCAAAACTAACAATTTTGCAAAAGTGACGTAAAAAAATTTCAGCCTCCTAGCTCCTTTATTTTTTGAGTTATCGTGCGGACGGACACTGAGTTATTTTCATTTAAAAAGAGTAGTTGTATGGCAGCTACCCGAACCTGTTGCACCAGCACAACCAAATTTTGCATAAGTTGTTGCCATAAAACTTGATCATCATTTGCAAAATTTCAGAAACCTAGCTTGAATAGATACTGAGTTATTTCTATATAAAGAAGGAAGTTGTATGGCAGCTACTCGAACCCGCCGACCGAAAATGTTGGATTTAAATAGCAAAACTAACAATTTTGCAAAAGTGACGTAAAAAAAGTTCAGCGTCCTAGCTCCTTTATTTTTTGAGTTATCGTGCGGACGAACGGACGGACGGACGTACATGGCTTAATCGACTCAGAATTCGATTCTGAGCCGATCCATACCTTTGACACTATATCTAGCTCGACTCCTTTAAGGTGTCACAAACGTAATGGCAAATTTATTATACCCTTGAACATAGTTCATACGGGTATAAAAACTTGGTTTGACTTCCAGAACTTTTCAAGCAAATCAATTAATCAATTAGCTATGGAGATAAATTGAAGATCTCCTATGGAAATAAATCGATCTCATTAATTTTTCTTCTAAATTCTTTGTATAATAATTCCGGTTTTGTTTTATTCTATAAGAACTTAAACATGTCATCATTCATTCCCATTTAATAAATTAATAAATATGCGACCCGATCATTATTTTGTCATAATGGAAAAAAAAACAAAAAAAAAAAAGAAAACAAAAAGAATTAAAACTTAAGTAGAACTTTAGCTTTATTTTTTTTTTTTTTTGTTTCTTATCAATTAATTGGACTTGTCTAAACCCAAATCAAAAAAATTCTATTTCATATAATTTTTAACCTCTATAATTTTATATATTCGTACCAGTATTTATGGAATTGAATATGAGACAGAGACAATCATAACGAATAATAAAAAAAAAAAAAGGTCTACATTTACAAAATTGTACAATACAATTACTTAACAATTACAAATTACTTCGTTTATTTATTTGTTAAATTTTTACCATTTAACAAGTACAATAATATTTAAAAACTAGAAAAGTGCTTCAACTTTAACCCAAATCATATAATAAAAGAGTTAACAATGAAATGAAAAAAGTGTTTTCAAGAGCCGACATTAAATGACTTTTTTTTTTTTTTCTTTATTACAAAAAAGTGATGGTAGGTACACATGAATTGTTGTATCAAGATATGCTCCATTCATTCATGAAATTATATAGTTTTATGGAATGTGAAAAAATGCATTTATATGAAATTTAAACAATAAATAAAAATTAATAAAAAAAAATATCTATATAAATGTGTATGTATATAAGAATATAATTTTTTTTTATGAATAATGATGGTTGACAGTTAATATATAGTTGAAAATGAGCGGTATTGTGTTTTTTTTTTTTTAAATCAGTGACAATTGAATGACAACATAAAACGTAATAATTCATATAAAGAAAAAATTAACAGGACCGTAAATATTTAAAAATCCTGATCCTATCCTGTATTCTAAAAAAAATTCCGTGTTTGAATTCTGTAAAACAAAGTTAAATAATATAGTACCAAATGTATTTTCAGTGTTGTGAGTTTCTTAATATGTAACAAAGGCTAATTTATATTATCAGGCTACATATTTCAAAATATCAAATCAGAAAATTAGAAAAATCACTTAGAATTAAACTGATTTTGTGACGCAAATAAACTTATACTTTGAATTTTTTTAATTTTAGGATTTTGTAATTTGGGATTTTATAATTTAATTTTTGTAATTTGGGGTTATGATTTTAAGATTTTGGCCCTCCTCGGAGCTTAGATAATTTAATATTTTTTTTTGCTCAGTGGAGGTTCAACGGTTAGACTGACAAGCCTCTTTGCACTGTTCAACTACATATTGAAACAAGGGAGAATTGGTCTCAATAATTTTTCCATCAGCCAGTAAGCAAGAGTATTGATAACAAATGATAACCATGTCGCTGTAGTGTAAACTAACATAACAAATTTAACATTCAGTGTTCTAAGTTGTTAAATTTGTACCGGCAGTTAAATTTATACATGCAAGATGTACATATGTATAAGATTACAGTAGCTTTAATGTAAAGATATATTATTTGAAGAAACTGAAAAAATAAATGCAGTAAACTCAGTCCAGCTCTGTTAAATTATTCAATTTTCAATTTAAATGTAAAAAAACTAAAACACTTTTTTTTTTGTCAACTCCAAAAACAACAAAAATTATCACAAAAAACTTTAATTGGACATAACAATTTGAACTTTTTAATAATTTTTATTTTTTTTTTTTTTGCAATTGTTGAAAGAGATCTCCGGTCACATATCGAACAAAATTATTATTATTAATAATAATAATACATTCTCATTTAATATTTTCTTTCCTTTTTTTCCCCCTCATTCAAAATTTTATACATCATTTATTTTTTCTCATACATTTCATTTTTTGACCGCTTAAAATTGTTTTCAATAATAAACCTATCTTTCTCAATAAAAAGAAAAAAAAATCCCAACAACAACAACAAAATACAACAGTACAACAGAAAACAAAGAAAAAAAAAAAAGCATATTGCTTTGATTAAAATGTCACATTTCTTCATTTATTTTGACAGGTTTCTGACGATAATCATTGTTTAGTGTGTATATATATATGCATTATATTCACAATCGTGAAATTTTATTTTTTTTATCATATTTTACTGATGTTGTTGTCTTGTTACTATTTTATAAAACCATTTATAGTTGTCTTTTATGAAATTTTCTTTTTTTTTTATATTTTATATTTTGTTTTTAACAAATAGAACGCGCCCTCTTAATAACAATACTCTCTGCACAATATAAAATATAAAAATTATCTATACGCTATACAACATTTGTGTTTGTGTATATAAGAAAAAAAGAAACGAACAATGGTGGTCAAAACAATAGAATCAGTAAATTTTTTCTATATAAGATTATCTCCAAAAAATTGATATAAAGTGTAGCCATTATTGAATGAATTTAGAGGACTTCTTTAACAGAATTTAAATAAATGCTTTAAAACGCCTTAACGATAACATATAACTATGTAAAAATTTACAGTTTTAAAGGCTGCATATTTCTATTAACTCTATGTTTTCTAAAAAAAAAAAAAAGAATAATTTTAATATTTTTTCGAGTTTCTTTTCAAAAATCTGGAGCTACAAGCTTTTGTAAATAAATTTGTGAGGTCAAAATATTCTAACCGAAAAACAAAATTAAAGACCTACATAATATGTATGTTATAATTAAGATACATAATATACAATAATGATAGATAATGATAGATTGAATTTGATCTTAGTAAATTATAGAACGTCCCAGGTCGTACAATCTTTAAAAAAAAAATCTCAAATATGTAAAAAAAACCAATGGTTCTAACAACATGATGGAAATTGGTATGGTAGAAATGAAAAGAAAAAGAAGGTATGATTGAAATGAAGAAAATTGGTATATAATAAATAATGTAGTGAAGTCAGAATAGGTATACATAGTATTGACAGGTACAGTTTTAATTTTAGAATTGATCTCAATTAATTTGGACACAATTATTATTTGAGACTGCACTAGTACTAGACCTTGACAGTACAGTACTAGGCTTTATCAAATGTATCAATTACAATAAATACAATTTATTATAATTTTGTATATATTGTTTTATATTTTTTTGTATAATAAAAATTGTTTGCTTATTTTTGGACATTTGTGTATTAGTTTGTTTACATTAGAATAATTGAATATCTGTAAGTTATAAGATCTAAATTAAAATTTTTGATTTATATTAAATATTTGTATAGTAATATGTTTATATTTTTATATTATAAATAAATTAGTATTAATTATTGTTTAATTAATAATTTGAAACCTATGACGAATAGCAGCTGAATTAGATCGGAAGTTAGATTAAGTACAAAAGTTTGAAATTTATACATAAAGAAATAGATCTATCTCACTTTGCAAACAAAATAGGGTTTTTGATCCATTTTAATACATGATCCTTATAAATATCTTGGATATATAACAATTGAAGTTATATTAAGCTAAAAACGTATGTAGAAGTGTATATTTTTTTACATACTTAGTGCTTCAAAAATTTATTGGTAATACTATTTAGAGACTTTTTTGTATAATACAAAATTTTTTTTTTGTTTTGGTTTTCTTATTTTATAATTTCAAATTAATTCGATAAGAAATAACCAAAAATGAAGTTGTCTTTTGGTCAGCTTTTATTTTTTCAAGTTTAAATTTTGTAGTCCAATTTTTTTTTTCAGCAGCTTCTAGTTAACTTTAAAAAACCAAATAGCTAAATCTTATTACAAGTATAAGCTAAATAGTGAATACTGATACAAATATAATTCACTTTTGATTTTAATTAAATTTTTTGTAATAATTCTAAAAAGTCCATTTAGATCACTTCGTAGACGTTTCTATTTAAGTAACCCCCCCCTATACATGCCTTGTATAACGCTGTAATTTTCTATTTTATTTAATATTGAATTGTAAGTCCAGTAAAATTTATATTGAAGTGTTTTGTCTTATTTATTTTCATTTTCTTTTTTGCTTTTTACATTGTGGTTTATTTTGATGTTGCTGTTGATGTTGATATTGTTGTTTTTTGATTGTGTTATGTTGTCAGAGTGTCTTATGGTCATTACATTGAGTGATTTAACATACAAGATTTGGTTCTTTAATGGGGTTCAATTCAATTTTTTATGTTTTTTTTTTTGCCTTTATTTTCAATTCTTTTTCAATTTTTTTTTTTTTTTTGCTGATGCTGTTAAATATTAATGTAGTTAATGTTTTTTGTGTACATTGATCTTAAGTTTCAACCTACAGTATTTATTAAATGTTTGACTTTTGCTTTTATGCCTCTGGGGTGTACTTTGTTGAATGTCGACAACAACATCCTATTTCCATCATTGTAATTGTTCTGAAAACATAATTGCAATATACGAGTTTACAATCAGAAAAGAGTTACAAAAAAAAAATATTATATTTCTGTCTCTTGTACTCTTATAATGAATCCATCATGATTTTTTCAAAAAAAAAAAAAGGGGGAACGAATCCAAAAACCAAAAACAAAAAGACAAAAAAAAAGTAATAAATAAACGAATTACACTAACCACAGACATTTAACTAAAGTGACCGCCGACAGTCAATTTAAATGTTGAGATTAAAATTCAAGAGCATTTCTGTTTTTTTTTTTTTTGCAGTTTTTGTCGTTTTTGGTTCATCCAACCCAGTCTATTGAATTGTGTTATAGAAAGGAGTTTGCTGGGTTGAAAGATGTATAAGGCAGTTTTACTTAAGCTAACAGTTTGGATTGTTGTGGGCAGGATAAGGATGAAAATGAAATGTGAAGCAGAAAATGTTTGTATTTTGGTTTTTTTTTTTGTTTGGTTTTAGTATTGCAATACACGAAAACAAGTTTTTTTTTTCTTTTGGTCTCTCAAACTTTTTTAAACCATTTTTTTCATTTTTGATTGAGTTAAAACAAATTAATAATCACAACAAAAAAAAATTGCACAAGAACGAGACCGAAAGTAAAATATAAATCTGAGAATTTTCAAAATCCACAAAAATACAAATGAAAGGAATAAAAAAGAAGAAAAATCAAATTGACTGATATACAATATACCGCACGACCGCACTACTATAATTATTGTGTCAGTCAAATTAAGTTTCGAATCCATCTCATATATGTATATTAAAACAACAACAATAATAAATAATGCCTTTATTATACATATGAGTTAAAAGCACTGTTTTATATTTTACATGAATTGTAAATCATGTCAGTTTTATTTTTGGTTTTCACATGATGATGGTTTTACTAATAGTGCACTGTTCTGCACTATACATACTGGTGCAGTGACAGAACGCCCGAGAAAATAAAGCCCGCGGACGTTAATTCCTTTTTGAATTGGAAGACCCACACTATTTTTTTGTTATTAAAAGAAGGGAGCTATAGAATATGTAGAGCAAGCGCATTTAGGAGTTTTGAATTAGGATTTTAGAGTTTTGAATAAAAATTGGGGTATCCCCTTTTTGCAGAAAATTGACTAATATGTATATGTGCGAAATTCTGAATTGGGAGAGATTTTTAGAGTTAGTTACAAAGTCAGGGTTATATGCTTTTTCCAAAATATGTAAATAAATAATACTACTATTGTCAGGAATTTTAGAATTGAATTCAAAATCAGGATTATACGCCTTTTACAGAATATTTAGATATATACATGTGCGAGTTCTGAATTAGGAGGATTATATATACATATTCTGGGAAAAACGTATAACCCTGATGTTGTAACCAAATCTAACCTTTGTGTTACTCAGCAAGGTTTCATTCTTTTTCGAAATGAGCTGAAAGTAGCCGATCTAGTGGAATTAAGGCCCGTGCGCTTTAATTCTTTTTTGGCTTTACCGCCTCTGGCGTTCTGTCACTGCACCGTACATACTGTATTACCATATGAGTCCATTGATTAATTCCTTATTTGTTTCTTATATTATAAACTCTAGAATAGTAATGATGATCATGATGGCGATGATGATCATAATAATTATTTTTAAAATAATATTATAACAAAATTTATTTAATGTGTCATTAAAATTATAGAGGCAAAAGAAAGAGAGTTATATTTAAGTGTCTTTTATTCAGTCGTATTATGGTAAACACAAAATACAGGCAAACAAATAAATTTTAAAAGTTCAAATGAAAAGGGTTGCTTTTTTTTTTTGTTTTTTATACGTAATTACAAGCTTTGTATATATACATATGTATGTAAAATGTGGTGTTTTTGATGTAATAAATTCGATTCAATGTAATTTTGAAAATAATTGAGAATAAAAAAAAGAAAATTTATAATTAAAAATTGGTGGTGAATCAGTTCTTTTATTTGCAAATAAACTGGATATTGATTAAAATAACAATCACGTTAAATACATTTAAAATAAAAAAAATTATATATTGTCAAAATGTGACAACATTTCAATGAATTTGATTGGCATGCGACATTGAACATTTGTTTTCAATCAAATAGTATGTGATGTATGATACATTGTTTCATTTTGTAGAAAAAAGGGAACTATTGAAACTTTTTAAGTTTTTCATTGTTATAATAAGGAATTTTTATGTTGAATTATTGTATCTGGCAAAAAATTATTCTTAAAAATAAGTATTAATATTCACCCAAAAAAAAAAAAACAATTTAAAAGAATTAATAACGTAAAAATACCAGTTAGATAATAAGGATATTTGTACAATACACAAAAAGTATAAATACCCAATAAATTTATTAATAGACTAAGCAAAAAAGACATTAAAATCGAGAGGCTAAAATCAAGAGTGAAAATAAGAAGAGCATAAGAATTAAGTATTACGCACAATATAAAGTTAATGAAAACTTTAAAAAATCTATTCATTATATTTTTTATTTCCCTCTTTGATTCCATTTAAAAAAGAAATTGAAACATTTTCTTATTAGATCCACTGCAACCTTCAGTTCGTCCGACTATCAGTCTGTCCATCAGTTCATAAAACTTAAATGCTGTTTAAGATGGCGCAATGACATTTTAACAATGGATAGGTCTCATTGAAAAATTATTGTTGTTGGACAATTTTTTTTTGTAGCCTCTCCTTTACAGAGCTACAGTCCCTCAAAATTTGAAAAGCCCCATTTTCAAAAATTTATATCTTAAGAGAAGTTTATAAATGAATATTAAAAAATTACCGTTATTTCAAAACTAGTTTTTCCAAACTTTTATTTCCTCTTTATCTCTGGAATACTGTTAGTCAGAATCTTGAATTGATAAAGTTTGAGAGGAGCAAGATTTTTGAGATTATATATATTAGTTCTTACGTATGTTAGTTATTAAGTTACCTTAGAAAAAAATTTCGTAATTCACCTTATAGTTTCTTTAACTTTTAAAAAAAAATTACCTTTAAAAATAAATTTTGTTGCAAAAGTAGTTACAATTCTATAATACTTTGAATTGTCTTTTTCAAAATGAACGCCTTGAAAAATTTTCGGTTTTCCATACTGCTTTATTTTATTTTCATACAATTGATAAAAATAATATTTACATTCTGTTAATTAGACAGGTAAGTTTATGCTTCGCTACCTGAAATAAGTTTAATCGTAACAGATTGAAATATTTATTGTATTTTTGCTTCATAATTGAAAAATGTGATATGAACAGAGATTTACAAGTAATTTACAATGCTATCTATACATACATCTATAGTTTCCATGGTAGATGGAAAATTTAAATGTATCAGGAGTTAGCATATAGTAGAAACTTCAATAATTCTTAAAATTTTATTTCACAATACCTGTTTAATTTATTACATTATATATAGATTAAGTAATTATTCATCACCAATCATAATAATGGATGATAATATGTATGTTAGTATGTATATAGTTATAGTTTAAAAATGTAAGAATAATATATGTAATGAATTATATATATATATATATGCATATATAGAACACATTTTAAATATTATTCGGTTAAAGTAAGAGCTCCAAATTTTTCAAATGTATGTATTAAATTTTTCTGCCTAAGATCTTGAACCACAACTGCAGTAAAATTTAATTGTTGTACTTCAAATTGAAATTCAAATATTTGATTTAAGGCTCCGTTTTTACCTTGCCTTATATATAATCTAATTTAAATTTTCATCAAATACTTAAGATTCCAACCAAACTAGAACAAAAAACTCTTAATAACTTTAAAAAATTTACTAATCAATTTAAAATAAAATAAAAAAAAAATATTTAATTACTCTACTAATAATTACTTCGATTGGAATTCAATGCTTCTAATAAATTCCAATCAAATTTAAAACAAAAAAAAAAAAAAAAGAAACAAAACTATTTCACACTTGAATAAGAAAATCAAAAATAAAAATAACAATTCAAATTACCAGTAATTTAACAATTTTCAATCAATTAACTATTATAATAAATAATAAATCAACAAGTAAGTAAGTAAGTAATAAATGATTCATTAAACATTTTCATTACAAAGTATTAATATTGTTTAACAAAAATGTTGATGTTTTTTGTTTTTGCCTTTCGAAACTAGCAACATGAATATAAACATACAAGTGAGAAATTAAACACTACAAAACAACATTACATATACAATTTTTATTTAGTATACTTACATATGTATATTTTTGTATAATTATATCGCGATATAAAAATTATTCTATATAATATGAACTCTATAATATCAACATTCAACATCTGTAAAATTACTATTTCATATAATTTTAATTTTTGTTTTTTTGTTCAGCAAAAACATTAAAAACCAGCCTCGAAGTTTATTTGATAGATGCGACATGATATGATAATCCCAATTCCCAGACATAATTTAAAAAAAAAAACACACAATGGTATGCAAAAATATACAAACAAAATTTTAATGTAAATTAATGTTATTTAGACACGATCATGGACGTTACAATTTAAGGTTATACAATATCGTTTACTAACATTAAAGACTACTTTTAGAAAACCAATATCAAACATTTTAAATATTTACAATAAGACACTTTAAGCTATTACGAAAAAAACTAATAACACACGAAACAAATATCGAATATAGTTAATTGTTTAAAAATTCAAAGAAACAATAAATGAAATTAAAAATTATATATTATTCGTATACTCTATCTGGAAATACTTATAGGAAAATATAGGTAAACATTGTGTTTAGTTAACTAAGATTTAAAATTTGAAACACAACAAGTCATAGTTAGATAAAACTACCAGCCAACAAAAAGTATCCACTATCATGAAGAAATAGGGGTTAGCAAAACAATTTCAAGTCAATACTTTAAATGAATGACCAGCCAATGGTATAGTTGTTAAGACACCCGCTTTTCATACGAAAGGTTTCTGGTTCAAACCCCGGCTGGATCAGATTACTAAAAAATAATACAGATTTTTCTTATAATATATAATTAGTAAAATATAATTAAATTAAAAATAAGTATATATGTCATATAAATTATTATAAAATGTCATATTGTAATAATTATATAATAAAATAATAATAAACCGTAATTCTTCTATAAGATAATAGATGGCGTAGAAATAATAGAAACGTCTTAGTCTAGTACAATAACTACAGCCGAGTAATCAACGGCTTAGTGAACTTAATGATTCACGAAATTGAAGCTTAGTCAAATATGAATAAGAAATGACTTAGTGGATGCTCTATACTCCTCTTTGGAGCGGCAAGATAAAGAAAAAAAAAGACAGAAAACAAAAACTACCCACTATCATGAAGAAGTAGGGGTTAGTATGCAAAACAATTTCAAGTCAATACTATGAACGAAGTCAAAATAAACAAGACAGAATGTAAAACCAAAAATTTTGAAATGTACACATTATCCAAAAGGGAATATAACCAGTTTATAGTTGTAATTTGCATCAATAATTTCTAATTTTGGAATTTTATATATAAGAAAAAATTATGAAAAATTTCTTCAATTTTAAGGAAATTCAGTTATAACAAAGAAAAGCTGTTAATACATGTAAAAATCTAAATTGAACCTTTAATTTTAGATGTCTAAAAATAGAGAATTTCTAATTTTTGACAAAGTTGGCTGTTAAACAAGGGATAGTGGAAAAAAAACATAGCTATTAGCTCTTACAAATGGGCTAATATAAAAAAAACTGAATAAATTTCTGAAAAAAATTATACTAGTTGTAAATTTTCTTCTTCTCGAGGTTCTACATAAAACAGTTTCAGAGATATGAAAGAAACAAAATCATGTTTTAACATAACTTCGTAACTTTTACATAACTCTGGTTGTAGCTCCGTAATGCAGTTCCGTAAAATAATTTTTCTACAACATTCATTTTTTTTTTTAAATCTATTTATGGTTAAAATTGCATTGCACTATCCTAAACGGTGTAGAAGATTTGTAAACAGACAGACGGACGAACATACTGAAACTAACATAAGCAAATTTTTTTTCACTTCACGAATAAAATGTTCGTTTCAAATTTGTTTTTATCTTAAGGACTGTGAAATATTCTTAAATATAGAATCACAAAGAAAATAAATTTGATTAAAACGTTAAAGTAAATAATTAATAGCTACAAAGCATAAAATGATAAAAATTGGAGCCCGCTTTTCATTATCAATTAACTCATTATAGATTTAAATGAATTAGAAAAATGCACAGTACAATGTGTACGATTTGAAAATCATGTTTTTTTTTTTAATTAATAACTTATTCATTTATTTTCGCAGATCATTGTATTAACATACATATTTACAACTGGTGGTACTGTCTGTTAAATTAAAGCTTTCAAGCTGTCATATTCAATCTGTGATAAATACTCATTCATCCGCTAATGTTTTTAATACCAAAAAAAAAAAATAATAAAAAAACACACAACTATCTTTTCATAACATCACAGTAGATGTCAGTTTTGATTACATTTAATAAAATGTGAATATTTTTATATAGATTTATATATTTGTTATGTATGTAGGTATGTATTTCTATCTATACATTATATATTAAAGTAATCTGGAAAAAAAAAGATTGAAAGATTCTGTAAAATATATGTACAATAATAAAGCAAAAAAATATTTGATGGATTTAATGTCATACAACAGTATTTTTGTTGCTGTTGTTGTTGTTGATTTGAATCTTTTGAAAAAAAAAAAAAAAATTGTACCTAATCTGTCTTACTTATAATAAACTTCAGTTTTAGTTTTAGTCTCGTTTTTCTTTTTATCATATAATATTTATGATGCCGTTTATAGAAATTCATCATCATCATCATCATCATTATTATCATCAGCTGTGAGCTGTGCTTATTTGATGTCATGATATATTCACAAAGCTATCTATTTTAATTTATTTTTTATTTATTATTATAACTTTGAGTATTTTTTTTTTTTGTGTTTGCTTTTTAAAATTCCTAAAAAAGACAGACAGAATGAAAAGATTATCTTTGAAATTGAATATTTCATGTTAAACAAAAAACAAATTTTTAAATAGATGATAGACACCTTGTTAGAGGTGTTCCAGTTTTTTTTTTTTTTTTTTTCGACCGCATTTTTTGTTTTTAGTTTATAATAAAAGTAAATTATTTAATTAGACAAGACGAAGCTATCATACATATAATTTTCGAATTAAATATGAAAATAATTAAATTCAAGATTAATTTAAGAATTTAACTACATATTATAGTGAATATTGAATTTAGGGTACAATATAGGTCCTGGAAAAATCAGAGAATGAATTAATGTTCCCAAATAACAAACCAACGTCTTTATGTATGTATAAAAATTACATTTATAGTCTAGAATCCAAAACCAATTAAAAACAAGGGGCAGTTATATTGGGTTAGTAAGGAATATGTTTTTTCGATAACGATTAGTTTTTGTAACAATGGTCTAGTTAACAATTGTGTTTGGTTTCGCATAGTTAATAACAAAATTCAAGTATAATCACTTATGGATTAAGGGATTATATATAAGTATAGTACAAGTATAATCACTTATGGATTAAGGGATTATCACAAGAGATTCGGAAATCAAATATGGAACTACAAAAATAGATTAAAAAAATAAGACTAGTAAATGTAGGTGATTAAAATTCAGGAACTTAAACCAAATTTTGTTATTATTTATTAATATTCCAGTTCGACAATATATCCTAGGCTAAATACACCTTAATTTTCACGTAAGAAATTGATTTAAACCAAAAAAGAACAAAAATTTATTATATAAAATACATAAAATATATGTATATATATAAATACGAGTACGTATAAGGATATTTTCTCTAGTTTGAATTCGAATTTCTTTTCAATGTATAAGGAAAATGAATGTTAAGACAAAATTATGATTTAATTAGATAATTTTTCTATATTTTCAATTTGCTTCTGCTCCTGGCTATATAATTTGTTCATTTAATTTTATTCTTTATGAAACAGTTTTTAGAATATCTGAATAGTCATTTAACGATTACATATTTCAAAAATTAAATATTTTTTAATTTCCTGATAACTAACAGTTTAATTTTGATTTTTCTGTTTTAATTTATATAATTACGAACATTTAAAAACCGCTATTAGAATTCAAGGTTGAAATTTTGTATTTAGAAAAGAAAATTGACTAGGCAGTATAATATTTTATTCTAGACTTATAAAACTTTAACTCATTTTACGCTTTTTAATTACTCCTGACATCAAAACATCCTCAAAATCAATTAATTGCTTAATCATCAGAATACACTGTATGCAGTATACCCTCAAAATCTTTTTTTCTTTATTTTCAATCCAATCCTTTTACCTTTTGCCATGGAAATTTTTTATATGTATAAGAAAGATTTAATTTTGTTTCAATACAGAAAAATTTGAATTTATAAATATGAGTTTAATGCAGTATTGACTTACTTAAAAGAATTTTTAATTATTTTTTTATTTATTTATTCATTTCTCAAAAAGAGCTCTGTGAAGCTCGTACAGAGTGTATACATTTTTTTTTTTTTTTTATCAAATTCACTTAAATTCAAATCAGTGCAATAATAACATTAAAATAGGCTTAAATCTAGATATTATATTTTAATATTGTAATTAACAAAAAACAAAAGCAAAAAAAAACAAAACAGAAAATAAAATAAAAAAGAAAGAACGAGATGTTATTTTAAGTTATATACATAATAAAATTATTTAGTACTTTAAGTTCAAAGTTGAAAAAAAAATAAAAAAAATAGGAAAACAGAACAAACTAATTTGTTAATATTTTGAAATATAATAACTGTTTGCATTGTTTTTTAAATTGATTTCTGGATAAGTTTTTCATACTTAATGGTATGTTGTTAAGTAGCCTGATACCTGAATTCAAGATAGGTTCAATCGCATTTAAATGTGTACCCGTCTCATATCTCAGTTGATTGTTTCCTCTTGTATTATATATGTGTACTTCATTGTTTGGAACTATTTTGGTATTTGTTTTGATATTCTGGTTTATGATATTGTGAATGTGCATAATTTGCCTTAGTTCTTTAAAATCTTTTACTTTTAATATATTGTAGCTTTTATGGATATAGTTGGAGGATGTTCTAGTTTCGAGTTCAAAAAGATTTTTAATTGCTTTATTTTGTATTATTTGTAGACTATTGATATTTTTAATGAACGTGTTACCCCATATACCTATTCCATACGTCAACGTGCTATGAAACATACTATAGTATATTGACATTTTAATTTTCTGCGGTAGTCTTTTTTCTAGTTTTCTGAAGAGCCCAGCTATTCTTCTTGTTTTACGAATAACTTCATTTATGTGGTGATTCCAGTTTAGCTCAGACTCTACCAAAATTCCCAAATACTTATATTTTTGCACCTTTTCGATTTGAGCTTTATTGTAATAAATAGGCATGTTAGCATCTTTACATTTAACTAACATGTATTTGGTCTTATTTACATTAACTGTTAGTTTGTGCATCGACATCCAGTTATGTATTATTTGCATGTCCTTGTTTATTTTCCACTCCAGTTCATAATGGTTGTTTTCATTATGAACTTTAAATCTCAATTCATTTAGGTACCTATTTTTAAGATTTTTTGCATATCAGGTATTTTTGAATTAATTTTCTCTACTTTTAGTTTAAAAATGAATGCCCATAAATATACACTCTATTTTGGGCTTAATATAATTTTTTTAGATGATTTGAAGATAATGAATGAAATATCTATTTAGTTATTTATTTATTTTATTTTCTTATTTTTATATAGACAAGATGTCTATGTGATCTTATTTAAGGTTATATTTTTTCTATATTTTCGTATTAGTTGTATTATATGATTAATTTATTATTAATTGTATTTAATTTGTATTTTTTTTTTCTCACAACGGTAGATGGGAATCATTAAAAAACACTACAGAAGAGTGGAACCAGCACAACTCTCTTTATAAGTGTATGCGACTTTAACCCACTAAACACCAATTTCCTTTTTTGACCAAACAATAGGTTATACCACCTTTATTATACTCATACACTGTCTGGTCAAAGGAAATTGAGTTAAGGAATGAAAATTAATTTCAAATTGGCAGGCATATTGGGAATAAAATTGTAATGTTTACCAAGTTGTTTTTGCAAGTTGTATTTGTAGTTATTTCCAATTCTGTTTGGAATGTTTTGAGAGAAGTTATCAAACTGTTAATCTCGTTAGAACAAGAATTTATTGAGTTCAAGAAAAAATTTTTATTATTAGTATAATTTTTAACACGCAGTTAATTAAAATTATCGCTGGTCTTTCAGCCGGATGGTCTCAGATTCAAACCCCAGTCTGTCAAAATATTATCTATACATATAATAAAATAAAATAATATGATGTTAACTAAAGAAATTGTATAATGCATACTGCATAAATAATATTGTTACTGCAACCACATCTGAAAGCGAAATGTTTTATTAATTCCTCATCATCAAGTATGTGGTGGGACAACAAATATAAATAAAAAAAAAAAAATTATTATTAAACAAAAATTAACATCGATACAAAATGTTTAGTAATCAATGAGTTAATGTGATCTCAAATTTTACATTTCTCAATGACGATATGTATATGTATATTTTTATTTACTCGTATGTACTTAAATTTACTGAATAAAAAACCACCAATCATTACATATAAACATATAAAAATAAATATTTCAATTTAACAAAACACACCACAGATCAAATTAGTATATACTTTATATTACCTTAAATTTTAATTGACAATAAAAATAATTTACAAAATGTACAAAATACCTTTTATTGGTACTATGTATATATATAATTACTGTAAAAAGTAATTTGTTTAGTTGGTAAATTTATAGCTGTTCTATTTTGGTATGGCAATTTATAATATACAAATCACTGAAATGATTAAAATTTACTCTGCTGGTGGTAAATTTCATATATTTCAATCAATTTTTTTTTTTTTTTTGTGTTTCGCTTTAATCCCTCCGTATTTTTTTTTTCCTTGTGCCGGTTTTAATATATTCGCACACATATTAACCTTTTAAAAATAAAAATGAAAAAAAAAATAAACAAATTGTGTGCTGACTTGTTTTTTCGCCCTAGATTATAAAACTGACACATCATTCCATTCATCATAATTCAAAAACAAAAAAAAAAAATTAAAAAAAGCTTGAAAAATATAAAATAAATAGATTGATCCCAGCTGGATATTATACATAAAAGCACTTATGATGATATTCTACACGATATCAGGCAGATTAACTACTTGCCGCCAAACCACCTTCATTATAACAAACCATCATCAAAAATTTTGACTGACTGACAATGACTTAATAAATTATGATTGATAGCAGATTGAAGAAATAGATGGATGGATTATATAGCAACTAATCAACTTTATATCAAAATCTATTTATTCTATATATATATATATATATATATATTATGTACTCATATAATATATCTATATCTATTTTTTTTTTTTTTTATCTTTAAATATATTTTTTCATTTGTAGTTTTAGTTATATTAAAATGGTTGGATAAATGAATGGATAGATTAACATTAATATAAATATTATTAGAAAATAATTTTATGTTTAAGGCGAGGGGAGAAATAAATTGTGGAACTGAAGCGTCTATATATATTAATATACGTAAATTATTAAAGAGTAATGATGCTGATGATGGGATTTGATTATTAAAAATCGGTCATTAAAAAATAATAAAAAAAAAAAAAAATCTTACAAAAAAGTAAAGTCATGACATGACAAGGAATGATTGCCTGCAGTTTTGTTAAAATGATTAAATCTTATATTCTTTTATTTTTGATGAGTGATAACCATTTTAAGCACATTTTTAAAAAAAAAACAAATAAAAAAAAAACTAATTTGGAAAATGTGCTTATTTGTTTCACTTGGTCAGTCTGGTTTTCCTGTTTAACAGATTTCAACTTTAATAGATTTTAACAAAAAACATGTGTGTCTAAAAATTTATTTTTTGTATAACCATCTAAAATGTCGCAAGAAGTTCTATATTCAAATTAGTCTCTAAGGATTATGGAACTTTTTAACACCAATTAGTCACATATTTCCTAAGTACCTTGTACCATAATATCAATCTAACACTTAAAACTATAAATTAGTAATTTTGAGAGAAAGATTTTTAAAAACAAGTAAAAGTAACCGTAAGTCGATGCAACCGACTTATTTATACCCTACACCTAAAAAATTCAAATTAAATTAAAAATCCATAAGTTATTTTAGTTAGGTATTTAATATAACTAAGCTAAAAAAATAAATGCTTTTACAACCTTTGTACAAAATTTCAGATTTCTATCTTTATTAAATTCGAAAATATGCTTGTTAGGTCTTGGGAAGTGTGTGAAGGCACGCGGACCACCACCCCAATTCATCTCAAATTTTAGAGATATCAACAGGGTAGAACATTCTTATATTAAATTTCAAGTTTATATATTTATTAATTTCGAAGATATACTTGTTTGGTCTTGGGAGTTGTGTGGCAGATACCCGAACAACCATTCTAATTCATCTTAAATTTCGGACAAATCAGGGATTCAGAAAACAACACCCTAGTACCAATTTGAAGTTTCTATCTTTATTAATTTCGAAGATATGCTTGTTCGGTTTTGGGAGTTGTATGGGAGGTACCCGAACGACCACTCCAATTCATCTCAAATGTTAGGCAATTCAGGGATTTAGGAAACAGCATCCTCGTATCAAATTTGAAGTTCCTATCTTTATTAATTTCGAAGATATGCTTGTTCGGTTTCGGGAGTTGTATGGGAGGTACCTGACAAGCTCCTCCAATTCATCTCAAATTTTCGGCAAATAAGGGATTCAGGAAACAACACCCTAGTACCAAATTTGAAGTTGCTATCTTTATTAATTTCGAATATATGCTTGTTCGGTTTTGGGATTTGTATGGGAGGTACCCGAACAACCACTTCAATTCATCTCAAATTTTAGTAATATCAAGGATTCAGGAAAATACATCCTCGTACAAAATTTTAAGTTTCTATCTTTATTAATTTCAAAGATATGCGTATTCGGTTTTGGAATTTGTATGTCAGGTACTCGAACGCATGGTCAGATTTCGCCCATTTACAATCCCCGCCTTACCTTAGTCATTGTTAACCTACAGTATAAATTTCATCAAGATAGCATCATTATTTTTTGAGTTATCGTGCGTACGGACGGACGGACGGACATCGCTAAATCGACTCAGAAGGTGATCCTGATTCAGAATATATATACATGTCTATACCTAACTCGCTTCCTTTTGGCGGTTACAAACACCATACCAAAGTTAATATACCCTATACTTAATGTGTAGGGTATAATAATTGTTAAAAGTACCTTTAGAACAAATTTCTATATAAATGAAACAGAATGGGTCAATTATCAATGATACTTACCTTGAAAGGATTTATAAATTTTGATTAGTTCATTTTTATATTTAGAAAATGTAGGATCTTACAAATCCTGAATTTTGCATATTATCTTGTAATTTTTGTAATTTATATCTTAAGTTACAAACATAACATCCAGATATTTGTTTTATATGAAAATAGTCTTAACGAGGAAGAGTGCAGTAGAGTAGACTGTGTCAACTCTGGGATACCCGTATGAACGTAATATATCCTGTTTCTATAAAACTTGATCATCTTTTAAAAACATTCAGAGTTTTAGTACCGAACTACAGAGATATATTTATGTAAATTGTGGAGTTGTATGATAGCTACCCGAATCTATTGCGCCTAGCTTCATTAAGTTCCAAGAAATGCAAAAAGCCTGAACCGGCTGTTTTAGACCATTCAAATTTTACAAAAGTTTTTGGCATGCAACTCGACACTTTTTCACTAAATTTCAGATAGCTAGCTTCAATAGACACTGAGTTATTTTCATTTAAAAAGAGAAGTTGTATGGCAACTATCCGAACGTGTCATATCATCACAACCAAATTTTGCAGAAGTTGTTGCCATAAAACTTGATCATCATTCGCAAAATTTCAGATACCTAGATTGAATAGACACTGGGATATTTCCATTTAAAGAAAGAAGTTGTATGGCAGCTACTCGAACCCGGCGGCCGAAAATGCTGGAGTTAAATAGCAAAACTAACAATTTTGTAAAAGTGATGTAAAAAAAATTGCAGCCTCCTAACTCCTTTATTTTTTGAGTTATCGTGCGGACGGACACTGAGTTCTTTCATTTAAAAAGAGATTTTGTATGGCAGCTACCCGAACCCGTCGCACCAGCACAACCAAATTTTGTAGAAGTTGTTGCCATAAAACTTGATCATCATTTGCAAAATTTCAGATACCTAGATTGAACAGACACTGGGTTATTTTTATTTAAAGAAAGAAGTTGTATGGCAGCTACTCGAACCCGGCGGCCGAAAATGCTGGAGTTAAATAGCAAAACTAACAATTTTGCAAGAGTGACGTAAAAAAAATTTCAGCCCCCTAGCTCCTTTATTTTTTGAGTTATCGTGCGGACGGACACTGAGTTCTTTTCATTTAAAAAGAGATTTTGTATGGCAGCTACCCGAACCCGTCGCACCACCACAACCAAATTTTGTAGAAGTTGTTGCCATAAAACTTGATCATCATTTGCAAAATTTCAGACGCCTAGCTTCATTAGGTTCCAAGAGGTGCAAGAAGTCTGAACCGGCTGCTCTAGACCAAACAAATTTTACAAAAGTTGTTGGCATATAGCTCGACACCTCTGTACTAAATTTCAGATTCCTAGCTTCAATAAACACTGAGTTATTCTCATTTAAACGGAGAAGTTGTATGGCAGCTACCCGAACCCGCTGCACCAGCACAACCAAATTTTACAGAAGTTGTTGCCATAAAACTTGATCATCATTTGCAAAATTTCAGAAACCTAGCTTGAATAGATACTGAGTTATTTCTATATAAAGATAGAAGTTGTATGGCAGCTACTCGAACCGGCCGACCGAAAATGTTGGATTTAAATAGCAAAACTAACAATTTTGCAAAAGTGACGTAAAAAAAATTTCAGCCCCCTAGCTCCTTTATTTTTTGAGTTACCGTGCGGACGGACGTACATGGCTTAATCGACTCAGAATTCGATTCTGAGCCGATCCATACCTTTGACACTATATCTAGCTCGACTCCTTTAAGGTGTCACAAACGTAATGGCAAATTTATTATACCCTTGAACATAGTTCATACGGGTATAATAAAAAATTTCCTTTCTTTCCATCATTTAAATCTAAATTTATTTAGACGGGCGAAAGATAATTTAAATATCTTAAATAGTAAAAAAAAAAAAATTAGGATGGATCAAAATTGTTTTTTTTTAATAAGTCGATTCAAATCCATTCCTTAATCAGTTTCTGATCAGTTTTCAAAATAAAATGTCCGCCGCTATTTAATCTTTAATAATAATTTAAGACTTAATAAACTGTCATTATAATAATCCTTAAGGTTCCACATATTATATACTAATCAATATTATCTAGAATTATATTAGGATATATAATCCTGGATATATGGCCAAAACAGCTATACCATAAATTAATAAGGCAGAATGTAAACCAACAGTTTTTAAAAGCGCACATTTCCAAAAGATAATACGTGTTTAGAATATTGTGACTTGCAACAAAACTTTTAAATTTATAAAAAAAAATGTGAATATAAGACTTTTTTGCAATTTTGAGGGGCTATAAATCCGGAACCCCATATAACTAAGAAAAATAGTTAATGCACATAAAAATATATTACTGGAGCTTTAATTTTTATATCTTGCCGAAGAAAAATGTGTACAGGTTCCTAAGATACAGGTGTATAAAAATAGTAAATTTTCAATTTTTGAGCTCTAATAGCTAATAAATAGGGGGTGATCCAGAAAAATGTTCTGAGAAAACTTATACTAATTCTAAAAGTTATTTCTTGTCCTAAACGTTTTTCTTCTGGTCCTCCTACCTAAAAGCGTGCCAGAGTTGTGAAGACAGAAAAATCATGCAAAATTTGGTTTTCACATAACAATAAATTTAATTACTAAATTTTAAAAATATATTTAATTTTGATTTGCAAAGGTAAAACAAATTCCTGTCGAATGGCGTTTTCATTGAAAAAATGAAAATGCGCCATTCAGATGAAAAAATGTTAAGCGGAACATGAAATATACGCATTTTAAAATAGGGCTTTTTCAAATTTTGAGGGGATGTAGTTCCCTGATGGATGGAACTACATGAAAAAGTTGTTCCACAAAATTAATAATTTTTACCTACCCATGGTTAAATTTTTTTTTCTCTATCTTTAACGGTGTAAAAGTTTTGTAAACAGACGGACAGAGTGAAACTAAAAGACACATTTTTTCAAAATTTTTTGGAAATGTGCTAAAAACCACAGTTTTATTGATTTTTGAAATTCTTCTTCCTACATTTATGTGCATATGTATATATGAAGTCTTCAGTATTTTAACCTCTTTAAATAAATCTTTATTGTATCTGGGATTCACTAACGCCATCAAAAATAATTAAAATTTCCTTTTTTTTCCAAATCCAAAAAAACTACCTTATCAGCCATATTATTAAGATAGACTTGCTTGGAAGAACGTTCAGCACTCCTAAGGTAGACCAAAAAAAACATTAAAATTTTGTATTTTAAAAGCAACAATAGAAGTAAAATTAAAAAACAACATAATATAGGAACCATATATTAAAAAATCAAAAATAAATATTTGTTAACCACTTCAATTGATACCTTATATATATATATATATTTTTTTTTTTTTTTCTGTGAACCACTCATTATCATCACATTATTTACTTTCATTTCAAATTTTTTGTTTGTTTTTTACCTTTTCAATCAAACGTTAAAAACATAAATACAGCAATAACAATAATAAAAAATAAAAATTAATAAAAAAAAATTCTGTTCAAAAGGATGGGTATTATACTGATAAGACAAACTAATTTAATATTTAAGTACTTTTTTTATTTATTTATTTAAACAGAGACAATTTAACAAAAAAAAAAGTTATTTTGTGCATCGTTCATCGAATAATCGTGTAAAAAACAATTTATGTACATTTTATTAAAATATAATTTTTAAATCTAGCTGTAAAACTACTTCTACCTTCAATCAGCAATCCAGCGGCATCTAGTAAAATATCATATTTTTTAAAAATATTTAAAACATCTGCTTAACAAATCTATCACTCACATTGATTCATAAATGAGAAAAGTTGTTCAATTCTAGTATAACCAGAAGAACATGTCCTTTGTACTACGAGTATTACACAACACAGTAAATAAATATCTTATGAATACAGAAATTTATATCAAAAATTGGTTATTTGCGAAATTTTTAATCAGAATGATAATGGGTCGAATGCATAAAGCGGAGCTTGACTTCAAAACCAACTTTCCCAAATAAAACCTACGAATTCAACCGAATTTTTTGTTTGAAAAAGTGTGTTTTGTACTCAATCTTAGTTTTATGCATTCTAGGTAATATTAGGCTAATAAAGCAACTATGGAATCAAAAAATATAAACAGTATAATTTTAACAGTAAAATTTTAAACTTTTAACTTTGAATAGTTATAAAGTGCTGATTTAAGTCCAAGCTAAAGATCGTGTCAACCCTTTATAATGAACCTAACAAACAAATTTTGATTACATTCTAAGTTAATCAATAATAGTTTTAATAGAACTTTAAATTTATCATATTAATATTCAAATAAGGGTATAGACATTCAAAGGAGTGTTTAAAGAAGGAAAAAAAGTTTAAAACCCCTGACAAAAAGCAATTAATAAAAGTTTATTAGTTTACTTTAACCACAATTATAGGTACTATCAATTAAATCAAATTATTGTATTCATAATAATAAAAAAAAAAGAACTCTATCACAAGAGCTCAGAAACGCTGATCTTTTAAAAAATTTACCAAAAAAAAAATGTAACAATTAACATAATTTTGAAATTTCAGTTACAAATCATAAAATTTAAACATATTAATGGTCAAAACAATTTCTACCTTTATTATATGATGAACAAAAAAATCCTATTTTAAATTCTTCCTTATGCTTTAGATTTCAGAGAATCAACAGACAAATGGACAAAAAAAAATAAATATTCTAAATTCAATACTTTTAGAATAACTTAAATAATAAATTTAACATGGAATGAAGAGTAAAATATAAAATCAATTCCCTATAATTCACTTTTTTTTATCGGCATTTTTATCTTGTCAGTTAAAAAAAAAAAAAGCACATAACAAAAAAAAACGTCGCGCCATCGCTGTCATTTTTATATTGTTGAATGTTTTGTCAATATTTTGTTAGCTACAAAACAGTAGCAACAACATATCAGTCAAGTCCAGTCAACAATCAATTTTTTTCCCCCCCTTTATTTTTAGTTTTATATTGTTTTTTTCTACATTTATTTTAAAACTGTGATGGAGCCAAAGAAAAACATTGAAGAGAAAAAATAACAAAATAAAATAAGCAAATATTTAACATACAAAAAAGTTGTTGCTTGCTTTTGACTTCTTAAATATACCTATTGACTCTGATCATCAATATTAAGTAATCATTTTTTTTTTTTTTTATTTTCTTGTTTACCTTTAAATTCTCTTTCTCCTTTATTCGGTAATTCTATTGAAAAAGCATATAAGATTTACTTTAGGATTAAGAATAATTGGAGTTATAACTGCTAACTATATTACGAAATATTAGTGGATAAATGTGGTGACAAATGTACTCTGCTTTCGGCAATGTAAAATGACGATTTTGATTCCACTAAGCAACTGTCAAATAGACTTTGGTTGTTCTGACATTATAAGTAAGGAAAAATTAAAAATTTAAATGAAGTATTAATATACATGTTTTTATATATAATAAGAATTTTGCAGATTTTCGATTATGTTGGAAATAATTTCGAATTTAATTTTGGAATTATTATCTGAAGTGCCACAGTACTTAATAAATAGCGATTTACATGAAAGAAAACAAAAGAATAGAAAACGGTTTTTTTTTTCCAGAATCAGAATCCATTTCAACAAAAATAATATATTTCTCCTTATGTACTGTTCACACCAAATAACAATCAACAAGTAAACTAATCAGAAATTTTTACCCTGCTTTGTATGCACAAATTTGATTGACATTTCGATTTTTTTTGCATAATCGAAAAAATAATGCTTGTCAACTGTATAACCGAAAATACGATGATAGTTGAATTTTTAATGGTTGCAGCGCAAATGACATTACCGAAAGCATGACTTGAGGTTTCCGATTAAGAAGTAGATTATTTTCAATGGTTCTCAAAATACTTGGCTTTTTTAATTACTGTATATGGAATTTTAATATCTAGTTGCCTCAAAAACTGTTTAAAATAATCTCTTTTATTCTCTTGAGGAAGGGAACATATATTACCATAGCATCCAAATTTAATTGACATATGTCTTTTATGTTATGTTTAGATATTTGTTGTGCGTTTTATGTGTATACACTTTAAAAATGTAACCTCACTTTACATATTCATAATTCAGTATTCTGTGAAAATGTTTAGAAAGGAAACCTTATTAAAATTGATGCACATGATACATTAATAATTACTTTGTTTTATATCTGTGTATGAGCTGAGTGAACAATCTCTTCTGTGATTGATAACAGAATTCTAATAGCCTCATGGCATTAAATTAAATAAGATGTCATTTAATTCTAAAGATAGCACATGGCAGGAAAAGAAAAGTGGGAAAGGGTATTGAAGTGTTCGTCGATATAATTTTTTTTGTTTTTTTGGTTTTGGTTTTCCGCTGCCACATAAATGTTGTGACAGGAAAATTACAGGCGTAGCTGTAAATGTCGTAAGGGGGAATTATTCTTATGACGATTTGAACCCCCACACCCTTTCTCGCTCTTACCCATTATGCCAACGAGACGCCCGATATAATTTTGAAAAAAAAAATTTAATAAAAGATAGTAATTTTTGTAAAAGTTTGAAAGTTTTTTAAGGATTTAATTTTTTTTTCTCTGAGCCTCACATTTTCCTCAACTTTAATAGCTTGTAATCACTGCACTTAACCTAAAGAAAGACTTTTGATTTTTTGAAAATTACATCTAAGAAATAACCTATACGTGTCCCTTTTAATTGGCAATAAATATGCTATGGGACACTTATTAAAAATTTTTTCAAAATATAACACAACACCTACAAAATAAAATATTGAATTTAAATTCAACTTAGGTACTTTTAATTTTATAATACACTTTTCAAACTTCAAATTTATTCTTAACCTTAAAAAAACACAGTAGAAAAATAAACATAATATGTACACAATTATATCAGACAATAATTATTAAGATACCAAAATACTATTAAAAATGTTCAGCACCATTCAGATTCAGCACGTCTTATATTTTTGTTTAATATTTAATTTCTGAAGTTGATGAACAAAGTACAAAAAAAAAAATCAAATATTATTTTTGAATTATTTTTTTTTTTTTTATTTATTTATTTAATTTTATTGCTTAAAATTATGTCTTCAAAATTTTTAAAGTCAACACTATAGAAATTTTAAATGGAAGAGTGACTGAGCATAATGGCTCTCATCATTAACTCAAAGAAAATAAAGAAAAATTAAATATTTAATTTTATAATTTTTTTTGCTGCATCAACGATTTTAACAATTCTTAATTTAATAAAGTTGCTTATGAAGAAACCATTGTTGAGTTGAAACTGAGTTAAAAATGTTAGCTTATTTAAAAAAAGGTCAATATAGCTTATGGCGATTAAGTAAAAAATTAGTAAATGACAATGTCGAATAAGTGTTTTTAAAAAAATAGTTTTTTCTTTTTTTTTTTTTGTGAGATTACTAATATTTAAGACATTGCTCTAATATTTTAAATACACATGCATACATACATAGGTAATTATTCTAAACTTAGATTTTTTTTAAATTTTCCATGTTGTGTACTTTCTTTATATAAGTATGTATGTACAGTTATTTTACGTATTTGTGTATCTATTAGCTCATTCCAAACGCGGTTTCGTAAATTTTTTTCTTAACTGTTGTTTATTTCCCCATGGTTCTTCATGAAGTAGATTAATTTTTATATGTACGTCTATTTGAAAATACATTTTAAAACGAAAATTCTTCTTCGTTTAATGAAGTAAAGAACTTCAAGAAACCATTAATATTGTTGGGAGGAGGACACTCGAACTTGTTGAATCTGTTTGAATTTGTAAATGTTAAAAATTTTTTTTTTCGGCAATGTATAATATATGGAAAATATATGATAATTTATTGTGAATGTTCCGCTAATTTGCCAATGCCAAATATTAATATAGAAATAATTGATTTACCAGATCAAATAAAAATTTCGAAATTGGTGTTTTATAACTTAAAATTTAAATATTGAATCTGATTAAAAATATATTTTTTTTTATGGGACAAAGCGTGTTTTGAAATACTTTGAAGGCTGTTATCTGATGGAAGAAGCTTACAATTCTGATGGAAGAAGCTTTGAAAGTTTTATAGGTACATGTCAAAAGTTCACCTAAATCAAAAAGCATAACTAACCTACCAAGAATAAACTACCGCCTCAATGACTAGTTACGATAATTCTGCAGGTTTTAGAAGGTATAGAAATAACTAAAATAAATTATGCAGGTTCTGCAGATTTTTTAAATAATTATAAATAATAACAGTAAATGATAAAATTGAGAAAATCGTAAAATATTAAACGTTGTCAATACAGCACAATACGCAGGAACTATAATTTCACCTAGAACTGCAACTTAGTAAAAATAAAAATAAGTTGAACTGCAATTTGGTATTAAGATATAATGTTAGCTATTTAAAATTTAAAATTTAAACATAAAAATAGAGAACAGAAAATAATTTTTATAAAATAAGTAAAAATCTCCGTTAAAGTATAAATAATTTTTCTGATAAATAAAAATATACTAAATTATAATCAAAATAAAATGGCATTAAACTTAACAGGCCATTTTTTTTTTTTTGTTTACATAAACTCAATCATTCTTGTACTTATCAATTTTTACCCTTAAATATAGTTACCATGTTTGCAAAGTAAATATATTTATAAAATACAACATATTTAATTAAAATAGCGTTTTTATATAAAATTTAAATGTTTCAGTTTAATCAAACCACCTTTAAGTTTATTTAGAATTATAACATACATAATATGTATATATTTTAGTTTTGTTTTTTTTTTCGATAAATTGCGAATTACAATAAATTGCATAACAATATCATAAATCCACCCCCCAAAACATTTTTACTTTTATTCTTAAATTATGACTCAATAAAGTAAATATATATTTATAATTAGCTTTTTTTTTTTTTTTTTTTGAAATGTAATGAAACTTTTATTAATTTATTACCCTCAATTTATTATATGTATATAGAGGAGTGATTAAATAAAAACTTAATTTTTTTTTTCTTATTAATACTGTAAATAACTCCTTTTTTTTTGTACTCTTCAAAATTAAACCCACTTTCATATCAACATATGGTGTAATAAAAAACACATATTGTATTTTTTCTCTGTTAATATAATGTATAAAATGAAACCCTATATATAATAAATAAATAAATTAATTAAAAAATTTTTTTATAACCAAAAAGAAAAATTAAATTCTACAACAAAAAAAAAAAAACAAAAACAAAAAAAAATAATATTGTATGAATAATTTTCCAAAAAATCGCAATTATGTCGCAATAAATTCTGTTATAAACGCATGACATTTTTTTTTTAAATTATAATAGTGTAATAAAAATAAAAATTGCAAAAATAAAAAATTTATTAATTTTTAAACACCTTTTGTTTTAAAAAATAACTGTTTATTTCTTTTTTTTTTTTTATTTAACTGTAATTACGCACGTAAAATAAATTTCTTTTATATAAATAAAAACCAAAAATTTTTTTTTTTTTTTTTTTGGTTATTACATATTGCGAAATATGAAAAAAAAAAAGATTTTTATATAAATATTATATACATATGTACATATATATGTATGTAGCTTACTCATGAAAAAATAATCAAATTCTTTTATTTTATATAAAGATTGTAAAAAAAAAAGAAAAGTCCATCGCGTTTGTTTGTCATAAGATAATAACCGAACCAAAACCAAACCTTGTATAATAAATTTTATTTGATATTAACTTCAAATCTTTGATATCCTGTTAATTTTTTATTACTTGTTATTGTAATTTTTTTTTTTTTTTCTTAACTTGTTTTTGTTTTGTTTTTTTATTACTTTTTTTTTAGCAACAGATAACTATCACCTGCCACACCTTTTACCAATAACTCTTTTTCATATATTATTATTTATATGGATAATCATTTTGTTAAAGTAAAGGAAAAAAAAAAAAGATAGGCAGCAATAAATTAAAAATGAAAATGTAAATGTATAATCGGTTATACTGACTATATATTTGGAAACGATTAAATTATTAAATTAACTTGAGCTAAATTTCTATTTGGAGAAAATTTCAAATTGGAGCAAAATCAACACAGTCAATTTTAGCTCAAGGAATCTCAGTGCTGTTTAGTTTCTTGGCAAAGAAACACTTCGATCCTAACTTTAACTTTTCAAGGAGAAATTTTGGAACATGTGGATGATCTCAATATCTTGGGCATGGAGCTAAATCACAAATTAAGTTGGTCCAATCATATTTTTGGTATAGCTAAAGATGCAGCTAGGTGTATGGGTTTCCTGTATATCGTTGTAAAACCTTCTTTTCATCTTCTGATCTCCTTAATATCTATAACACATATATAAGATCAAAGATGATGCACATATTTGGGCGGGAGCCGCCAAAACGGCACTGGGATTTCTCGATAAACTGCAAAATAGAGTAATTCGTTTAATAAACGATCCCCATGTCAACTTTACGCTCTCTCCACTCGGTCTCTGTCGCCTAACAGGAACACTGACCCTATTTTATAGATTCCTCATAGGTTTGGGTTCTTGTTAGATTAAAAGTTTGATGCCTCCTCTCAAAGCATACCAAAGAGAAACAAGGAGAGCTTCTGCTGCCACCCCTATTTAGTTCAAATTCCCAGATTTCATAATTCGGCTTATGGAAATTCGTTTGTAGTACGAACATCACGAATGTGGAACCATCTTTCACCTCATGTGTTCCCTAGAATTGATGATGATTACATTTGCAAAGATTCAAGGTGAACATTAACATTATGCCTGCCAATTTGAAATCTATTTTAATTCCCTAACTCAACTTCCTCTGACCAGGCAGTATATTAGTACTAAAGGTCGTATAACCTGTTGTTTGTATAACCTAAGGTTAAAGTGACTGGTGCTCGTTTTCACTCCTCTATAGTGTCTTTCGATGATTCCCACCTACCCTCCCAAAAAAAAAAAAAAAAAAAAAACAGAAAAGATTTCAAGTTTTAAAATAGTTTCACGAAAGTAATAAGTGAGAATTTTTTCTCTAAAGTTGTCTTCTTGAAGCATGATAAGTCATTAAAGAACTTAAGTTTCTCCTAGGTTTCATTTCATTTGTATGTATGTACGCAAATAATAAGTATATTTATGTTGTTGTTGTTGTTGTACGACAATATTAAAGTCATAAGGAACATAAGATATAAGGTATCCTTATAGAATATAATAATTATTATTATTATAGATAGTATTCCAACTATAAATTGCAATACAATATTATGGTAACTAAAAATAGGATCAAATATTTTATTTTTAATAGGTATTAACTTAATTTTTTTTTCGTTATCGTTGACGTGTTTGGACGTGCTTATATCTATATAAGCTAAAAGATTTTTTGTTGAAATTTCATTAGGATTTGACTATTACAATGAAATCTACTGAGGGCGTAGTGATTAAGTGCATATCACAATAGTTTTCAACGTAATAATTAATATCAAAATTTAAAATTAAATTAAATTAAAAATAAATAATTCTAGTATTAGATAATAGTTGACGCACAAATTAATATGTTAGTGTAACACATGCATATATGTATAATTATAATGTAATAATATTGTATAATAGCTACAGTGGAATAATCAATGGCTTAGTGAAAATAATGATTAAAACGAAACTGAAGTCTAATGAAATATGAATAATAAGCCATTATTAGTGGGTACCATTATACTCCTCATAGAAGTGAAAAGGGAAAAAAAAAATTATTGTGAATAGAAAAATGTTATTTTTAATTTTTTAATACGTGTATATATAATAGAAACTTTAACTATATGAAATATATTTAAAAAATTTAAATTAATTAATTTATTTATAAAAACGCCTTTTAAAAATTAAAGTTTTTAGAATTGTGAATAGATTAAATAGATTATCCATAACATCGGTTCATTAACATCCATTAAAACAAGTTAGTTGCTTCTAGAACCAATACTTTTAATATGGAAGTCAATATTATAATAAACTTTTAGAGATACTTTATTGTTATATTTAATTTACTGAGTAAACTCTTGCTTAGTAAGTATACATAACATATGGGGTCAATAATAATTTTTTCAGGTATATCTTTGTTTTAACCCTAAGAGCTCAAGAAAATTTTAATTGGCATTCATTCCTGTATAATAATTATCTAAGTTACAATAATTTTCACTTAAATTTACATATAATAGCATAAATAATAATTTTAAAAAAAAATATAAGATTGAACGTATTGCCAGTTAAGTTGTTTTTTTTTAACATGTCCTAAAAACTATGTAGATATATCAAACAGTTCCGCTTCTGGCAATTCAAAATTGTTAATATGTAGGTACAAATCATTTTTAGTTAATTAACACCACCATTTTTTGACTCTTCTAATATTTAAGCTTCTATAATCAATATGTAAACTAGAATCATTACTTATTTTATTATTATAATAAATGTATGTAGTAATAGATTCTATATATGTATGTATGTATGTATATGTACGGTACCTATGTATGAAATTTTATGAATGTTTCATTCGGTCTACCGTCTACCATTTACATTTAATACAAATCAGCTTTTTATATATTACTAGAAAATCCCCTGTGCAATTGCACAATTTCTATAGATTCAAAAACATTTGCGGTATCATACTGACTCCCTTAATAAACTACCTAAAAATTTCATTTTTACATCAGCACCATTAAAAAAACTTTGGTATCACTTACTTACTTGATGTAATAGAAAAAAACATAAAACAAATCTGAACACATAAAATTAAAAATGTTAGGAACAGTTTATTAATTTTTTCACGCCGTTTTTTCGTGGCGGTAATTTTTGACAGTTTTTTAATCATTGAGAAAAAATGGTCCAAGCTAAAAACACATTCAGGGTAAAAGTTCGTGCCGATATCTCAAAAATTGTTTGAAACACATGTATAAAGTGCACAATAAAAACCGGCGAAAAGCCAACCAACACCAACCGCTACGACATTTTTATTTTTGTTACATTTAAAATAATCCCAATAATCGAAATAATTTTAATATTTGTTAAAATTTTACCAGACTCTCTATTTTTCTTTAGTTTAAAAAAAAAAATTTTTATGTCGATAAAAACAGTTGTTTTCGCCGCGAATTACTTTAATTACCAAAACTACTTTCAAGTCTTTTGCGTTTATTTTTTTTTTTGCTTGAAAAAAATTTGCTGAATTTATTTTATTTAAATGTACTTTGGAAGAGGTCTTTAGTATATTTAATAAAAGATTCATGTCTCTGATAATGTAATTTCATAAATTTTCGGGGCCTTTTTTTTTTGTGTGGGTCGTTTTCGACAGCTTTTTAATTTAATGGTCTAATAATAAATTAGTACAAAATTATGAATCTATTTTGAGAGAAGGCATCTAAAATGATATTTCCTATGTTATTTTTTCTCTTTTTTTTAAGAAAAATATCCATTTCTAAAATATTTAGTAAGTTTCTGATTTCTGTTATGAAATATAATTAGCTAAGTCTGCCGAATTTTATATTAATAAAAAAAATTCGAATATTTTATGTTATATCAAAAATTCAGCTTAAAAAATCAAAATTCCAACCTAAATAAACAAAACTACTTTAAAGTCTGTTGCGAAACTTTTACCAGCTTTTATAATAGTGAAAACAAAATCAAGAATAAAATCGGCCTATTATTTTTTTTCTTATAAATATAAGGCTTACTATAAACTTTGCTCTTTTCACTTTCAGGTCTTTTAATTTTATTAAGAGTATTTTTATTTTTTTCAAAACAAAGAGTCATTTGAAAACTGCCAGCAGAAGATTAATAATTTATTTTTAATTTACCGCTGCGACCAGTTCATAATGGATGTGGCGGTCAAATTTAAAAATTAAAAATTTGCTTTAAATTTTGTGTCGAAAGTACTTTTTAAAAAGTAAACATTTGTGTCTCTGATAAGACTTTTAGTCCAAGATTTGTGTCTCTGATAATAAAATTTTAAATTATTAAATAAATATACAGAAATATCATCTTTGCCAGTTTAGTTTACATTCAGTGTGAGTGGTTTATTATAGAAATAAAATATTTTTTTTTTACATCTTGTGTGTCTGGTATTAATATCTATGATATTTAATATCTTATGTGAATGGGTATTATCAGAGACTACATAGAGATGTACAAATTCATACAAAAATTTGTACTAATTTTTTTTCAAACGGGCCAGCTAAAACTGGCTAGTTTTAAAAATTTTAAAGCACAGAAATATTTGATTTGTGTCATAGCTAAAAGAATTTAGTGAAAACCAGAATCTTCTGTAAAATCTGGTGTAAAATGTAAAAATTATCATTCATATATTTTATGCATTTACAAAATTTTTTTATCTTTGTGAATTAAACCATAATCATTATATTGTGTATATTATCAGAAATTCAATCATTAATTTCAGGTATTATATTATCTGATCTGATTAACAAATCTTATTTTTTTCCATGGCTAACAATATTATTAATGGTCTAATAATAAATTAGTACAAAATTATGAATCTTTTGTGAGAGAAGGCGTCTAAAATGACATTTTCTATGTAATTTTTTTCTTTTTTTTTTAAGAAAAATATCCGTTTCTATAATATTTAGTAAGTTTCTGACTTCTGTTATGAAATATAATTATTTAAGTCTGCCTAATTTTATATTAATAAAAAAATTTCGAATATTTTATGTTATACCAGTTCTACCGAAAATTTAGCTTAAAAATCTAAATTTCAACCTAAATAAACAAAACTATTTTAAAGTCTGTTACGAAGCACCAGCTTTTATACTAATGAAAACAAAATCAAGAATAAAATCGGCCTATTATTTTTTTCTAATAAATATGAGGTTTACTATAAACTTTGCTCACTCTCACTTTTTCACTTTCAGGCGCTTTAATTTTATTAAGAGTACCTATTTTTATTTTTTTTTTCCAAAACAAAGATTGAAAACGCCAACAGAAGATTAATAATTTATTTTTAATTTACCGCTGCGACCAGTTCATAATGGACGTAGCGGTCAAATTTAAAAATTAAAAATTTGCTGAATTTATTTTGATTGAAAATGTGTTTTTTAAGTATGTATGTACTTTTCCTTTTTTGACTGTACTCACTTTTAATGAACGGTTTGTGTCTCTGACAATAATTCTAGTGGAAAATTTAGTCTCTGGTAATAATATTTACTAAATTTATTTATATTTTTAATTAACGGTTTGCGTCTCTTGATAATACTTTGAGTTAAAGATTCGTATCTCTGGTAATAAAACTTTAAATTATTAAATAAATAGTAAAAAAGCCTTATTAAAGGGTATAAGTAGAAAAATAAAGCTTTTGTGAAAGTTTCCTCAGTTTTATGAACAATTTAATTTTAGTAAATTTATTCAAATACTTATATGTATTATATTTAGATATTGATAAATGTAAAATTTATTGCTAAAGTGTTTTAAATAATGAAAAACCTCAATGATGCTGTGAAGTAGTTTCTTTCAAAAATGTAATAAAAATGATTATTTAATAAATCTCATCTCTTGTAAATTTCTTTGTCAAACTTTGGATTAAAAAACCAAAGGTTGGATTAAAAACCAATGGTAAATAAATTTTTGCCAATAGTATCAAAAATTTTCGCTTCGAAAAAATACAGTATCAAACTTTATAATTTTGAAACTAAACTACACTGATCTGATGCATTTGCCTAATTATAATATATACTTGTTATATTTTTGTACACTTGTTATATTTTTCTATGGTTGCCATAGCAAATGCTTCAAAACTTTCTTTGTTATATTTTTCAAACAAATTTTTACTCTATCCGTAATAATATTCTGTCTCTTTATCTATCGCTTTCTCTACAAAATCTTCACACCGTAAGTTTTACGCACCTTTTATGTAAAACAATAAAAATTGGCTGTGCATATAATGTTGAAGTTTTAGAAAATAAAAATCATAAAAGAAGCATAAAATTAAGAAAACGTTACACATTCAAAATTTAATTGAAAATTGTGATTTTATAATTTAAATTGCGCTCCTTTAAAAGCTTTGGTTTTACGCACCGCTTTATTTTTTTATAATTTCTACTTAAAAATGCAACTCTTTAAAAACTTTGATTTATGCACTGTCTTGTTTTTTCATTCTTTTTATAGCATAACATTTTAATTCTTTTTTTCTATCTGTTATGTACCTAAATATCAGATGTACGTTTCTTTCTTTTCATAGCATAGCATTTAATATTTCTTTTTCTATCTGTTATGTACGTAAATATCAGAGGTATGTTTTTTCATTTAAAATCATAACATTTTAATAGTTCTTTTTTTCTTTAAAAATATTTAAAAACAGTCAAAGTAACATTTTTGTTCTCTTTTTTTTCTATTCGTTTTTATTTTTCTTCGCAGTATTACATTTATTTTTTTTTGTTTTCTGTTATTTACGTACGCTAAGTATTTCTTTTATTTTTTTTAAATATTAAATTTATACATCAGTCTATTTAAAAAATATAAATTATACCCTATAGAACATTCTGAATTTTTTTTTTGTTCGTTTATGTTTACCGTCCATTCATTCATATAAATAACTGTTGCCTATATAAAAATTAATAAATCTATAATAAATCTAATATATGTATACCCATATTTTTATTTATATATCTATATTATGGGCTAAACTTCTGATTCTAAAATTGTACTATATTATGGCAAAATTTTTAAAAAATTAAGAAAATGTTACTTAGCAAAATTTAAATAAAAATATTATTGCAATTTTATAATGTTCTACTTAAAAATCCGAACCTTTAAAAACTTTGATTTATACACTGCCTTGTTTTTTCTTTCTTTTATAGCATAACATTTTGATATTTCTTTTTTTCTATCTGTTATGTACCTCAATATCAGATGGCGTTTTCGTTCTTTTCATAGCATAACATTTTTTTTTTTCCTTTTTCTATCTGTTATGTAGGTACGTAAATATCAGACGTATGTTTTTTTCTTTTAAAATCATAACATTTTAATAGTTCTTTTTTTCTTTAAAAGTATTTAAAAACAATCAAAGTAACATTTTTGTTCTCTTTTTTTTCTATTCGTTTTTATTTTTCTTCGCAGTATTACATTTTACTTTTTTTTTTTGTTTTCTGTTCTTTTTTTTAAGTATTAAATTTATACATCAGTCTATTTAAAAAATATAAATTATAACCTATAGAACATTCTGAATTTTTTTTTTGTTCGTTTATGTTTACCGTCCATTCATTCATATAAATAACTGTTGCCTATATAAAAAATAATAAATCTATAATAAATCTAATATATGTATACCCATATTTTTATTCATATATCTATATTATGGGCTAAACTTCTGATTCTAAAATTGTACTATATTATGGCAAAATTTTTAAAAAATTAATTTATTAATTATAAAAATATTATTGCAATTTTATAATGTTCTACTTAAAAATACGACCCTCTAAAAACTTTGATTTATACACTGCCTTGTTTTTTCTTTCATTTCATAGCATAACATTATAATATTTATTGTTTTCTATCTTTTATATGGGTAAATATCAGATGTACGTTTCTTTCTTTTCATAGTATAACATTTGTTAAATTAACATTTAACATAACAGGAGGGCACGCTACTCAGCAGCAGCAACTTGTCTTTTATTATATTTAGATATACAGAAATATCATCATTGCCAGTTTAGTTTACATTCAGTGTGAGTGTTTTATTATAGATATAAAATATTTTTTTTTACATGTTGGCAAGGTCTCGCCAACATCTTGTGTATTATATTATAGATGTATACGTACAGTTTTTCAAGACCGTCTATATCTTGGCTAAAATTAAAAAGAATAAAAAATTTATATTATCATAAAATAAAAAGTTAAAAAAAATAAAAAATAAAAAATGATTGCTTGCCATGTTTAAAATCCATAAAATTTATTTTCATTGAATATCAAATTCTCAATTATGTCATAACTTGTGAAAATTAACTTTTCAAAAAATCGCAAAATAATCGTTAAAAACTCTTAAATGTAATTTTTTTTTTATAACTCATTTTTTATTAATAAAAAGAAAAAAAAAATACATAACAGCAATAAAAAACAACAACAACAATATACACACATCATTATTATTAAGCCTTTAACCGCATATCATAAATTCCATTAATAACTTTTTATGGCATATGTGATGGCTAGCCATCAATTTATTGCAAGTTACAAACAAAAAAAAAACAAAAATAATAAGAAAAAAAAATATCAGTCATTGATTGCAGATACAAAAAGGAAAAAAAAAAAAATAACAAAACGATTGAAGTTAAAAATTATTGCATGCGAGATATAATTTACGATTGTAATAAACTCGCTCTGCCAACTAATCTTGTCAATACAGGCATTTATTATTTAATATTTATTGATAAAATAAAATAATATAAAAAAAGAAAATAATATTAAAACAAAATTTGCAATAATATACTATTTTTATTTTTTTCATTTTCTCTTTTTTTTTAATAAATAAATTTACGATTTAAATTATTTAAAATTGAATATATAAATATATACATATACGATATACATATATGTGTATACGATTCATAAATATAGTGTATACGATATTTTAAATGCCATAAATATAGCAGAGAAACAGAGGGACATAATGGAAGAGAAAAAATTATTACTGAGAATAAATTAATATAACAATTCATTGCCATTTTATATGAGTATAGAATTACATACATTAATTCTTATATGGAATTAATTGCTGTCAGATTTTCGTTGATATTTAGCTAACTAAAAAATAAAAATAGAAAATAATATGACATGTGCATAAATTTGGGAACTTAATTAAGTATTAATACTGAAATATGTCAAATTGTATTGTTTATTTAAATTTTAATATTGAAGTAATTTGAATGTGACATATTAATTTTTTGCCATAATATGTAACATAATATCTGATAATATTATATAGAGGTCATATCAATTGATTTTTACTTAAATAAAATAACATGACATTTTAAATGGTTTATAAATAACTATGTATAATTATTTTAAAAGACATTTATTCTTTTTAAGTGTAAGAGAAATCGTTGCAATGCAAATAACAAATAAACAATCTCATTAAAGAATAAGGATAACTTAAAAAAGTTTTAATATAAGTTAAAGCTTCAAGCTAAATAACAAATTTACTTCTCTTATTTTACGTTTAAATAATCAATTCACAATAATAGTTCTATCCTTCGTGTTATATAAAATTAAACTTTAAATAATTTATCTACCCTTAAATCTAACCTGAAGATTATTTACGGGATGCTGTATTTTCGTACATATTTCGCGAAAAAAAATTCAACTAATTAATTTGAAGTATGTTATGTAGGGTATTATGTACATTAACTCCAGGCTCCAACTTTATTAAATAAAATTTTGAATTGTTTTCATTTTCAAAAATTTCAACACGGATTTTGATCAACTTATGAGTTGAATCTGATAATAGAAGATGTAAAAAAATAAACCACGAAAAAAACAATCAGAAAAATGTAAAATATTTGCATTGTCCTAAAAACTTCATTTTTTTTTTTAATTTTTAGACCTGGCCTAAAAACGGAAATAGAGAGATTAAATAAATATCAATTTCATTTACTAACACCAAAAATTTCAATTTTTCATTTACTCCCATCAAATATTTCACTTATTTTGTTTGACAAACGAAGTTTACATCCACTGCGGTTTTATCCTTTCAACATCTTAAATGGTAATTTTCCTAAATAATTTTTAAGTGTTTCAAATAAAATGTCTTTAACTACCTTATTTTTCAAAAGACACAATAAAACCAAGCCCCGTTGTTAGTGAGGATTTTTTACCCACAAAAACTACCTTCCTCCACAGCCAAAATAATGTGCTAAATAAAGTCTTCCTGTTAAGCAGTATAATGACTTCAGAATTCGGAGTATCAAGGGAAAACACTGCTATTTCCCTTTTGGTTCCTTGTATTGAAAATAAATTACACACAATCATTTTTATTGTACATATATTTTTTGTTACTAATTTATTTTATTTATATTTTTGTTTTAATTAATAGAAAAGAAACTTAGCATTGAATAACAATTTTAGAAAATCATTTAACCCAATAATTCAATCAAATGTGAAAAAAATTAATAAAACTATTATTTAACCATAGTTTACGTTACAATACATGAAAAAGTTACAATTTCCATAAGTTTTAATAAAAGAAAGTCGCTCTTTAAAAATGTTTTAAATTCTTATTCTATGTTAAAATGGCTGATCACTTCTGTTCTTTAGTTTTTATTTTATATCTTTTAAAACTAAACATTTTTTTTATTTTTTTTTTCGAATAAACTCATAATATATGTATTTTTAACACTGAATGTTAAATATGAAAATCTAAAGTAAATTTTTATTAAAGTGTCTAATGAATTTTTATATGAACCTTATCAAAAGAGAAAATAATAACAAAGTGATCATCATTTTAAAAGCATAGCGTTTAGCATTAAAAAACCAAAAATAATTTAAAGAAATGAAAAAAAAAAAACTACAACAAACAAACTAACAAGTAACAACTAATAACTTTAACATTTTTTTTTTTTTCGTTTTTATAATCTCTACCTATCATTGAAAATAAACAAAAAAATGTTCAAAGTTGTGCAAAAAAATATCATAAAAAATCTTTTAAATTGCACAAAAAAAAAAAAATGTTCACAATGTAATAAAATTTTATAAATTATTGCAACAATCATAATAACCAGTCATAAGATTAAGTCTTTTATTTATCAACAAAGAAAAACAAAAAAAAAAAAAATAAATCCATAGTTTAATGTGGTGTGCAAACATTCAGTTAAACTTATTTACAAAACAATACAACCATTTTCAGAATACACCAACCAGACCCAAAGTCAAACAGAGAGAAGAAATATAATAATATGTATGTACTGTACTTCTTTTATGTGCGCAATTTTCCAAATTTTGTTTTATTTTTAAAACGATAAAGATTAATTTATAATACTATGAAACAGTAAAAAATTTCAATTTATTAATTTTTAATAATCTTACAACAACAAGAATTGCATACAACATCAATAATAATAACTGCAACAATAATTGAGAACAAGAGTTTATATGAAAAGAAAAAAAAAAAAAAAAGTTGCGTTGGTTGAACACAACCAAACGTAGGTATAAACGCCTGATAAACTGATCAACCGCTCAATAAAATCTTTATAATCAAATTGGAAAATGATCTAAAAATAAAAAAATTAAATAAAACTACAGTGGGGAACAAAAACCAGTGCCTTTTATTTTTTTTTTTTTTTTGTATTCTCTTCACTACATCTTTAAGACTAGAGTTGAGAATTTAAAAAAAAAAAATAAAATTTAATAATTGGTTATTGTTTTTTCATCTGCTTTTATATTTTTCTAGATTTTAAAAGCCATTAGAAAACTTTGACTATACAACCAGTACATCATATACAGAAATACGTAAAACATAGAACCGCAATCTATTGTTTCAATTTATATTTTCTGGTTTATTGCATTAAAAAAAAAAAAAAAAAAAAAAAAAAAATTAAGCAAAGACATAAAACAAAACTGTTAAAAAATTACTTCCATTAACCTAAAGTCAAATTTATGAAATAATCAAAGTAAATTGGTTCTTGTCTAAATTAAAAACAAAAAAAAAAAAAACAAAAGAATTAAATAAGACAAAAATAACAACAGCAACAATCTTTTAGAATTCATGGTTTTTTTCGATTGAGGAGAAAAAAAAAAAGAATTTCGTGAAATGTTGAAACAAAAATCTATTTTAATTTTCTTTTAGAAGTCAAAACATATTTGATGCAATTACAATGCAACTGCAACAAGAATCAGTCAATTTATTGATAGCCACAAGGCACTAGACAAAATAAAACATTGTAGTTATATTTATAGTAATTATTCAATCAAGACATCATCCATTGAATAATTTTTTTTTTTTTTAAATTGTTTCCTCTTTTTTTTATTTTTATTTTTTAATAGAAAATGAATTTTGTTTATTAAAACTAATAATTATGTTCTTTAATAAATAAATTTATGTTGCTACACACCTCCTATATTCCTTTAAAAACATGAAATTCGAATTGAATAATAAATTAGAAAATTTTTAATAGGCAAATGAAAAAAATTAAATAAAATTAATAGGTATTATATTTTAAACTTTAGTAGATTAAATAATAAATTTTAAAAATTATTATTGTAAACAATAAAATTTTAAAACATAACCTAAAGTTTATTAATTTTTTACTTATTTTTTATTAGAATTAATACTTAAATGTATGTTTTTCGTTTTTTTTTAGGAAAGAATAATATCATAATCATCCTAAATATATGCAATCTTTTATAAAAAAAATTTCTTTTCCTTTTGAAATTTATGAATTTGAGTATCCAAATAGGGATATGTGTGTCTATAAAGATTACTGGTGGTTAAAAAATTAAATTGACTCTGTAATAGTTTTATATTAAAGTTTTATTTTATTTTATTTTTTTCTTTTTTTTTTGTCATAGTCTAGTAGGTTAAGTTAGTTTTTAAGCTTTTATTTTTAACACATAAAAAAAAAAAATTAATTGGTTTTTAGATATGTTTTTTACAATTAGTATATAAAAGAAATTCAAATACATATAAAATTATTATTTGTTAAATACAGAAGAGTAAATTAAGAAAAGAAAATAAAATAATCTAATTTTGTAAACTTTTTAAGGATGTAAACAGAAAAGTAAGAAGCAGAAAAAATAAATAAAAAGTAAGAAAAAAAAAATGAATTTGAGTATAGGGCCGCCTCCATGACCAAATGATTGAACATGGCATATTAAATGAGGAAGTAGAAGCTCAAGTTTATATTTCACATGTCACATGTCACAAAGTAAAGTAAATAAATGTTTTTATGTCAACAAAATTTCGAACCTGCATTTGAACCCGGATTTCAATTTAAATTACTAAAATTTATAAGGAAAAATATGAAAGATTTTTATTTGATTTTTATTAATTTTAAAGGGAAATGGTTAGAAAACTAAAAAAAAATTATTAATACAAAAGTATTTTATTTTTTGACGTAGAAATCGAATTTGCATCGAAAAGTAGCCGTTCCCATTTAAAAATCTCGATTTCGGTGAATTTTCGGTCTAAAAAACCTATTTCCGGTTGTTTAAAATATCACCATTGGATAACCACCATGGGCTTAACTACTAATTTTTGTTTTATATTTTAAAATAACGACTTCTTCTCTTCTTAAAGAATTGATACGCATGGTCTGGACCACCCTGTATTATTTTTAAAATTAATAAGTATGCTAACAATTTTAGATCTCTGAATATGCTTTTGTTATGGATTAGTAATTTTGATAGTAATTACATTGATATAGTAATTCACAATTAATTAATTTTATTAAATTTTTTTTTTAATTTCAACGCTATAATATATGCATTTTTGTAGCTTTTATGTTACAACTGCCACATAAAGGCAGAAAGTTTTTTATTATTTACGAGAACATTTTAGAGCTACTTTTTAGATCTTAATTTGAAGAAAATCTGTTTGAGAAATCTAAAATTTAGTTGAAAAACAAAATACGATAAACTGTTTAAAAATCAATATGTAAAATTAATTAAAATATAAAAAATATTTTTTAATTTTCCAAAAAAGAAAAGAAAACTTTTTTATACATTAAAAAAACATTTTCTTTTTCCTACATTTATAAGCTACTATAATTCTAATTTTTATTTAAAGATAAAATAATTATTAAATATAAATGTATAGTGTAATTATTTTGTATTCAATTTAATTACATAAAAAACGTTAGTTTTACTTAAAATATTTTCATTTTCAATTAAATTACAAAAAAATAAAAAAAAATTTCTTAAATGAATAGGTATGTGTAAAAGATTTTCTTTTAATGAAATATACCTATAAAATTATAATATATTACATGCATAATTTTTTTTTTACTTAATTAAAATATTCCTATATCAAAATAATATTAATACATTTTCTAAACATTCATCAAAATAAAAAATTTTTAAAAGCATTTTTAATTAAAATCAACTCTTTTGTAAATAATTTAATATAATTTTTCTATTTAATAAAATAACTCATTAATATTAAAAGTAACTTTCTATAATATAAAGTATCGCTATTCTTCTATTTTATAAATCAAAATATATATAAAAAAAAATTTAAAAGCAATTTTAATATACCGAAAACTATATTCATTTAAAATAGTCTACTCTTTCATTAAATTCATTTTATTCAATAATTTGACATTTTTATTAAAACTTTTCTATAAAGAAAAACAAGAATTAATGGGGGAAAAAAAAAATTGGTTCGTTCGCCAACCATTTTTGCAATATTTATATCATTTATTTTACAATTAACAATTTTGTTTTTTTTTTTTTGATTTTCTTCTTCTTTTTATCTAAAATATAATTTATATTATCCATACTAACCAAACCAAACCAACTAACCACCAGTCAACCAACTCAATATTATAAAATATATAAAATAAAAAAATAAAATTTAACCAACTTTTTATAGTATTAACTGACAAATACCAATACACATGTATGAACATACATTTATATATATAAAAAAGTCGTAACTTAAAAATAACAAATAAAAAAAAAAACAATAACAACTACAGCAACAACTTAAAATTAAATATAAAAAAAAAAGATACTCTCCAATTCTTCTCCAACTGAGATTAATGTATAATTTAAAACACATTTTCCTCCTGTCTGCACAAAATAAATTCAATCTGACAGGAAACATAATTTATAATATGCTTTCCTGAAATAAATCGACCTCATTAATTTAATCTCAAAAAAGTAAAAACATTAAACATACAAACATATAAACCTATCTATACACTTCATCATCCATGTATCTAATGAATATACAAGAAAAATAAAAATAAAAAAAATTAAACAAAAATGTAATCATATCTACCTATATACTTTAGATGCCACATATATCATTAACAATGTTTAAACGGCGGCATTACAAACTCATAAAATAACAGAAAAAAACAAAAAAAAACACAAAAAAAGTTTTAGAAAGAGACAAAAAATAACAGTCATTTTCGTGATAACCTTTTTTTAAAGTATAGCATCATCATCATCATCATAACTATAATCATTACAATCTCCGACTTCAAAATATATTATAATGTTTAGATATCCTCTTAAGCATGTTTTTTTTTTCTTTTTTTTTTTTGTAACCCATCACTGTCCCACCCTAACTTCTAACATTGCATCCCATACTGCGTTAATTTATTTATAATTTCAGCCCTCTTAAGTCCATATACATATAACCATGTGATATCGTAAATTGATAAAAAAAAAAAAGATATTACATTAACTATATCGTATAGAAAGAGATAGAATATAAAATTATGAATTAAAATATTACAGTATACTCTAAAGTATATGTAACTATCAATTCACCGCATTACTTAAAAATTATGATTTTATTATTATATTGCTCTAAAAAAAATTAATATAAAATGTAGTTTCGAGGTATGGAAAAATATCTATATGTTAGCAATAGAATATCTAAGTAGAGAAGATATACAGAATAGGTATTTCATTTTCTGACCATTGATCACCATTCAATTCATATCAATTTCAATTATTTTTTTTTTTGTCTCTTTCTGTATTTTTATTTTTTATTTTTCCTGTCTTCTTTCGACTTAATTCAAAGATTAATGAAGAAATTAAAAAATTACAGAAAAGAAAACAAATGATACCAAACGATATTTCTTTGATCTTTCTCAATCTGTTCTCCTTGCTCTTTTTCTCTCACTCTCAGTTTTCTGATTTTCCTCAGTCATAAGCTCTCTGATGCTTTGCGGCAAATTTACTTTGATGTAAATGGGAAAACAAAACAAAAAAATCTAAAATGAAATCATTTAAAAGAAAAAACCCACTGTGCGAACCTACTGTAGTTTTATAAAAAGAAAAAATCGTTCAAAATTACTTCGATTTGTTATTGTTATTTTTTGGTATTCCATGTTTTCGTGCGCTCCTCTGTCTTTACATCAACAATAAGGTAGAAATTGTATCGTGATTTCAGATTTAGGTTTTTTTTTTTTTTTTATTAAATTTAGTTAATATTTATCAGTGCTGTAATTTTTTATTTGTTTATAAAGTCTTAAAGTTTTAAATAAGAAATAGTGAACTAAAAAATCAGTCAACACCTTAAAAACTCTTTTTTTTTCTTTCTTTTTTTAAATCATAATTTCTTATTTAAAGGAGGTGAAATTGAAAATATATATCAAGTAATTAAGAGTTGATCTGAATGAAGGAAAGAAGACAAGAAAATGATAATTGATGACATTAAATGATGGAGAAAAGAAATTTTTTTTTTCAGGTTTAAAGCTGAGATATGAAAAATTAGTAATGATTTAGTACTTTGTATTAAGAAATTTTTGAAACATGAGATATTAAATCAGTTAATCATTATAGTTATTTATAATCTTTTATAAAAAGTATTTTATGTTCTCTTAGTAATATTTTATGTCCTCCTTATTTTTTACAGAAAAAAGACGTGCTTTAAATATTAATTCAATTTAATTTTATTCTATACTTAGCGACGAATTTTCGAGGAACATATGGTAAACACCGAACAGGAGCAAAAATACACATTACACATTTTATCAAATAAAACGGTAAAATGTAGCGAAGCAAGGCTACGCAATATAATAGCAATTTGAAAAGAGCCTTTGAGAAGGTAATGTTTTAAATAATTTAAAAAAATAATTGAGGTACCCTTCTTTTCTAAAAACAATAATAACAACTCTGTTTCGGTTCTACTAAATTTATATATAAAGGAGCCAAGGAGCCAAAATAAGGAGAGGCCAGAGAGAATATTTATGAAGAGCCATTTCCATAATTTTACAGTATCGGAATACGGAATTCTTTCAGATAAAATATAAAATATCCTTTATAAAAATGCAGGTTCTCGATGGCCAGATGTCAATTAATGAACATTCATGAAATTCACCTAAATTGATGATTGAAATCGTTAATTTATAGTTTTTTATTAATTTTTCGACACAACATTCCTAATCTCGAAAAATTGCATGAGGTATTTTGTCATGGTCTTTTTAATATCTTTGACCTCAAATTTTTAATTTTTCTTTTTACAACACTTTAGCTAATATATATACAAGTTATATATAGAAAAATAAATAACTCGTAAAATTAAAACAGCTATGTCACATTATTCGAACAATAATATTATATTATATAAAATATACAAGTAATAGCATTAAAGCTTTCAAATGCGACAAATTCTACACTTTAAAACCCACATTTGTAAAAAAATAAAAATAAAAAACATTATTTAATTCTTAATTAAAATTCTTATTCTTATATTTTATTTCTTTAATAGCATTTTTACCTCCATGCTGACGTAATTTAACATATTTTTACAGTAATTGGAAAAATGTACTTTAAATTTTCACTTATTTGTCGGTTCGTCGTTGGTCCCTTTTTTAGTAATAACTATTTGATAGTTTACAAAAATTCTACATCTTTATAGAGATAAACAAATGAAAATGTAATTAATTTTGTTGTAAAACCCCTTTGTATTTCTTCATACACCTTTAAAGATACTCTACGCAACTTGTATAAGATACGAAAAGCTTTGAGTAAAAAATTCGTAAAATATTTTTTGATCAGAATACGTCAAATAACTTGTATAACTCAAACGCCTAAAGCCAGAAACATATTTTATTTGAGAAGAGAAGAAAAGAGATGAGCAGAAATAGAGTGTTCTGCTAATAAACAAAAGAGTGCTCATATTAGAGAAGAGTAAAATTTTAAAAATTAACGAAAATTATATAAGGAGAAAATGTGTACTTAGATCATGTTAGCAAGAACTCAACCACTGACTCAAATATTACAAATTTACTAATTTTACACAGCTGAATTTTTGACACAATCATGTCGATCTTATATAAAATTTACATGCAAAAAATTAAATCCCTTTTAGAAATCTTTTTTTCTACATTCATACTGAATTCTTTTTTGTTTTGCCCTCTTTATTCAAATTCTTTTTAGTATTTTAATTTCAAATGATGGTATTTCGCTCACAAAAAGTATTTTCAACATAAAAATACTGAAAGTACTCGGTATTCAAGTAAAATAAAAATTAAATATAATATTAAATTGGATTTTAAACTTCAAAAAGTATAATATAGATAATAAATTTTATATTTTAATGATAATTAGACTTAAACGTACATGATAATGTCAAAAAATTACAATTATTTCACTAAATAAATGCATTTAATGGCTGCTACTAAAAATTTTTAATTTAATGAATTTAGATAAAACACTTTGACTTCAAAGTTTGTAATTTAAAACAAAAATATGAAAAAAAAATTAAATACATTTGATACACATGAAAGAACAAATAAAAAGAAAAAGATAAATTTAAGGATATTATTTTGATGTCGTATTTTGATTTTGTTTTTGTCATAATGAAAACAGTGATTGCAAGACTGGAAAAAAATTTAGAATAAATATTCTATAAGTATATACTTAGATCATTAAATATTTAGTAAAATACCAGTTTGATAGCTATAGAAATTTCTTTAACAAAAACTGAGATGATTAGGATATCTAATACTATTTAGTTTCTCATTTTAGATAAATGCATTATTTCAAAATATTTTCTTAAGCTCTCTTCACACTATATGTATTGTAATATGAATTAAGGAATGTTTCACAATACAAAAAAAAAAGTCATATAATGTGAAAGTAAAAAAAGTGTCATTTGGCATCTCTACAGAGAAAAAATATACTTTGGAAAAAGCGATAACAATAAAATACAAATGGCAATAAAAAATAATGAGCATAAAATAGAATCGCTATTCAATCCACTTTTGACTGATCAGCTGTACATTTGAAAAGATCACATGATAAATACACAAAGTTTAAAGCGGTCGTTAGCTGATTTTTTCTCTAAATTTTATAAAATGTACCCTTATTATTTCGAATTATTATTTAGATGTAACTTAACTATGATATGACAGTGAACGAAAATAAAAATAACCTTAATACGTACATTTACATGCACCCAGCATCTCGTGTATAAAGTAAAAAAAATGGAATCTAGCAAATTATTTGTAATTTCGATTAAATCCGTTTAGAAAACAATTTTTAATATCTTTATTTTAGCCAAATTCCCTGTTTATTAAAAAAAAAAAAAATGGATGCATATGCGAATATTGTGACCATCTCAATTAGCATTTCTTAACTTTTTCAAGTTCACTCTAAAGCTTCATAAGTTTTCAAATTTACAATCTCTGCCATCAAATTTTTTTTTACATTTAAAAACAAAATGGTAGAATTACGTTAAGAAGAGTTAAGTTGACCTTGATTTCAAATTTCTAATTACAATTCAAACCAATTTGCGATCATTTTTAAACAGTTTTTAATGTTTATAAATTTTTTTTTTAACTTTATTACTTAAAATGTCATTTAAATTTTACGTTCTTCTTTTTGCTTTTTTTTTAATGCAAAATTTATTTACAGACAGATTCTGATGCTGTTGAATTAAAAAACGAAAAAAAAAAAGTGGTAACCATAAAAAAAAATATTTCATTAATAACAGGTATGTTAAAAGTAAGCCATACAACAAATTTATTTGTTTATTTGCACACTATTAAAGCAGTAATATGGGATCTGGAATAAAGTTGAATGATGCACATAAAAATCAAAATTAAACGTAAAACAGTTTTTATAACAGCTAATCTTTTAATATGGATATATGACACATAAAAAAGATCATTATAATAAATTTTTTTAAATTATAAGTTATTTTTGTCTTGAGATATAACTTATAAAGATTTTTTTTTATTTTTAATAAGTTATATTTAATTTAAAAAAATAAAATAAAAAGTACTTAAATTATACGGAGTGAGTACGACATACAGTTACTATATATAAGTTTACGAATAAATGGTATCAAAATGGTACCTCATTTATACTGTTAGTGTTCTATAAATAGAACTGTACAGAACTCTGTTCAGAAAAAAATTAACTCTGTACAGAAAACTCTTTTTAACTCTGTACAGAAAAAATTTTTGTCTATTATAGCTACTTTTTAAAAAATTATAGTTTTAACTAAAATGTAGTAGTCTTTATTCTGTATTTCAGGAAAATACCAAATCCTTAAAACGTTCCAGAAAAAAATGCATTAATTATTTTACAAATTACATAGTGTATAGATGTGTAAATTAACTTATCGAAGCAGATAATATGTGAAAAAAACTTTATAAGGAAAAATAGTCTGTTTAAGAACTTATTATTATATTAATTTATCTCCAAATGGGTCGAATGCATAAAATTTAACTTAAACTTAAATCTCTCTTTATTAAAGAAAAATTACGAGTCCAATGGTTGAATGCATAAAATTGAACTTAAACTTAAATCTTACTTTTTCAAGTAAAACCGCATTTTTGCTTAAATTTTTCAAACGAAATTATAAATCAGAACGAGTTTTTGTTTTAAAAAAATATGATTAGAGTTCAAGCTCAGTTTTATGCATTTTACCCCTAGTATAGTTTTTGTTTGAAAAAAAAAAATAGTTTTGAGTTCAAACTCAGTTTTATGCATTGGACTCAGTATTTCGAGTGTTGCAAACTTTTGAGAATAAGCTTAAGTTATAGGTATCAGAAAAAATATTTTTTGCTCTTCCTCTCTTTTATACACAAAACAATTTTTAATTTTATAAAATGTTCTTATTGTTTTTCTTAAAATATACGCCTTTATAAACTTTGAATTTGGATTCCATACTGCATTGTTAACTTTTATTTTTAAGTTAATTTATCATTTTTAATTCTTCAATTTAGACTTAAATTTAATTGAGTCTTATTACCTGAATAAAAAGAAGAACTAAAGTACATGATTGTTATAACAAAAAATCCATTATAAGCTTTGTAAAATTTATTATTTTAGAACAGAAGCTATTTGTTTTTATTTAAAAGTTTGTAAATGAATTCTAGAATGTCTTTAATGACAATGACAAGACAAAAAAAAAATATAAAGATCAAAATAAATTCATAGCATCTTTATACTATTAATCCTAGAATGATATGTTGTCCGCAAAACAAAAACACCTTCTCCTGATGCACATTTAAAACAACACAAAAAAACAAACAAATTTCTCTTAACTTTTAAACAAAAAAATTGCACATAGACAGCTCTTAAAGGTGTTCTGCAAATAAAAAAAAATTCTTATCTTTAACTCTTGACATTAATATTTTAATCCAATTTTATTTTTTATTTTTAATCTTATACTTAAGAACTAATTTCGAAAGATCAGAAGAAGACGATGAAAAAGAAAAAAAAAAACACTATACCCGCTGATATTCTCACTTCTAAAATTACTCTACACACATATGAATTTAATTTTTTTTTTTGTTAATTTTTTAGGACATTAATTTTGTTTCTCAAAAAAAAAAAACAAAAAGCACCAAGCAAAGGAAATACCAAAAAAAAAAAATCCCAAAATGATAAATAATTCAAATTTGTATAAATTATCTTGTTAAATTTTTCAAAAAAGTTACCAACAAAACAATTCCAATCCAATTCAGCACATATTCAAGACAAGAGAAAAACAAAAAAAAAAACTCTTTTTTGAAAATTAATGAGCTCAAGATAACCTTTAGTCATTTCAATTTATGTTTTTCCTTTTTTTTTTATATAAATTCGATATTCCTTCAGTCGTTATTTAACTTTTTAACTATTCTTGTAAAAAGCTGTTATGAAAAATAATTTACTGCCATCATCATCAACCAATTCAACACACAACAATATAATAATACATACTGTATTATACATACATGTATAACAAATCAAACCCTATAATTTAAAGAAAAATGAGAGTCATTTTTAATTTTTAACATTAAAAGAATGAAAAATAAAAAAAATTTAACATTTGGTTATTTATTGACCAAGTCAAGTCAATTTGAATTTATGAAAAACCTGTCGGAACTTAATTCAGTATAGTGTTCGGACCGATTTAATTTCATAACAAGAAGAAAAAAAAAAAAACAAAAGTAAACTAAATTTATAGAGAGTTACTTTTTAGATGACTTCAAAAATGACCATGATGATAAAAAATGAATTCATTAACCAATTTATATCTTTAGACCTCTTTCATTTTTATCAAAGAAATATGAGACAAGGTAAGAATAAAAGAAAAAAGATAGATATGAATTATTATATTCCTTTTATATATTGTTTTTGTTAAAAAGGCAAAAAATTAATAATAATGAAAATTGGGCGCCGCCAACGATTTTACAAGACAACATTTACACACACACACACACATGCATTGAATATACCAACAAAATACGATTAATAATCAGAACAAGGCTTTTTTAAATTAGGAGTTTATAACTCATATATGACTTTATTTTTTAATACTTATATGTGGTCAAAACATATATACCTATTATAGTATGAAATTATTTTTTTTTATATATATAATTTACAATTGGGATTGCCAGATAAAGAAAATATAAAAGGATAATTCATAAATTCATATATAATAAAATAAAATTCTGTTTTAACTTCTTTAATTTTTAACTTTAGTATTGGATAATGTTATGTTAAAGGCCCAGTCTTTTTTTAACACATATACATATTCAACTTTTTCCTAGTTTAACAAAGATCATTTTTTTCTAATAATTTTAATTGTATTCCTTTTCTTATATAAACTTTTAGGGAATTATATGATCGGTCTCTTCTGAATAAGAAGTTACTCTGAAGTGAGTTTCGTTTTTACTCTACTGGAGTTAGAGTTACTCTATATGACAGATAAAGTCGTTTCGAAAAGACCGAAGTAGAGTTAAATTTACTACATGACGTCACAATTAGCGTTTCGAAATGTACATTTGAATTAGCAGAGTTAACTTTTTTAATCCTATTCGGGAGCAGAGTTAACGAGTGTTACAAATGTCAAAGTCTTATGAAGTTTCATTATTGTTTTTTTATTTCAGATTTTAATATTATAAACCTACATATTGAAATAATTGTAAAGAAAATCGTTCAATTCAGTTGATACTACTTCTTAGAAACTTCTTCTTACTTCAGTTGATAATACTTTTGAGGAGTATATTATTTGTTTGAAATACATAAATAATCCCATCTAATTTTGACAGTTCAAATTCATAATTAACTCTAGTCCTTTCAAAATGACAGAGTAAATTTCAATTCTGCATGTGAGTGTGGGAGTTAAACCTACAAACGCATAAACTTTACTCAGAGTTGTAAGAAACGAAACCTACTCCTGTTAAAATATTATTTTTATTTAGTTATTTTTAGTTTTAAAAAAAAAAACATTTTTTTTTGGGTTCTTAATCTTTTAGTTTCTTATCTTCTTATCGTTTTTTTGCTTATTTTTTTTGAAGAATTTTTGCTTATTTTTGATTAAAGTGCTGCTTCATTAAAGTTTTAAATTTTTGTTAAAGATAAGCTGCAGTTTTTCCTAACTGAAAGACACAGTGCTTAGAATACGAATTTAATCAGAATCCCAACATATTTCCACCTTCTTTGATTCAATATTTCCCTATTATTATTTATTACCTTCTTGCTTGTTTCAACTTTAGTAGACTTCGGCTTAATCGTAAGCAAATAAAACAAAAAATTCCTCTTCGTTAAACAAGGTAAATTGTTTCATGTTTATGCTTTTTTTCATGTGAGAGTTCATCACTTTCAACTATAAATCAACTATAAATGACTATAATTTAGAAAATTCTTGAATACACTTCCTCAGATTATTGTTATTCTTCTTATCTTCGAGAGACTATTTACATATTTGAAGCTTAGCTTAACTAATAAAAAAACTATCTTTTAAATTCCTTAAAACTGAATGACAAACTTAGTAAATTAGGGGTCTCCTTAGGAAAAAAACAAAAAAAAAACAAAATTTTAAGCGTTTAGTAATTTTAGAAATTGCTGAACTTTTAGAAAAGAAATTTAGAAAAGCATATGTAAAAGAACTAACTTTAAAAAATCAGTGATAACTAATCTCTAAACCATAACTAATCTTTATTTGTAAATTGTTTCTTACGCGAATTTAATTGTAATCGTTTTAATGAACATCTGGCAACACTATACAATCTCTATAACACCCATAAAATTTAATTTTAATTTCTTTTTTTGTCATTTTTTTAGGAAGCTGAAAAAAAAGCAGTTGCATTAAAGAGCTTTAATTTATCATCGAGCTGAGCTTAATCACTTTGTTATTTTTTTTTTAATGTATTCTTTTGGATTTGGGACTAAAGCTAAACTTACGGTTTTTTGCTTTTTTTTTTTTGTCTGGATTTAAAATTTTAAATAAAAATAAATATATTTATTGTATTATTTTTTTTTATCAATTTTATTTATTACTTATGTTAAAGATTGGAAAAATGAGGGGAAAAAAAAATGAAACTGAAAATATTTTATAAATGTAATCCAATTGTCGGTAAAAAATCAAAAGAATCATTTTTAAATTTAACTTTTTCGCTTTTTTTTTTTAATTTTTAATTTTTTTTTTTTTGTTGTTGTTTTTTGATAAATTTAAAAAGTGCTGTAAAAATGTCAGTAATTAAATGTTGAAAAATGTATTTTTTAAGTTGATAACAGATAAAAGAATTGGAAAATAAAAAAAATAAAAATTATAATTAATAATATTTTTATTTAGTGGAATTTACGGTGTGGAATGAGGGGGAAAAATGAATTTTGAACGCATTATGATTTTAAAAAAAAAACAACAAAAAAAAAAAAATAGTTCATTAAAAGTTATAAATCACATAATGATCAATAAGAGATTTGTGGTAACGATTTTGTTTTTATACTTTTAATATTGCCGCTAGCCGCTAATTTCAATGATTTTATTATACTTTAATAATCCGAAAGAAAAGAAAAATTATTTTATTGTGAAAAAAATTAATAGAATTGATTCAGTTAAATATAATAATTAATTTTTTAACTTAATTTATTAAAAATTATTATGTAAACTTTTATATTTGAGCAGATTAGTATACAGGAGCGCTAAATGATAACAAACATTAAGTATTAAATGATAAAAAAAATATTCTTCTTTTTGAAGTATTTGCAGAATATTTAAAAGTTTCACATGTCTTAACAAATACAATTCTAAAAAGTAGGAAAAGTCAAAGTTGACTAAATTAAAAACAAATTGTGGGATTAACTAAACTATCAGTTTATTTTTCTAACACCCTATAACGTGTCAAATTTGATTTTATATTAACAAAACTCCTATTATTTATATACTTACTGACAGATATTATCTAGGGTAGCGTATAAATATGAAGGCAACGACAGAATTTTTAAACTGACGGTTTTCGGTAAAATTTACTAACAAATCAAAATTAATTAATACTAAAATTTAAAATCAATTTAATTGAAGAAAATGAATAGTTATTTTGAAAATTACGGATGTCATCAACTAAAAAATTACTCAATATTAAAAAAATCGCCCAAAGGAATTCTGAGTTTTTAAATTAAGAATTTCAATAAATGTTTTAATTATTTTTAAATGTTATAAATTACTACTACCTTTAGTTTTAGAAACTGTTGGTTGGACCAATTTATTTCTCAACCAAAAACTTTCAAAATACTTTATTTATATTTTTATGCATATTACTTATAAAAAATTCTAAGAATTTCTATAATGATTTTATACTCAGTGCAAGAATGACTTAAAATTATGGAATTTTATTATGTTTAAAGACTGTACATCAATTTTTAAATGTAAAGAAAATACTGTGCGCATTTTAATGTTTCATTTTAATATTTTAAAGGGATATGTAAATAAGCAGAACTATCGAATTTGAAATACAGAGAAGCGAAGACTATTGCATTATCCTCAATTACATCGTGTTAGATATACTGATTTGGTGTGGAATTATGGCTAATAGAGTTATCGGTCCATATTTTTAGAGGATGATAATCACACACCGTTTCAGAAGCATAATACCGAACCATGACAGAAATTTTTTTCCGTCCAACAGTAATGAATAACACTGACATATAATTTCAATATGTTGGTTGCAGCCACAGCGCACACCGTGAAAGTGACAATAAAAAATATTCAAGAACTTTTCGCCGAAAATTTTGCTCGGCCTCCTCATTCCCCAGACTTGATGCACTTGCTTTCTTTTTGTAGGTAATTCGAGTCATCAATCCGAATAATGATTCCACAAATCGAAGTTTAATCAAATATGAATAACAATTGATTTAGTGGATGCTCATATAGGTCTTTGATTACGGTTGCAATGTTACGGTTTCAACTACTTTTCATTTACAACTTCCCTTCATGACTATTTATGTTAAGTCTCACATAGATTGTTTACTTATTTTAATCGTGTCTACCATGTAAATTTAGGAATTAGTTCATTATCAGAAACGAAACCATTATAACTAAAAACTGATTTATTATTTCGATTTTTTACACATTTATCTTAAAGTAAAATCGTCAACAAATCAATGTGTATGTTTTTTGTTTTGTCTAATTTAGTATATTCCTCTTTTTAAATTATTAAATTTAAATTTTATTTTTCCTCTTTTTAAAATTTTAAAACTTTAAAAATTTAAAACTGGTCCAAACAATTACCTAATGCTAATCAATCAAATTTTTGTGCAAAACTAATTATAAAATTAACTCAAAAAAAAAAAACAAATTTAAAATAAAATGTAAATGAACCACTGTCATTGAACCCCTTAATTAAATTAAATTAAATTTTATATATAGTCTTTAATATGCAACTACTGAAAATAATTATAATAATTTTTTTTTTTTATATACATATACATAAATTATTCGCTAAATAAACCCCATCAACAATAAATCATAAATTTTTGTTATTCATCCTAAAAATTGAACCCTTAATTTATAATTAAAATTGATTAAATAATAATGATAATAAAAATAAAATATAAAAACAAAACAAAGCATTTAACTTTTGTTTTTTTTTTAAATTTTTTTGCATGAAAATTAAATAAATTTAAAAAATAGCCTTTTTTTAAAAAAAAAAAATCGAAAAAAAAAAGTTAAAATTAAAATAAAAACTAATCAATCATTATTTTGACTTTAAACTCAATTTATACTTATTATTTATATGAATTTTTAGAACAAAAAAAAAAGGATTTACAGCATAAAATAATAAAGGAAAAGAATCTATTATAAATTGTTATATTAATTTTAACACTTTAACGACTGCAATCAATTTTTTTTTTATTATTACTCAAATGATTTTTTTTTTTTAACACGATAACAAATGGATTTTTTTTTTCTGTAGAATTGAATTGAATCATGAATCTTAACGCAAAGTTAAAATTCTTATTGTCAAAAGTCAAGACATTTATCATCCTGATCTTACTTTTATTACAGATTATCAAATTTACTTAAAGAATTGAATTAATTTTAAAGAATTTTTATGAAGAAATAATAAAAAAGAGTAGTGCTCAGAAAAAGCAAACAAGGTAGAATGTAAACCAACGGTTTTTAAAAGCGCACATTTCCAAAACTCAATATAAACTGTTTAGAAGTGTGACTTACACAAAAATTTGAAAATTTCATGTAATACGAAAAAACTTGAAAATAGGACATTTTTGAGATTTTGAGGGGCCGTAAGTCCGGAATCCTATATAACTAAGAAAAGCTGTTAACACACGTAAAAATATATTATTGAAGCTTTAATTTTTATGTCTTGCCGAAGAAAAATTTTTACAGGTGCTTAAGTTACAGGTGTCTAAAAATAGCAAATTTTCAATTTTTGAGGCGTAATAACTCTTAAAGAGGGGGTGTTACCAAAAAATTTTCTGAGAAAACTTATACTAATTCTAAAAGTTCTTTCTTGTCTCAAAATTTCAGGTTCCTATCTAAAGGGGTGCCGGAGTTATGAAAAAAGAAATTTCATGCAAAATGTGGTTTTCACATAACGGTAAATTTAAATCGTAAATTACAAAATATTACATAATTTTGATATTGTTTTATATAGATAATAAAATTTTCGATCTTCTGGCGGTTTTAGATTGCAAAACTATTACGCAAAGCCCGAGATATATACATCTGAAAATGGGGCTTTTTAACAATTTTGAAGAGCTGCAACTTTGGAACCCTTTACAACTAAAATAAACCTTTCACACACGTAAAAATATATTATTGTAGCTTTAATTTTTACATCTTGCAGAAGTAAAATGTGTGCAGGTTCCTAAGTTACAGGTGTTTAAAAATATCAAATTTTCTATTTTTAAGCCCTAATAGCTCATAAACAGGGGGTGGTCCGAAAAAATTTTCTGAGCAAACTTATACTAATTCTAAAAGTTCTTTCTTGTCTCAAAATTTCAAGCTTCTATCTAGAAGCGTGCCGGAGTTATGAAAGTAGAAAAATCATGCAAAATTTGGTTTTCACATAACGGTAAATTTAAATACTAAATTTAAAAATATTGTATAATTTTGATATTAATTTACAAAGATAAAAGAAATACCTGTCGAATAACGTTTTCAGATTGAAAAAATCTTAAGCAGAACATAAAATATATGCATTTAAAAATAGGGCTTTTTCAAAGTTTGAGGGGGTGTAGCTCCGTAATGAGAGGGCTACATGAAAAAGTTGTTCCACAAAATTATTTTTTTTATGAGACCTTTTTCTCTATCTTTAACGGTGTAGAAGTTTTGTAAACAGACGGACGGACGGACGGACGGACGGACGGACGGACAGAGTGAAACTAATAAGCACATTTTTTCAAAATTTTTTTGGAAATGTGCTAAAAACAGAGTGTTATTAAGTTTGCACAAACACTTACGTTTCTAATCTTCAGTTTTTAAGAGACATTAACGCTGGACAGAAATATTATAAGTGAAGATAAAATCGACAATACGTATAGTAATTGGGAGACCATAATAGATAAACATCAAAAGGTCGAAATATTACTGATACCCCTTATTACTTAAATAATAATAATCAAATTTTTTTTTTTTTATTGTCACATACATTTCGACAGAAAATTACACACCCTTTCCTGTTCAGACGTGGCTCTAAATTTCGTAAAGGGGAATAAGTCTTACGACATGTGTGGGATTCGAACCCACACTTCATCAGCGTTTACAGCGTATTTTATACGTTCCTACCTTCCTACCCACTAGGCCACTGTGGCCACTAAATAATCTAATCTGATACATTTTAGATATTTATTGCAATTCTGTTCTTCAGAGCTTAGCATTATAATTTGAATAGGATTATTGGAAAAATTAATCCAAATATATATAAATTATTTAAGCAAAATTAGAACAGATTATCGGGATAATGGAAAAATAGAAAAGTTCATGGTTCGTACGGACTATATGAAAATGAACTAAACATACATACGGAGTAAAAGAAAAGATAGTGATAAAGAAAAGAAGAAGATTCAGATTCAACCAAATTAAACGAAAAATTATTGCATAACTATTTATGTGCAAAAATAAAACAGAGTTATCACACCAACAATATAAATACATGATTTATGTTTAATTTTTTTACGTATTTTAATCCACGTTTTCAATATAAAAGAAATTTTTTGAAAACTTGGATTAAAACATGCATTACCCCTTTAGAAACCATCCAGTTTATAAGAAATTATTTCGAATCGTGAGTTTAATAAAAACTACTTAAGTTCCCCAGGTGGCTTTCGATGCTTCCCACCTTCCCTCGTTAAAAAAGAAAAAAACTATTGTTTCTAGAAATATACTTGTTACTTAGGATTCATTCCACAAAGGCATACCGTACGAAAAGAAAAATGAATTGTTACTATAATTAAGATAAAAATATCCTTATAAAGATGGATAATTGTATAATAAGTAAAACTGATCATGAAGCTGATATTAGATTTTTCATGGTATAAAAGGAGGTTACTATCACAAGACTGAATTTCATTAGACTGTATGTCACGTGACTGTATGTCTCTCGTCTGTATTTTGATTTAACTGTATTTTATTTGACTGGCTTTCATTTATAACCAATTCTAAAATCACCCCTAATTATATGTTTTACATAATGTACATGTTTCAAAAATAAAATATTTAAAAGAGTGGCGGCTGCTGCCCCCAAAATTCGTGCTAATCAAATTATTAAAATTTTGATTTTACAATCAACTCTAAAATCCACCATAATTATATTTTTTACATAATTATATGTTTCCACCCTAATTATATGTTTCATAAATAACGTTAAAAATTAAAGCTAAAATTAGGATAAAAATTATTTTTATTTAAAAATTCTATTGTTTAAATTCAACAAAAATTTCAAATTTACATATGAATTTATTTAAATTTTAAATAAAAGATAATATTAAAATAATTATTATTTATCCACTCTGTATTATTTATACTAGTATTATACTATTATATAAAATAAACTGACTTAAATACAATTAATTGGTAGATAACGTGTTAAAAATGTATACATATGAATGTAATTTTGACCCCAACAGACCATGTATGTAGACATGTACACGTAGATACATATTATTATATAAATAATATAATAACAAAAAAATATTATTGTATCCTTACAAGGACTAAAAGATAATAACAATATAAATATTAGATCACTGAAATGAAAAAAAAAATTCTAAAACGAAAAATTAGCAGAACGAAAAAAATATTTTTTTTTTTAAATTTATGGACACAATAAATCCCTTTTGGCTTTAAAAAATTATTTTCTAGAGTACAGGCACTCATAATTTATTTTTAACTGGTTTATATTATCTTATATTTTTTCCTTTTTTTTTATTTTTAGCTTTTGATCAAGTTGTACTCCTTTTACTCTTGCATTTTTGTTCTTTTATATCTCTCTATATATATATATATGTATATTATCTACATATATCTTTCTTTACTTCCATAAGGTATTTTTTAAACATTTTTTTTTTAAAGGGATTCATTTCTTTTTTTCGGGTGTGATATAAAAAAGGGCTTACCAAACCTTAAGAAAAAAAAACAAAACTAAAACATTCGAACTGAAGTTTACTTTAATTTTTTTTTTTTTTTCTTCTTTTTTTCTTAGAATTTTCTTTCTCTTTCTTTCACTTTATTTTTTTTTTATAAAATGATTTATCTTGCACGAAAGCATAAATTTTTCTTTTGACCATCATGAGAACTTGTTATAAAAACCCTCTAGCATAAACGGATTATGATTTATGACTTTGATTTATATTTGAAAAAAAAAAAAAAAAAAAAACAAAAAACTAGAAACATCTTTTTATTTTTTCCTGTAAAGAAAAGGAAAAAAAAAAAAATAGTAAATGGAAATTACCATCTTTTTTCTTTTTTATTTATTTTTGTTTTTTTTTTATTCAGAAAAAAAAAGGATTAGCTAGAAATTTTTTGTTTAAAAAATGAGGTTAGCAAAAACAATTGGTTACTGTACTGTATTTTCTTTTTGATTTTTTTTTTTTTTTATTTTTGGGGAAAAATGTTGATAACATCTGCATTACAGTCATCTGATTGCAGAAACCCCTGAAGAGAGAGAAAAACAAAAAAAAAACAAACGAAGTAAAAAAAATAATGGGCCAATTAAATTACAATTGAAAATTTTGAATGAATTTAGATTTTATATTCTTTTAAGATAAAAAAAAAAAAAAACAAAAATATCGTTAAAATTTTTGTATTTATTACCATTATTTTGTTGAAAATTAATTCATATATCATAAATATTTTCATTATAAATCAAAAGGTTACCATATCGAATTTTTTTGTATCTTTTCTCTTTTGTTTTCTTCAAAACGAAATTAAAAGGATTTTGAAAACAAAATTGAAAAGAATCTTATCTAGAAAATACAACAGTTGTTAATTCGAGTACATTTGTATTTTCGAACAGAATAGATAGAGAATGGTTTTTTAGAAATTTAAAGCTAAAGAATTATGAATTAGGGTGAATATCTGACAAATTTAAGGTTAATGTAATAATGTTAAAAAAATAGAAAAAGGTCAGTAGTTTAAGAAAATCACAAGAATTTTATAATGGAAAATATTATTTGCAAATTAACTGTAAAAAAAAAAAAAAAAAAATTTATACAGCCTGACGCAATTTCAAGCTGTTTCTTCAGTTGAGATTTCCTAAAATAGTGTAACTGATATTTTTACTGCCCTTTTGCTCAAAATATTTACCTATGTAATGCTTTAACTCAAACAACATTTTGTATTTTACATTTAAGATTATGTGAAAAATGTATTTTCTTTTGTTTTGCGTTTTAGATTATGTATCTGTAGTGGATTGCTTTTAAAATTACGCTGTAAAAAGAGCTAGTATAGCAATTAATATGGAAACAATGTTTTCGATTACAGTTAGAGTTTTGTCGCCAAGATTTGATTTTCGTAAAAATTATTCAAACATTTTTTTTAATTACAAATGGATTGATTTCTATTAAAAATATAAAATTTAAAATAAAAGTGAATTACTGTTTTAATATCTGGACATTTTAAAAATTTCTATTTTAGAAAACCTAATTTGAAAATTTGAATTTTTGTAGGTGCCACCTTTTTCTAAATCTTAAATTTAGGAAACACAAATTTTGAACAGCAAAAGATTCAAAAATGAATTATCAAATTCAAAAATTCATTTATATTAAATTGACTCTTAGAATCACAAAATTTCAATAATTAAAAAATTTTTAGAAACTAAATAAAATGTTATATCTACTAGAATTAATTTAAGAGGCAAAGCGCAAAGATAAATTTTTCAAAGTTTCTTCAATTTAAGAATACCGTTGCCATAGTAATAATATTTTTGAAGTCAAGCTTTGTCACAATAAAGGCAATCAAAATTCAACATTATCTCCAACGTGAGTAAAATACATATAACGAAGTTAAAGTTTCGAAAAAGATACCAAAATTTAATCGTCCATGACTCATAAAATTTTTGATCATAAGTTAAGAAGCTAAAGAACTACAAAAATATTTTAAATCTCTTATTCCATCGGTTCTTAAACTGTGGTCCGCGGACCACTAGTGGGCCGAGGACTTTATTTAAGTGCTTCGCGAAGAAAAAAATGATTAATGTAAAAAAAATACTAAATATGTTGTTAAAATTAATTTCAATATGTTAGTAATGAAAACAAAATTATTTTGTTTTTTATCCTTCAATAATTATTTTTGAAATTTTCAAAATACATATTAAAATATTTAAAAAAAAATCATTAAATTTGAATAAAATGTAGTAGCCCGATCATTATATAATATATAACTAACTAGAAGCCCTGTAGCCCTGTGTCCTTTACCCTGTGTACGTAATTTCAAAGAGATAGTTTATAAATTTACATCATATATGTATGTATACACTTTATAAATATTTAAATTTAACGGTTTTAAAAAAATATTCAAAATAAAAACAATCTATGAAGGTAAAATTAATTCGGTGGTCCGCGAAATATAAAGTTTAAGAATCGCTGTCTTATTCAATTTTTATTATACACTATATTATACACAAATAAAAATACTTCTGTACATCTTATATTTTTTGCAAACATCTGAAAAAGAAAAATTAAAACAGAATCTTAGTAATTTTCTTAGTAGATCTTCTGTTAGACGTACCTCCTGTTTTTTTCATTTCTATTTAATTTTCAATAGAAATTATTTCATAAATAATAAAATTTGAATATAAAAATATAACGATAAATGTATAAAAAAAAACAAATATGTAATAAGAATATAAATTTAAAGATGGCGGAATAAAACTAAAGATTGTATAGGTATATGTTTCCAAATCAATTATATAAAACATTCTAGAATCGCTACTATTTTATAGGTAATATAGAACAAATCTAAAAAAATATGAAATATCTTTCACTTGTTTAAACTTTAATTTTTCCATTTTATCTTTAAAAAATTTACAGATGAATCCAAATGTCTGAAACTAGCAAATATGAATTTTTTTTTTTTTTTTGGAAATTACAAGAAATTTTACAAACAAATCACACAACCTATCATACAGAAATCACACAAATCATTTTTCAGGTGTGGCTGTAAATGTCTTAAGAGGGAATTATTCTTAGGACGTGCGTGAGATAGCAACCCACACGCCCTCGATGTTTACAGCGTATTTTATGTAGGTTTTTATCTACTAGATCACCGAGCCCCAAATATTATTTTTAAAAATAAAACAATTTTAGTTATTTTCGATCATTTGACGTTTTTTAATTCAAGTTATGAATTATAACAGCTTTTATAAAAAATATATACAAATATACCCCGAAAAGAAAAAGAGTTATTGATGAGCCCAAATTAAGATGAAAAGACAACATAATTAAGACGGAAAATGAATTACTGAGATTGAAACGGGGCAGTCGCCAAAATTTATTATGGATCATACATGATTATGTAATAGCTTTTTATTCAAATTTAATGGGTTGTAGCTTTGTAACGGAAAGAAGCTACATAAAAAGTTTTACTCTACAATTATTATATTTTGATTAGATCTATATAAAAATTTGATTACTTTATCTCAAATGTGTACATTGTTTTATACACAGGACGAGAAACAGATGGCCGCCCAATAAGAATGACCCACGTTTTTAAAATTTTTTTTTTAAATTTGCTATAAAAAAATCAAAAAATACAAAATTTTTTTCAATTAAAATAAATAAAATTTTTAATAGAATAAAATAAATATATGCATGTGTATAATATTTTAACAAAAGACCCATTAAAAAAAGATTGAAAAAAATAGATGACGATCGAAAAAAAAAAAGAAGAAAAACGCATAAAAAAAAAAACAAACTAAAGTTGTTGTATGTTAAAAAATAAAAAAAAAATTAAGAGTTGATTAAAATCAAAATTTATTATAATTAAAATTTATGATAATTTTCATTTATTTTCATATTTTATTTTTTTTTTTTTTGAACCGAAAATTTACGACTTTTTAAAAATCACCATATTTTTATTTATTTATTTACATTTTTTTTGTGTTAAACATTATTTATGATCATTAATTTGAATAATATTATAGATATAATTTGGTAACTACTATATATATATTTTATATTATATACATATAACATACATAATATATATTATATTGTTTTATAGTTGACTCATTTTTCACTTTTGTCACCATTTCCTATATTAATAATAATTAATTTTTATGATTGGTAACACTTAAAATGTACTATTGAATAATATGTTTTAACGCAATGTTTTTTTTTTTACTTTTTAAAATTTAAAAAAACAATGAGACACCACCATATTGTTTATGTAGGGGAAAAGAAAATAATGTTGCCAGTGTTTTTTTTTTTTTTACTTAAATTGATAAAATTAGCACAAAAACTTTCTCGAAAAATATTAAATTAAATTAAGAAACGAAAGAAAAAAAAAAAATTGTTATCATAAAATAAAATCTTAAATTTTATTACCTATATATATATATGTTTAAATAGCATTAAGGAAAAAAAAACCATAAAAAAAAAATATGTAGAACAATCCCATTAAATTAATATATGACTATTTAAGATAGCTATTGTCATTAAAATTTATTACCCTCTTTATTTAGACGATTTAATAATTCATAATAAATTTAACAAATTTTATTTTGCTTTTTTTTTTTTATTAATTCTTTGTGGTTTTATTTGTTTTGTTTTTATTTTTGCGGTGTGGTAATACTTGTGGTACTCTTAAATTTAATATATGTGTAACTTATTTCTCCTTTATATGCTGCCTATATTTAGTACTTACTTAGCAATTTTGGCACGTTTACATAGTTTTTATCGAAATCTTTTTTTATATGATATTGATGTCGACCAAGGAATCGTTATTACGGTTCTTAAATTGGCCCAAATGACATTAATTGTTTCTTGACCACACCAGATTTTCCCTCAATTCTGTCTTCAGTAATGAATGAGTTGTTAAAATATCATATCTACCACTTCTTAAATATGTTTCCTTTATATTTTTATATGGTTAGCAGAAATTGTTTTTACCGCTTTTGTGGGGCAGCTGTATTTAAGGTATGATCTGTCCAAGGTATCTTTAAAAGACACAAGTTTACATATTAGTTTACATTTTAAATATCTCCAATCTGTTATATGGTTACTTTGAGATTGAGAGTTAAAATTTCTGATCTAACTAACTTAAAGAATAGAACAGAAACAATTTTTTTACAAATTTTACAAATTGACTAGAAAAATTTTAGAAATTGTAATATTAATTTACATACTGTTAATGACACGAAGTTTTTTTTATTTAGGAAAAGCAGTTTTATTTATTTTTTTACTTTTACTTAATTTCTTTTTTCTTCTATTATTACTTTACTTAGAAATTGATTCTAATCATATTATGTTGTTCCCAGATTTTTCTCTTTTTTTACTAGTATAAGTTTAGCTAAATGGGAGAACGATAACGGGAGGGAAATAAGATATTAAAGGAGACTTGCAGAGTAAATAAGAAACTAACCTAAAAAGGTTATTTTTGAATTATTGCAAATTGTCGAAGGGAACATTACTCACAGAAGGAACATTTGATAGATGCATCTTCCACATCCTATATTGCACATCATAGCAGTGCTCATAACGAATGAATTCTCGTAATCAGTTTTGAGCCACCTAAGAATTATCATCGTATGGCAATGAACCCTTGCTGCCTCTCTCTTATACGTTGGAATTGTTTTAGCCATAATTTTAGTGAAATTACTGCAATATATCGACGAATGTTAGGAGGAGTTTGTGTTACTACTTCCATAGGTCCATCTATTATTTGTTCAAGTAACATTAAAAAGATTGAGTTGCGCCAGCCCATATATGAGAGTTGTACTCCATCCAAAATCTTAGATTTAATAGAAAAATTTGATTGTTATACTACGATTATAAGTATAACCTTGATATTTTGATTATTACTCAAAAATTGTATATGCCGATGAGAGAGTGATATATGTATGTTACAAATGCTACGAATATGCCTAAAAGAGAACAAACATAAGCTAATGCAGCAACTACTAAATCATTTAATAAGATTAAATCGATAATTTTCATTAATCAAATTTGTATTTAATAGTGATCAGTGCGCTCGTTAATCTTTAACAGAAAAGTTTCTTTTCTAAATGTACTTTTCCTCTTCATCTTCTTTTTATTTATTTTCCTATAAAATATTTTTGATTTCTCTCTTTTTTTTACGTTTTTGTTTTGTTAGATTCTTATATATGCTATTCTTTAATTTGTCAATACAATATTATAAATTATGATCACATATGTTACGCACTAAGTCTCTTTACACGGCTCTATTTTAATACTACTTGTCCTTTTCGAACCTTTGTTAATCTGTGGCATCTATTGTAAACATTAAATTTGTAGATCTAGCGATAAGGCTGATTCAAGCATTTTTTTGATTATTTGAACCTATTTTCTGTTTGTTTATTTTTTTTTAAACAGCCCCTGGAATGAACAAGACATGGTCAAAAATAAAAGTAATAACATAAAACAGAAGCAGATGGAAAACCTTTCTGGAAGCCCTATACTCCCAAAGAAAGTGGAAACGAAAAAAAAAACTAATTTTAGATATATGTAACCACTTACGAATTAAATTCTCTGCAAAATTTACAACAAAATTACAACAACAAATACTCATAAAAATTTTGGAGATTCTTATTTTTATTTTAGACCATCCGCGTCATTAAAAAAAAAACTGAAAAGTCAACAAAAAAAAAAATATTAAAAATTCCTCCTTGAAATAATTAACAGAAATAAAAATTTGTTATCGAATAATTTTAATCTTTGTTAAATTTAACTCTTTTCAACAAAGATATTAGATCAAAAACGAAAAAAAAAAAATTAAATAACAGCTATAAATTAAAAAAAAAATTTTCATAAGAAATTAATAAAAGACAAAGAAAAAACAAGAAACAAACAATATAATAAACAACAAATAAATAAAACAAACAAATTACCATATCGTATACAGTAATAATAAACAAAAATATACAAAAGATTAAACAAATAACAGAAAAAGAAAAAAAAACACAATAAAATAACAAAATTGTTTCTCATGCCAACAAAATAAAAAAAAAATTGGATTATAAATAAATAAATATTGCCTAAATTAAATTATCTTAAATTAAAAATCGATTAATCGATTAATAGCATTCAATTATGTGTAGCGAATAGAATTGTTTCTTAAGGTAAATAAAAATCAATAAATTATAGATTATAGGGAGATAGACATACATATTCAGATTTGAAAGGTAAATCCCGAAAAAAAAATAAATCCAATTATAGTCAGCTTCGGGCAGGAATAAATTAGATGAGTTACATAAACAAAATCTACAAATACATATACACAACTTAAGGTAGTATAAATTTTTAAAATCGAATCGACAAAAATTCAAGTTGACTTGAAAGAAAAGAAAATATATTTACTGTATGTAATACAATTGAGTAAACTTTTTATCTACTTTACTTTCTAGCTTGACTGACCAATTTGAATTAATGCTTTCCTCTTTTTTTAATATCCATTCAAATTAGACTGAAGCCACCGAAGCGTTAATTCATATGATAAGTTAAAAAAATTTTGTTTTTTTTTCTGTTTTATTTATGATAAAATAGCTTTAATAAATTATTATAAAAGTGATTATAAAAATTATATTAGCACAGTAAAAATTTTAGATATTGGATTAGATTACGCCGATGACATTAGCTTAATTGCACAAACGTATGAAAACCTGCAAATAAGAATCAATAAATTAGCAAAATGTGCAGATGAAGTCGACCTAGAAATAAACATAAATAAGACCAAGATTATGACAACGGAAGATGAATCAATTGGAGATGTAGATAAATTCAATAACCTAGGAAGTACTACTACTACTACCACAGAAAGTAGTACAAAAGAAAATAAATTGACGAAAGCTTGAGCAACATTTGAAACAATGAAAATATGGAGAAGATACCACATCCGTAAAAGAAAATAAGTTTAGAATATTCCAAGCATTTATAAAATTCGTTCTGTTATACGGTAGTGAAACTTGGCTGGTCTTAAGAAAGAAATACACAAACTACAAGTATTCATTAACAAGTGCTTCCGAATCATATAAAGAATAGACTGACCAAGAAGAATACGCAACGAAAAGTTTTGGGATACAACCGACCAATCAATCGAAATAGAAATTAAGAAACGAAAATATAGATGGATAGGTCACGTTCCTAGAAGATCTCCTAATTGTATAGGTAGACATTTTCTGGAATGGAACCGCCAAGGGAAAAAGAATGTTGTTAGACCTAAGAATATATAACGAAGAACAGTAGTTTGAGGAATAACACAAATTAACAAGACATGGTCACAAATAAAAGTAATAGCATAAAATAGATGCGGATAGAAAGGCTTTGTAGAGGTCATATATGCTGCCAAAGGGAGTATAGAATCAGAAAAGAAATATTTAGATATATGTAGTTATAAATTTATGATTCTTTTGATTAAACTCACCTCATCCTTTAGCCAAAATAATGGAATAAAATTTATAAATGCTTAGCTAGGGAATACGTATAGGAAAGAATAAAACATGAAAGCAGAAATTTTCTTGTGAGAAGTGGGACTCTAAGGAAACAATGAATGCTCCTATTATTATTACTATTTTACTATCAGTGATGAAATCATCAACAGTTACAAAATCCATATTATATACAAATATATATATGTATAACATCTTCCTGCATAAGGTAATAATTGAGTACCACTCCACTGTATAGCAGCTATTATTTTCTCTTATAGTCCCTACGATATAAAATTACTACTTAGTTTTTATTTAATATGATCTGACCAATATAAAATTACTATTTACTTATTTATATGATATGACTGGAATTTGTACTCTTCGAATGAAAGGCTGGCGACATAACCACTACGACATGAGTTAGATTAATAGTTGCTTAGAATCAACTTAATTAAAAAATAAAAGTATTCGAGGTACCCATGAAAATACAAAATATAATGCTAAATTTATAAAATTATAATTACAGCCACTAATTGCTATTTTAGGAACCACAACAAAACGATCGAATTAAAAAATGGTCCGATTTTACATAGAAAATTAATTATATGATGCTTCCTTCGGTTATTTTTCTGACTCATCACCAAAACTTAATACAAATCTAATAAAAATGAATAAAAAATAAAATAAATAGAATTAAATAGAAATACAAAATTTAAATTGGCATTATATCTAATTAATAAATCAAAAAACAAAAAAAAATTTATAAATAAAACATTTTATTTCCATTTATTTTTTAATCTTGCTTTTTCTTTTTTAAGATAAATAATCAGCCGACAAATTCACAATAGCGACAATTCTTTTTCTGTTTTTTTTTTAGTTTTTTGTGTTTTGTTAATAAACAAAAATTATTTTTTATAACATTTTTTTTTTTTTGTGATAACATTCACTAAATGCTAATAAATTTGGATATTTAAGAGTATGAAATTAACAGAAAACAAAATTAATAAAAAGATATAATCTGTAGATAAAATATTATTAAAATCTAAAGATAAAAATTGAATTATTTAAACTGAAAGAAAAATCCTGTTGTAAAATATTAAAAAAATTTATAGTTGATGACAGCATTTATAAAAATATTTTAATTTTTATTATTTTGTATATTAATATTAAAAAATAGTTACATTATACAAAAAAAAAAAAAAAAAAAAATACATTTTAAATATTAAAGTATCAAATTTCAAAATTTATGTTTCAAATTTCTTTTATGTTTCTTTTACCCAAGAATATTAAAAAAAAAATTTTTTATCATACAAAACAGATTAAAAACAATAGTATAAGCCACAGAATATTGGTTTAATTTTGTAGCTTAAATTTTGAGTGCAAGTCCATTTAACTAAAATAATTCAACTAGAACAATTCGATTAAAACGATTCAACTAATTACAATTTGACCTAAATTCAATGTTTGTAGTTGAACCTACTTGGGTAAAGGGGGACTTCAATTTTTTTGACTTTTTTTTTATTAATGAAGACTGAGAATTCACTAGACTCTAGGTCAGTAGTGTACCTTCAAAACGTAGAAGAACCTATTCGGACAGAGTTGGTATTAAGCTTCTCAAGATTTATGCCACAATGATGTCACTCTGACGGAAAAGCTTTGAAGATTTTTAACTCTAATATTTTTCCCAATTATATTTTTATACATACATATTTATGTACATATTTCAACATAAAATAATTTAAAATAGGGAGAACTGTCGAACCTCCAAACTCCTTTTTCTAGAATACAACTCTCCAAAATCTCTAATAATTCAGAAGTGAGATACGAATATATAAATACTCTGAAAAAGGTAATACCCGGATTTTGCAACCCTAAAATCCACGCTAATTATTTTTTTTTACATACATACATACTTTAACATCAGTCCTTCTTCGTTATTTTTATTATTTTTTTTACAAACATATTTCCACAGTTTAAAAGTTTAGTTGAATTGTTTTAATCTAATTGAATTTAAGTCAAATTGTTGTTACTTGAATTTGTTTTAGTTAAATGAGCCGACAATGTTAATTGTTTTTTAAGCTTTTTATACCAAATAATATCCCGATTATGCTTTTATTTTAAATTCAATATTTTGTTGTTGATAAATCTTACAAAAGGAATGCTAACTACAATATATGTTAAACATTTTTTTTAATATAACCAATATTTTCCTTTTTCTTAAGAGAAATAGATGGTAATCCTTAAAATATATTAAGAAATTCTAAGGAATAGCAATAGATTAAAATAAAATCTAAAGACGAGAATATTTAATAAAAATAAACAACAGTTTGAATACTACTTATATAGACTAAATATCATTAAAGTATTTATGTTACCACAATTTAAAATACAATACACATTATCAGTATATCAACTATTGTTGGGTATATTTACTCACCTTCTTAAGAAGCCACAATAATGACGTGATACCTTAACTAACTAGCGAGGAAAAGTTCTAGATTAGCGCCAATTTATTGTGCCTATACAAAATATGGACAATAATTTTGCATAAAATTGTTACAACCAATAATCAACAGTTTATAAATTTTAATGATTAAAAGAACTAAAACTTAATTTAACTTAAAATTTTATGGTTGCCCTACACTATGCAGTGAATTAACGCCCATTTATATATAAATTACATTGTTATATAGAAAAATTAGAGCAGCTTATTATACATTTCTGTTAATAAAGTTGCTAATTTACCATTTCTATTATTTCATTATTCTGTAATAAAAGTGTCTTTTAAGATTATCATTGAATGCACAAATAGAAAAAAAAACTACATGTGTATTTAATGATTGGTTTGTGTACATTAATTGAATTATTGAAGTTTAGTTTGTGTCTTCGATCTAAACACAATTTAACAAATAAGTAATTTATAGAAAAATGGAAGTGTTGTTATATAGAGAACCGATTGAAAACATGTAAATATATTACGAAAATTATAAATATATATATATACATATAGTACCGTTATTCACATGGGAAAGCTATTTAGATCCTGAAATTTCAGTAAAACAACACTCTTGTAAACTATCATATTTTTTTAAGTGAATACACCAGTTTTACTCCAAATTACCGTTCTAATTTTCATAAAATTGCTTAAATAAAACTACAGAGCATAATTTATCAAAAATTAGATACTAACTTAAAATCATAATCAAATTTCGAAACTTTTGTAAAATAAAAAATAAAAATGTTTTTAAAAACCATATGCATAATCCTATTTTTAATCTCACTAGTCAATATAATCATTTTTATATTATTTCATCTGATATTTATTTAAAAATTAAATTAAATAGTAACAATAAAACCTATAATAAATAAATAAAACATTTATTTGCTTTTATTTTTTTTATTTTTCTTTTTTTTTCATATTCAATAAATTTAATTTATATAAAATTTTTTACTTTTATCTCTTTTCAAAGATTCATAAATCTTCATAAATTTTTTTTATTATTACAATAAAAAAAAGTATCAAATTAAAAAATCTAAAATATAAATTAAATATTTAAAAGAGAAAAATAATTTTTTATTAATTCAATGGTATTTGCATATAATTAACACACTTTAATAGTTTTTGACTCGTTTTATTTGAAGTTTACCCTCCTCTCTTTTAATAATTTATATCATTTAATAAATAAATAAGTTTTAAAGTATTAAAATATTAATTCAATATATCTGGTATATACAAAATGTATTTTAAATATTGGAAATAGTGTACAATACAAAAGAGATGGAATAGCAATAGATTAAAAATGAAATTTATAAATAAGATGTATGTAGAAAGACAAGAATATTTAATAAAAATAAAAATAACAGTTTGAATACCACTTATATACACTAAATGTCAGTAAAGTCATTTATATTACCGATCCGATCGGTAAAATGCGATACACATTATCAGTTCAGTCGTCAGTTCAGCCCTCAGTTTGGCGACTGAATTGATAATATGCACTTGTGAAACTGTCAGTTTTCATTTAAATAATAGCAAACAGTTTTGGTATTCATCAGATAAACTGTATTATTAAACTGGTGACTGAACTGATAATATGTACCGTACTTTATGAAACCTGTCTACAATGGGTTTTTAAACTGGACACTTTAAACTGTCAAACTTTTTTTTAACCAAATCTTACAAACAAACAAATTATTTAGATTATTATCACTAATTTGAGATACAGTTTTGAACAAAAACAAATCCAACCATTTCTGTCAAAAATAAAATTAGTTAAATTTTTCTTAGAATTAATTTAAGATAAAATGAAGAACTTCAATATCAAAAAAAAAAAGAAATCCAATATTTTTATTTTAACTGTGCAAAACTCAAGTTACTTTTTGTAAATTTTATTCAGTTTGAATATTAACATACATTACATACATACATATATCCCAAATTGTATAAGTTTTAAAGCTAGATAAAAGTCAAGAAAACAATTTATATATATAATTTTTTTTAACTTTTATAGATACATTTTTAATCCGTTTACCTTCAAGAGTTTTCAAAAAAGTGAAGTTTTTCGATTAACAAAAATTGATTTTGACATTTAAATCGTCACCAAAACAGAAAACGTCTACTTTAAAATTATAAATTTTCAACTAATTTCAATTCCATTAAAACTACCTATATTAAAGTGTTAACCCTAAATGACTGCGGACAAAAAAGAAAAAGAATCGATTACAAAAAATTAAAGGAAAATTAAAAATAAATTCTTCCCTTCTTCCTAATTGTAACTTTATCTAATTTAGATTTTATTCAGGTAATTAAATGAAGTTTAAGCTGCGCAAGTGCACAGAGTTGTACTTCATCTTAACTTTATGCTTTATAGACGTACTTTATAGACATTCGTCAGATTTCTGGGAGTAAAATAAGCTATATAACTCATAACAAATCCATGTTTCAAGTATTATATGGGCATAAAATTATTGGGGGAATTAATTTTATTGGTATAAAATCTATATTAACTAATACATCTTATTTTGTGTTGCAACGTTACAAATATCAGGTCACATCTAAAATAGTAAAGGAAAAATATAAAATTGCACAAAAATTCAAAATTATTGCATATTATTCAACATAAGAAATATTAATATTTAAAAATTTAAAGAGGTCTAATCTAATAATATGCACTACAACGCCATTTGGTATAAAAAAATAAATGATAAATATCAATATTTCCAAATAAGACAAAATCAAATAAATTAACAAAACAAATGTTAGTTGCTAATAATAGTAATAATTAATCGTCATGGTGTATCTTTTTTTGTTTTTTTGTTTTTTTTTTTTTTTTAATTTTATTATATTTGTAAATTATAATAATAAATGATATACCAATCAGATTAAAATGGTCCCCTTTGGAATATGGTAAGAAAGAAACTTCGAAAAGTAAAATATGTATAATAAAAGAAGACAAAATCTTAAAAAGCTGTCAATAAATTCAGTAAAAAAAAAGAAATATATAAAATAAATTATTTATATTAAAAAAGAAGAAATACAAAATTGTATCTTAAGATATTTTGAAAAAGATTTTAATTTGATTTATAGTTTAATAAAAAAAAAGTTGTCTTTCTTTTAACTCTTTTTTTTTTTTTTTTGTGCTTTTGATTATTATTCAATTTAATTTTTGTTTCGTTTTTTTTTTTTTTTTGATAGTATTGACTACTATTGATTTATTACATTTAAAATATGGGGGACAACCCAAAAATTGATTTTTTTTGTTTTTTTACTTATAATAAATAGCTATAGTATTTGTCATTAACATTTTTATTATTATTCATTAATAAATACCACTATTGAAATTTGAAAACTTTTAATAATAAATTATATAGATTCTATATATATTATCATATATATATATATATATATATATTTATATAAGATAATACTAGATATGTATGTGATATTAAATAATGGAGTGAAGCTGTCAGGTAAAACAAAAATATTATGTATATTTTTAAATATGGTTATTATTTATATATAGAAAAGCGCCATTTCGAATATAAATTTGAAATAGTAAAAATTAAAAATCATTACAATATAACTATTCATTATTTCTTTAATTTATTAATATTAAATTCTTATATAAAAACAAAAAAAAAACTATTTCAAAACTGATTAATCATTGATATAACCAATTAGTATTTTTTTGGTAAACTAAAATTTCTTAAGTAAATAATTTATATATATATATATATGTATATATGTCTTATATATATGGTAAATGTAAGTTCCAAAATAGGTTTCTTTAAATTATTTTCTGCACAGGGTTATCTTTCAAATTAATCAAAGATGAACCAAATTTTTGAAAGATTTATTATTAAAACAATCTGTATTTGTATCATTTTACTTTTTATGTATAATTATGATGAAATAATTCACTTTTTTAATATAAAACTTATGTTAAATAATCATCTTATTCATTGCTTAAATTATATAGATAAATTATTTAGATATCAATATTATAGATTGATTTCTAAAAAAAGATTTTCTGCAAAAATTTGTTACATAATATGTTCATCATATCTATTAAAAGGATTAATTTAAAAAAATTTTATTTAAAAATTTCCATTTAAATCTTTTAATAACTGAAAAATGAAAAATGTATAGTCAGAGTACCATTATTATAAACAACACAAAATGTAAAGCCCAAAATTTTTAAAGTCGTACATTTTCCAAATGACAATAAAAATAGTTTAGGATTGTGACTTAGACGAAACTTTGTAATTTTCTTTTTAGATATATATATTTAAGAAAAAAAACTATGAAAAATCAAAAGACATTTTCTTCAATATTTTAAGGAAATAATATTAAGAAAATCTTAAATATTAAAAGAAACCTTTAGCACATGATAAAATATTAACATTTGCTTAAAGCTTTAATTTTTGTGTTTTACTTTGAAAAAAAAATATATAGATGCCTTAAGTTGTAGAAATATAAGAAATTTTAAATTTTCATTACTTTTATATAACCTTTAAAAGTTAGTTATAATAACCTTTAGGATTTTATCAGAACTGCAATATTGAAAAAGTTATAACCAAACTGCTGACCTACAAATCTACAGATCTACAAATATAGGGTATTCCAATTTGAGTAATATGATTTCTAAGTGACGTTTCGGCCATTTGTAGTATGTCATGATCTGTCTTTTTTTTTTTATTGTATTCAGTAATGTTTACAACTTCATCATGGAAAGATATACGCAAGAACAACGTTTACAAATTATTCAATGTTATTATCAAAATAATCGTTCTGCAATTGCAACTCTTTTTAAGAAAATCATCTTCTCCGATTAGGCTCACTTTCATCTGAGTGGTGCGATAAATAAACAAAACTGTCGATTCTGGTGCGAAGAAAATCTGCAAATTATTCATGAACAACCATTACATTCACCTAAATTGATAGTTTGGTGTGATTTTTGGTCTGGTGGAATCATCGGTTCGTACTTCTTTCGAAATGAAGCTGGTAACACCGTTACTGTCAATGGAGAGCGGTATAAATCGATGATAAACAACTTTTTATGGCCGAAATTGGAAGAAGTTGATCTTGACAACATCTGGTTCCAACAAGACGTGGCTACGTGCCACACAGGACATACAACAACCGAATTATTGCGAGAAAAGTTTGGCGATTCGATTATTTGAAGAAATTGTGACACTGAATGACCTCCAAGAAGTTAGGGATTAACACCATTAGACTATTTCTTCTAGGGTTCTTTGAAGTTATTGGTCTTTAGCAATAAACCAGACTCTCTTCAAGCTTTAGAAGTCAATATTGAACGTGCTATTCATGACATACGACTTGATTTAGTGAAAAAACTGCTCGAAAATTGGGTTCTTTATTCAGAACTTAATTGTATCGATTGTACTTCACATTAAATAAAAAACATTTGAATTTTCTTAACAATTAGTGTGTTTTTTTTTTTAAAAGAAATCATATCACTCAAATTGTGAAAATCCTGTATAACTGTAATATAAGATAGACACATTACTCTAACAAAATTAAATGATATTATTACAACTATCTTAATCATCTATGGAAATATATGTAAGTAATTTACAGTAAAATTTAAGTCAACAGTACAAACATTTCTCCGACTTAAATAAAATGTACATTCCAGTTTTTCAAATATTCTTAAGTTCATAAAAATTTCAATTAATTAAAATCTTCAAAAAAAAAAAAAAAAAAAAGAAATTTTAACACACAATTAAATAAATTAATAATGTCTCAAATGAAAAATTTCTTGTCTAGTTTTTCAAAACAAATAAATTTTTATTATAAATTTAAATTTATTTTCTATACTTTTTTATAATTAAAATTTTATATTTTTAGTTTTTTTTTTTCTCTTTATATTTTGTGTTTTTTTTTTTTTTGTGTTTTTGTTAACACTCTTGTAAAATTAATATTACTTTTTTTTCTTTTATATATATATTTTTTTTAACCCCAAAGCACATCCTATACTTAAATTTTATATGCCACAAATTCCCCCAAATTCTCAAAACTATTAAATTTAATAGTTTTCCATGCAACAAAAAATAAAAACAAGAAGTAAAGAATAAAAATATAAAAAAATATAAAAAAAAGAATAAAATGAACAAATTCATTTTCACCACAAAAACTTATGTAAATTTTTACCATACTTATATTTTGTTATAAATTTATCTATACGTATATATACATAAACATAATTTATTTTTAATTATCCTTAAGTACAATTCTTTGAAAAGTTTAATTTGCACTCTTGTTTCCTATTTTTCTACAAAGTTATTTGATTTTATTTCATTTTCTTTTAATTTTTTCCCTTGCCGTTTCTTTTCTAGTTTTTAAACTTAAATCCTTTTTCAGATTTTTAATTTTTTTTTTTTCTTGTTTTTCTTTGTACTTATTTCTATATTCGTTTTTCTTTTTTTTGTCCTTACCTTTATTGCAAATTATTTTTTTTTTATTCTCTTTTCGGATGTCCTTTTTTCTTCTTTATGCAACATATACCACATTTACCGTTATTCACTATTTTAAAACTTGTATAGCAAAACGAAAGCACTATAACCACACATTTTAGCAATTTGAAAATTTTTTTTGTTTTTCGGAAATTTTTTTTTACTAAATTACATTTTATACATATGTACACAGATAATTACATAAGTATTATGAATATACAATGTTATGTGTATTTAAATAAATATAACATTATACTTTTTATTTTTTGTACGGATGTTTGTATGTATGTGATTAGAATAACAGTAACGATTGCAATTTTCTAGCCGTCAGCAACCACTTCAATTTTATCCAGTGATTTTCATAATTCCTTTCATTTTAAATTTTTATTTTTTATTTCCATTTGTTTTTTTTTTTTTTTTTACCTAAATATTTTTATCCTTTTCTTTTTCATTAGTTTTATTTTCTAATTCAGTTTTTTGTGGTTTTCGAAATGTGTAGTTTTAGTGAAAAACTACCATTAGTTAAGTTAAGTTCCAGAAAAGGTCATATATTTTAAAGAAACAAAACAAACAAACAAAAAAAAAAAAACGGAGACTGATATAGATAATGAATAAGATAAATGTATTTGTATTTGTGTAAATATATATGGGTATAAGTAATAAAAATGTAGAATATATGAAGTTAAGTTAACAGTTTTTCTTTTTTTTTTTTTTTAAATTGAGTGCAAAAAGTAGAAAATAACTTATAGTAATAAAATTGAGAAAATAATAATAATAATAAAAACAACAAATAACGGTTACTGAAGGAATACTAACTGTAATAATATTGTATATTTTTTGTTATTTTTTTAATATTTTTGTTTTTTTTTTTGTGAAGAAAAACATTAATTTTTCAGGATAGAATCGGATAAAAACACATTTTTTTGAATTTTATATAGATGTGATATTTTTACATTTTAAGCTTGATTTGGATTGTTTTTTTTTGTTGTTGGTATATACATATGTACTTGTACATAGGTATATGGACATGTGGTTAATATGTATTGTTATATATAAATATGTTTGTTGAAATTTTTTGTTTGGTTCTAGTTTTTAAATAGTTTTTCTAGGCGAAAAACCTAGAAATAAAATAGTAAATTAAAATAGTTTTTCTTGGCGATTATATAGTCTATTTAAAAGGAATAGAAAATTTTCCCGCCTTTTTTTTTTACTTTATACTTTCGCTTCTTTTAAAAGAATTAAATAAATTTTTTTTTTTTTTTAGTTTTTTCTTTTGTATTTTTATCACAATTTTAAAAACGTTCATAAAATTATTTTGCGCAAATATATATCTTTAAACATTATAGTCAGAGTTGTTCTGTACATATATATGTATATACATATATATAGGTATGGATATATACATATATGTATAATATGGAAAGTAGCAATGTATACACAAGTAAAAATAAAATTTATAATAGTTTGGTAATTTTATTGCCATTTAGAAATATATACTTAAAAATATTCGTTATGGTTTAATGTGTTATGCATTTGTAAAATAAACATATATATATGTATGTATGTTTAAACATATTTATTTGAATATTCAACTTAAACAACTTAAATTTAAATTTTTTTTTACACATTTTAAAGGTTACTTACAAACTGTGACTATTTTATTTTACTTATATATAAAGTCCTAAACGAATCGAAAGAAAATAAGATTCGGAGTAACGAAGAGACATATGATTTTAATATTTAAAATAAGGAAAGATGGGTAACGAATGTTTTATTTAGCCTCCATGCCTTTAAAATATAGTTATGTCTATAATGGGAATCAGTGAATATGTAAAATATCAGCTTTAAAACAATGAATACATATGTATATATATTTTTGTATTTATATATATATAAATATATATTTTTAATTACGGAGGTAGGTATAGAAATAATCGAAAGATTCTAAAAAAAAGCGGTACAAGCATTATCCCTCTATTAACGTGTGCGACTTTAATCCACTATAATACACCACCCCTCTTTTTGATCATACAATAAGTTAGAGAACCTTTAATACTATTATAATGTTTGAGCAAAAATTCTGCTATGGAGTAAAAATTTAATGAACGAAAGTGTTGACGTGTTTTCCTTAAATATATGTAAATTAAAAATGTAATCATCTCCAGTTTTAGGAAACACATTGAGTAGTAGATGATTCCAGATTTGCTACATTCGAGTCACAATCGAATTGCCATATACTGAATATATTTATATTATGTTATATATATATATATATTGTTATATAACATAAAATTAATGGTGCCCCAAAATATTATATGGTAGTTTTCTTCTCTTTCTAATTTTTTCTGTTCTCTATCTCTTTCTATAATATATGTTTTTCTTACATTTTAATGATATTTATTTCTTTCTAGATTACATTTTTATTATAATTTAGTGAGAAATTTAGTTCTGTTCTATTGCTTAAAACTATATATAATATGATAAAACTGATATTAAATTCTTTTAGATGTCATACTAAATTTAAAAGAATAATAAAAAAATAAAAAATTATAGAAATAAAATAAAAATCAGATATATATTATATAATACATATATATATCTATGATTTAAAATACATATGTTTGTTGGTATTATTTATTTTTCAACCAGGATTAAAATATTATTTTAATTGCTTTTGGGATTTATGTACACTACTATATATTTTAGTGCATATGATCCAGGAATAGCAAATATAAGATTTGATGTTGAATTTCTATTTACTATAACTGTTACGGGTTCATATTTGATATTAGTGCAGGATAAAATAAAATGAATTATAAAGAAAAAAAAAAAATTGAAAACCATAAAAAAGTTTTCATTTTAAAACAAATAATTCGTTCTGTTAAAATGAGTCTAGAGGATTAAGTTATTTCGAAGAAAAAGATTTATAATAGAAAGAAGAAATATTGTTGAAAACATAGCTACATATTATTTTGTTTTTGGTTTTTTTTTTTTTTCGTGTTTTTTTTTTTTTATTTGAAAAACAAACAGTGAAAGGAGGGTAAAAAAAACATATATATTAGATTGAAAGATTATCAAGGTAACAAATTACCAATTTTTTTTTTTGTGAAAAACGAATGTTTTATTTTTAAGTTAATAAAAATACTATAGAATTATTGCTTTTTAGAAAAAAAAAGGAGTAGTTTAGAAAACAGAAGTAAGGAAGCTATAAAAGATGTAATTTTTGGTATATAACTTATAGTTGGATTATAATTTAGGTACACTTAATTTATTTTGAACGTTTATTCTATGCAGAATAGAACGATTTGCATCCCTTTGTTTAATTTCAAGTATAACATTTCTAAGAACTCATAGCGAATTTTTACTGCCTTACTCCTTTTAAAGTTTATAACGAAAAATATAACTACTCAAAATTAACAACTGCCTCAACTAAAATTTGTTAAAAGAATACTTTTATATTTCATTTATGGTTCTAAAAACTGTTAAACGATCTTTAATAACGATATTATTATAACGATCGATTTTTAAGAGCAGCTGTACGAATTCTCTTTCAAAATCTCATCTTTTGTATAAAATTTTGTATTATTTTTATCACGCAAAAATTTTATCTAAGTGAATACTTTACTCTCAATAATTTCGTTAGTAGGAGTTTTGGTTTAATCTCAATATTTTAATTGCTTTGTTAATGAAATATCTATACGTAAAACGAATACCTAGAAGGGATTTCATAGTTGTTTACAAAATTTACTCAGAGTTTTCTAAAATTTGTATTAATACACTGTAATCTCGAGTTGCACCGTTTCAATTTGAGTTATTTCGATTAGCGTCGCTAAAAATATTAATACCATAATTTTGAATGGTATTAAATTTCGTATTTTGGACGCAAATCGAAATTTATCAAATTGAAATCAAATTGAATATTATGTAACATAAAAATAAAAAAAAGTGGATCTCTTGGCTGTAAAGATTAATTTTAATAAAATTTTTTGTCAAAAATATATTTTTCAAATATACTTCAAAAGAAGAATTTATACATAGCACCTGGCTACCAAGCAAAAACCGATTAAAATTAATTCTTGAAGGCAATGCTAATGGTGAATGTAAACTAAAGCTATTATTAGTTTAACAAATACGAGAGCTTTAAATGGGTCGATTAGAAAAGACTTAAATCACTGGAGTTTTGTTTCCAGATTTAGTGACCAACTATGCACTACCGGAATTTAAAAAATTACTGTAAAGTTGAAAATTGTTGGTATTGCTCAATAATGCACCACAACATGCAAGATATTTACACAATATTAAGTGAAAATATGAAATTTTTATTTATGGCACCAAACATAATATCTATTAACCAACCCCAATGGATCAATTTAAGGATTATTATGAAATAATAATTGTCTACTCACTAGTGGTGAACTATAAACACTAAATTAAAACGAAAATTTTTAAATAAAAAAAAAAAATTGAATCTAATTATGTCTAAATTTGTTAATAAAATATTTGTAGATATAAAAGTACTTAAAATTTTAAAAAAAAAACGGAAATATTTATTATAAAAGAATTTGCACATCAAAAGATACAATACCAATAAAATACCCCACAAATATCCAAAAACAAAAACCAAAAAGGAAAATCAATTAATACAAAAAATTGCCATTTTATTCAAAACAACAAAAAAAAAAATTATCAACTACCAATTATTTTGAATTGTACTCCCTTTTATTATAACAGAAAAATTAATGAATCAATAAAATATTACCATAATATATACAAAAATCGTTAATTTCCAATTCACGGCAACAAAGAATAATAAGTAAAAATGTAAAGTAGTCACTTTAAAAACAATCTTTTATGCCTCTTAAACAAAAAAAAAAATTAATTTGCCATTAATTTTCATTTTCAATACAAAATCTTTTAATTTATAATTTTTTTTTTTTTTTCGTATTATTAAAATTTAAATTCAACTGATTTATATAAAGTAGTTAAATATGAATGTTACTGACAGGAGGCGATTTTTTAAAGCATATCACTATACAAAAAAACAAAAAAAAAAACAAATAACAAAAACCCATTTTACTTTTGAATAAAAAAAAATAAATAATTATATCTCCACCACCAATATTACTACCGCCACCACCATCACTACTACCACTACCATTTTTATAGCAATTCTTTCATTTATTTCATCCATTAATTCATATACGGAGTATATTAAACAATATAAATAATATTCACTTCAATAGCTTCCATTCAATCAGAGGGAATTAATTTTAATGTCCTTTTAATTTTTGCTGTTATTGTCATTGTTGTTGTTGTTGTTGTTGTTCTTGTTATTGGAGTTTTTGAATACTTATATTCAATGTAAAAATGAACACTGTTAAACAGCAGCACTCAGTCACTTAATTGAGACATTTTGTCATCTTACAAAAAAATAAAAAAAATACAAAAAACTCTTAATGCTTTTTTTTACATGAAAAAATGCCTTTTAAAAAAATATTATTAAAAAAAAATTTGTTTATTATTTTTTTTTTTTGCGTACCTATAATAATGGCCTCTCATTTGCTATCCCATTAAATCGAAATATTGATAAAAATTTAAGGAAAAAAAAAACAGAACAAATTCAAAAACAACTTAACGCAATGGCCAACAAACAACTTGACAAAGTCACAAAAAATAAATATAAAGAACATACCATTAAATACGTACCATAGACTACTAACAATTTGCATAATGGCCTGATGGTTATAAAAATGTTAAAATAGTTTTTAAAAACAAAGGTATGTACACAAATTAAGGTTGCCAGATGTTTTTTAAAACAATTTTAATTTTGAAATTAAGGAGGTGTTATTTAAAAAATAAGACATCAACAACTACAGTCTAGGAAGTTAATCATCTAATTGTAATGCCATTCTAGTATCATAACCTCAGTCCATTCTCGAATTCCAAGTTTTTGAGCAATTGGTCCTTATTACATTGTAAAATTTATTAAATTAACTTTGCCAATGTAGAGTTACTTATATACAGGCATTATTTCCAACGATATACCATCTAGTCAATTTAAACAAACATCTAAACTGCACTCGAATTCCTGTAACATTTACAATTAAATTGGAACTGCCAAATACCAGTTTGTTAATATACGTCTTTAAAACTGTTTCTATTAACTGGTTTGTTGACATACGTCATTGAATTTTGATTATATATCAGCTGAAAATGGTAATCCTTTTTCTGTGGCCGAAAAACTGTATTTCTATACAAAATAGGCTATAATTTTAATTAAACTCCTCAATAAATATTTTAAAAAATTGCAATACGAATCTTTGACCAAAACCAGCGTATTTTTTTAACATAGATTTCGAATACAGTTCTTATTCTTGTTATAGTTCTAATTCTTAAAGTATAGGTCATTTTTTTTATACTTCTGTGTTTTTAGAATATATATATATTTTTTTTTAATGCATTTCTCTGCCACATAAATGTAGACAGAAAATTACACATCCTTTCCTGTAAATGTCGTAAGGAGGAATAACTCTTACGACGTGTGTGGGATTCGAACCCACACTCCCTCGGTGTTTATACATCGTATTTTATACGCTCTTACCTACTAGGTCACCGAGGCCCCTGTTTTTAAAATATTGCACTTTAAAATATTTTAAAATATATTTATTGGTTTTGATTGTCAGTTAGTCAACTGATTATTCAACTAGTCAAGTAAAATATCCGATTGTCTATCTTCTTCAAAAAAATTCTTACAATATTACTCTTAACAAAAATGTTTAATCTGATAACCTTTAAACATATTTACACAAACATATGATATTGTAATTGGTTACATGACCATATTATCATAAGTCCGATTCGATGATAATGTGCAGCTACGAATTGACAGTAATTTTAGTGTAGACTGTAGTTGTTTTTGTTTTTTTGTTTGTTTTTACTTTTTTTTTTTGTATTTTTAGACAAAGCAAAAATTAATGAATATACAACGATATTCACCTCGATTGAATGCCTGCCTAATTTTTTAAGTGGCTATATTCAATTTGCATATCATTTATTTATACTATCTCTTTTCTTTTATATTTTGCCTCCTTTTTTTTTTTTTCTTCCTTCTTGACATTTGCTTTATAACGTTTGTATTGTTCTGGTATGAATTAATATAAAAATTGATCTCATTGATTAGAAATGAAATTGAATGGATCATATGAAGTCTAAGAAGTAATTTTTGAATTAGAAATACATAGAAATTTCATGCATTGTGTGGTGGTTATCTGAAGACGTGTAAAAATAAAATAGAAAATAAAAAGAAAAAAGAAAAAAAAACAAAAAGAGATATTTTTGAAAATCTAAAGACTAGTGGTGGATTAAGGTAATGTAATTTTAAAATTAATTTCTGTACTATTGATGTCATTGAAATCAAAAACACAATATTCGATCATTTTCAAGTTTCATTTGGCTTTTTTTTTATTTTTTTTTGTCGATTTCATTCTTTAATAAATTACATTCAATTATGAGTACAAATGGCTTTTTTTTTTTTATTTTCTGTATTGAAATGTGATTCAAAACAAGACAAAAAAAAAAAAAAATAAAGAATGAATCGAATGAATAGAAAACTATTAGATAAGAGAATGGGTTTTATTGAATTTTCAAAGAAAGAAAAAATGAAAAATACTCATGAAAACAAATTGCATTGATTTCATGTATGTTAAAAACAGAGAAAAACAGTTTTTTGTAAAAGAATGGCTTCTGTTAAAGTGGTACTATTAATTTGTATTTGTAAAAAAAAACCAAAAAAAAAATTTAAATATAAATTATAACTGGTATTTGTTATTTTTTTTGTTTTTTGGTTGGTTAAAGTTTAAAAAATTATATTGGATTAAGTATGTTGAATTGAACACAAGAAATTAATAGTTTGTTTAAGTCAATTTGAAGGATAATTAATAAAAGCTTTTATTGTTAATTAATTATATCTTTTTTTAATTTTTTTTTTCTTTTTTTTTTTACTAAAGAATTGAATTTCAGATCACATTTTATCACTTAAAAAGAATGAAATTTCTAATAATTTATTATGAAAAGTGTTATTATATCATATAAACGACTAATTGCAACAGTGAATAAACACCTATCACAGTAAACATTGTATTTTATGATGCATTTCAACAAAAATATTACTCTAGGATATTATTGTTAGCCTAATAATAGGCAATACTTTAAGAAATCAAATATTCTAATAATGAAAAATTAATTAATTTGGACATAAGCAGACGGAAGCTAAAAAATTTTCAACCGTTTATTGTACTGCTGCTCTTGGTTATTGTATACCTGTATTTCTTGTAATAGACAACGAAATTAATATTATTTAATCAATTAAAAGATCACATGCACTATTTAGAAACTTCGTTTTAAAAGTTTTCGCACAGAAGAAATGCTTCTTCCCGACTTATTAAAACGTTTGCTCTAGACTGGAAGAAAAAATGCATATTATACTTATGATAATATTATATAATTTATTAGTACTAATCCAACATAAAGTAATTTTTAACTCTATAAGTCTCATTAAAAAAGTTAAAAGAGTCTCATTAAAAAAACAAAAAACCGAACTCTTAATTAAATGAATTAAGTTTTATTTCATACAAAATTATTCTATCAGACAGAAACAAATTAATTATTTTAATTAAACTTAAATATATCAAATATTTTCCTTTCCTTAATTCAATTCTAACGTTACAAAAAAAATTCTAAATCAAAATTTCAAATAACCTTTAAATTATTTAAGAAATATTTTACAAAAATAAAATTAAAATTTTAAACAAAAGAATAAATTCTAAAAATCAATTCAAAAAATTTAAAAATTTAGAATGCCAACAACAACAAAAAAAAAAACTAATATTTCTACATAATCCTGTCTGAAGTCTCAGCTTTTGTAGCTCTTAATTTGTCAGCACAAGTAAAAATGAAAGACCAAAAACAAAACAACACGAATACAATATCGTTGTCTTTTCAAATAAAATAATTTTTAACCTTTACTTCTTCCGGATGATTTTTCTAACAACTTCCTTGCATTAAATATTACCGTACCACAATCAATTCCCCACATCGTCGCAGAAACAGAAAAAGTAAAACAAAAAAGAAAAAACCAAAATAATTTAAGAAATAAAACCATAACAAGAAACTCCCATATTTTAAGTTTCCAAATTTTCTCAAAAGCATCATAAATTTTTTTCCTTTGCATATAAATTTACTAATATATAGACTAGAAACATCAGGAAGACAACAAGAGGGTTACATTGATGACGATAATAACAACGACAACGATGACTACTATGAATCCATTTAACTTCTAAGCTGTCTTCAAAAAATCATATAAACCGGGAGCAATAAATTTAACAGGTTTGTGTTTTTTTTTTGATTTTCTACCATTACTAAAAAAAAAAAAATATTTTTTTCACCCCGAATTTTATGAACATATTACCTTGACTGGCTGGAATTACTTAATATGATCCCCTCCCAGTTTTTCTTTTTTCAAACGTTTTTAAATCCTTCGTGGAACGAATAACACGTAAATGAATAACTGGGTACTGTAAAAGAATCTACAAGGATATAAATTTTTTATTTTATATTTTTTTTTTTGAAATATTCAGGGGTGTTCAATTCACCCCATCCCAAAAAAAAAAAAATATATAAAATAAAAAAAATTAAATAAATCGCGTTTTCAAAAAATACACAAGATTTAAAGGAAAACAAAACCAATTGTTTCTTTTTTCGTATTCATAACCAAAAACTTACAGTAAAAGAATAATGAGTTGATAGTTATTTAAGTTAAACTCCAACTCCTAATCTAAGATATTCTAAAACTCTGTGCAAAATTTTTTGAAAGGTTCAATAAATTTAACGGCACCCATGAATGAAAATTTATTATGTTTTACGGTGTAATTTTTATATATGAGAATGAAATAGTATGATAGAGTGGTGAATTTTTTTTTTTTTTTTGTTTTTTTTTGGGGACGTTAGCTGTTATAAATATTCACCTTCAATTTTTTCTTTTGTTTTTTTATTTTTTTTTTCGTTTCGACTTTAAGACCAGATGGGTCTGAGTTCTATCTTGAATTAAAGAAAGAATATAAACTTTTCTTTTTAATATTATATTAAATATACTATGAATAGCAAAATATTACCTAAGGTTAATATAAAAAAAAAAAATTATTTATTTTTTTCATTGTAATTCACTTCAAAGTTCAAACCAGATGAGACCGACCCAAAAATCATATTATAAACCTTCTGTATGGATAAGGTGTAGAAACAGGAAAGAATAAAGAAGCTAAAGAAAAATTGAATGAAAAGTGAATTGAAGAAAGAATGAAAACAAAAAAAAAAAACAAATAACAACATGAATAAATGAAATTTATGCCTCGTTTGTTTGAAAATAAATCGTTTCTGAAGAGAGCAAAAAAAGAAAAATTATAAAAATAAGAGACAGAAAGATAGATATTTGGAATAAATCAAAGTGACAAGATATAAAAATTTAGGTACTATGTTAAATTTATATTTAATATTATTATTTTGTTTAAATTTCAATCTAATTTCAATAAAATTCATTCTTAAAATTGATTAAAAGACTAAATAAGGGCTTTTCAAATTTCTTACGATAAGAGGAGTTTAATTATTTTATAATCTTTTGTCAAAAGTCCTTTGTAATAAGTCTTTTTCTTTATTATAAATTAGTAGAGTAGAGTGTAAAAAAATTTTAAATATGAATGACTTTTTTTTAACTTATCTTTTCTAACAAGTAACAACAACAATGATTTTCCATTAAACTCTTAACAATGGGTAGTTTCGTTTTTTACATGACGGTTCTCTTCAAGTCTACAAAAATTATTTCTGCCAAAATATAGAAAACGTTCAAGAACTTGCACAAAGCTGCCGTTTAACACCAGAATATAGACATCTTATACTGAGATCATTCAGAGTAATTCTTGACCTACTAGATACCATAACTATTATTTCCAATTAAAATCTCCATAGAACCAACCGTCCTGAATGCTTCAAGTTTTTAAATTTATAGCAGGAAATAGACATCTTCTACAAAAATCAATGAAAGAAATATCCAGTTTTTGAAGAAGCCCTTTTTTACCCGCTACGAAAATTTGGTTAGTTATGAAATTCTTTACTATTACCAATATTTATATTATGCCACTTTTACAACAGTTAACCTACAATTTACTAATTTAATACCATAGGAATTAATTAAAAATAAGTTGTAATATGAGCTTATGTTCGCGCGACACTTCAAAGAATATATCATATTTCTTTATAATTTTGATTTTGTTATAAAAAATTTTAAAGTAAATATTTTTAAATTTAAGTTCCATGGTATAAAGTTTCCTAATACCACAACAAAAAAAAAACAAAAACATAACTTATGTACCATCTACTTTTTATTTATTTTAACTACTGTTTTACTTGAATTGCGTTGACAACAATTTATTGTTTACGTCGTTGAGATTTATTGGTTTATATTTTTATTAAAAAACAACTAAAGAGTAACAAATTTTTTTTTTGTAGCATTTATAGGTATTTTTTTTTTGAAAAAAAAAAGAGTCACCGAAGCCAGTTAGTTGATTGTATACTAGTATATTTCTTTAAAAAAAAAACTACCCACATACAACCAATGGTTTGACAAAAAAAAAAATTTTTCCAATATTTTTGGGAAAAATCCCATGTGTGATCTTTAAGAGCTGTTAGAAAGAAAATAAAATTAAACTGAAAAAAAATAAATTCTCTTCGAGACACATAAATTATGAAGTTGGAAAAAAAAACTCAGTTGTCATACAGAGGATATGACACATTAAATGAGCTTAGAAAAAAATATGATATAAAACGGAGAGAAAAAAAAACATAGGTAGCTATATAGGTATAATAAAATATAAATTTCGCGAAAAAATATTTTCCGGTCTTTGGTTTTGATTTTTTTGTTTTCTTTTTCATGTCTATTTTTCTTTTCATTTCTTTTTTTACATCCAAAGGTTAAAGGAAAATTATTATACATGACTGATTAATCTAAAAAAAAGAAGAAAAATATATTTTTGTAGGAACCGAAAGATTAATTTAGGATTAAAGAAGCACTATTTTGTCACTTAAGATTTAAATAAATCTAATAATATAAAGGAAAAAATAAAGTTGAAAGATTTCTTTCACATTGAAGCGACATCTTTTCAGCACATTTTTCAAAAAAATTTTGAATACTAAGTATAACTTTCACTCTCTCCATTTGACCGTCTGTCTATTCACAAAACTTCTACATGGTTTAAAATAAAACAATGAAATTTTAGCCATAGATTCTTTTAAAAAAATTAATGTTGTAGAACAACTTTTTCATGTAGCCCTACTTCTCACAGAGGTACAACTCCTTAAAATCGGAAAAATTACTATTTTCAAATGTATATAATCTCAGATTCTTAACATTTTATCAATCTAAATACGTTAAACGATAGAATATTTTTAAGATTTTGCTTCCTTCATATGTCTGAAACATTTTTAGATATAACCTTAAACTGAAAGAATAAAATAGTCTGCAAATTAGATATCGGTGCAAATTTTCCAAAGTGAAACACAAAAATTAAAGCTCCAACATTGTATATTTACATACTAATAATACATGTTCAGATAATAATATACGGTTTCCTTAAAATTGAAGAAAGTGTCTCTTGATTCTGCACAATTTTTTTTCCTTATATATAAAATTTTAAGAAAATTGATTGAAAATTGGCGCAAATCACAATAAATTCTCCAACTCTATTAGTTTTAAAAAAGTGTTTCTGATTAAAGGAATTTAAAAATAAAAATTTATGATGACCACACCGTTAACGTTATTAAAATTAGAAAACGTCTTTGTTTGACTGGCAAATTAGTACAAAGAGAAACTTCACAAAAAGAACGAAATGGAATGCATGATAAGGACACAATATATTTTATTCAGATTTGTTTTAACAAAAGTTCCAAGTTTTAAAAGCAGTTTGATTGCCAGAAAACTTCTTTAACAAAGAAAACTAATAACTTTTAATAGTTAAATAACATATTTCGAAGAACCAAGAATTAACAGAATAAAAACCAAAAATGTCAAACCAGAGAATTTGGAAGGATATAAATTTATGCAATTATCATTCAAAATATTTGTATACGCACAAAAATATTTTTATTACCATTAATTTAATTTAATGTTCATTGGTCTAGAAAATTTTATTTCTAAAATTTTACAAGAGAATTCCTTTCAAAATAGTTTGATGCTTCCTTTTAACCGCAACCAGATATTTTCCTGTAAAATTTTTTAGTACTATAGAAGATGTAGTTAAAAAAAAAAGAAATAAAGCCTTCAAAAACCTGCCTCCATTTTCAAACCTTTTCATAATTTTAAATTATTACAATGCTAATGTTTCGAAAACAGGAGAATAACCACTAAACAGAAATGGCTATTTCATAATATAAGAACCAAAAATATAATCTTAAGCATCACAAATCATAATTCTCTAGCGGATGCAGTAAAATATTAACAAAAAAAAAAAAATGAATTGGATAAAGAAACAACAGACAGAACAAAAATAAAAAATAAAAATATTGTTCATAATAAATCAAAAAAAAAAAAAACAACAAATTGCACTAAAATCTTTAAAAAATACATAACCAAATACATAAAACATAAACCATAACTATCATCATTGGTTCAAATAAAAATATTGTACCATTCATCCAGCCAACAACAAAAACAACAACAGAATTTTAAAAACCGAAAGTTGAAAAATAAAAAAAAAACATCTAAAGATGAAGAAAAATTACTAAAGAAAATGATGCCATGACAGTTTGCTGTTACTGATGCTTTATTACTTACTTACTACCATTCTACTACTCTTTTTCTTTTTTTTTTCTGTTATGCTACAATAAAAAAATAAAACAGCAGAAATAAAAACCGAATCCAGCCAGCGAACAAACAGAGGGACAGAATTGTTTTGAGATTTCAGAAAACAAAAAAAAAAAAAAAAAAAAACAGTATAAAGTACATGGTCACTTGTGTATAATTATGATAAATTGCTATAAACAAGCGAAGAATAATGATGATGATAACAATATTAAAAATTTTTTATTTTTCTTTATTTTTTTTTTTTTTATTTTGGACATCCAACAATTTCCATCAGTGTAGGTACAACAGACAACAAAAAGAAAAATAAAAATACAAATAAAATAAAATAAGAAAAAAGTGAAAAATTTTTTTGTTTTTTATTATGAAGGACATTGCAATTTTATAGCACAATAAAAGGTATGAAATTAAGATTAGATTTAAAAATAAAAAGAAAAAAACGTTATTCTTGATAATCATAGGATTTCGAAGTACAGAAATAATGATCACCAAGAAATTGTATACCACAACTTTGGTACAGTGTAAGATTTTTATTCATTAAAGTCAAGTTCCTTTGTATAATTGTAACCCGTAGCCGATTCCAGCCTACCATACCATACTGCATCATATCCTTAAATATTTTCGCAATATATTGGGTAGATATCTATAGATTTTTATACAAATAGTGTTCCATAAGGTACCACTTTGCAGAGTCTGTCTTTATATGAAATATCATATAAACTATAAAAGATATGGTAAGTAAAGCATAATTCTCAAGATAATGGAACTCTCACATAGAACATAAAACATAAGAAAAAAATTAATTTTTTTTATAGCCCTGAAAAATTAAAGGGTAAGCACTAAATTGGCATCAATTTATCTTGAAAATGGAAAAAACCAAAATTAACAAAAATCATTATATTAAACAACCGACATTATAGGATTTGTAAAATATAGCAATAAATTGTAATAATAGATTTTTGCAGAACAATACCTTTACCAGTCTTTAAAAAATATTTCCTTACTCATAAATAAATTATTCCTTAATTTTAATATTATAAAATGATAGTTTAAAGTTCCCTTAAAACTAATTTAAAGCAATATTCAGATTTTCACCTTTTTATTAATTTATTATAAATATGCGTAGATCGACATTATTGTACAATAAACAAGTGTAATTAACTAAAGATCTTTCGATAGACATAAAATTTATAATACCTGTAAAAACTTGTAAAAACAACTGAATAGATTGGATTTTTTTTACCATCATTTTCAGTTCTAAACATAACTTCAGTCCAGGGAAAAATGATTAAGAAGAACAAAAATAAAAAATATAAAAAAATTAAATGGAAATTAGCAATGAAATCTCAACTAAAAATGATTTATTGGAGATATACACGCATTTATGAAGGCATTATGATATCTTTTATCATTAATTTTAATTTTTTCTTCTTCTTCTTCATCTCATTTTTTTTTTTTTTTGTTTTATTTTCTGTGATTTTTCATTTGGAACACAATCTTTATTTGACAAGAAACAGCAACAACCGCGTTAACAAAAAATCTTCATTGTCCATCAAGAGAGCAAAAAACAATTGTGAATTGAAATGAAATTGAAGATCATTTTTACACAAAAAATAATTTACGATCTTTTTAGAATATTATGATCTTCAGATATGAAGTTTTTTGACAGAATATTTTTTTATTCTTTTTTTTGTGTTTTTGTTTTTTTTGACGTCTGAACAAGGCTTCACTATACACTTAAATATCATATCATAAACAATTTGTCATTTGATATCTTCTCAGTATGTCTGATCTGTGTCCATGAACAAACAAAATATGATAATGGCTACTGGATCTTTAACCGGGTAAAATCAAAAGTTGAATGATAGCAATTTTTATTATTTTATATATCATATAAATTTACATGCACATAATAGTATAAATATATAACACTTATATAACATATAATGTATAATATATGTAGTATGTTGTTCGTAATTTTAATATACCACTTGAAAGAAAAAAAAAAAAAAAAACAAAGAGCTCTGTGCTTTATACTCTGTTATGACTGTTTGAGTTATTTTGAAAGGGAAACTTGAGAAAAAAAAAAACAATCAATTTAATAAAAGAGATAATAAATAATAAATAAATAAACAAATAAATAATAAAATGGCGGAAATATCATGCTGAGTGTTAATTTCGAAAGTTCAAAATAATAGAAGCAAAAAAGAACATAAAATATTTTTAAAGAATAGCTACATAGGTATCATAAAATATATGAATAATACTGAGTAGGTCAGTGATTTTTTGAGTGAAAATTATTTTTTGCTTTTATTATTTTAACTATATATAGATACTGTTGTATAATTAGAATATATTTTAATGTTTCTGATTCACTGATTTTGAGTTCATGATTTTAGAAATTTAACAATTTATATTTGAATTAATTAAAATTAATAAAATAAATTTAGTTGAGATTTTATTAATATGTTAATAATATTGACGAAAATTTTTGTTGAAAATTTTTATTAGCTTTTGTAATATCTTAGAGTTAGAGAGATATAAAAAAATAATACCTGAAGTCCTGCATTAAATAATTAAGTAAATAATGTATTAATAGTTTCGCCTTAATAAAGATCTTTTCTGGACTATAGCAAAATGGAGTGGAATAGTTTCCATTTTGCTATAGTCCAAAATTTGAACAATAATAAATAAAATTAAATACAGTTGGCGATTACCTTTTTGCTAACAAAATTTTAACTTCATTAGTTTTGAGATCATATACTTTCAAACTCTGTAATTTGATCATAACAATAACTTAATTTACCAAAGCATAATGTAACTATCATATAGGTATATCTGGAAAAAAATTAGGAAAATATCAACCCACAAGCGACATTATATAAATAAATTTTGGAAAAAACCAGAAATTGAAAGCGATCAAATTAAGAATTTTATATAAGAAGACTTCGTAAAACGGGAAAATTGAAAAAGAAGCATATATTAAAAAGAAAACCATAAATATAAAATTGAAATTGAAATTATTTTCTCTGTCACAACTTACTATATCACAACTTACTACGAACACTCCTCGAAAATTTTATTATCAAACTTTTTGGGGAGGGCCATGAAATCCCAAATTAACTATAATTCCCAAATTGCAAAATCCTAAAATATCAAAACGCCAAAACTTCAAAAAGTAAAGCAAATTTACAGATTTAAGAATTATCTACAAAATGTGGGGATTATTTAGTAAGGATTTCGGGTTCATCAGGATTATTAAGAAACAACTAAATATATATACATATGTATGCGAGATTCTGAATTAGGAGAGACTTTAAAGGTGGATTCAAAATCAGAGTTTCAATCATTTGTTTAGTGGGAGATTGGTTGCGACAGCCGCTATTATATATTTAAATATACGGAAAATAAATAATTGGGTGAGCCTTGTAGTTGGTTACAAAATCAGAGTTTTACGCTTTTTACAGAATATTTAGACAAATAAATATAAATATGTAAGCATATATTATTTTTTACATTATTTTTTCAATATTTTTCGTATTTCACAGACTTACATTCAATACATTTGTTTTCAATAAATCGACCCTAATCCGAAATAAAAAAAATTCAAAACGAATTATGATAAGAAAACTGCTTTGTCATTTTGGAATGACTTTGGATTTTGGAATTTTAGATTTTAGAATTTTGCGATTTTCAATTTTGGGATTTCGTGACCAACCCAATATTTTGCTTCTTACATTGCAAAATCATATAACTAACTGCGTTTATATTTTAAGGAATTTGTGTTAAAATATGTTTTTTTGGTATGTTAAATAGAAAAATTTTTATATAATATACTAAAATACAGTATTTAAGAGTTATTTTTAGTTTGACATCAATTTTAATGAATGGATATAAATATGATTCCTATAAAAATTGGATCATTTACAAAGCTTTTAATTTTGTTCATATAGGGACGCATTATACTCTTATAAAATACTAAAAAAAAAATTTTTTTTTCTTTCATTTTAACATTATTAACAATTCAATAAGCGGAAAATTATTTAATTATATTAAATTATTAAATTATTTTAAAAAGAAATTCATTTTCTTCAAAACCACTTTTTTTAAAGCTGGGAAACTGACATTTTCAAAAAAAAAATATACAGTTTTGTTAATTTAACTTTTTTTTTATTTCAAGAATATATATTAGAGTCTTAAGGATTATCTCATTAAATTATATATCTGAAAATTAAAATAAATACTAGAGATATAATAAATGTTTTCAAAAGATAAATTTAATAGAATTAAAAAAAAATCTAATTCATATTATTAGTTATGTTTATTAGTAATCTTATAAATATTTAAATTAATTTTTAATAATCAGATGAAAAAATTATAATGACCAAACGATATTATTATATTTTATTATATGAAAATTAAAACATATATAATGATTTTCATAGAATAGCTATAAAATAATATATATATAATATATATATACATATATTATTATTTATGCCAATTAATTTTCTTCTTTTGAATTTATTTATTTATTACACCCTCAGTCCTAAGACTAATTCAACAATAATAATATTTCATATTCATTTTATTTATTCTTTTTTTTTTTGCAATGTAAATAAAGGTCTTAAAATATGCATCCTTTTTTTTTTTTTTGTCATTCCAGTTCTTCTAAAATAACAATCAATAAATTATAATTTAAATCTAAAATAATAACAATAGAAAAACAAAAACGAATTAAATTTACACAGTTTGAACCTTTAAAGTAAGCACTTTTTAAAGTAAGAAATAAAAACTTTAAAATCTCATTAAAATTGAATGTTTAATTTAATCCTTGTTTTCAATAAAAAATAATAAATCCTAATAATTATAAATATTGCATAATATATATGACAACCCTTTTCATATAATATAGTTTTTAAGTGTTTAATCTTTTTGAAATATTTCAGGGCTCAACAATTTAATAGTGTTCTGGATATTTTTATTTTTCAAAAATAAAAACTCCTTCTGAAGGATGATGTAAAATTTTTGTTGACAACCGAAGTTACATCGTAAATAAGAAACTGTTGTACATATTTGAATTTATTAGAGGATAAAAAAGGGGATAATATTAAATACAACTTTATTTTATTTCAAATCACAAATTAAAGACCTATTGCAAAAGAGATATTAGATATATTTTTGAATAAATTTTTAAAAATGGAGGCTGTAATAATTTAAAAACAATTTTGAGTTATGCTCTAGACCGGTTGTAATATACCCAACACAACTTGGATGGTTTTCAATAACCTTTTAAAATTTTTACCATCATCAATTAAAAATTTAAAAAAAGATTTTTGATTTTTCTAGGCAAATGCTCTTGTTCATAGTCATTAGCTTGTATAATGGAGCTTTTACTGTAGCTGAAAGTAAGGAGCTTTTACTGTAGCTGAAACAAAAAACAACGCACAAACGTTCTTGTCAGAATAAACAATCAAAACTTAATAAAAATTTGTATCAAAGTCATTTTAATGTAAATCAAAATTGCTACTCAAATTAAAATTAGATATTTGACTGTCGCATTGATATACAATGAATGAAGGATTAATGGAATGGAATCGAATGTGACAGCGCAAAGTTGTGAGGAAACAGTATATAAAGCACTTAAAAAAGGAAAATAAATTCTGCCATAGCAGAAAAAAATATCTATTTCTAACTAACTATATGTTTTAGAACAAAACTTTAAAATGGAATATGTTATAGATTGCACATCCCTGAAACTAACATCACATTCACATTTTCTTTCATTTATTTAATTTCAAACTTGTTATGAATTAAATAAAATTTTTTTTTTTTTTTTAAGTAATATTTCATTTTTAATTCAAAAACAATTTCACTCCCATTATTCTTTTCAATATTCCCTTTAAAACTCATAATAATTTTTTCTTTTTGCAAAAGAATTTCTTTTAATCCTTTTGCAAAAAAAAATAAAAATAAAAAACATAAAAACAAGGATACGATTTACATCTGTTAACGCACTCTCTTTAATCTATTAAATTGAGTTCAAATGTGTCAATGCATTATGATTTTTTATCCATTTATCCATTTAAACACCAGCCTGCTATGGTATATATAATTGTTGGATATATAAAAATGTACCATCCTAAAAGATACAAATTTTTATTTAATACCCGTTATTAAAATTTATAAAAATTATCACAATATGTGGTATAATAAAAAAAAAAAATAAATAAATAAAAAAAAAATGAAATAAGATGAAAGGATCATATTCCAAGTACATCCTAAGTAAATTATTTACTTTTCTAATGTAATAGGATACATTACAGTTAGTCAAGGATTCAGTATCATTTTAAAATTTAACATTTTATAATCGTTAAAAAGTTACTAGATACAAATCTAATGGGACTTACTTTATCTATAAGATATACGTATATACATATGAGACATATCTATGAAATCATTAATTCTTTTATGTTTTTTTATGATGAAATCATATAAATTATAACATAAAAGTCATAAAATAAGGGATAAAATAAAAAAAAAAAAGTGAAATTTTGAAAAAAACATTTTGCAAAAAAAAGGGGTTATTTTCAAATAATAAAAAAAAAAAAAATAGGATATACGATTATTTTATGTTTGTTTTTTGCATTGTATTGTAAATAATGTACATATAAATTTTACTGACACTTTATATTTCTTTTTTTTTTTTTTTTGTAAAATTTTAAAAATTGAAAATCAATGTTTATCTTGTTATTTAATATTTTTTAATACACCAATTTCATTACCAAATAATTTCAAATGGTGTTTCATTTCAACAAATAATACGCAAAAAAAAATCAAAGGGGTTCCATTTATGTTTGAAATTTTATTTGTTTTTTTTTCCTAAATTATGTTTGTCTTAAAAAGTTAAAACCCTATAAATAAAAAAAAAAATCTTTAAAATATTGCCAATTTATTATAAGGCATGATATTATAAAAATGTCCTGTTGTTGTATTAAAAACTATGTTTTTTTTTTTTTGCAAAGCAATTTGAAATGACACCAAATAATTAAGATTTATATACTTTGATTGTTTTTCAAAACCGGGATAAAAGTAGTTATATAAATAAAAATAAAAATAGTAAAATAAAATTAAAATTTAATTTAAAAAAAAATCAGCTGTCTCCACCACAGGACCGACCGCCACTACATAAAAAGTACAATGCCAAAATTTATAGATTTTTTACATAATAATTTATATCAAAGCAAAATAACTTCTAATAATTTAATAACATTTTGTTTTATTCAATAAAAATAATTATATGCAATGAAATCGTAAAAATATATGTACATTCATTCATACATCCATTTATTATTATTATTGTAATGTAGATACATGATTTTTTTTTCATTCAAAAAATAATATTAAAAGTAAAAAATAATAAAAACTGTAAACAAATACAAAACCAAACATAAGATTAATATTAAATCTGCTAACAAAAATTTTACCGTTTTAATTTTATGTCATCAACAAATGAATAATATGCATTGGCATAGATATAAGTACATACATATGTATGTATAAAAATTTGTAGAGATATAAAAAAAAAACAAAAAAAAATTGTTCATATAAATTCATATGGAGTGTTACGTATGAAATTTGGACTTAGAAAAAAAATTAAATAAAAGTTAAAGTTAGTCGGATCAAAAAATGTTCTATGACAAAGTTGTTCCTCTTTACTTGTGTAACAACTTTTTTTTAATAATTTTTCTCACAAAATTTTTCTGTTACGAAATATTCGTAAAAAACTTAAAAAGTACACTAGTAAACTACCACTTGCGGTTGTCCGATTTGCTCCAAAAGCTTATCAATCCGAGATATTTACGTCAAAACCTTAAATATGAAATTTCAAAAAATTCCGCTCAGTCGTTTAAGCTGTACACGTGTCCACAGACATACCCACACACGCACCCACACACACACACAGACGGACATCATGCCTAAAATTTTTTTACAGCCTTCTCCACACCGGTGTAGTGCATTTTTGCGAAAATCTCGGGTACAAATTTTTAGTATGAAAACAATACCTACCTTATATATTAATGTATGCGGTTGGTAATTAAAAAAATGTTATTAAGATATTAAATTATTTCAAATTTCACTTCACTTCACAAACTTGTTGGTTTGAGTGTAAAATGGTACATTTTATAATAGATTTTTTGAGTAAAATGGTACATTAAAAATTTGTCTGATACGAAAAATTCGTTTTCCTAGTCGTCCATAAAAATATCTAAAGTTATAAAGACAATCAATTATTAAGAAAAACTTTAGTTAATTTTAAATCGAATTAAAAAAAAAAATAAAAATATAATTAAAAAGAATTACAAATGAAATTAATATATATGAGTGTTTTTTTTATATTTTATGAGTGCTTTTGTTAGATTTATTAAAATAGTACAATGTGTTTGATTATTTGATTTAATCTTTTAATCAAAAGACTTTTTAATAGTCTTTTATTATAAATGATTTTACATTTTAATAGTAGTGTGGTAAAAATTTATTTGAACCTTAAATTTTATTATGTGATTTAATTTTTTTCTGTAGTTTCAAAGTTTCTTTCAATGTATGTTTCATAATTTCATAGATTTTTTTTTTTTTTTGACTAAATATCTCAACAACTTTCATCGAAATTAATTCATATTGGATCCGATACATATTAGTTTATTTGTCGATAAGGTTAATACGAATTACTTAATTCTTAATTTATAGTTGATTTAGTTAAAATTATGTACACAAAATTCGGTCACTAAATTCGGTCCCATAACGCTAACTAAAATATAAAACAAATACAATTTTCAATTCATTTTAATATTGTTCTTAGGAGTTATCTAAGTACTTTGTTTGGTAGATATTTTGATTTATAAATAAAGGGTCAAAAAATGAGCATACTAAATTCTTCATTTACCTTAAAAGTAATATTCTGCATCACTAAATTAAAATTTTTTTAGAATTATATTAAATTTTAACTATAAAAACTTTTACATACATTATATGGATTAAAAATTATATATTATGCTTTAATTTTCCAATTTTATGCTCTAAACCAGTTATTTAAATTAATATTTAAGTTTGTTCTGATTAAAATCAAAAAATACAGAAAACAAAAATTATTTGAATTTTAAAATTTTAAACCTACAAATATGAAATAATTTATAAATTAAATCCACTAATTTACTATTAGAATGCATTCGTAATTGAAAATAAACAATAAAATTTATAACTTAGTTAATCATATTAAAGAAAAATCTACATACATATATATATATATATATATATACATATATATATATATTAATATGTTGATCTTTTTTAACGTTACCTACTTTTAATTTTTATAAAAATTTAATAGAGGTTGAAACCCTCATAATAAAAACATATCTTCTAAATTTTATTTGACACTTTAAATAGATGATGTCTACACTATATTTTATTATTAAAACTGTTTAATGATTTTGTTTTTTTTTTGCAAACATTGCAAAAAAAAAAAAATGCAAATCTAAATAAATTTATTGACATGCAAATTACTATTGTATAATTTTTTCCCCTTATAAACATATATAATATGTATATATAGTATATACATGTATCCATATTTTTTTTTTACGACTACTTTGTAATAAATTATACTTGAACCAAAACAAAAACCTAAACCAAACACCCCTGGTTTCTTATTTCAGTGAACAATTGATTCAAAAGAAGTTATTATATAGTCAGCAAAAATGGAAAAAAAAAAAAAATTAGCATATCATGGTAATTTATTTTTTAATCAGCTGGTATACATGATTTTACTCGTCTAACACCCTTCTTCCAACTGTGATCCCTCTATCACTTAACAAATATTCTAATTTATTCATCTTCTATTGTATACAATTATAACTTTTTTTTTTTTTGCAACATATAGGGTTGAACAGAATTTACAATTGCTATCTTTCACTCTCTTTCTTTCTCAACACTCTTTTACACAAAAAAAATCATAATAGATTTCCAAAAAAAAAAAAAAAAAACCAAAGCAAATACAAAAAACAAAGAAGAATTTAAAACCTATTACTGAAGCATAGCAATTGCTCTGACACACTTGGAAGCTTAAAACACAAAACGAGTGAAATTTTATTACTTAAGTTAATATCAAATGCATTTTTAATAGCTTGTCTTAAAAGTAAAACACAAAAGAAAAAAAAAAAGAGAATTTAAAATTTATTTTATAAAATTTACCTTAAAGCACTTCCGTACAACTGCATTCTACAATTACTTCCAGCCTACCATTCTCAGCCTAAAACATGACAATTGGATTTTTTTTTTATTAGTAACATAATATATATATATATATCATATATGTATAGATATATATATATATTTTTTTTTTTCTTCCAAATTAATGTACATTTTATTATTCAAATAACCTTAGGTAGATCTGCATAAATATAATCACATTTACAGATAAACAACAAAACAAAAAAGAAAACAAATTTTATCTCAGTTCATATGAAAAATTAAAAGAAAAACAAAAAAAAAAAAACACTTTAAAACATCTTGTTATCTTTGAATTTAGACCAAAAGCAAGATGTATCTTTCTTTTTTTTGATACATAACATGCCCTAATTCGATTGCATTTTATAATAAATTCTTTTTATAATCATCTTTCTCCTCCTCTTTCTATCAATATTCTTTTACTTTAAATTCATTTACCTATTCGTTCTTTTTTTTTTGTTTTTTAACATTTTTACATGGTCAGTCATGCCTACATATTCTGCCTTCTTTTCGGCTCATAATCAACCAGCCATAAGCAGTTTTTCTGTTTATCTTTTGCTAATTTTCTTATTTTTAGTTATAAAATCCTGTTACCACACCATTATTTTATCTTTTATACTTTTACATTTTCTTTTTCTTTCTTATTCTTTCTTCTATTTCCATTTTTCTGCATATCTTATCTTTTTCTTTTAGATTTTTATATGATGTTGCTTTTAACAACAATCCATGTTGTTGTTGAATATTTAGCATGCATAATTGATATCATCAAACTAAGTTAATTTAAAAGTTATTTGATTTATAAGGTAAAATGACCAATTATTGTCATCTAAGTTTATCAATTTAATTACAAAAAAAATACAGGTTTTTGAATGCTTTTAAATCAAATTTTTTTTTACCTAATCGAGTATAATTTTTACAAACCTTTTAAAAATGAAGTTATCATACACATCTCCTAAAGAATCATAAAAGCAAAATTAGTTTAAGAAGCATTAAGATCAATGAACGAAAATACAAATTTTTTAACGATAATATAAATATAAAATATAAAATTGATATTGTTCAGGGAAATCATTTTAGAACAGATGAGTAAAATAAAAATGATACATTTGATGACACGTTTTATTTTTAACATACTTGACTTACGTTTAATTTGTTGATATATCATCAATTGTAATATTCTGGGACTATTTATATTCTAGGACTGGGACAATTGAAATAATTTTAAACTCTATAGAACTTACAACTCTCTATTTCTTCTAATAGGATATTTTACTCTTTCTTTCAAATATATGTAAGGATATTGATTATGTATGAAAAATACTCGCAATGGTAATTTTCTTTCTAAGCTTAAAAGATGCAATCAATTATGAACAATTGTTTCTTCTTATTTCTCAGTCCCAGTACTTTTGTAAAAATACTTTAAAATAATTCATAATTTTTGAATAATCCAAAAATTTTAGAATGATTTAGAAACAAAAACATTTTAGAATGATTTTCCTAAAACAGTGTAGTACAATTTATTGCACCCATGAATAGCTAATTTTAGTGTGTTTGAAGATATAAGCATTTTCTGATAATTCTGTCACGGTACAGCAAATGTACACAAATTTATTAAAATGCATTCCTAAAGTATGGTATAGGCACTTTTAAAGTATGATCTGGTATAGTATATTTATAAAATACAAAAGTATTTTAAAGGTCTGGCCAGTTATTTAAAATCCCCCAAAAAAAAAACTCACCGCAATAATTTATAATTTACATAAAACACAAATAACCCCACATATAATTATAACATTACCTTTTAACTTCTCTATATGATATGTGCCAATTACTCAAAAGTCAAAACATATAGGCAAATAACAGAATTATTTACCGTTCATTTTTAAAATTCAATATATACGAGTACTAAAAAAAAATATTATCGTTCAAGTTAACAAAATAATATGATCGCAATCAACAACAACAACAAGATCAGACACTTGAAAAAGTAATGAATAAGGAAAAAAAAACTATAAGATGAATTTATTACCTAACGAACAATTAATCACCTTTTACATGACCAGGTGAATGAGTTTTTATAATATAATTATCGGTCGGCGGGATATTTTCACACTGTTATGATATCATAATACATACCAAGCATCCAGAAATACTTGATTTTTCTTTTATTTTCTGTTTTTGTTTAGTTTTTTTTGCTTCGGTTCTTTTTACATTTCACCCAACAACATGTTTTTTTTTCGATCTTGTTGAGTAGCTTTTCAATATTCATCCATGTTAGATTAAGAAAAACAGAATCAAAAAAAAAAACAAAAACCAAATAAAAATTTGTTAAAGATAAAAAATTAAAATCGGATATGACAAATCTAGTGGTTGTTAGTAGATTTTTCCATCTTTTACAAAGCTGCCTGTCCGCCTGACTCTAATTTAAAAATTAACAAAACAAAAAAAAGAAATCTGACATTCAATAGTAAAGTAGAGGGCAAAACCATGTTTAAAAGATATAATTCATTAGAGTTATGTTCATAATTCATCTTGTTTAAAAAAAAACAAAAAAAAAAATTAATTTCATAATTTATTGCACCATTTAATTCTTTGTGGGTTGTAAATTCTTTTTTTGTTTTTTTTTTTTTTGCATTTTGATACCATCGTTGAATATGTCAGAGAAGGGACCATACTTTATTGTATAGTCAAATACATTAAAGTCAAAACCCTTAAAGGTATTTTATATAATTAACTTCCATGTTTTTGTTGTTGTTTTTCTTTTGTTAATTTCACAACCAAAATGAATTAGTCTGGACTTTACTTTTATAAAAGTTAAGAGGAAGCAAAAAATTAAATACAGAACATTCTTCAAAGACTTAAAAGAGAGACTAAAGAAACGGAACTTATAATAACAGCAGAGAATAACTGATTTTTTATTTTTTGAGTTTTTTACGACTGGACGAAATTTTTTTTGTTTAATTTTAACACATTTAGGATTTACATGATTAAATACACGAATTTAAGCAAAAGCCAATATAAAAGTAAATCCTAATTTAAAAATTCCTTTTTGCACAATATTTTTGTTTTGTTTTTCTTTTCTGCTTTTCTTCTCTTTCTTCTATTTCAAACGCCTTGTTATAATTCATTTATTTGACATTTAATTTTTATTTTTTGTTTTTTTTTTTTTTCAATTTTATAAAATTGAGTGCACTTTAAAGCATTGTAAAAAATCAAAGTACCTGTCAAAATCATAACTTCATTTTGACAGAAAAAAAGAAAAGAAAAATTGAATGTTTTTTTTTCTATGGAATAAAAAAGAAAATTAAATGAAATAAAAGAAAATTAATTTTTATATTTTTGATTAATACAATTCTATAGGATAGGACAATAATATCAATTAAATAATAAGTGATTTAATAGAAAAATGAAAAGATCTATTTAGTTTAATTAAAATAACTTTGAAAATGAGTTATTAGGATTTTAGACTGGTTTTAATTTTTTTTAAATAAGACTACTTTACATTACAAATAAAGTGTGCTTGCATTGCAAGCGTTTTAACAATTGATTACATTGCATAACATTTAAAAAAAACCATTGTATCGCTGACTTTTATAGTAAGGACTTAAAAACCCCCTGCTTGAATGCTAGAGCGTCTTCAAACCATGTACCTCAAACAAAAGTTGTAAACAAAAGCTGACCAATATATTTTTAATGATACCCCACATGCAGACATTCGGGTATAAATATTGAAATTTCCCTACAACTTATAAAGAGCTGAAAGACCTTCTTTCAAACCGAAAAGTTCCAATGTAAGATTTTTCTGGATGATTACACACTAAACTCTATCAAATATATTTTACGTCAAGATTCTAGCTTATTTTGAAGTTCTTCATCTTGTTGATACAAAGCGGTTTCAGGAATTTGTTACAAGCAGCTATATATAAATTAGTATCTGTAACGAACAGACTATGTAAAACATCGTTTAAAATTAACAATGTTAACCATATTCTAATTTTTATACTGCATTTTCTATCTAATACATAATATATACAGTTATTAACGTTTTCTGTTCTGTTCTAAACAAATCCTAACCAAAGAGTTATTTTAGAACAAAGGACGTGGCTCATTTTTAGTTTCAAGAAGGAGTACGATTAAAATAAATTTTATTCTAAACTAGAAAGAGAACCTCGTCGATGTTATTAAAATGCAGCTAAAATAAAAATCACACATTAGAAATATTTTTCCAACACCTACGGCTTTAACTCTAGGGTTTACCTGTGGAAATAACTTAGTTTTCAATATAAATAAGTAAACTATATTATCTTTATAACTGCAATGTTTTCCAATTACACGGATTCTTTGTTTAATAATCCACTTCTCACAATTATCCATTTTTATTATAAATTTTGAACGAAACCTGATATTTATAATATACATTTAAGTATTTCTCTTGTACATCCTGTAATAACGAAGACATCATTTTGCGAAATTGAAATAAAAGCACTATAAAATTATAATATACAATGAAACATGATCAAAGTAAAGAAAAAAATAAAAATTAGATTGTTAATAAACTGTCAGCAGTTACAAAAAAAAAATAAATAAAATTTTTTTTTTTTTTGAAAAGTAATGAATTAAAATTGATTTGGCTGCGGGAGGTGTGATAGGTGGTTGAACTAAATAATAAAGAACAATCGATAAATTTATAATAAGAAAATGAAAAGGATGCCTTAGATATAAAAAAATTTTAACAGTTTAATTTTAAAAAATATATTAACAATTCTTTAAGGCACAATCAGTTTAAACTTATAGAAGAAACTTGACCATTTTCAAATAAAACGAGGAAAATACAGTTACTTTTGTCAACTCTTAGATACCCGTACGAACCGTTAGTATGTTCATAGCCTGTCACTCTGCTTATAATATTATTTTTTTAATTTTTTAGTATTTTAAAATAATTTGGGTGAATTTTATAATTTCTAGTATTTCTGTACATAAGGCTGTACATATATTCAAACTATATGTTTACACATTCTTCAAAAGCAGATTTTAACTTTCCACAAAACGATTATCAATCCAAAACTTTTCCAAATATGCTATAGTACCATTTAATACTAAGCGGAAAATGTATAATAATTTACACTATACATATGTATGTATATTATATATCATTCATTCATCAGTGACATATACGATATTTAAATAAACATGAGTTATATAAGTATGTATACTAATATATCATATAAATATATGTTCTTCAAGCAACCGTTGTATTTTTTATTTAATTTTTTTTGCACTACGCATGATGATGTAATTTCAAATTATCGAGAAAAAAAAAATGCAAAAAAATCGTTAAAAAATTTTGTTAGAAAAATTTAGAAAAATGAAATCACACTTTCGTCAATTTTAAGGTAACTCTATCTTATTAAGAAAAGTTGTTAACAGAAATAAGAGTATAATGTTGAAGCTTTAATTTTTGTATACTACTTCAAAAAAATTTGGATAGGTGTTCAAGTCACAGGTGTTTAAAAATAAGGAATTTTTAGTTTTTGACACCATACAACTCCGAAACGGGGAGTGATACAAAAATATTTTCTGAAATGACTCATACTTATTTTCAAAGACCTAACTTCTCTCAAAAATTCAAGTTTTAACTTAAACCGTTTGGAAGATAGAAGGAGTCAAGAATTTTACAAAATTTAATCATAACAGTAAATTATGACACCGTATGGCAAAAATTTATATTTATTTTTTCAAATTGAAGATATATCTTACACAACTTGTATTATATCAATTTAAATATAGAGTTTTTTTGAACTTTGGGGGGGGGGGGGCTGTACCTCCGTAACGGGTGGGCCTACAGAAAAAAGGTTATTTTCATAAAATTTATATTTTTGTGTTATCTATCAGTAGTTAAAATTTTATGGCTCTATTTCAAAAACAAATGTGGAGATCTAAAATTTGAGTGTTCGAGAGGTATTCGAAGTTTTGGTCGGATCTCAACCAAAAAAAATAGGGAAGCTACAAATTGTTGTAAGAATATTTTGTGTTAATTTCAAGGCTCTAATTTTCTTAGTTTTTGAGTTATCTTGCTAACGGACGGACAAAGCTTAATCGACTTAGAATTTTTTTCTGATCCGATCCATACCTTTGAAGGTACCAATTTCACTATACCCGATTTTTATCGTATGGATATAAAAATATTGAGTCGAATATCTGAACCGAACTCGTAGTTTTTGTTTGAAAAAATAAGATTTTAGTTTAAACTCAGTTTTATACAGTCCACTCATTGTACCCATATATGAGTATATTTTAAGATATTATTATTATGATAAATAGGTAAATTCATCAAGTTAGAGGCTTTTAGAAACTTGTTTTTTTTTGTTTTTTGTAAGTTTCTATAACTGCTTTAATATTCTGATGAACTTCACGTCTTACTTTATTGAATAAAGGTGATGACCCAATATTCGCTTTGCCTCGCGGTTCTGGCAATATTGCGAATAATTATTGAATAGTTTATTGAAATAGATGAAATGAATGAGAAGGAAATACAAAATATACGGTTTGAAAAGCAAATTAATTATAAAACTTATATTAATACTCTTGTTTTTACATTTTTTTAATGGTGTAACAACCTATTCAAGTTTGTTTTCAATTTGCCTTCCAAATCCCCCTAATTATCGTATTTCCCTCCAATTCCTCTTCCCATTACCTAAAATAACAATAACTTTGTAATATTGTTTTTTTTTTTAAACTATTTTGTTAAATTTCAATTATCTAATTTTAGATAGTACCCAATGTAGTAGTATCCTTTCCTAAAGTTTGGGCAGCGTATAAAAAAAAAAACAGTATAGTTAGATTGAAATTTAAACAGTTCCTTAAAACCCCATTATATTATAACAAATTATTAAAATTCGAAGAGATTTTTTACGTACACATACGGATATTTATACTTTAATAATCTTTGATTTTACTTTAGGCACCCATTTTTAAGTGAAGTGTGATTTGTTATATTTCAACTAAAGAATGGGAATGAAAATAAATTTAAAAGTTCATTTTCTTTCAAAGTTTTTGCATTTATATAATTCCTAATCCTTTGTATAGAATAGTTTCAAAGCAATCATATTTAATTAAACTGTGTAAATTTGTTATAATATTTTAGCATTTTATTAAAATTATATGCTATTAAAATATTATTTAAAAGGAATAAAAGCTAATAAGATTTTTTATTAGGTATTATAAAACTAATGTATTTATATTTTAAAGTACGTACCTTTAGAGATCGAAACCCCTATCAAGATTGAATTAAAAACTATTAAATTATTCATGAATCAATGAACTTGCAACCTCCTCCCACACATCAAATATGTATTCTAATATTTTCTAAAACAAAAAAAAAAAAAAAAACACCCGATAAAATTTTCTAACTAAAATTTTCTTTTTTTAATTTATTTCAATGGCTAAAGTGAAAACTAAAGTACTTGACCACCATATAATAATCACAATATATAATAATTTTCTTTCAATAGTAATTGTTTAGTTTAAAAACACTAACAAATACACATATAAAAATGGGTTCCAGTAGATTAAACGTTTTGTACAACATTATGGTTTACAATAAAAAAAAAAAAACTAAACAACAAAAAGAAAAGAAAATCGATTTAAAGAAATAAAGAGTTTTAAAGAAATTGAAAACAATATGTTAGGAGTCAGATAGAAATGAAAGGATAAGATTTATTGATTTTGTTTTGTTTTGTTTTTTTTTTTTTTAGTTCATGGTTCATGGTTTTCCTTCGTGTTTTTTTTTTTTTTTTTGCTTAAGAACAATATAAAAAAAAATACAAGATTTAAGAAATAATATAAATCTACACGCCCCAACAATCTGTCTTTTGTTTCCATGGTTAATTTTTTTTTTTCTGCTTTTGTTTTTTGTATTTTATATTTTATTGTCAGTATAAGTTATGTTCTAAGTAAGTTCTTAAGATATTATATGAGTTGCAAAAGAATGCAAATATATTCAATATTTTTATTGTTTTTGTAGCGAAAAATTGTGGCCACGTAAAATATTTTATGACTGTTCATTTTCTTGAAAATTTAAATTCTAGATAATTTTTCTTTAGATTTTATTATTTCTTAACTTAAATACATAATATAGTAAGGTTTTTGGTATATGATTTAAATTTTGTATATGCAAAGTATATGTATTGTAATAATGTTTAAAATGAAAATGACTTATTAACTTATTAAGTTATTTCTAATTTCTATAGTTTAGGACTGGCTAATTAAAGGTACTCAACAAGTTAGAAGGTTTTAAAAAGTTGTTTTTTTTTTTTTTTGTAAGTTTCTATGATTTCTTTAATCTTCTGATTGACTGCGCATTTTACATTATCGAATAAAGTTGATGACCCCAATACTCGATTCGCCTTGCACGTCGTTTTTACGTTTAAATAGAATACATTAATTTAAATACGGCTTGACGACACACAAATGGGAGGGGAGAAGCGACACTTCGATTTTGTATTGATTATTGGTTGTCATTGACAATTTAATTTTTATAATTTTTATATACAGAAAACCGAAGCTAACATTTAATTATCATTTTATATAAACATGAACGGTAGAAGAGACGTGCAAGGCAAAGCGAGCAGTTTTTATCATTTTAATACAGTTTCAATATAATTGTTTTACATTTTCTATAATTTAATTGTTTTTAGAACAATTTTTCTAAGATTTGTATGTAAATTCTTTCAACAGCCTCCATGTATTAATAGGTATTGATTTCTAATTTATTTATCTTCTGAGTTTGTTGTTATTTTAATTCATCGTGCTCGTGGTTTTCCTTGGTTTATTTAATTTTTTGCTATTCAAAGACGAGAAAAAGAAGAAATCAAAGAGTTCAAAGAGCAAAAATACCATAAAAATAGAAAATTTTTAAAAAAATATAAATTTACTTGCCTCAAAAATCTGTCTCATAAGTAGATAGTTCTTGTTAGTTTCAAACTTTAAGTAGTTTTGTATAGAAAAACAGATAAATTTTGCCTACTCCATAAGAATTGAAAGTACTTATTTGGTGGTAGGTATACTTGATGACCAAATGTGATCATAAAAGCAAATATAAGTAATAAGTACTCGTATATAATTTATTATTACGAATTTATTATAATACTGTTGGGGAACTGTATATAATTGTAAGCTGTTTTATACATTAATTTGCTATGGTTTAAAACTAAGAAATCCATCTGAAACCAGAGTACTTTTAAATTTTCTTGTAAGTACAGTAACAGTAACCAAATTTCTTTCTAATTTTCCATATAGCCAACACCCTGTATAAAACATTAACAAATTTAGCATATTTCCAACAAAAAAATTAAAATTGTTTTTATTTCTTGTATGTAGATACATTTTAATACTTCTTTAACAAGATAATTTGCATAACTAAGAAAAAAACGTGATAAATTTTTTTTCGAATATTATTTAAGAGATGTTTAAAGGTAACAATGTTTTGTTTTGTATATAATTTAGTCGCATATCTCCTATAAAACTATTGTATACCACCCACTTTTATTAAATTTTTTTTTTTTTTCCCCCAAATAGACAAACAAAAACCAATTTGATATTTTAGTAAGTTAAGATAATGTCTGTTAAAAAGTATACAAAAGGTATAGGAAAAAGAAATGGTTGGAGTCATTAATTCGAAAATCAAAAAAAAAATTTTTTTAAGATTAAATTATGAAATAAGGACATAAAAAAAAAACTAACCTTAAGCTTATTTACAAATGTACATTCAAACTTTCTTAGAGACAGTAGGGCTGATAGTAGTATTATAAGTGGAGGCAAAATTCACAACTCGTATAGTAACAGGGGTAGCATAATAGATCTACATCAACAAAAGATTTTAGTGTAATTAATACCCCTTAAATAAGAATCTATGTAAACCCATGCACACGGGCTTTACTAATATTTAATTTAATATTTAAAAGATAATTTTTATAATAGTAAAAAGTGCATTTCTTATAGCAACTATTCTAATATAACCACAAGGTACTTCTTCTACTTTTTTTAGTTAACGATTCTGAATTATTATGAAAGTATGAAAAGTTTGTTTCTAGTATTTTTGACCTGAACATTTTATTTTTTGCTTAGTACATAATTTTAGTTAAATGATTTGCAAATAAAATTTAAGATATTTATTTCTAACATTTGCTAATAACTCAAATTTTATAGCTACTTATTTTTCAGAAAACAACAAGAATAAAGAAAAAATCAGAATAATGAACGTGATAAGTTTTTCCACACTTTTGTTTATTTTTTTTTTTTTTTGTTTTTGTCTTTTACCTTTATAGGTTTTTTTTTTTTGTATTAAAATTGAAATATCTGTGATCTGTTAAATCAGCATTTCTTTATTTTTTTTTGGTTGATTTTTTTAACAAGAAATTATATAGAAGCAGTCAAAGGTATTGTTAGTGATTTTATCATCATCAATTTTCTTAAAAGAGCTATTTTTTAATTTTTATTAACATTTTTTTGTTATAGTTAATTTATGTGTTTTTGTTGTGTATATATACAAATGTTTATAAAAGTGTATATTATATTGTATGACCATGTTTCACCTTTTCAAATTATGTTAATAAGAAGTGCAAACAATCATGTTTTTCACTTTAAAGACAAAAAATGTAGGTATGCCAACATACATAAATATACTAAAGTATATTTAAATTGCATTGTCATAGAATTGCAAAATTTTCAAGAATATTCGTATATAATATATGGAATGTTTTTTATTCTGGGTATTGAAATTATCTAAAACTTAAAAAAAAAAAAAATTTTTTTACAGTGGAATTGAAATTGAATTATGTTTGTTCGTGATTAACTAAAATGATCATTTTAAAAATTTGTTTGACAATGACATTATAAATGAGTTAATATGAAAAGAAGTTCATTTTTTTTTTCACTTTAATATTACAAGTTTTATTTATTTGTTTATATTAATATTACATAAAATAATGAAACTATAATTGAACCATTAACTAGTTTTTAAAAATAATTTATTAAAAAATACAAAAAAAAAAAACCTTTTCTTAAATTATGATCAGAATTACTATATAACACGCTACAAAGAAACACTAAGAAAACATAGCTAGAATAGTCTTCGAATGGAATCCGCCAGGTTCCAGATGGTTGGTCAAAAAATAACTGGCACAGAACAACTATAAATGAGCTAAACTTAACAAATTATTACAAAAAGTTTAAAAACAAGAAGCACCTAACAGAATTCAATGAAATTGTCTAGTGTGGATCCCATGTTTCCAAAAGCAGTAAGGACAAAAAAAAATAAATAAATTCACTACTTTTTCTGTGAGATAAGAAAATAGCGTGCATTATTAGTAATAAAAATTTATTTAATTTGTATAATTTATTTATTTATTTATTTATATTAATATTACAAATCACAAAGAATATTGCAATATTACAAAACCATCCGGCTACTAAGGCCATTATAGGTCGAATACTATTATTAAATTATACATAAATATTATTTATTTTATTTATTTATTTATATTAATATTACATACATTAATGTAGTGCAATATTATTGAACCATCGACTACTAAGGCCATTATAGGTCTTTATACTATTATTAAATTATATACTAATATTATTTATTTTGTTTATATTATATATACTTTACTAGAAAATCCCCTGTGCAATTGCACAATTTCTATAGATTCAAAAACATTTACGGTATCATACTGACTCCCTTAATAAACTACCTAAAAATTTCATATTTACATCAGCACCATTAAAAAAACTTTGGAATCACTTACTTACTTGATGTAATTGAAAAAAACATAAAACAAATCTAAACACATAAAATTAAAAATGTTAGGTACAGTTTATTAATTTTTTCTCGCCGTTTTTTCGTGGGGGTAATTTTTGACAGTTTTTTAATCATTGAGAAAAAATGGTCCAAGCAAAAAACACATTCAGGGTAAAAGTTCGTGCCGATATCTCAAAAATTGTTTGAAACACATGTATAAAGTGCACAATAAAAATCGGCGAAAAGCCAACCAACACCAACCGCTACGACATTTTTTTTTTTTGTTACATTTAAAACAATCCCAATAATCGAAATAATTTTAATATTTGTTAAAATTTTACCAGACTCTCTATTTTTCTTTAGTTTTAAAAAAATTTTTTTATGTCGATGAAAAACAGTGGTTTTCGCCGCGAAATTACTTTAATTACCAAAACTACTTTCAAGTCTTTTGCTCTTATTTTTTTTTACTTGAAAAAAATTTGCTGAGTTTATTTTATTTAAATGTACTTTGGTATATTTAATAAAAGATTCATGTCTCTGATAATGAAATTTCATAAATTTTTGGGGGCTTTTTTTTGTGAGGGTCGTTTTCGACAGCATTTTAATTTAATGGTCTAATAATAAATTAGTACAAAATTATGAATCTATTGTGAGAGAAGGCTTCTAAAATGATATTTTCTTTTTTTTTAAGAAAAATATCCATTTCTATAATATTTAGTAAGTTTCTGATTTCTGTTATGAAATATAATTAGCTAAGTCTGCCGAATTTTATATTAATAAAAAAATTCGAATATTTTATGTTATCAAATTATAATATCAAAAATGCACCTTAAAAAATCAAAATTCCAACCTAAATAAACAAAACTACTTTAAAGTCTGCTGCGAAGCTTTCACCAGCTTTTATAATAGTGAAAACAAAATCAAGAATAAAATCGGCCTATTATTTGTTTCTTATAAATATAAGGTTAATTTTATTAAGAGTATTTTTATTTTTTTCAAAACAAAGAGTCATTTGAAAACTGCCAACAGGAGATTAATAATTTATTTTTAATTTATCGCTACGACCAGTTCATAATGGATGTGGCAGTCAAATTTAAAAATTAAAAATTTGCTTTAAATTTTGTGTCGAAAGTACTTTTTAAAAAGTAAAAGTTTGTGTCTCTGATAAGACTTTTAGTCGAAGATTTGTGTCTCTGACAATAAAATTTTAAATTATTAAATAAAATATACAGAAATATCATCATTGCCAGTTCAGTTTACATTCAGTGTGAGTGGTTTATTATAGATCTGGCCAACATCTTGTGTGTATAATATTGTGTATATTATCAGAAATTCAATCATTAATTCCTGGTATTATATTATCTGATCTGATTAATAAATCTTATTTTTTTCCACGGCTAAAAATATTATTAATGGTCTAATAATAAATTAGTACAAAATTATGAATCTTTTGTAGAGAAGGCTTCTAAAATGATATTTTCTATGTTAGTTTTTTTTTTTTTAAGAAAAATATTTGGTAAATTCCAGACTTCTGTTATGAAATATAAATATTTAGGTATGCCGAATTTTATATTAATAAAGCAAATTTCGAATATTTTATGTTATGTTTTATGTTAAAGATCTAAATTTCAACCTAAATAAACAAAACTATTTTAAAGTCTGTTACGAAGTTTTTACCAGCTTTTATACTAATGAAAACAAAATCAAGAATAATATCGGCCTATTATTTTTTCCTATAAACATGAGGCTTACCATAAACTTTGCTCTTTTCACTTTCAGGCGTTTTAATTTTATTAAGAGTACCTGTTTTTATTTTCTTTTTTCCAAAACAAAGATTGAAAACTGCCAACAGAAGATTAATAATTTATTTTTAATATACCGCTGCGACCAGTTCATAATGGATGTGGCGGTGAAATTTAAAAATTAAAAATTTGCTGAATTTATTTTTATTGAAAATGTGTTTTTTATGTATGTACTTCACCTTTTTTGACTGTACTAACTTTTAATGAACGGTTTGTGTCTCTGATAATACTTCTAGTGGAAAATTTGGTCTTTGGTAATAATATTTACTAAATTTATTTATATTTTTAATTAACGGTTTGTGTCTCTTGATAATACTTTGAGTCAAAGATTTGTGTCTCTGGTAATAACATTTTAAATTATTAAATAAATATACAGAAATATCATCATTGCCACTTTAGTTTACATTCAGTGTGAGTGTTTTATTATAGATATAAAATATATTTTTTTACATGTTGGCAAGGTCTCGCCAACATCTTGTGTATTATATTATAGATATTTACATTATATTAGGTCGTAAGGGGGGTATCTAAAGAAAAAAACTTACGACCTGTGCAGGGATCGAACCTACACTCCTTCGGTTAATACGCCACACGCCTACCCACTAGGCTACCGAAGCCCCTAAATATTATTTATTTTGTTTATATTATATATTTTATATTTACGCTATATTTGGTAGCAAGGGGGATTTGTTTGCAATTAATAAAACTGCTACCTAATATAAAAATGTGATAAAAAAAACAATAAACAAAATGAGAAAAAAAAAGTATTATATACGTCTAACTTAACCACCGAGGTCCCTTGTTAGATTTTGACGTTTAGGTCAATATAATATTATAATATTCTATAATTGCATACATTTAGGCGGAGAAAAAATAATTTATTGTTAAATTTTATTAATTTAGATTTTATAACAGAATTTTTTTTCTTTTCAAAAAAAAAATCTAGGATAACATTTCAATTCATCATTCGTATTGACTTCAGCACAACTTATGAACGTCTAACGCCTGGCGTTAGAAAAATGTATATATCATAATGGCAAATTTAAATAATTAGACTAACACCAGAAAAATAACATATCTCCATGATGCAATGGTAAGATAATCGGGATTAGACTGCGGTCTACTATTAGTTTTTAATAATAGCTCAAAAAATGGAACTAGCTAAATCGAATTAAATGTACAAACATATACTAGCGCTAGCTAGGACTAGTGAACATATAATATTATGTTTAAACTAGTGAACATATAATATTTACCCCGTGCTAGTTGGGGAAGTGCTAACTGGTGCTTAATATGTATGAACGCAGGCAGTTTACACTTTGATCAACAGTAACAATTTGATTTTAAGAGAATATATAAAACAAGAATATTATGCCGGTAAACCTAAACATTTTATATATTACATAATTTTAAACGACAATTGGTCCAGATTAAAAATCATAACTAAAGAACAACCAACACATTTCATTTCGATTTATATAGAAATTCTTAAGGACTGTAAATTGATTTTATATAGAGAAAAAATATTTCCAAAATCAATAATCATAACTTTATTATTTCTGATCAAAAAGTTTATTGATAAATTTATTTTTTTTTTTTTATATCCTATCATTTAAAAGAAGTAGAGAAAAACAAGGAAATTTACACATTTTCTAAAGTATAAAGTCAATTTTAATAAAATTTTATTATATATTTTTTTTAATATTTTTTTCTTTACGAAAAATGAAGAAAGTTTTACAAAAAGGACCTATATGATATGTCATTATATTTACATTTCTCCCTTTGTATATTTCTATTTATTGGATTAATAATTCTTTAAATATTATACCATTATTTCTTCTTATCTTGCTAATCATATCAAGTATATATAACAAATATTTTAAATGAGGGTGAAATATTATTTTTGAGGGTGACAATAATGTACCTGCTTAAATATATAAATAACAGCAAAAAAAAAATAACAAAAAGAAAAGCAAAAGGATATTCGATTTTTGGTTTAAATATAAAATAAAAAATTTTTATAATAATGTCCTTGATAAAAAAAAAAATAAAAACCATATATAAAATATGTGATAAAGCTCTTTTTTTATCACATTTATACATACACCCAAATATTTTTAAACAATCGTAAATATATGTCTTATCATATTACTTTTTAATTTTTCAAAGTACTTTATAATAATAAATAGTATTCGGTAACCCTGAAAATAATCACAAAAATTTTATGTGCTATACATAATATAGTAAAAATTATGATTAGCTACAAAAATTCCTTTTAAAGGATAATAAAAAAAACAAAAATGTTTGTCATAACTTTATTTATAGGGTATTATTTTTATAATATTTAGTTAGCTGGTCCTTTTCTTTATTATAATACTGTTATTTAACTATTATACAGTCTTGTTAATCTTTAAGTGTAGTAAAAGAATTCAATAATTTTTTATCAATAAAATTCACGACTTTTTAAATTTAGAAAGAAAAAAAAAATGTTGTTGTTGGATTTTATCAAATCAGTTTTTTAAATGAGCGAATAAAATTGTCAAAAATTAGGTACTATATTGTAACTTAACAATCTCAAAAGTGTTGAAAAAATACAAGGAAGTTTTAATGGCTCATATATGTATTTTAACCCTTTTAAAGCTTAACACTCTACTGGGTACCTGAACTTAGGTTTAGAGAAAAATTAAGAAGCGTATCGGCTTGCAAAAGGGAGGAGCTACAACTCCCTTCTCAGATTCAGAATCTTTTTATGGAATAGATAAACACAAAATAAGAGGAGCACCAAAAATCGAAGAGGAAAATAGGAGTGAATTATAGAGTAAAAAATCTGGATTCTGACAATCTAAGGAGCGTCTGGGAAACTATAATGGGATTCAATAAAAATATACTGAGAATTATAATAGACTTTCTGTCGGGAATCTGCTAGTTAAAATGGAACTTAAAGAAAATTGGAAACGAAAATGGCGGTAGATGCAGATTCTGTCAAAAACAAGAAGAGCCTGCAGAAGACATATTAAAATACTGCGGGGATTTATTCCGAGCAACATAGATGTACTTCAAAGCATATTATACTTCACCGCGATGAACTTCCAGCATAAATCCTTTTCAGATTTTTAGTTTTTTATGGAGGTATAATCAGCAAGACGTAGTAATAGGGGTAGCAAAATAGATCTACATTTAAAAATAAAATTAAAACCAAAATAATTGAAAAAACTTGTACCAAAGTTAAAAAGAAAAAAATAAAAGTTGATAGAGTCAGCGTTGGAGGACTAACTAAATGATTAAAGGTTTCAAGTATACAAAAGTGATTCTAAGTAAACTAAAATTAGAAAAAAATTCGAACCTCTTTGGTTATATATAATTAATGTAATAACTGTGTAACATTATTTATCCGCATTATTTTAAATTTGTACTGTGTATATGCTTAAGAATCAACTCAGATCAGTAGAGTTTTACAATTTTATAACAATATGAGTCTATTTTATTTAATGCAGACTGAATTTTTTTTTAACTATGTCGCAAAAAATGAATTATAAATCTCTTTAACTTATTTTCAAACGCTTCCTACCACTAGGCATTAGACTGCACTTACGATTACGAGAGAAAAATGCAATGAACTACATACATACATATATCGATTTATTTACTGTTTATTCAATATTTTTTAACTTTCTTTTATTAATTTTTTTTCCTTTTGGTTGAAAGTTGTTTTTCTCCTTAATCAATTTTAACAAAAGAAGACAAAAAATTGTAAATGATTCTAACAGTTAATAAAAGCCACTAATTTTTACAACCAACCTATTTTTTTTCCTACCACCCTCATGTATACTATTAAAATTCACACCTTCTTTTTTATTATTATTATTACTAGTCTACCCTCAAATATTTTAACTTTTTTTTTTTATTATAAAATGGGTCCATCAAATGAAGAGCCCATTTGTTCCCTCGTTTAAGAAAAAAAAAAACTTTAAAATGAATGAATTACAATTTATAAGATACATATATAACCAAGGTTTTCCTCTTTTTAATGGTCACATTCATTCTCAATTTATACATGCTGTTACTGTTACTCTTACGTAATATGCTATATAAACATTTTTTGATCTTGATCCTATAATATTGTATAAAGAAAAGAAAAAAGAGGAATAATAAAAAATGAATACTTTTTATTGAGACTTTTACTCAATCCTGGTTTTACTACCAACAATCATAAAACAACAATATGTACTTTTTTTTATAGCATACTTTTTTTTTTTATCTTACAACTTACAAATGAATATGGTGTATTATATTAAAAGTTTAGAAATGCATAAATTGATCCCATAGGAATGATTTAATGTTACATTTGTATATGATAAAAAATATAAAAATGTGATAAAAAAAAAAAACAATAAACAAAATGAGAAAAAAAAAGTATAATTTGTGCTTGGTCATTTTAAGAGCAATGATGTTAAAAATTGATATAATGAATAAAAAATGAGATGACAATACAAAATTCTTTTGCGGGCCATATTTTTGAGAAGTTCCAGAAAACAGAAAAGTCAGAAAAGAATATCTTTATACATAATTTTACCATACACTTAAGAGTCCCAAAACAATTTCAGATACTAGAACTGTTTTTGTTTCAGTTGGCTCAAACAGTTTAAAAACAATCTGAAAAACTTAAAACGGAAATACATGTTATTTCGTTGTGTTTTAACTTACGTATCAAGGAACATTAAAAATTGAAGCGTTGAAAGATCAATCTTAAGAAAAGAATTATGAACTTTGGAAGAAGGTGAAAAGTTAATTATATATTATTGCAAATCATTTATAATAGGTGCTACAGTAACTGTGGGGTTGCCTTCAATTAATTATTACCTTATGCAGCAAAGTGTTATATACTACTGCATGTTGTACCTGTTAGAATAGATATTATTACTAACAAAATAATAATAGACGGATTCATTTTGCTTTGAGACAGTCTCACTCCCCAATTCAATGTTTCCAGTTCCTTAGCCTATCCTATTATAAATCTATTCCCTACCCAATATTCTGTATTAGCAGTTAGAGATTTCATCCCATTATATTGATTAAAGGGAGAGGTGGGTTTAGAAAGTAAGAATTTGACACTGCTAAGGGTATATTCTTGGTGTCTTTAGAAGATTTTTTAGAAGCTCTTTTAGAAAAAAATTTAACAAAGCATAAATAAGTCACATTATGCGACAATTGCGACATTATCAAAGTGTATGGTAAAAAAGCTAATTATATGACAACAAAATAAATTTGTTAAAAGTTTAAAGTTGAAAATCTATGGCAAATAATAACAAAAATTAAATCAGATTATGTCTACTGCAAGAATCTGTTATAATATTTAGACTGTAGAGTCATCGATTATATATATATATATATATATGTATATATTTTCTGAAAAACTACAGTAGAAGCTCAATATAACAACTTTAATAAACAAAACTGATATAAAATAATTAAACAAAAGAAAAAATATTGATTGTGTCACATCTATATCTCTAGTTTACTCGTCCTGTTTTAAAATAAGCATACATTATTCAGATTCTTAATAAAAAAGAAGAATGACTTTTTTTATGACTTTTTCATGTAAAAAGCATTTCCTAATTTTTAATGTCAAATGAAAAAATTGAATGAGAAACAGAGATAGATAAACAAAAGAAAATAATATAAAAAGGACACGTTTATTTTTTATTATTCAGAAAACTCATATGTAATACAAAATGTATAATGTTATTAAAAACAAAAAATAACAACAAGTAATATTATTTTCACCATGACACCTTTTTCTTTGAATAGATTGACTCCTTTAGTTCACTACTTCATATATATATACTATACTATATGTTAATCGGAATATACAAGAGGGGATAATATTAACATTTGATTGGTGGTTTGGGAGACATTTTAACAATTTTCCTTATATATTTTTTGAAAGAATTTGTTTATAAGTAGAGTTTTAAAAGGAAATTATCACATCTTTTGAAAGACCATTAAATGAAATTTTTATGATGCCAGTCAAGAGTCATTTGTATGTCGGGTATACAATTTTTTTGTTTTTTTTTTTAAATTTACGATAAAACTAACGTTTCCGTTTTTTTAATACATATACACGTGCACTTTAAAAATATAATGTGATCAAGGAGAATTAAATCTTATTTAATGTTATTAAATATTGATTTTTTTTTTGTTTGTTTAAAAAATAAAAATTCTTTAAAGTTTAGTTTTTTAGGTTTAAAAACTAATGTCCTTTTATATAAAATTATTGTACTAATATAAAATTTTAATTTTTAATATATAGTAAAAAAGGTACCTAAACTTACAAAAATAATTTTTTTTGTATTTGCATTTTAAAAAGAAATTAATTTTTCATTTAATATAGAATGATCTTTAAAAAATGAAATTTTTCAAAAAATTATTTATACAACGATTATCGGAATAGTGTGTCTAAATCGCATTAAAACATCGACTATTGTCGAATGCATAAAAATAACATTAAACTCAAATCTCACTTTTGAGATAAAAAAAACTACTAGTTCAGATTTTATTTGAAAAAGCGAAATTATTTATCGATGAACTCGCTAAGTGGTGAATAAAAAGTGGTAAGCTCGTTTCAAGTTACAGGATTATTATCGTACGTATATACTATATTGAGGGGCATACTAGGGGCTCTGTAGCTGGTGTGGAATTACCGTGACATCTAAATTACAAAAAATTTTTATGAGATACAAAATTTCTTAATTCCCAAAGAAAACAAAAATAAATCATTATTCTAAAGATAAGTATGTATGTACACATGTATGTTATAACAAATAAATTACAAAAAGTCCGTGGCATCTAAATTACAAAAAATTCGTATGGGATACAATATTTTATAATTTCTACATTACAATATTTTGTAAGATATTTGGATTTCTGGATTACAAACGAAAACAAAAAAAAACATGGAATCTTATGGAAATATGTACTTGTATTGAAAACTTAGCTGAATGTCATAATACGTAGTGTATGGCTGAAATATATTAAATTATAATTATAGATAATTTTAGTTTAAACAATTGTTTTTGTTTGTTTTTTCATCATTCAAAAATTTTAGAGAGCCGAATTACGGTTTTAAATCATACTTTTATTAAATAATTCATATCTTTGTTTCTATATACCAAATACAAGTTAACTTAAAATTCATTATATAAAAACGAAGATTATAGCATTCATACAAATGTTGAACATTATTTCTTGTTTTAATAGTTGTAAAGATACAAATTTCTAATATTGAAAAATTTTAATATTTTATATTATAAAAATCTGAAAAACACTAATAATAAAAATAGTAATCAATGCTACTTACAATTCAACGAAACTTAAATTAACTGGTCCATCTTGCAGCCATTTTTCTTATTTCCATTTTTATGAAAATAAGTTTTTCAAAATATTCAGTCGCTTTATCTTGGCAACTTCGATCCTATTTTCATAACATTTAATTAATTAAAACTATTAACATATATTAGACGTTATGACTAAAGTATTTAAAGATTTTAAAACAAAAAAAAATAAAAAAACAAAAATTACACCCTTTATTTTATCCTTCATTTTATCTTTATTTTTGTTTGCCAAAAAATATATTTTTATTATTCCTCTTTTTAAATAATTTATAAACAATATATTTACTTTCCTTTTTCTTTTTTAAATTATAATGTCGTTTTCGATTGGCAAAAAGAGTGGATTAAATCTATGTTCGATTGTCACAAAAAAAAACAAATATTTTTTAACAGCTTTTATTTTTAGAGTGAATCGCGATTTTTTTTCCAGCGTTACTCTTTTTTTCTATGTATTTATTTGACATTTATCAGTTTTATTAAAATGTTATAAATAAATAAAAAATATTAAAAAGTCAAACATTTTAAATATCAAATGAAAATATTAAACGTCAAACTTTATTTCTATATTCACCAATACAAAAAAGAAAAGAATAACTCTCGTTTCATTTTCGATTGGAACAAAAAAACCAGTCTGTATCTGGCATATACACGTATTTCTAAAACATTTCATTTTGACACACACTGACACATAAATACAATATTCATAGAAAAATAATAAAATTTATTTTTAACTGATTAATAATTGTAATTTTCGATAAACTATATTACAGACGATATAATCAAAGCGGAGCGAATATGATTAATATATGAGTGTTTCAAACATTAACACGGCAAACCCAATTTCTTCTTTTTCCAGAACCAATTGTAAATTTATATATATTATTTATAATATATATTTATAAAACCTTTGCCACAAAAATTAGATTAGAGGATTATAAAAGTCTATTTGAAAGTAAATTCTTGGAAAAATTCATAAAGAAAATCACTGTTTGACAGCTAATAAAACAAAATCATTTTATTACCTTATATAATTTTTAAGTAACCTCAAAATAGAAAACCACGAACAATTTTTCACAAAAATAAATTATGAAGTTTTTTCTAAGTGATAAAACATGTCTCTTATTTTTTAATTTTGTTATTAGTAGCATTTTTCTATTAAATGAAACCATTTTCCAATTAAACAAAACCTTTTTCAAAGTAAATGAAGTTATTACTAAAAACTATACTAAAAAGAAGTTTTTAAATTAAACCTCTTTTTTCGTCCAAATAAACTATTTCTTTTTTTCATATTAAAACATTTTTTTTTTTTAAACACCCTTTTTAAAAACATTTTCATTTTTTAACAATAAAATAAAATAAAATTACCTTCCAAAAAATAACAAATGATAAAATGAAATACAATAAAATACGAGTATTATCATTTAGTTTTTTCTTTCTTAAGTTTCTTAATGTAGCGGTTGACATTCAACGTCACGTGGAATATGGAATAAAATCATATCTATAACATAATTGGAACAATTGTTTGAGTTAATTACCACACTTTGATCAATCACATTGGAAATATTATGATCGATTATAAGGTCTCTTAATATTGTTCAGGCATGTCTCTTAATTTTTGAAAATGCTTTTTCAATGGGGTTCAGCATCGGAGAATAAGGTGGCAAAAATTTTAAGTTAAAACCAATATCCCGAATTTAGCTTGAAGTTTTTGCGTTTTGTGGATTTTACAATTGCCCTTTACTAAAAAAGCATTCTCAAGCTGGTGGTTTAAAAGTTTTTCAAAAAGCTCTCGTAAGAACAAAATAAAACGGTCAGCATTGACATTATTTTATTTTATTGTTTGAAATGCAAATGAATTTTATTAAATTTAAAAGATCATCTAATAGTAAATGTTACAAAAATAAATAGAATAATTTCTCTCTTAATACGTAAGTTTGTTTTAGGTTTCATTCTATTTGATAAAAGTTTCATTCAAAGTAAAAACATTTTCATTTAGTTTGAAAATAGTTCCATTTATTCTGAAAATAGTTTCATTCATCCTGTAAAAAGTTTCATTTATTTCGAAAAAGACCTCACATAATTTGAAAATGGTTTCATTTAATCGAAAAATGCGATATACTCGTATACATTTTTAATAAGAATATTTTTATAATATTATGAAAAATTAACATAAACTATATATACAATATTATAATATATATATACCTACAGTATTTTCTTTTCCAACTTCTCATCCACCAACCCACAATTAACTTTAATCAAAATCTATAGCAGTTTCAATATATTTGAAACGGTTTATTATTCATTCAGATTTATCTGAAACGGCAGAGAAAATTTATAAACTCCTGCATTCAAATTAAAATTTGAAAATCTATTTGTCCTGATTTAATATAGAAGACTTTATAATAAAAAACTAACAACAAGTACCCAATTTTTTTTAAACAGAAATAAACCTTTTCTATTAATTACTTTCTGAATAACACTTAAATATCCTAAATCCTTAATGCAAATTAAAAAAGAAAAAAAAAGACATTTTCGTAATATACAACTTTTTTATAATATGAATAATTTAAAAGATTCATTTCTTTTATTAAGATATATTTTGTTTTTTATAAAACTTGTTAAGTACTCTCATAAAATTTTCCTCTGACTTTATCTTTTAAAATTTCAATATAGTAAATAGAAATAGAAATTTAAAAACTCTCGACTATAATCCTCTTTCTATTTCAAGCATTAGAGCATATTTCTTTTGAAAATGATTAAATAAAGGCATAATTAATAATTTATAATCTATTTAAAATTTTGAAAACAAAAAAAAAGAAAAAACAAAAAAAACCTAACATTATAGTTTTGTGTAGTGCCTCCAACCATAAAAATTAAAAATAAATGGCATAGTGACAACATTAGAAAATCCAATAAAACATAATAAAAAACGAGAAACCAACAAAAATAGCATTTAACATCAAATAAAACTTTTAGTTAACAACAAGAAAAAAAGGATAAAAGTAGAATAAAAACAGGATAAAAACAGGACAAAAGGTATTAAATGCAAAAATAATGTTAATTTAATTTTTTTTTTTTTTTGTTATATTTTTAACAAATTTTTTACCGTTTACCTCAGCTTCATCTTTAACATTACTGATTTAATCTACCCATCTTATCTTATCTAAAAACCTTTTAACCAACCAACCAGCAACAATTTTATTTGATACCAATATTACAAAAAATGCATTTGATACATTTCATATATATACTATTCAAGAGTTTTCTAGACAACAACATAAAATTTAAAATTATCTATTTCAAATTTTAAAAGGAAAAAAAAAACTAAAAATAAAAACAAGACATTATATAGTTAGTTTGTTTTTGCCACATAAAAGAGAATTCCAATGATGCTACAGAATGTATTTAAATGTTCTCATACATTTTACAAAGCAAAACAAAAAAACAAACTACAACAAAACAAGATAATGAAACATTGAATAACACTATTAAAATTCCTTTAAAATTTTCCTAACAGAAAAAACTAAAAAAGCATCAAAATCGAAGCTTACATATACCAATATATAGTTGTTAGTTTCCTTTCTCTCAAGTAACCGTTATAATACTGTATATAAATACAAAAAAAAAAAAAAACAGAAATCCTTGAAAATAAAAAATAATAAAAAAAAACAAGTCTTGAAATAAAGTGGAATCCGAATAAGAACAATACAGATTTGAGAATGAGAAAAGTTTTATATGGTGTTATCCTGTAAATTGGCCACATACTAAAGTTTAACATAACCATAATGATGATATCTTATAATCTGTAAGGTTAGCTATATAGTATTATGTACTAAATATATTATTAAGTAACTGTTTTTTTTTTTTTTTTTTTAGTATCAAAACATATTTTTACGTGTTCATATTTCCTTATACAAACAAAAAGAAAAAAAACACCATACATATTATGGTATATTATGAATAGACAATGTCGCTGTGGTGTATACATTGTAATGATAATGATAATAATAATGTTGATAGTGGTTTATCGTTTATAGTAGTGGTATGAATGGTGGTTGCTTATAATGAAAATATCAGCTTTAGGATTTTATATGTATAGATTGTGATAAGATATTTATAAATTTTTTTTTTTTTTTTTTATAATAATAGCATTTTAGTTAAGTTGCTATAATATTGTGAATTTTATAGTATTACAGTTATAGGTAAAAACATATGCATTCATACATGTATAAAAAAAATAGAAGGAATTTTATAGATATGCATATTTCCTTATATATTCTTTCTTCTTTACTTTCTCGATATTGTAATTTTTGTTTTTTTTTTTCTTTTTTATTCCATTTTGTTCATTTTAAACTATTACAATGTCTGTGGTTTTCAACAGATTATTTTCACAATCTGATGAGCAACATAAAATTAGATATCGTTTCGTTTTTTTTTTTTTACAATCACATTTTTTAATGTATACCTAACTATATTTAAAGTTACTTGATATTTTATCCAAATAAAAAAAACGGATATAAGGTAAAACAAAAATGGAAAAATGAATTATTATATTCGGAAGACCATTTATTGTCTATCATGATGGATTTCTTCCAAATTGTAATATTACTACGGGCCCTATAGCTGGTATATAAGTATATTTTACCATAACATCTAAATTACAAAAAAAAATAGGTTTGGGATACAAATATGTTCTTGTATTCAAAACTTAGCAGAATGTCATAATACGTAGTGTGTGGCTGAAATATACTAAATTATAATTATAGATTATTTTGAAAGAACTATTGCCTAGTTTTGAATTGCTAGACAAGCCTCAAAGTTCCAAAAAAATTTTTTTTTTATAATTACATTTAACTAAAGAAATTCAACTTCATTTGTTTATTTTTATTAATTACATACTATTTCAATAACATCATCTCACTATACAGTATTTTATCCTCTGGCACCTTTTTCTCTTTGATGTTACGGCGCCCTCAGCGACTTAAGCCTCACTTATAACTTATATCCATTTGCTTTTATGTTTTGCGCTTTGTTTCATATTTATTTCAGATTATCGAACCAACTGATTTTTAGTCTTCATTCGGTGTGATTCTTCTGTTAGATTTCCATTAAATATTTTCGAAACGGTTTTTGTTCCTTCATTCTAATGAAATGGCCAGTTCACTTTAATTGTTGTATTTTTTTATACGAGCTGAGCGACAACTCATAATATTGATATAAAAATTGAGAACTATAGGTCTTGTTCTGTATGTCCTATTATAAGCTGTTGAATTGTCTCTAGGATTGGATGTATAGGACAATATCTGTTTTGTCTTAATTTTACGTTTCTTTGACTCGAGATTTCTGGCTCATATATAATTGTCGATCTAACAAAACAAACATACAAGGTTAAACATAGAAAGATATCTTTGATTATAGTGATATTTTTTATTATCCTCTAATTTTATTGATAGAAAATCCGCCCGGGATAGATATAAATATTGAATAGTAAGATCCAGATGGTTTAGAATATATTTCATAAATAATAATTACAATGCATCTTAAATATATTTTTTAAATATAAGAAGTTTAAAAATCCTTTTGGCAAAAACTCTAATTTTTCATTATTTATTATTGTGCTGTTTTGTACGATTTTCCTGCCACCATGTTTTTTATCAAATTCAATCTAATATTATTGTTTAAAACTATAATAAAATCTTTGAAAATATATGCATGTATATATATGTACATGTAATAATGTAAATTGTTAATATCGACAATTACAATATTATATGATACTTAAAAAAAACTACAAAATCTTTTTATTTGTGGTTTAAAAAAAAACTTTATATCCTTTAGTTCCGAAGTAGTACATTTTAGATTTGTAATTGTATTCTCAGATTTAAAGAAATTTTTTTTGTATGCTGTGAATAAAACAAAATGATGAAATTTTTTTTTGTTGTTTAATGCAAAATAATCCTTGCAATGTGATGCAATGATTTTTATACACTGCACTACAGCTATCATTATGTCTTCTCTTATATATATCTTATTTATTACTGTTATATTAATTTTGTGCTACTGGTATTAAAATTTTTTTGTTGTTGTTTTTGTTTTTTTTTTTTCAACATCATCCTGCACATTTTATAAGAATTTTATGAATTCAATGATGAAAAAACATTTCAGTTTCCGTTTTTGTATACTTAGTTACTGAATTCCATTTTATTTTCAATGTTGTTGCTATTTTAAGGATTCTGTTCTATTGCAATAAAAAGACGATTCTTGTAAAAAAAATATAACTGCATTTTGATATTTGCTGAGAGGCTGATACTGGAAATTTTGTTTTTTCTTTATGTTTTGAGGTTTTATTGTAATTATTTTTTATTTTAGTATCATGTATAAATTCTAAAAGGATTTTTGGCGCTGTTATTATTTTTTCTTTTTTTGCCTCTTTTATTCTCTTATAGTTGTTTCACGAATTTCTGGGATCCTAGTAGTTATGTAACAATAATATGTTGGAAGGAGTGAAATTATGTTGAAAGTTACATTAAAAAATTGAAAAAAAAAAAATTTAACTTTACAATTTTGTAGTTTTCTCTTATGCAAATTAAAATAGTAACAACAAGTAGTTAAGTTTTTTACATGAATATGGGGAATTCAAAAAGAAGACCAGAAGGAATTCAAAGTTAGAAAAGAAAAAGGAAAAAATTAAGTATGTATTAAATTAAAGTAATATGGGTATAAAATGTATACATTGAGTTTACAATAATTAAAGGTATACATACATATATTCATATAATGCTACTACATATTTGTTTTTTTTTTTTTTAAGTAATTGAAATAGTTTTTAAAGTTTTTTTTGAAATAAGATAAGCTTATACAAAAATATTTGATTTCAAATAAAATTCAGGAAAACATTATAAAATAATAACTAAATTTAAAATTTCGATAAAGTTAAAAAGGACGAAAAAAGTGTTGAAAATGTATTAAACATTTTCATTTCTTTCGTAATTTTCTAACAAGAGACATTGTTAGACATTTAATACTGGAATTTAAAATATTTAATCCTTAAAATATAATATCCTTGAATTATAAAGAAGTTATAAATTATACTAAAATAGTAATACTTAAAAATTCAAGGGTTGTATGAAAGCATAAAACTATCGGAAACATTGTGGTTAGGTAACGTTTAAAATGACATCGAAAATAACCAACTATAGAAACTACAATAACTAAGAATAAAATTGTATAACACTTTAGACCACAGAAAAATTATAGCAAATGGAAATTGTACCTATAAGATAAAAAAAAAATACTAAAAAAAATAATAAAAGTAGTTTACAATGTTTGTATTATACAAAACATCTTGAACTCTTCTATAAACATCAAAAATGAAAGAGCTGCTATAAGTCACAAAAATTCATTGCATAAATATGTTTCTAAATACGTTTGATATACCTGTAAGAAGCTTAACGTATCATGCCATTCACAAGTAATACAAACAAAAAACACGCTATAAAGCGCTTCTTATAGCACCAGACTAGAATAAATTGAAACATATACCTCTTAAATCACTACAAAAATCGGCATACCACAAAAAAAAAGCTCTTTTCAATTACATAAGGATAGAAAACATATTTAAACATATTATGATTTTCAACTAACTACTCAATTAGATTTAATCATTAAAAAAGAAGTTCTACTGACGAATCTCTTTTACAATTTTTGAAGAAATTATAAGGTTGTCCCGTTACTTAACAACAAATACAAATACAATGAAATCATAAAGAAGATTATGAGCTACTTTTTATGTTAAACCAATTTTAATAAATGAAGAATGATAATTCTGATAAAATAAGAATGATATAAAAAAACCATTTTAGTTGCCATTGATTAATTTTATACTTTTTCGATATGGTCCCAATGTTCGTTTTATAATTTTCATAAATTTCTTAATGTATTATATATATTTATATTATCTTAAATATACAGAATTCTTTTAAAATAATTTTCTTATCCTTAAAATTTCCATTTTTAATTAAACGTAGCTGTGCTTAATTAAAATTAAACTGATTTAATACATTTACGGATCTTTCATTTACTTTAAAACAAAAATGAATTATCATCATGTTTGATTTATACAGAATATATTTATCAATATTTTCACTAAACAATATTTCTATATTCTACATTATGTTATATCATTCAATTAAAAAAAAAAAAAAAACAAAAAAAATCGAAAAAATTCGCATGTACATTTATATTATAATTTTCCGGTTTTTATATTTTGATAAATGATATGACCACAATGAAAAAACTTTTTTTTTTTTTTTTTATAAATAATATAAAAAATATTTTAATAAATTACCAGCAAGTCATAATATTCCTATCACATTATATTCCATTTCATATGATACATATACGTATACATACATATAATGACGATTCAAGACAATTCTAAATTAGTGTAAAGTGAATGAAGAAAATAATAATAATGATGATTGTCAAGCATATTGTGACTTGATCTATTTTTATCATCCATTAATTTGAAAATGACACAACCACAAAAAAAAATAAAAATAAAAATCACACGCAAAGATCAAATAAAAATTTCTTTAACCCTCGTGTTGTCATACATTTTTAGATAAAAACGAAATATTGACAAATCAAGTTCTTATTTTCAAATGAGATGAATTTTTTGAGAATTTTCAATTTTAGTTTTTCAATTAAACATTTACCTAGCCAAGCAGTTGTAGTACTGTGTCAGTATTCTAGGAAGAACTTTTGAAAGATTATAGGTGATTTGTTTATAGCAGAAGGTTCTATGTTTCTAATAAACTTAAAAATATATCCTGTAGCAATTTCTCTTACTTCTCCGATGGTAATTATAATTACTTTGAAAGAGCTTCTCTTTTATTCTTCAAGAAACTACCTGACTTGATATAGGATGTCGAAAATATATGTTAGAAAATGATACTAGTTGAACATACTAGTATAGCAAATATTTATTATCGTATCGATTTTTGAAACTAATTCCCTTCTAATTTTCTGAAAATCTATTATGCCATTTTTGTTTTTTTGGAATATAGAATGAATAGTTAAATAATCGATGACTGGAAGATATTTATTTAATTTTTGAAGGAAAAATATTAGTTTAAACAGATATCTATACATACTTTCATTGCAGTATCTATAGTTTTATTCTATTCTTATAAAGGATTTTTGAAAATTTTAGTTCTTAAAAAAAAATATCTAAAACTAAATATTAATGAATCAACTATTTTTAAATTTGTTTAAAATTTAATAAAAATTATGTATTTTATGTGTAAAATTATGTATTTTATGTGTAAAATTATGTATATTATTACGATTAACAATATTATCATATGCGTAATTTCGATATTTCGTTATCACCCCTTTGAAAACAGTGAATGTTCGAAAACAAAAATTATTTAAGGTAACAAATACAAATTCTGAAAGATTTTTCTCCTCTCACAATTACAAAATTCTACCTAAAAGCGTTCTGTAGACATGAAGGAAGCAAAATATTATAAAATTTTATTTTCACATAACGGTAAATTTAAATAATTAATTACAAAAATTATGTAATGTAAATATTTATATCATTTCTTTTAAATTTGATATAGGTTGACAAAAATGTTAAGCAGAACCTAATATATACATATTTTAAAATAGGGGCTTTTTAAGTTTTGAAGGGATGCAGCTCTGTTATAGGTGGAGATACATAAAAAAAATGTGTTGCAGCGTTAGTTTTTTTATGACACACGGAAAGGTTTTTCATTACTTTATTTTTAACGGTGTGGAAATTCTGTAAACAGACAAACGAAGGAAAGAACGAACGAACAGAGTGAAACTACAAAAATGTTTGAAAACGTTCTAAAAACTATACTTTATATTTCAATATAAAATATTAATGTATATTTTATGTAATTAATACAAAGTTTTATCACTTATATGTTATTTAATTCATTGGTACAAAATATATGTAACTTTTAACTAACATTCCTTTATCAAACGAGATCTGATCTACTTATTGAATCAAAAACATATAATATTAATATACAAATACAGCTAATTTGTAAAAGAGAAAAATTAACGGTATTTGTAAGAGAATAATAAAAGATAATTGGTCAAACCAGACGAGTATTTTCTTCTTTTGTTTTCTGTTTTTTTTGCAGAAAGCATTTTATTCCATACGGTTCTGCACTGAAGTCGTTACTTTTATATGTATGTGCAAATATTTTATTTTTGACTTTTGACTTTTCTGTCAAAACTGACTTTTCTGTTTGAATTTCGAAATAATAATAAAACGTATATCTACACAAAATTTTTTTTGAGGCTCATAAAAATTTTTATTTTTGTTTTTCTTTGTGTTGGTGCATTCATTTTTAAAACTCTAAAACTTTGCTTTAAAAAATGAATACCAAAAATCCCCAGCACAAAATTAATTTATAGGCAAGAGGGAATCAAGCGAAAGAAAAATTTGCCGAAAACGAAGGCTTGAAATACTACTCTGGTTTGGCCTAATATATTCTTGAAATTAGTTTAATAAATGAATAATAAAATGAGTAAATAATAAATGAATGAGTGGGAAAGACAAAATTGATGAAACGGTTATTTCTACAATTTACTATATTAAAATTGTCGGAACTGATTTTCATTGATCCTCCTAATTATAGGATATCATATAATCCTGAATATATCGTACAATCCATATTATACGATTCTCATATAATGGTTATTTCCATTCATAATTATTAACCGCATAAGGGTTAAATTTCAATTTATGATATAATAATATTATATGTATTTCAAACATGAGATTTTTTAATTGATGAAGATGACAATGATTTTAGTTTTTTTTTGTTTTTCTTTTTTCAATTTTCATTTTGTTTTTTTTTTGTTGTCTATTGATGTTGAAAATGATTTAGCATCATTTTCTTTACACTAATATTGATAAATTATTTATTATAAAAACAGAATAAATGAAACGATGACACATTTAAAGTGTTTCTAATATGTTTTTCAATATATATATTATATATTATGGTTTTACATATTTGTATCATGATATAGAAATGTACATACATAGGTATACAAAAAATTAATATCAGGAACGTTGCGATGTGATTTTTAATATTATATAATTATTTTAATGTTTATTACTGCATTGCAACAATTTCAAAAATAAATTTAATGTATGTGTGTATGTACAATTTGAATAATGATAAATGTATCATTTTAAAAATAAATTTTTGCTCCTGTACTTTGCAAAAAAAAAAAAAAAATGAAAAATAAAATCCATTTAATTTAATAGTGATGATAATAATTTTTTTTTCTGTTCTTTTTTTTTTTTTTGTTGCATGATATACGAGTATACTTAATAGTTTATAATAATTACTTGCATGATATTTAATAATTCGGATTATTTTTCTTTTTCATTAATATTATATTAAATGTTGAAAAATCATGATATTTGATTTAGTTTTTTTTTTCTTTTTGTAATAATTTATAAAAATATGTTTGTGTTAATAAAAAAAAAAAAAAAGAAGCTATAGATGAAATGTAAAATGACGGAAATAGACAAGATAAAACTTTTTATGGTAAATTAAATGCTATACAGGATATGAATAATGGACATGAACACATTTTTTTTTTTGTCAACTAAATGAAGCATTATAATATTAACATATCATTGGATTTAATGTTTATATGAATGAATCAAAGGAAGAAGTCAACATTGATATGACAATTAAGGAGTAATTTTTTAATATCGTTTTTTATTTAGTTATATCTTATATTATAGTTATTGAATTACTTATTTTTTAAATTTATTTTAATCATTGTAGATTTTAAATATTTTCATTGCCTATTATCTCTATTTCTTTCTAGCTATACTTTAAGCCTTATAGTCTCTATATTTTTTATTTTTGTCATTTTTGTTTTTATTTTTGTTGTTCTTTTCGGATTTGAGGATTTTTCTGATTAAAATTATTAACAGCCGATCAGAATATTTGTCTAGAAGTTTTTTTGATTTGTTTCTTTCATTTTGATTTGTTCTTTTATTTTTAAGTGATATTCTGCTTTACCTTATTTTATAAATATTACTTCAAATGTTTTAATTACTATGAACAGTTTATTTACAAAAAATTAGAAAATAAAATTTTAAGATTCGTCTTAACAAAATGTCCGATCATGTTGAACCTTCGAAGCCATTAAGCCGATCTTAAAACTATATTTTTGGTTTATATTTTTAGTGGCTGTACCATTTGTGGCTCTCTATTTGTTCAACTATTTTGTTCGATTTGAAATCAAATTAAATCTGTTGAGTTATTTAGAAATATATTTCATTTATTTGTTATTCTAGATATAAGAATTTCTTGATTTTCTATATTATTAGCCATAAATATTTAAAAGGGTTCATTTCAATAATTAATAAACCATGTATTAGACATAAATCGGGCCATTCTATATTTAAATCAAATCCAACCTCTAATTTTCAGCACATTTGTATCAAAGAATTTTTATTTGGAATTTTTATTTAAAAAAGAGGTATTTGTAGGTGGATTAAAGTTTTATATATATTTCGATAAAACCACGTAAGATTTACATATTGCTCTCCTTAACGTCTTCATTCGTACGAAATGTTATTTTAATTAATTTGAAACGACATAATATCAAACCTGCTGTTAAATATTGTAATTCTTAAATAAAATTAATCAAAGAAAATGCTTATTTCAAAGATTAAACTGATTTTTCATTGAACTTTATTTGAAGTATTAATATTTAGTTATACATAATGTAACTTGTATAAAATAAATAAACTCAGAAATTAATAATTAATTTTCTAAACTGGTACTCTTTCATTCAATTTTGCACAGTCCGTTACACCAGAAAAATTTAATTAAAAAAACGCACACCATCTGAAATATTATAATTTAATGTTTTGTTAGCACTCCCTAGAGAAATTATTGACTTGAAATGAGAATAACCTGATCCAAAAATCAAATGATACACAAGTATTATCATGATGAATATCAAAATTATTAAAATGTCTTTACATTTTATAATTATAAAACTTTATTTTAACATCTTTTCCATTTTAAAAGTATAAATTAAGGAGGTTCAAGTTTAAATTATAAAGTGAATTTCCATTCATAAACAGCATTTTAATTGATAGATTGATCTATCTTTATTGAATCACAAGATATACCATATAAAGTACTTTAACAGAAAAAACAACAAAATAATAAATAAATAAAAACCCCAGGAAATATGTTTTTTTTTTGTCACTAAATAATTATACCTTTAAAGAAACAAAAAAAAAAAAAACAAAAACGAAATTTTAAAAATAAATTTAACACATCAATAAAAATTCAATTAAAACCATTCGACACCCACTTACATAATTTTCCTTTTTAGTTATTCTTTAATAAACGCTCTCAGCTCAATTCACTCCAATTATAATTGAAAATATAAGTATGTATAAACATATATATATATATATATATAATAAATTTTTTTTTTCATTCTTTTTGTAATTTTTTTCCTAGTTTTTTTTTCCTTTTTAACTCATAAATTTGACATGAAGTTTTCAAAATAAATGTATGATCGTGATTACTTTATAATACCTCAAAGCGACATAAATCAAATAAATTTATTCCATATAATAATAATGTATAAATTCACAAAAGCTAAAAATTCTCTCATGATATAAAATTATGTACATAAATAATAAATGAAAGAAAAAACGTAACAATAACATAAAAAATATCGCATACTCAAAGTCAAAAGAGTAAACGCAACTGAATGCATGCAGTGATGGTAATTTTTTTTTAATGCGTTTCTTTTTTTCTTCTTTTTATTTTTTGTTTTGTTGGATTTTTTTTTTTATTTTAAAAGGAAATTTACAAAATCTTCTTCATACCGTAGGTGGCAAAAATAATTGACCATTGTCTTTTTAAGTTAAAGATTTCACTTTTAATTTTTAATTTGTTTAATTTATATATTTAATGTCTTATTAATGGATCATGTTAATCTTTAGTTAGATAATTAGAGAAAAATTCTATTAATCCTATTTCCTACTGGATCCTATTAATGTTGATTACAGAATTAGCTAGAAAAAATAAAGTAAACAAATGTGTATCATATTCAATCATATTCAATTTATGATATTTGATTCAATTTACGTAATAAGAACGTAATAAATAGAAAGCATTTCTGAACTGAATCTGTTTTTAGCATATAATCTTTCTATATGTGATAATTATTTTATTACAATATTTGATTTAATTTTTCCAAATTTTAATAATGTCTTACATTTTTTAGTGATTGCACAAAAATAAAATAAAAATATACATACTTGGGTTTTAACACCAAAATAAAAGCAAGTGCAGATATCAGTCAGATATTTATATATTACATTTTTTTTTTTTTATTATTTCTCAGTTATGTCGGTTACAGTTAGATGCACCGTGTAAAAATGCACAAATATGCATAATTAAGTGCTTACACATTATTTTATTATATTTGTGTAAATAAATAAAGCTGCTACACTGATACTATACAACATATTTCAACTTCTTCAAATAAAATTTTCCTTGAATTTACGCTCATTATATATTAATAATTTTCAAAAATTCTTAAATGAAAACTAAAACTATGATATGATATTTTTAAATTATATGCGACTACATTATTTCCCATGATTACAAATAAATTAAAATACATGATTAGAAAGTAGAGTAGGTGATGAAAAATTAAAGTTCGAAATTAATTTTAGTACGATAACAAAACAAATTCAAAAATGAAAATTCACTTTTGCTTGAAAGTGTACAAAGTAACTGCTATTTTTAACTTAGGGTGACTGTTGACTATATTATTATTCTGCATTTAATTTGCAACGGTGCAATGCGTTAACACTAAATCTTAAATTATATAAAAACAAAAAAAAAAAAAAAACGTTCTACTTTGCGTTTTTTTGATTTTTCTTTACATAAACATAAAAAATCGCTTGTTTATGAATTAATTTGTTTGTGAAATTTTTTAAAAACAGTAAAAAAAAAAAATAAATAAATTTATACGCCTTCGAAATTAATGCATAAATTTTCTTCTCAAAAGAAGTTTTTTTTGTTTTTTTTTTATGTTTTTGCTTTATGCATCAAATGTTTTGTAAAAAGATTGTGAATATTATTAAACATTATTCTATATGCAATGGTGGCGGCTCCTTAAAAAAATATAAATAAAAAAAAGTAAGTTGTTAGTTGGTTGGGTGTCTTATTTGACATTTTGTTGCGCTTTTCATTTGAAATTTTTATTGTTTATGTTTTTCTTTTTTATTTTTCTTTTTTTTTTCGCTCGTAAATGGGCGGAAAATAAATTTTTGAAAGTTTAATCAAAATGTTAAACAAAAATAAATAAAATAGAAAAAAAAAAATAAAACAAAAATTATCATTAAATTAAAGTCAAAGTAAAAAATCGTATAGAGAAGAAATATTATAAGTAACTACAAAACATAAAAACAAAAAAAAAAATTAAATGAAAAGCTTAGACTTTTTATGAACAATGTATTTTATGTACATTTAATGTAGTGAAAATTGTTGTAAAATTTATTTTATGCAACATTTGATGGTTTAAATTAGTAATAGAAAATAAAAACAAAAAAAAAAATTTTAATTTCTAATTTTTTAATTAAATAAAATAAGGAAGTTAATGGTAATTTAAAGAAAATTTATATTATAATATTTATTCAAAAAAAAACTAAAGAAAAGAAAAAAAAAATATATTAGACTAGTTTATATTAAGTAAAAATATAAAATTTATTATATGAAGAAACGCTATAATAAAAATTTACAAAAATTTTTTATTACTTAATAAATATTTTTGCGTTTTTATACATAATTATTTCTTTTATAAAATGTATGAATGTTATTTTTATAAATTTAAATATTTCTCGCCTACTAAATTTCTTTCCTAAGATATTCCTTATTTTTGCCGCATACAATTTTTTACTGATCTTTTTTACATTTTATTAATTTAATTTTAAATTACCTTTATTTAAAATTTGATTTTATTAATTGATTTTAATTTTGATTTCACATACTTGGTGGATTGTCTTCAAAAAACCTAATAAAGGTTAAAACAAGTAAATGTAACAGTAAGTCGATGCAACCGACTTATTAATACCCTACACCTGAATAATTCGAATTAAATTAAAAATCCATAAGTGTTTTTGGCAGCTGCTTGAACTTCTTCCCTTTTCTGTCTTATTCAACTCGAATTTCAAGAAGGTAAAAGAGGCATCCGCTTGGGATATGCTTGACACCCTTGTATAAAATTTTAAGTTTCTATCTTAATTATTTTCGAAGATTGCTAGTCCTTGGGATGTTTGTGTCAGCTACCCGAATTGCCACTCCAATTCATCGAATCCATCTCAGGAACATAAAGAAAACTTGCCAGAACACCATTCTATTAAATTTAAAGGTTCTACTTTTGTTGGTTTTGGAGATATGCTCGTTGCTCTTGTGCTCGTCCGGAAGTTTCCAAAATACGAACCCATGGTTCAAATTCTTTCAAATGTCAGTTTCCAATTTTACAGAAAAGGAAACATAACAGAACACCTTTGTACTAAAAATAAAAGTTCTATCTTTGTTGGTTGTGGAGATATACTCGTTTGCTCTGGAGCTCGTCCGGAAGCTTCCAAGATTTGAACCCATGGACCAAATCCTCACAAATTTCAGAAACATAAATCAAACATGAAGGAACACCATTCTGCCTAATTTAAAGGTTATATCTTTGTTGCATTTGGAGATAATATCATTTGCTCTGAGGCTCGTTCAGAAGCTTTCAAAATCCGAACCCAAGAACCAAATCCTCTCAAATTTCAGAGGCCTAAATCATACATGAAAGAACACCATTATGCCAAAAGTAAAGGTTATATCTTTATTGGTTTTGGAGATAATCTCATTTGCTCTGGGGCTCGTTCGGAAGCTTCCAAAACCAAACCCATGGACCAAATCCTCTTAAATTTCAGAGACATAAATCAAACACGAAAGAACACCATTGTACCAAATTCAAAGGTTCTACCTTTGTTCGTATTGGATATAATCTCATTTGCTCTGCGGCTCGTTCGGAAGCTTCCAAAATTCGAATCCACGGTTCAAATTCTTTCAAATTTAAACCCATGGCCAAATCCTCTCAAATTTCAGAGACTTAAATCAAACATGAAAAAACACCATTCGGCCAAATTTAAAGGTTATATATTTGTTGTTTTTGGAGATAATCTCATTTGCTCTGGGGCTCGTTCGGAAGCTTCCAAAATCCAAACCCATGGACCACATCCTCTTAAATTTTAGAGACATAAATCAAACTGGAAGAAACATCATTATAAAAAATTTAAAGGTTCTATCTTTATTGGTTTTGGAGATAATCTCGTTTGCTCTGGAGCTCGTTCGGAAGTTTCCAAAACCCGAACCCATGGACCAAATCTTCTCACATTTCAGAGACTTAAATAAAACATGAAAGAACACCACCCTGCCAAATTTAAAAGTTATATCTTTGTTGGTTTTGGAGATAATCTCATTTGCTCTGGTGCTCGTTCGGAAGCTTCCAAATCCAAACCCATGGACCAAATCCTCTTAAATTTCAGAGGCCTAAATCATACATGAAAGAACACCATTCTGCCAAAAGTAAAGGTTTTATCTTTATTGGTTTTGGAGATAATCTCATTTGCTCTGGGGCTCGTTCGGAAGCTTCCAAATCCAAACCCATGGACCAAATCCTCTTAAATTTCAGAGACATAAATCGAACGGGAAGGAACATCATTGTACAAAATTTAAAGGTTCTATCTTTGTTGGTTTTGGAAATAATCTCATTTGCTCTGGTGCTCGTTCGGAAGCTTCCAAAACCCAAACCCATGGACCAAATCCTCTTAAATTTCAGAGACATAAATCGAACGGGAAGGAACATCATTGTACAAAATTTAAAGGTTCTATCTTTGTTGGTTTTGGAAATAATCTCATTTGCTCTGGTGCTCGTTCGGAAGCTTCCAAAACCCAAACCCATGGACCAAATCCTCTTAAATTTCAGAGACATAAATCGAACGTGAAGAAACATCATTGTACAAAATTTGAAGGTTCTATCTTTGTTGCTTTTGGAGATAATCTCGTTTGCGGAGATTATCTCCAAAAGCCCGGAATCATTCGGAAGCTTCCAGAATCCGAACCCATGGACGGATTTTGTCCAGATTCGAACTTAGCCTTTCTTTCGTAATTAGTAACCTACTATATAAATTTCATCAAGATAGCATCATTATTTTTTGAGTTATCGTGCGTACGGACGGACGGACATCGCTAAATCGACTCCGGCGGTGATCCTGATTCAGAATATATATACATGTCTATACCTAACTCGCTTCCTTTTGGTGGTTACAAACACCATACCAAAGTTAATATACCCTATACTTTAGGTGTAGGGTATAAAAATAACTAACTTATGACGTAGTGGTTAAGTTGCCAACCTCTCAATAGAAGGGATTGTATAGTTCTACGATACTGTTACTTGACAGTTCCATTCCCCAATTCAAAGTTTCCGTATCCCTGTCCTATATTTTCCTATTCCTACATCCAAGCCAAAATACTGCGTTAGTAGTTAATAGTTTTTATATTTAGTAGTTAAGAGCCCCATTATATTATAGCCAAAGGGAGAGGTGAGTTTAGACAATAAAAAATCTGACACTACCAAGAGAATATTCTTGAATTTTGATGTCTTTGGAAGGTTCTCACCTCCTTTAGAAAAGAAAAACTAAAACTAAGCCTAATTTTAATAAAACTAAGTCAAATTTTAATAAATATTTAGCTTAATTTTTATAATATTTTTATTCTCTAATTATTTTTATGTGTCTTAATTATATAACAAGCTTTCGCTTCATTAGCTGTTTTAACATTTTAGTTAGGTCATTCTTAAGAATAAGTATCAAAATATTATATTTATTATTTTTTCGAATTTAAAGAAACTGTAAAAAATTATGTAAAAAAAACTTATTAAAGAGTTTATAATTGTAATGTACAACGACTTTTTCACCTAATGAAACATATGATACTTTATGTAATATAATACAAACATCTAAAATGTAATAGTTTGTAGTTTTTTTTGTAATATTAGGTTATAAACTTAAACTAACTTAACTTAATCACTTATCATTGACATGTTAACTTTCCTGCAACAATATAAATAAACCCTCATTTTAATTTTAAGAGATTTTCCTTTTTTTACAAACTGACAACACGTTTAATTCATTTTGAATCAACATAAAATTTATTTAATTAACATTTTCATATAATTACAAACAGTTCTTACCTGTTTATTATAATTCAAAACAAAATAATAATATCCTGTCAAAAAACAAAAAAACTCCAACTAAAATACAAAAACAAAAAAAAAAAAAAAGTTTTAATAACTAATTGAAAAATTTGGCGGTACATTTCAAAGTGAAAAAAAAAACTCAACTCCTTTTTCACCCTCTTTTTACGAATTTCATTAATTTGAATATTTCGATTTAAATAAAAATATACTTATTAAATGTTATAAAAGAAACTAATTAAAATAAATTATAATAATAAGATTAAAAGGATTAAATAATCTTTTTTTACTCGCCCTTCTATACAATATTTTAATTCATTAAAATTAAAAAAAAAAAAAAAAAATTCTCGTGCAATTATTACCAACACCCTGACTTTACTCTTTAATTTTTTGTTATGTTATCCTGTTTGTTTATTTTTTTCAAACAAAATCATTCCTTTCAATTTCACTTAACTTTTTTGTCCCATTAATTGAAGACTAATCTTAATCAAATTTATACTTATATCCATTTAATTTTTGTGAGTTTATATTCAAAAACAAAAATTCAATTCAAGTTAAAGAATTTCGTTTTTTCTATCGCCCACCAGGATAATAAAATATCATAAATTTATTTTCACCATATAGTTATTTTGAAGTTTATTCATTCCACACTAATATAATAAAATGATTATGAGTGGTAGAGATAGTGTCAATAACCACCATATTTTATAACCTAAATAACAGTTATTTCCTTAAAAATTTATATTAATTATACAAATATATAATATACACTTATGTATACATATATAATATAAAAAAAATATTTATTACTGATGATAACAAGTTTTTTTGTTTTGTTTTTGTTTTTTTCTTTTTATTCTTATTTACTGTTATTTTTTTCATTTCTGACGTTATTTTTACTGTTATTTTGTGTTAAAAGAAATTTATTCATGAAAAAATATGTCATTTTCTTTATGTTTTTTTTGTTTTTTAGTATATTGTTTGGTGTTATAAAAGAAATATTTTTAATGTTTTACATTTGAAATGAAAAATTGCGTGCTTTCCGGCGTTAAAGTTCATAAAAAAAATAAAAAAAAATACATACATATTACATATTATATAACTGAAAATTGATTGAATTGATATTTAAATAACATTTATGTTAAACATTTCATGTATATTTAAACTAAAATGAACTGAATATATTATAACAATTTCATAAAAAAAAATTGATGGTAATAATTCTTGTATTCTTATAATTTATTGAAATACATTAATAAATATACAATAATATATGCACATTTTTCTCTATATTCACTACGATGATTTTTTGAACTAACAAACGTTTTTTTTTTTAAATACGTTTTTAGCATTTTCGTTATATTGCATATATAGTAGTGGTTATAAAAATTGTAATCATTAATCGAATGGAATCTTAAGATTTTCAAAAATAAAAATATAGAAATTATACATCAATCGGAAAATTTTAATATTTGAGGCATGCAAATTAGGCATGCAAAGTTGTCTAATGTTTTGGTTTCCTTTCTTACTGTAAAGTTTAGTTTTTTTACGAAAGATCTGACTAATATTATATATACAAAGAATATAATCGACTTAAAATGAAGTACAAATTTCACATATGAGGTAGCACTGCTTAAAACTCATTAGGTTATCTGAGACAGATTCCAAAATCGTTTCTTACATCAAATTGACTTGAATAATAATTAAGGATAGTGTTCAGAAAACCTTTCATACGTGAAAGATGTAGTGTTTTCGCTTAACACACGCTTAACACACGTCGAAATATTAGAACATTATCTCTCTTTAATAGATATCTTGAAGGAAACCAAACTTGTTCTACTGAACTAAAATTAATAATATCCCTCTTCAAAAATTCTAATGTAACACTAAGTGAGCTACAAAAGCCTCCAGAACCACACAACACCTGTACAGATTCGTTTTCAATTCATTTTTTATTTAGTTTTGAGGCAATTATGATTAAAGTAAGAAACTCTCTATTATTTTTTTTTGTCATTTTATTTTGATCCACATTTTTTTTATCATTTTTACTTAGATGTTTAAATGAGGCTTTATAAGATCGTAGCAATGAAAATACAGAAGTTTTATTGTACTAAATTTTTCTGTATTTAACCACCACCTATCATACTACTAATTATAATTGATTTTATTATAATTTTTGCCACTGTATAAAAACTAGACAAAATTCAAAAATTCTCAAAGCTTTAAATAAATTCTGTTTCGGTAAAACAAAAGGAAAAAAATAAGAAAAATATAAGTCCATTAATTGTCATATCTCATTTTAATGACAATCCAATTTAGTTGATATTTAAAAGGAATATTAATATTAAATAGAAAAAACTTCGTCATTGGGGGGAAAATTATGTTGTTTTTTCCTTTTTAATAAAGAATTGAAGACATTTTTAATGGCACATTTAATAGCTTATAAAAAAAAAGATAAATATATTTATGTCATTTAGAATCGATTAAATTTAATTTAGCACATTTTTATTTTCCTTTTATAGACTCAATTAATATGCTAAAATTAGTCAAATTTTGTTAAAATAAATAAATATTAAATAAAGTTTCTCATGCTAGAGAACAAAAGTATGTAAAACATTTTTTTTACCTTTAAAATTGTAATTATGAATTTAAAACGTTTATAAATTTAGATTTACTATACTTACTTAGACTTAATCTCTTATATTTTATTTTTTGGTTCTGTTAAATTTTAACTTACATACATACTTTTACCATTTAGAACCATATGTTAATCTTTACGATATATTTAGTAGCTTTATGTGCTACAAAAATTTTAAACATCTCGGGAACCGAAAAGTTTAAACATCTCTGGAAGCGAAAATTAAAAAGTTTTTTTAAGACTGACTACATCTGTAAATCAATTAAAAATTCGTAGCAGTGATTAAAATATTAATTATATTGGCAACATTTAGTTAAATGATATATATATATTTTTTTAAAGCATTTCTCTGCCACATTAATGTGGACAGGAAATTACACAGCCTTTAGGCGTGGCTGTACATGTCGTAAGGGGGTATGTGGGAATCGAACCCACACTCCATCGGTGTTTACAGCGTATTTTATCTTACCTACTAGGCTCCGTAAATGATACATATGTGGACCATTGATCTATTACAGCAGTACAGGTATGTACTGTAATTTTTCGTTTTCAATAGAATTACCATGCCTTCATATGTAATTAGTTTTTAATAGGCGATTAAAATTAAAATAAGTTTTTCTGTTGGAATTTTTGAAATTTTACTTTTATATTAAATTAGAAATTCAACAAAGCCCATCCCAATTAATTTTTTAAATTTAAAATTTTTCTGAAAATCTTGACCTAAAACTATTTTCAAAATCTTTGAAAAATAACCTAAAAGGCTTAAAAAATCATTTTAAAGTTTTCGTAAATTCAAAAAAATATTCGATTTTCCTGAAAATACAAAAATTACTTCAAATTCTTGTTAAAATCCTCAAAAAATTACCAGAAAAGCTTGAAAAATTGTTTTAAAGTTTTCATAAAAGCAAACTGCATTTAAGATGAAAAAAACTTATTTAATCATTTCGAAATATCGTTTTCATATTTAAAAATTTGATGTTCTACAAAAACAAACAAATTTTATTGGTTAAAATTTCTATTTTAAGGAAAATTTACATTTTTTTCTTATTTCAAAATATTCTGAAAATCTTTAAAATATGAATATAAAGACTTTAACCATTTCATTTAAAGTTTTTGTACTTCTAAAACACAATTTCAGATGAACAAACGATAGATCTCAATTTCGAAATATGATTTTTAGATTTAAAATAAAATTCAAAAATATAAAATTTATTTAGAGTTTCTACCATAGTTTCTTAAGCCATAATTTTGATATAATTTCTTATACAAGATCCTATAATGAGTCTGAAGACTATATTTATTTTTAATACTAAAATTTGTTATTTTTTTTGCATTAAAACTAAATTAAAATGTAGTTCAACATTATTCTTGATACTATTATAATTCCTTCAAAAAAATTTCACTTTTGATTTTGCCTTTTTTACAATTATTACAAAGATTTCTATTTTTATTAATGGAAATCTTAAAAATATATGTAATATATGTACAGTAAACATTAACAAGATACATAAAAATTAGCGAAAAATCTATAAAAATATTTACTATAAAAAAAAATTTTTTAACAATATTTCATTTTTTCTATCGTTTCTATTTTCATTTCAAGAGATCATTAAATAATTCCAAAAATTGTATTTCTTACCACTTGTTATCTCACTCCTATGGAAAAATGCAGGAAAACATTTAATGGTATTCTTCAACTCTTCGTCTTTATAAAAATGTTTCTTTCATGCAATACACATATTTCTTTCATTATATTAGTTTTTGTTAGCGTGCCAATTATAATAACTGGTCCCACCATCTCGTGGCAAGTAGCAATATATCAAAGTAAAAAATAAAAAATAAAAATTAAAAAATAATCTTTTTAGCACATTTTTCAAAGATTTTTTTTAAAATTTTCTATTTAGTTTTTTTCTGACCGCCTGTCTATTCTACAACAAAACTTCCACAACGTTTAGGTTGAGGATAAACACCAAACGACCGAAAATTTTGCGTTATAAATCAATATAAATATTATATATATATATATATTTTTTAAATTAGTATTTAAATTTACCGTTATATAAAACCATAATTTTATAAATTTTTAATTCATCTGTATCTTCAAAACTATTTTAGTTAAAACATTAAAATTTTGAAAGCAATCTTTAAGAAGTCCATTATATCAACAGGTTACCTCAGAAAATATGTTTTCAATTTACCTGTTTTAAGAACTATTATGGAAGAAAAATTCAAAATGAGTAATTTTTAGAGATCAGTACAAAATTATCGTAAGTAATACAAAAAAGTTAAAGCTCCAACGGCTTTTTAAAATTTTGAATCAAAAGAAATACAATTATTTTGATTGCATGTTTTTTTAAGGGTCTTCAAGTAAAAGTACACCGAAGGAAAATAAAATCAAAAAATTCTATTTCACGTGAACGATCCAATGCAAAATATAAATTTCAAAGTAAAAAGTTACAGATGTTCATTGGTTTAGAGAAATGTTTATTGGTATTTTTCCGTAAATGTTGATTAATTGTTTTTAAAAGATGTTAGTTATAAGTATCTGTCATATTATATTATTATTTGAATAAATATCTTATTTTCATTTTAAAAAGTAAAATATAAGTTTTGAGTTTTGATTTTGGAAAATAAATAATTTAAAAAAACAAAAAAAAAATTGCCAAAAAAAAATTTAAAACATATTTATTTCTCATTTCCATTTGTATTTGATGAACTGCCAAAGAATTCCAAAACACCGAACTTCAAACAAATTCTAAAAACGAAATGTTAAATTAAATAATAAACTTCTAAAAAATTTCCTCGAGCAAATAAAATATGCAATAAGGTTAAGGTAGAGGATATTTTAGTCTGGTATCGAAGAATCGGTGCATATTTTTTATACATAAAACAGCAACAATTTCGGTCAAAAATTTCCTTAAATACTTCGATTCTCCGATATAAGACTTGTGTGCAATGTTACTTTAAACCCTCTATTGCGTCTTTCTGAAAATGTGCACCTTTAAAAACCTTTGGGTTTATATACTGTCTTATTTGATTTAATGTTAACTGTAAATTACTTAAATTTTTTATATTTTTATGAGGGTCATAAGGTTGTTTTTCAATTTCAAAATTCATATTCATAATTTTCATTTTATTTACCATTCCATTTTCTATTTACTATTATTTATTGCTATCTCTTTCCAACTTTTAGAAAATTTATTACATAAAGCAAAATTTTTTTTTGACTTTATTTGCGTTTAAATTGTTTTATATTTGTGTTTATATTTTATGGGGTTTCATATTTTTACAGTTCTATTAAGAAAACAAAAAAAGAAGAAGAAGTTGAAATTAGTTGCCCTATAATAAAAACATCTCATGTTCCGAATTGGAAATAAATTCCAAAGTGAACAAGAAGTAGGGAAAATTAAGAGTACCTATATAGTAATAAAACAAAATTAACTATTGTATGAAAAATGAATATAAATTTATTAAAAAATAAAAAAGTGTTAAATTGAATTTATTAAAGTAATGAATAATTGTTAGTAATTGTTTATAATTAATTTTTATAAGAATTTTTAAAAATTTTAGATTTATAAGGATTTGCGTTAAAAATTTTAAAAGTCGATTTTATTAAACTGTGATTTTTATATTCTTATAAACAATTTTCTAAAAAATAAATTCAAAATAAGAAAAAAAATCAGCTGTCTCCACCACAGGACCAACTGCCACTACACAAAAAGTACAATGCCAAAATTTATAGATTTTTTACATAATAATTTATATCAAAGCAAAATAACTTCTAATAATTTAATAACATTTTGTTTTATTCAATAAAAATAATTATATGCAATGAAATCGTAAAAATATATGTACATTCATTCATACATCCATTTATTATTATTATTATTGTAATGTAGATACATGATTTTTTTTTCATTCAAAAAATAATATTAAAAGTAAAAAATAATAAAAACTGTAAACAAATACAAAACAAACATAAGATTAATATTAAATCTGCTAACAAAAATTTTACCGTTTTAATTTTATGTCATCAACAAATGAATAATATGCATTGGCATAGATATAAGTACATACATATGTATGTATAAAAATTTGTAGAGATATAAAAAAAAAACAAAAAAAAATTGTTCATATAAATTCATATGGAGTGTTACGTATGAAATTTGGACTTAGAAAAAAAATTAAATAAAAGTTAAAGTTAGTCGGATCAAAAAATGTTCTATGGCAAAGTTGTTCCTCTTTACTTTTGTAACAACTTTTTCTTAATAATTTTTCTCACAAAATTTTTCTGTTACGAAATATTCGTAAAAAATTTAAAAAGTACACTAGTTAACTACCACTTGCGGTTGTCCGATTTGCTCCAAAAGCTTATCAATCCGAGATATTTACGTCAAAACTTTAAATATGAAATTTCAAAAAATTCCGCTCAGTCGTTTAAGCTGTACATGTGCCCACAGACATACCCACACACGCACCCACACACACACACAGACGGACATCATGCTGGAAAATTTTTTTACAGCCTTCTCCACACCGGAGTAGTGCATTTTTGCGAAAATCTCGGGTACAAATTTTTAGTATGAAAACAATACCTACCTTATACATTAATATATGCGGTCGGTAAAAATTGTAATCTTGTTTGAATATCTCTAATGATATCCAGTTACACCTTTACAGTTATTTAATAGCTTTTTTATATTCTTTTAATACATAAATCCTTAAAAAGTCCAATTCGATATTTAAAATGTATATGTATTGCAAATTTAAACCTTTGAATAATTATTTTTGTACACTAATAAAATGAGTATTATTTAAAATGGCTATAAATAAAAAACATTTTAATTTTCTGTCCCTGGAGAATTTTTCATTCCATAAAAAAAAACTATTCAAAAAATAAGATCATACCCATTGTACATATGGATGCCAATTATATAAATGTAAACAATTCTTTTGAAATACGTTATACATAAATCCAAAATTTGAATATCCTTATGCAAAACTTGATATTTAAATTGAAAAGGGTTCTTTGAGTTTTCTTTTCATTTCAGTGACTAAATGGTTTAAAAATGCAATATTCAAAAAATTTCTATTCGAAAATTTAGTTTTTGAAAAAAAAAAAATGTTGGAAAAAATTGTGTGTTTATGTTGGAAAAAATTGTGAAAAATGAAGTGATTCTTTCTTTTAACCAAATTGAAGTTTTAATCTTAAAATGGCATAGATGTTCAAGTTACAGTTGTCTAAAAATAGAGCATTTTTGGCCATTAATTGTCCTTAAACAGGAGAAAGTACGAAAATTACATTTCAGTGTAACTTATGTTAATTCTTAAAAATTTTTATACTCTCAAAATTTTAATGTTTCCGGTGATACGAAGGAAGGAACCTAAATCTGACAAAATACAAACATTTGAAAATAGGGTTTTTCCCTACTTTGAGGAAGACTGTACCTCTATAATGAATGGTACTACATAAAAAAAAAAAAGTTGTTTCACAACATCAATTTGTCAATAAGACCAATCCATGGTTAAATAGTGTCATTGCTCCGTCTTAAAGATGTTTAGATGTTCGGAAGTTTTGTAAACAGACAAATAGATAAACTAATAAACAAAATTAAAATTTTTTTTTTTTAAATGTGCTAAAAACTGTATTTTTATTAAATTGCATTCAAACAGTCAATCAAATATAAAATTTTACGTAAAAAAATACTTGACAGTAAATCAATTTTAAAGATATCGACATTTATATTTAACGTTAAAATATATATATTATACGTTTTTTTTTTGCTATAATTTATAGATTTACAATAAATTTAACGTTTTTCTTTTTCATATTCATCACTCCTGTAATTACATTTTGACATTTTAACTTTAATGTCTAATAAAAAGCACATTTATAATAAGAAAAAACTTCCTACATATATACATGTATAAATTGTTCAATGTTTTTTGATTATAGTTTTAAGTTGAAAATTATTTTTATTATCATTACTGTCATTTTAAAATTAATTACTGTTATGACAGTAAATCATTAAATAATAAATTATTTATAATTTTTTTATTTTAATCTATTGTATTTAAATATATAATAAATACAAGTAGTGTTAATAAAAACCTTTTAAAATTGTAATAAATCAATTTAATATTTTATTTTTCATTAATTTTCAATAATTTCTGAGACATGAAACACCATATCAATAAGTTGTATTTCAATAAATTTTACCGTTAAGATCAAATTTGAATTGCAATTCTAAAAAATTTAATAACTTGAAAGTCGAAAGGAAATTTTAAAAGATTTGCTTAATATGTATTCGTCATTAATGGGTCTGTTTGCAAATCTTCTACAGCCTTTGAGATTATGGATACTGGATAGTTCTCATATTTTGGAAAAAGTTTATGTAGCTCCAAACATTACAAGTCGAAAGTAATTATATTCGAAATCCTAGCTTAAAGTTAAAAACTTAATTATTTTTCGAGGTCTACCTATTTATTTTTGAAAATAAGCGTTAGAGTTAAGTGTATGTTAATCTTTAAAAGCGGTTCATCTTATATAGTGCCTCGTAACACAATTTACATTTTAATATTACTATTTTCTTAAATCATTCAAAAATATTACAAATGATAAACTAATTTGAGTCACTAATTATGAAAATATATTGTAGAGTAATATAAATAATAATATAATTTGTTTCATATTCTCAAAAAGAAAGGTTATTTTCACTTGAAATAAACCTTTTAATAAAAATGCCAAATTGTAAAAGTTCAATAGCCGATCTTTTAACGATCAAAAATCAAGGTTTTACCACAACATTAATTCTATACTTTATTTACCTCTTTATACGATTTGTTGTCGAAATTCGGCATTCCATTATTAATCGATAAATTGAAATTTATTTTTCGAAATCTCCTCCAACTAGCAATATTAGCAATTTCTTTGAGATAACAAACTTTGTCTAAAAGTACATCTTTGAAGTGCACAATAAAGAAACTTTATTCACTCACGCAGTTAACCACTAGTTAAAAGAGGTCCCTTATTTATTTAGTTAGTTATTTAAAACTAAAGCCCTTTAAAAACTTAATAATTGGGTTGTGGTAGGAACTAGGATAGTCAAAAAAGATACTTACAACTATTTATTTATTTATTTATATTAACATTACATACATAAATGTAATGCAATATTATTGAACCCACCACTACCAAGGTCATTATAGGTTTTTATACTATTATTAAATTATATACTAATATTATTTATTTTGTTTATATTATATACTATATATTTACATTATATTTGGTCATAAGGGGGTATGTAAAGAAAAACACTTACGAACTGTGCAGGGATCGAACCCACACTCCTTCGGTTAATACCCCACGCGCCTACCCACAAGGCTACCGAAGCCCCTTACTTACATCTAAAAATATTTTGTTTTACTAATTTTTTTTTTTGCATATTTTTAGGCACTGTGTGAGAACTAAAAATTTGTCAAGCTTATTTAGCTTAAGTATATCTACTTATATTTAAATACACTTTCAAGGCAGCAGATAAAATTACTAATTTCTTTTTTAATGTTAATAAAAAAACAGTTTTTTTTTTTAATTTCTTCACCTTAGGCTTTACGACTAAGTTTAAGCAGACAGCAGTTCTTTATAACAGCTGCTAAAATGATATTACCAATAAAGCTGAGAATGGAGTATATAAAAAGAAATGCAATAAATTTATAAAAATTTGAAACCACCAATTGGTGAGTTAAAACCACCAATTCTTTGTGGTTTTAACTCAAGTGTTTCAATTCACAACCCATTTTTATAATTTTTATTATAAATGGTTTGTGATTTGAAAACATCTTTGGAAGAAGTCTAGGTAAAATGTACAGTTTGTACCTACTAAGGAGTCCAACAGACTGAACAAAGGACGAAACAACTTCTTTTTATTTATTTATAAAAATTATAAATGTTTTTTAAACTCTACTGCTCACGATATACTATGATGCATATATTTATGTATTAATTTATTTAGCGAAAAGAAAAAAAAATAACAGTTATCATATTTTTCTTATTTTTGTTTTTATTTTTTCCTATCATAAATATGTTGCTATGTTCAAGATTATATTTTCTTAAACATGTTGCAAATTACCTAATGATAGTGCATGTCAAATTTGATAAGTGAATCTATCAATCAATTTTGATTACATATGTTTAAAAAAAAAGAAAAAAGTTTCGTTTTTTTATGTTTCCTTTGTTTTTTCATGTAATTTTTATTAAAAAAATAAAAAGTCAATTAATTTCGAAATGTTTAGAAAACGAAATAAAAAATAAAATAATATAATATAATAATATATACATATAATATAATAAATATAATATGCAAAATAATCTTCATAAACTGAAAATGGCATAGCATCCTATTTCATTAAACTATTAGCCTAATATTATTAATGAAATCACTAAAATTTTTTTAGTTATTATAGTAAAATTGCGTTTCATTAAAACAAATATTTTATATGTATCGGCACTAAAATTTATTAGATAATTTTTATTAGTTTGGAAAACTTATACTATACTTACACTAATGGTTTTACTAAATAAGTCACAGGAAACCACAGTGCAATGAATTTATATAGGTTATATAAAAAATTACAAAAAATTTTGTCGATTATCTTATTTAAATAATTATTTAATAATAATTTTACCACTTTTGATAAAACTCTTTACGCCATAATATAATTAAAACCTTTTGCGAAAAATATTTCTATATAAATATACAAAGTAAAAATACAAATCAAAAATTCAACATTTAAAATTTTAAACCATATAAAATTTTAAACGTTTAATTCTTTTAGCTCCTTTTTTTGTGCGTTATGATTCTATCTGACTCATGGCGCAGTGGTTAAGTTATCAACCTTTCAATCGAAGGGTCTTGGGTTCAAACCCCGGTCAGTTATATAAATAGAAAATAATGTATATCGTATAATTAATCGTAATAATGTATATCGTATAATTAATAGTAGTAATAATAATAATAACAATAATAATAACAATAATAATAATAATAGTAATAATAATAACAATAATAGCTGCTACAGTGGAGCTATCTTTGGTTATAATGTAACAGTATGATGTTATATACTACAGCACGTTGTAATCTACTGATGGCCCTTACTCTGTAGTAAAATAATAATATTAATAAGAATACTAATACCAATACCAATAATAAAAGCTGCTACAGTGACAGTGGGGGTTGCCTTCAATAATTACCTCATGCCGTAAGGTGTTATATACTATACTGCATGATCTCCTTTACTGCATATTGTAACTGTTGTAACGCCTATAGTCACTTTTAGCAAAATAGTAATAATAATAGACGGATTCATTATTTCCTTCCCACTCCCAATTCAATGTTTCCGTATCCATTTCCTATCCTTTCCTATCCCTACTCCCTAACCAATATACCGTGTTCGCAGTTAACAGTTTCATCCCATTATATTGGCTAAAGGAAGAGGTGGGTTTAGTCAGTAGGAATCTGACACTACCAAGGGCAAATTCTGGTTGTCTTTGGAAGATTCCCACCTCCCTTAGAAAAAAAAAATGATTCGGTCAGATAGACGGAGGAAGACATATTTTGTTTAAATTGGTTCAGAATTAAATTCTGATCAAGAAAATACGTATTTTCAGAAGTCACAAAAGTAATTGCAAATTTATTATTTGTAAGAGTAAAATGAGATAAAAACGAAGAAAAGTGTAAAGTCAACTCTATAGCATACCCTCACAAACATAATTTAGATATCTAAATTATGTTTGTGTTATATTATCTAACTTATTTAATTACTGAGACATATTTATGTAAATTTCGGAGGGGAATAACAGCTACCCGACCCAGTTACGACAAACCAAACAAATTTTACAAAAATTTTTGCCATTAAACTAGCCAAACCTGTTGCGATATACTAACTAAATTTTGCAGAAGTTGTCAACATAAAACTTAACATGTTTTAACAAAATTTTAGATATCTACCTTAATTAAACACTGAGTTATGCTCATATAAAACAAAAAAGTTGTACTCGAACCCGTCAATCTAATTTTTATGCTTTATGGATTTTATATTTTCGATATTATGGGATTCGTACATTTGTACGGGTATTGGTATATAAAAAAACATGAAAAATAGGAAAATATTTGAAAAATAAAAAAAATTATAACTATCAAAGTATTAACAAAATTATTGTTATTTACGATGGGCGGTACTTCACTATACCATATACTTAAATGTTGAGATGAATAGTAAAATAAAATATATTAGCTTAATTTAACAAAGGAATGCAACAAAATATTTTATAAAATAAAATTTATTAAAAAAGTCACAATTTAATATTTTCATTATTATACATAATGAGATAACTTTAATACAAAAAATCTTCACTCATCTTCTTTCTGAAAAGTTTCTTAAAAAACTTTACTCTGTCCAAATATTATGCTAAAATTAGATTAGATATATTTTGAAATAACAGACACAAATAACACATAACATATGTATGTATTTTAATTTGTTAAAAAAATTATGGATCAAATTGACAACTGTTTAAATAAAATTCAAATAAAACTTTTATGCATAAACTCGACTATAAATTAATAAAAATATATAACGTAAAACCAAATACTTATCGACTATAAATATATATTCTAAAGTTTTTATAAATCATTAAAATTCTAAATTATTATTTTTAAAAAGTATATTATAATAAATGATGAAATTTTTAATCAGAATTGTGATTAGTTTTTTAATTTTGATAAAAGCTGCCTGTAAATTATTATTTATTAATTTTTTTTTTTTCTTTTTTGTAATTAAGAAATTTTTAATCATATTTTCTTGTTACAGCATCAGCATACAACTCAAGTTATATTTATAATAATCCTGACCTGAATAAACACTCAATTGTAGGTGGTTACAATCTAGGAAGTGACGTTACAGGAGTTACAGGACCAACTTTTCGTAGTCCAGAGGGTAGGAGTCTAGATAGTACAGGTGAAGGAGATGAATTTGCACCCCCACATAACACTGTTAATAATTTATTTTTTTTCTTCTGAAAACATTTTAACTTCACTTTAACTAAAAATTAAATTTTAATTTTTACATTTTGGTATAATTTAATTTCAATTTATTTTAAGTTTTTTTGTTGAATAAAAAAATTACTACATACGAATTTTTGTATTTATGTAGTCAAAAAACTGGATCAATTTTTTAAAATTAACTTTTAGTTATTTAAAACCAATTAAACCATTCGCTACAACGAATTGGTATGTGAAATTAAGCCAAAATTATATGAAAATAAGAAATTATGTAAAACTAAGACTAAAGCAGCATATATATAAAACGTTTTCATTTTAGAATTGAAAATATTTTTGCATACGAAAGTTTGGGTTTTTTGAAAAATTGTGGAAAAAAATATACTTTTCTTGGATTTTAAGAAAACTGTATACAATTAAAAACAGATATTTTAAAGTTATATTATGTACGAGCAGTTTAGATTGTATTTCTTTCCAAGTCTTAAGTTCATTACTTTAGGCATTTAGAAAATTGCGTTTACGAGCTGTAATAGTTATTTCCGTAAATGTAAATTCAGCCATAATAGTCCTTTCCAAACCTCAAATTTCTAACTTTAGGCATTTAGGAGATACAGTAATTCAAAAATTTAACAAAATTGTGGTTTCACCAGCAGGAGTTTTTATATACATAATATACCGAACTTCAAAATATTATATTATTTTGTTTTTGAGTTATAAAGCTTAGATAACTGTAGATAGATTGAACTCAAAACCTTAAATTTGTTTTAATTGTTTTATATTTTTTTTTTTTTCCTAAGGAAGGTGAAAATCTTCCAAAGACACCAAGAATTCCCCCTTGGTAGAGTCAGATTCTTACTGACTAAACCCACCTTCCCCTTTAGCCAATATAATAGGATGAACCACCTACCTGCCAACGCAGTATATTAGCTAGGGAGTGGGGATAGTATAGGATAGAACAATAAGAAACGCGTAATATGCACCCTATAAATAACAGTTGTTCAAAATGATGATGAGTGGAGGATGTTGTGAAAAAGGTCAAAACTCACACTGAACTGGTACGGAAAACAATTTGCAAAAATGTATAATGAAAATGAAAGTTTTGAAAATAACTTGAAAAATATTCAATATTTACTATTAAAAATTTTAATTTTCTTAATATTTATTAACTGTTTACTTTTTTATGAAAAAATAAAAATATATTATTTAATTTCACAAAACATGCCGTTAACTTAAATAAAAAAAAAATTATTTAAAATTAAATCAAAAATGAGGAAGAATCAGTTGCCTTTGTCAACTCTTAGATACCCGTGTTAACCATTAGTATGTTCATAGCCTGTCACTCTGCTTATAATATTATTTTTTTCATTTTTTTATATTTTAAAATAATTTGGGCGAATTTTATAATTTCTAGAACTAATTTCTAGAATCGGTTGTACATATATTCAAACTACATGTTTACACATTCTTCAAAAGCAGATTCTAACCTTTCACATAACGATTATCAATCCAAAACTTTTCCAAAAATGCTTTAGTACCATTTAATACTAAGCGGCAAATGTATAATAATTTATACTATACATATATATTATATATCAGTCATTCATCAGTGACATATACGATATGTAAATAAACATGAGTTATATAAGTATGTATACTAATATCATACAAATATAAATTCTTCAAGCAACCATTATATTTTTTATTTATTGAATTTTTTTTTGTACTGCGCATCATCCTCAACAATTTCAAATTATCGAGAAAAAAACATGCAAGAAAATCGTTTAAAAAAATTTAGAAAAATGAAATCACACTTTCGTCAATTTTAAGATAACCCTATATTATTATGAAAAGTTGTTAATGGAAATAAAAATATAATGTTGGAGCTTTCATTTTTGGTGGAGCTTTAATTTTTTTATGATATCTATCAGCAGTTAAAATTGCATGGCTCTATTTCAAAAGTCGGGATTTAAAAGTTAGGTGTTCGAGAGGTACCCAAAGTTTTGGTCGAATCTCAACCAAAAAAAATGGAGAACCTACAAATTGTTGTAAGAATATTTTGTGTTAATTTCAAGACTCTAGCTTTCTTAGTTTTTGAGTTATCTTGCAGACGGACGGACAAAGCTTAATCGACTTAGAATTTGATTCTGATCCGATCCATACCCTTGAATGTATATCTAGCTGGCTTATTTCGAGGTGTTACAAACGGAGAAGTAATTTTAATATACCCGATCCTTATCGTACGGGTATAATTAACAAAGCAGTATATAAAACTAAAGGGTTTTAAAAACGCCTATTTTGCCCAGATTTTTAAAAGTGCCCAATAAAACCAATTTTAAATAATGTGACTGGCACCAAAATTTGTGTTTTTCTTTTAGGAGGAAAAATTTTATAAAAAGAAAAAAGAACTTATATAGGAAATCCTATATAATTAAGAAAAGCTGTAAATACATTTTATTTTGAAAAACTTTGTGCAGAAATGCAAAAAACTGTATAATTTGATTATCTAATTAATTGTCAGCAAAAATTCCTGTGGTGTGACATTTGTAAATTGAACAAACGTTAAGCAGAACCTGACATATACACATTCGAAATAGGATATTTTTCAACTTTGAGGAGCTATAGATAAAAAAGTAGTTTCACAACATTAATTTTTCTAAAAGACTTATCTATGGTTTAAATTTTATTATTTTATTTTAAACGATGTAGAAGTTTTGTAAACAGACGGACTAATGTAGAGAGTGGAGCTAATAAGCAAATTTTTAAATGTATTAAAAATTAATAATACTGAAATACTACAAATATTCAACTAATTATGGTATATTTTAAGAATTAAATTTGTATTATGAAACTAATTCAAAAAATTGCAAAGCTCTACAAATAAATTAACCTACAATTAAAAAAGTTAACAATAAACCCCAATTCTCGAATCAAATTTATCTGAAAACAAATTTGTCTGTGGTATAAAAAAAGATAAGAAAAATATAAAAATATAAAATTTTAAAAGTTTTATTTCAAGATTTCCGCCTTATTTTGATTATAATATAAAGAACCTAAACACTAATTTTAAGCTCAACCTAAAATAAAACATAGTTTTTCTCAAAGGGGGACTGACACATCACAAAAGTCATTTTACAAAAGGAAGTTTCATCAAAAAAGTATACATTTTAGTAAAAGACCGCCTTCATAAAAGTACATTTTATTAAGAAACAAAATTAACTATTAATGAAATAAAGGGTTTTTCAAATTGAGTTGTCAAAAGTAAATAATTAAAAACATAGAATTTGAATTGAAACTGGAAAAGTTTTTATTTATTTTTGAAATACAATGTTTGCCATTTATACTCTGAAAATGATATCTCCCATGTGACCACCTCTTGCGTCTCTACAGTACCTGATTCTTTTATCAAAATTTTCGGTCACATTCTGGCATCTTATCTCATCTCATCTCATCTTATCAATAACTCGAATAATTTCTGCTTTCAATGCTTCAACGTTTCGAGGATTATCCTTGTAGACCTGTCTTTTCAGATAGCCCCAGAGAAAGAAGTCTAACGATGTCAAATCGCAGGATCTTGAAGGCCAATTCACGTCACCGAATCTGGAAATAACACGGTCTGGAAACTTTGTATGCAGTAATTGCAGTGGTCCTCTGGCTGTATGACACGTAGTTCCATCTTGTTGAAACTACATGCCCTCAGTATCAATATTTTCCAGTTTTGGCCATAAAAAAGTTGTGATCATGTCGCGATATCTGGTACCGTTAACGGTTATGACTCTTCCAGCATCATTTTCGAAAAAGTACGGACCAATCACACCACCAGACCACAATGCACACAAAACAGTGACTCTTTGTGTGTGCGTTGGCTTCTCTTGGATCACGCCGGGATTTTCCTCTCCCCAAATTCTTTATTAACGTACTGTCAATTGAACTTTGTAGGCCTTCAACGCTAAATATTTGTGCATAATACGCCATACAGTTGACTCAGAAAGTTCCAATTTTTGTGAACGTCGGGAAATTGACATAGTGGGGTCAGCTGTAACACTATAACTCACAGCACTAATATTATCTTGTGAACGACCGGCACGAGCATACTGATGTCTTTCTCGATCTTGTACTGCACCAGTTTCTTGAAATTTCCGCGCAATATTAACAATTTGTTGGTCAGTTGGACGATTATGTCGACCATAAACATCGCGTAATTTACGAAATACATTTCTTACAGAATGACCATTTTCATAAAATAATTCAATAATTTCAACACGGGCCAGGTCAAAAATAATATATAAAATATAATAAAATAATGTGAACTAAATATTAAATATAATTATAATTGAATACTTGTACCGAGATGGCCCACATGCTAAAGGCAAAAGGGTCCTAAAAATATCAGCAGATATTTACATATATTTGAACGATATAATATAAAAAAAGAATTTCAACACGTTGATGTAATGTATACGACTCCATTTTTATAAATGGCAAACCTTCAATTGTCAAAATGCTTGATACAATGTTGACATGTTATCATGTCTATGTATTAAATCTCTTAATAAATTTAATATTTATTAAGAAAAAAGTATAACCTTAACGTAGGTATGGTTTTCTAATAATTGTTAAAAATTAAGAGACCGTCAACATACTGAAACGACCGAAAAGCCGTCAACATAATATGTAAAAATATAAATATAGTCATTAGATCGTGGGATTTGTTTAACCTAATCTTTTTATTGACTAAAATGTTATTTAATGTATTATACTAATACTGTTATAATACTGTAATAAACGTAAGTATTGTAAAATGTTGTAAAAATATAATATTAAAACTTTAAATAATTCTATTATTTTCTTAAAACAAATTTGAACAGGTGTCTATAAAAAATTACTTTTAAATTTTTAACCCCCAATATCTCTTAAACAGAACGAAGCACTTTTCCTGAGGTAACTTTTGCGAATTCTCCAAGATTTTTCCTCTCCAAAAATTTTAATATTTCCACTATAAAGGTTCCAGAAATAAGGAAGAAGCAAAATATGAAAGGAATAATGAAGAAGCAAAATTTAACGGAATGCTATAATAGTATTTAAGCACTAAATTTCCAAATGAAGAGAAAACTATACAAAAAATATCAATATTATAAAAAACTTGTAGAGTTACATGGCGTTACCTGAAATTTTGAAAGTTCATGGATTTTTTTTTGTCCTGTAATTTTGAAAAGGATTATAGTATTTGAGTACCGAAATGAGTCAATGGATTGTGGTACAATAAACCCGCGGAAAAAAATTTTTATTAGAACAATGTGCTTGAAAAAGAGTCAATGAAACTGAACAAAAATTTGTTTTTAAGTTTTTTTACAACTGTAAAACCTGAATAATTCCTAAATATAAAAACACAATTCACTTACTCAAATTTTTATTTTAAGTGAATTAATTTTGATGCATTCATATTTACTTCAGTTTAGGGTTAATATTTAAATGTTCTAACAATGTTACCTTTTTTTTAAATCTGTACAACTGTTTAAATAAAAAAAAATGCTTTAAAAAAATACACTTGTTATTTTTAATATAATTTAAAATATTTATATGCATAGAACATAATAAAATTTAGTATAAAAGGTATAAAATTATTTTGAGACTCTTACATATAAGTTCTAAATCGCAGTTCGAACAGAAATCTTTGAACTAAAGATGAAATTTATAATATTAGCATTTCTTACCTGCTTGGCTCTTGCGCAAGCAAACAAAAAAAGTTAGTTTTTGTTTTAAATATTATTAATATATAACAGTAACTTTGCATTATAATTTGTAATTATTATGTGAAATGGTAGTTGTGATAAAAATTATAGATAATCAATTGCAAAAACAAATATTTTAGTATTATCCACTTGTAAGTGGATACTGAAGTAAACTTCGTTTAAGTTGGTTAGACGGTATGGAAAAATATTTGTTAGCATAAAATGTAAATTACTGCAAATCCATAGATCTTGGATGGAAACCCATATACAAAGTTTATTTCGTTTACTTCGAGCTAACATGCAGTGCAGAAACTTATTTTTAATTTAAAAAAAAATAAAGACCACGCAATTATAATTTTATATTATTAAATATAATTTTCTTTATATTTTCAGTAAATTTCTGTTATTATCCGGACTACGCATCTAATGTTGTTACACCAGCAAATGTAAAAGCAGAATATTGTACACATATTGGTTATTCATTCTTTAATTTGGGTACTGATGGTACATGTTCAATTAAAGAACCAGGCTGGGAAGGTGGTAAGTACATTTTATTTAAAAATATAGATTTTTTTTTTAAAAACTTTTACTTAAATTTTTACTAATTTTAAAATTTAAAACAATTTAGGCATTATATCAGAACTTGTAAAGAAAAAGAGTTCATATACAAAAATTTGTCCAGTAATTGGTGGTTATGGTCGTTCGTGGATGTTTGGAGCTGTTGCTTTAAATCCAGCTGCTAGACAACAATTTGTTAAAACTTGTGGTGCTTTAATAAAACAGTACGGATTTGATAATTGTTTTGATGTTGATTGGGAATTTCCAGCAGCTACAGAACGTGATGCATTCATTCAATTATTAAAAGATATTAAAGCGTAAGCAAAATTTAATTAATTGTAAAAATTAATTTGTTATAAATATGTTTAAAATTTTAAAATTTTTTTAGTGGAATGAACGGAGTTGAATTATTTGCTGCTGTGTCAGCTGGCATGTGGCAAGCAGATATTTCATATAATGTAGGAGAGTTGGCCAAAACAGTTGATTATATCAATTTAATGACATATGATTATCATGGTAGTTGGGAATCTAGTACAGGAATGAATTCTGCTTTAAGTGGTCCACCTGGTGACAAATTAAACATTCAAGAAACAGTTAATTATTTTATATCAAAAGGTGCACCAGCTAATAAATTAGTTGTAGGTATTGCATTTTACGGAAGAACATTTGGTTTAACAACATCAAGTACAATACCAGGTGCACCAAGTAATGGTGGTGATGTTTTAGAATATTATAAAATCTGTGCTGATAAATCATGGAATATTAAAATAGATAGCACATACCAAGTACCGTACGCTGTCAAAGGTACCACATGGTTATCATTTGATGACTCTGTTAGTATTACTGCTAAAACAAATTTCATTAAGGAAAAAGGATTGGCTGGAGCATTGATTTGGTCAATTCAACAAGATGATACTACTGGTGTTTGTAATATAGGTAAATGGCCACTTTTGACTGCTGTTTATAATGGATTAAAGGACAGCAGCTCATCCGTACCAGCACCAGCTCCAGTACCAGCTCCCGCGCCAGCACCAGCACCAGCACCAGTTCCAGCACCAGCACCTCCTCCATCAACAGGTGGATCATTCAAATGTCCATCTGCCAATGGTGGTTTTGTAGATCCACAAGATTGTCATTATTTTCATGTTTGTGTAAATGGAGTTGATACCGGTAAACAATCGTGCCCTACTGATTTAGTATTTAGTTCTCAAACACCAACTTCATATTGGTGTGATTGGACATCACCACTTTGTTAATAAAACAAAATACTATTCAAATAAAAATTAATTCGGAAATTGAATTTAATGTAAAAATTTTTATTTATTGGTGGAATCAATAAAACTGTTTTTTTTTTTGTTCGACTGTTGCAAAGCAAAACTTTATTAAACCTTTCATAATTTACAGTTAATTTCTATAACAAAATATTTATTTGGACATTTTATTGAATTAAATTTTATTTTTATATTTTATTTTTATTTATTTATATAATTTTTTTTTTGTTTGGAATTTGTTTTAGCATCTGTCTTTATTATTTCTTTAGTTTAACTCGTGCTTTAAAATATTAATTATTTTAAATACGATATTAAAAGGTTTTGCGAAGTCAATGTTTATATTACTGTTTTAATTTTGAAGGTTTATTTATGTTATACGTAAATTTGTGAAAGGCGTATTTTTTTACAACACACGTTTAATAGAAAAACAAACTTTTATCAAAATTTTAGAAAAAATAATATGTTATTATTTGGAAAAAACAAACGTAATTTATTTAGAAAAATTGTTTGCCTTCCTATATTAGGTTCACCTGAATTATCTCCACCATTTTATATTCAATAGATAATTTTTTAAAATAATTTTTTTGTCCACGTCATAATTTTTCTTCTTACCTAATAAAAAATTCAAAATAATTTTGTTTGGGCGGATAAAATTCATTTTTTGTATTCAAACAAAATTCATTTAGGAAATGAATTATTTTCACTGAAAAATTATTATATTATTAAATTTAGTCTGTAGGAAAATCGAAAAAGTGTTTTAAGTGAAAGTGTTTTAGCAAATTATACAAAATTTAGTTAAATTAGTGATGGCTGCCGCCTTCAAACTCACGCCAAAAAATTCTTTTTTTTTCTGCTCCCTTTGAAAGCATAGAGCTAACGCAAACCTGCAACATTTGATTCTGTTTTAATCTTATCAATTTTACTTGTGCCCATATTGTGCCTTCTGATTAAATTTCTTTCTCGAATAGTTCTTCTGCGCATGTATTTCAAGGTCTATCTAATTTCCATATTCCCTTGGGATTCCACCTTAATGCCCGTTTATCAATAAAGTCTCTATACAATATACAATATTTTGTAATTTACAATATTTTGTAATTTAATATACATTTACCGCTTTGTATTAAATGGTACTATAGAATATTTGAAAAAGTTTTGGATTGATAATCGTTATGTGGAAGGTTAAAATCTGCTTTCGAAGAATGTATAAACATATAGTTTGAATATATGTACAACCCATAGTTCTAGAAATTATAAAATGCACCCAAATTATTTTAAAATACTAAAATATTAAAAAAATAATATTGTAAGCAGAATGACAGGCTGTGAAAATATTAACGGTTCGTACGAGTATCTAAGAGTTGACAAAGGCAACTGTATTCTCCCTCGTTTAAACAAAATTTTAAATAATAAAATTTAATTATTTTAAATATAGTGTGAAATTTATTATGCGTATAGTGACGTATGAGCAATTAAACGAAGGGCGCAGGGAGATGGCGAACGCGCTCACGAACGATTCGGGTGATATGTGGCGTATCTCGCCTTTTTAAATATTATATATAATATTGTCTGGACTCTAAAAAAATATTATTTTAAATATTATATTATATTAATGCGCACATAGTATATTTATATTGTTGTAAGTATATCGCCATACATTGCAATATTTCTTAAAAATTATTTCCATTCATAGAATAATTTCTTATAAGTACAATAAAATACATATATGTATGTATGTAAATACGACGCTATATAATATAAATCTATACTCTTATCATTCATTCATCAGTGACATATACGATATGTAAATAAACATGATATTATATAAGTATGTGTGTATATCAATATCATATAAATAAAAATACTTCAAGCAACCGTTACGTTGTTTATTTATTTACATTTTTTGTACTACGCATTATATCTTCAACAATTTCAAATTATCGAGTAAAACAAAATGGAAAAATTTCGTTAAAGAAATTTGTTAGAAAATTTGAAAAAATCAAGTAACACTTTCGTCAATTATAAAGTAACCCTATATTATTAAAAAAAGTTGTTAACAGAAATAAGAGTATAATGTTGAAGCTTTAATTTTTGTGTATTACTTCAAAAAAAATTTAACAGGTGTTCAAGTTACAGGTGTTTAAAAATAGGAAATTTTCAGTTTTTAACCCCTTACAGCTCCTAAACGGACTCATACTTATTTTCAAAAATCTAATTTCAAGTTTCCAACTTAAACCGTTTAGAAGACAGAAGGGTTAAAGGATTTTGCAAATTTTTAGTTTCGCATAACGGTAAATTAAGACACCGTATGCCACAACTAGATACTTATTGTATATATACTTTTAAAGCTAATAAAAGCAGTAATCGTTTGCCGTGAAGATATACCTTATACAACTTGTGAAGATATAAATAAATAAATACCTTATACAACTTGTGAAGATATAAAACCTTATACAAAATGAAGATATACCTTATACAACTTGTGCTATAACAATTTAAATATAGAGCTTTTTTGAAACTTTGGGGAGCTGTTGCTCCGTAACGGGTGGGGCTACAAAAAAAAGTTATTAAAAATAAAATTAATATTTTTGTGACATCTATCAGCAGTTCAAATTTCATAGCTCTATTTCAAAAAAAATGTGGGGATCTAAAAATTAGGTGTTCGAGAGCTACCCGAAGTTTTGATCGGAACTCAACCAAAAAAATAGGGAAACTACAAATTACTCCCAGAATATTTTGTGTAAATTTCAAGATTCTAGCTTTCTTAGTTTTTGAGTTACCGTGCTGACAGATGGACGGACGCACGGACATGGCTCAATCGACTTAGAATTTTTTTCTGATCCGATCCATACCTTTGAAGGTATATCTAGCTCCGTTATTTCGAGGTGTTACAAACGGAGGAGTAATTTTATTATACCCGATCCTATCGTACGGGTATAAAAATATTTACAAAAAAAATTCAATGTGTATACATATGTTTATATTTATAAATGTACATATATAAAATCTTTGATTGTTGAAAATTTATTAATTTTGTAAATTGCTTTTTTTTTTTATTTTTTGAATAAATTTTGTGTTGTTTCTCAAACAAATTTTTTATTTTAATAAATGAGACATAAGGCCATATGGTTTTATATATCATTTAGGTGAGACATAAATCCATACGCGAAAAAATCGGCTTAATGGCTTTATATTATGGCCATAATTGTCTTAAGTCGAATGGCCTTAAGTCACGTTACCAAAATACGCTTTAAACACCGAGGGAGAGTGAATTCAAATCTCACACACATTGTAAAAATAATTCCCTCTTACGACATTTACAGCCACATATGAAAAGGAAATATTGTGTAATTTCCTTGTCACATTTACGTGGCAAAGAATAATAAACTAAAAAAAAATATTAATTAATAGTTTTCATATAATTTTCACAATAAAATTTCAAAAATTGATAAAGTGCACCGTATTTACAATCAATTAAAATTTTCCATGTTATCCAATATATAAAAACATAAATCCTCAAATTTAAAAATTAAAATTGTTCAATTGTCATCACTGAACTTAAATCTGCATATTCTTATTTAATATTTTTAATATTTTTAGCACATTTCCAAAAAAAAAATTCAAAAAATATACCTATTAGTTTCACTCTGTTGTTCGTCCAGCCATTTATTTACAAAACTTCTACATGGTCAAAGATAAAGCAATGAAATTTTAACCATGGGTAGATCTCTTTAAAATTAACCATGGCCATGGGTAGGTGGTCTTTAAAAAAATTAATATTGATTAGGGCTCAAAAATTCAAATTACGCTATTTTTAAACACCTGTAACTTAGGCACCTGTAAAAAAATTTTAAAAATAAATGGTAAAAATTAAAGCTCCAACTTTATAATTTTACATGTGTTAATGACTTTTTTTTTAATTATCTCAAGTTCTCTTAAAATTGATAAAAGAATCTCTTTATTTTTAACATTTTTTCTTATTATATGAAATTCTAAGAAAATTTGCAAATTTTGGTACAAGCCACAATTTTATCAATTTGTATTATCATTTAGAAATGTGCGCAACTAATGTGGATTAATAAAGACTAATTTGAAAAAAAAAACATGTCCCTCTTTCACTTACAGAAAAGTTGGTCATGTAATTTTATTAAACTTACTAATGCTTACGTACAAACTTATTTAAAAAAAAAAAATTTAAATGGACCAAAATCTAAAATTATAAAAACCTTGAAATTAATTGTTTTTATTAAATGATTGTAATAAGTAATTCCTTACTCATTATAAAAAAATTATCCTTAAAGAAAAAAAAAAGAGAATTAAACTTTAAAAGGATAATTTCTCAACATATGAAATATTTAAAACAAATACTGCCTGCCATGTTGATGCCTGGGCCAGTGTTCCCCGCGATTCCACTCGCAATGACCCGTTTTAACGAGTATTGCATGTGTGTGACTTAGGCTTCACTGATTATATGTTTGTGATGGAGTAGGGCATGGAGCGTGTGCTGCTCCGCTGACTGTGCCTGTGCGCCCTGCGGGGGCATATTATTCCTGCTAGATGTTCCACCAGATATCATGCTTCTTGCACACCACTGCGATCTTTTCGACGTCGTTGGCATTGGCCAGTTTGAAGAGGTCCAGGGATACCCCTACCCCGGATACTCTGCAGTCTCCGAAGATATGCCGGATTGTTAGCCTGGATTGACAATCCAGGCAGCCCGGAGCAGATGTGCGGCTGTATAGATGACTGTGGGTGGCCAGGACTGTGCCAGGACTAACCGGAGCCTGGTTACCTTGACCCCTAGGGACCTCTTGATCGGTATTAGCCGCTGATGCTCCTCTAGTCTAGGGAATATTTCTCTGGTGAGGTGTTCTATTTGCGCACAGCTTGTTTCCTTCATCGACATATTGAAGTCCCTAACCCAGGTGAGTGTGAAAAATTTAAAGATACATACTTAATTTGATATATCTATATATAATTTAAATTCTAAGAAGAATTTAATAATAAGGATTAAATGTTGTTATATGTATTTGTAACAAAAGTCAAAAATATTATATAACAAGCTGTTCATTGAACTTATTATATTTTAATTTTTTTTATTTTTTTTTTTTTTTTTTTAATCAAATAGGTACAAAGTTTATTTTATTTCAGATTTTTGTAAGATCATAATTTGATTAACTTGATGAATTTTTGCTTCAATTTGTATTAATTTAAAAAAAAAAAAACTAAATAAAAATTTTTCAATAAATAATTTTTAATATCAAACAATTTTTTATTAAAAAAAAAAATAAAAAACTAAAATACATTAAAAAAAATTTGAAAATTTTCCACCATTTTTTAAATATAATAATATTATTTTTTTTTTTTGGTTTTTTTTTTTTGTTTTTTGTTTTATTTGTCGTTATTAACAAACATAATTCTTAATTTTATTGAAAATTATAATCAATTTTTGACTATTTAAGTAAATAATAAAAAAAAAAAAAATAACTAATAATGCCATTCAACTAAAAGATATAGTAAAAAAATATTTAATTATCAGGATCGGATTCAGTAACTATTAATATACTTTTTTTTTACTTTAACTGAAGACTTTTTTACTTTAAGTGAGTATTTTTTTATTTTAAGTAAAGACATTTTTACTTTAAGTAAAAATTTTTTATTCCAATTGAAGACATTTTTACTTTTTGTAAAGAACCTTTACTTCCTTTACTTATATCATACATATAAATATTTAATGTACATATATTTAATTTTCGTAATACATAATATATGTATATATGTTTAGATCTAATATTTATATATCTAATATCAGATATATAATATAATATAATAATAATAATATATGTACATATATTGTATGTATTTTTTTACTTTAACTTTTATTACAAATATTTTCACTTTAACATAAAAAATTTTCATTTAATGTAAAAATGTTTTCACTTTAAGTAAAAAATGTTCACTTAAAATTAAAAAAAAATTACTTAAAGTAAAAATGTCTTCAGTTAAAATAAAAATGGTATATATATATATACATGTATACTATACATTGAAGTCAAAAACTAGCTGCTCTTTAAAATAAAGTTCAACCTAAAATAAAAAAAAAGTGACAAATCTGACTAATATTGTATTGATTAAATCACGGTCTTGCGTTTTAATTCCATGCAGAACACTAATGTACATTTTTCAAAATTTTAAAATTAAACTAACTTCCTTAAAATGAAGCTTATTTCCCTAAAGTAGCATTCAAGATTCAACTAAAAAAAAAAAATCTCAAAAATCTTTTAAGAAAATTAAAACTTTTTGATTTTTCCTTTTTTTTGTTTTGAAAATTTTAATTTATATAATACCCATTTAAAAACCAAAAAAAAACTTTCATTTTACTAATATAATAACTCTTTCTCTAGTAAATTCTCTATCAAAATAAAATAATTGTTAAGATAAAAGATCATAACATATATAAATTTAAAAAGGTTGTTTCTTAAAATATTTATAGTACAAATAAGACGTAGATACTATAAAATATTTTTTTTAAATTTTTATTATTCTTTTTGTCAAATCTGTATCATCTGTTTAAATAAAAATTAAAATAATGGTGAAAAAATCTATAAAAGCATCGAAAAATGAATATAAAATATAATAGTTGCTTTAAAGACGCGTATCAAGAACCATTTTTCTCTTTATCAACATAATGAAATTCTTAATTTTAGCAATTTTTGCTTGTTTGGCATTCGCTAGTAAGTTTTGAGGTTTTATTTCTTTATTTATTTTTTTTTCCAAAAAAAAAAGTGTAACGCATCAAATATTAATATTTAATTTTTTTTTTTTTTGTTTTATTAACTTACAGAATTCGCATCAGCAGCTCCAACAGGCGTCGATGTTTCTACAGCGGAACCTTACGAATTCCATTTGGGTACACCATTTTCATGCCCACCAGATCAAGACGGTTATTTTGTTGATAACCAAAGATGTTCTGATTACCATTATTGTATACGTGGTGCTGATACCGGATTATTATCATGTTTTGGTGATCTAGTATTTTTACCACACTCAGATGGTACATTTACATGCGCTGAATCCTCACCACTTTGCTAAGATATATAAAAAAAAAACAGTTTGAAGTGTAAAAAAACACCACACACAAAAACAACAAACTAACAAACAAAATCGCACATATAACAAAAATGTTTTAGTTCATAATTTTTTTTTTTCACTTAACTACATAATAACACTGGAATGAAGGAATCATAGGACTTAAATCAATGAACTAAAGGAAAAAAAAAAACTGCATAGAAAAGAACCAAATAGAAACCAACAATTTTTTTCATCAATCACAATATTTAGTACGGTATAGAAGCTAAATTTAATCAAACTATTCATGTATACCAAAAAAAAAAATATATATATAAAACATAATTTGCAATTGAAAACCATTAATTTTAGTTGTATTTTTTTTCTTTTTTAAATATAAATTTATTTTTATTATTTTATAGATATTTTTTATATTGTGGCGGCATATGCTTTTAATTTTTTTTTTTTTTTTTTTTTAAATGCAAAAACAAATAATCAATTCAAAAATAAATATATTCTAATTATTTCTTCTTTTATTTCCTAAACATCTTTTGCATGCTGCTCCAGCTCCTTGTTATTCATTTTATCAATAATCTAAAAGCAAATATAGAAGGAAAACCTAACCTCTAATATTCGAATTTAAAACAATAAAACATTATTTCAAACAATAAATTTATGTAGGTTAAGAGGGAAATTTAATCATAATTTAATTGAATTGTAATAATTTTAGGTCTATAACTTTTTAGAATATTCCATATGATCTTTTTTTCGTAATTACTTTGCAAATTTGTTTTAATGATTCAATACTGAATTATTGTATAAGTTTTAAATAAAAGTTTAAACAATTTTTAAAGGTCTTGCGCAAGGCAAGGCAGCACCTGGTTGAGCTACAATTATTATACATTTATTTGTATTCTTTTCCTGATGTACAATACATTATAAACTTTAGCTTAATTTTGTTATGATTTCTAAATTAACTAATGTGGATAAAAATTTCCTGTACTAAAAGCCACCTCATCGAAATATTCTAAAATTTTTAAATCACCTATGGCTGGCGTTTTACACATTATTTGCCTTCATAGAGTTTAAAAAGTTTTGGTTGTTTTTGACAAATGACAATAAACATTTTACATATTCATATTCATATATACATCATTTTAAAGTAATTTTACATATTCATATATATATATGTCATATATACATATTTACATATTCATATATACTTTCAAAATTTCATAATTCATTTTGATTTTCTATTGATATTTTTATTTAACTTAAGTTTTGTAATTTCAGTTTACAGGGGTGAAGCAACTTCTCTTTCTTACATTATTACTTTTTATTTTTGTTTCATATCTTAAATTTTTTTAATAACCTCTTTTCACTTCAAATTTGTCCTTCTCAACATTATATTTTGTCTTTTTAGACATAATAAATGTAATTAATTTTGAAAATTTGAACGAAATTAATTTTGAAAAAAAGATAAATCTAATGTTAAAAAGATAAATCTAAAAAGATAAATCTAAAGGATAAATTTGAAGTGAAAAGAGTACATATATATATATAAAACTTAGTTTTCCTTTAAATTTAAATTTTGTTTAAAAATTTTAAGGTCAACAATGTAAAAACAGAAAAAGTTTTTAACACAAATCTCATACCCAGAATAGTTAAATTTATCATATCATAATTAAATTATTACAGAAGCTCTCATTATTTATTCTACACAGTTTAAAGTTAATCAGTATGGCTTAGACAGAAAAACAAAAAAATTTAAAAATATTTTTGATAGGTTCTCACGTAGAAACGGATTAACTGAGTCTTCTCTAAGGACATAAAGTCATCCTGCAAAATTACTCATAAATCTCAAACAAAAAAGAGCAGGGCGGAAATAAATTACAATGTATTGTATAGCAACTGTTGAAGTTGAAGGACAAGAAAAAATCGGATTAATGATTTTTAAATGAATTCTATAGGGAAAAACAAACAAAAAACAAAATTTTTTCTATTTTAGAATTTAGTATTTAAATGTACCGTTATATTTACACTAAATTTAAAAAGAAAAATTTATTCCATCGTATTCACAAAACGTTTTTAGTCAGAAATTGTTAAAGGAGGGATATCTGAAAGAATCAGAATAAGCTTTCTCAAAAAAAATATATTGTTTCCCCTCTATAAAAGCTATTAGGAATCCAAAATTGAAAATTTGACAAAGAGCAAATGTTATTGCAAGTCACAATTCTATACTGTTTTTATTGTCTTTATGGAAATGGGTGCTTTTGCTTTTTTTTAAAATTTAAATAAAAATACATTTTAAACAATGTTTTTTTTTGTACTCGTACTTTTCTTATTTTAAGTTTTTTTTTTTTATATTCTTTAAAATTTTATTATTCTTTAGAAAAGTACAGAATGCCAAAATTCAATTATTAACATGAATTAATTGAAAAACCAAATCAAAATAAAAAAAAAAAAAATATACAACTCCCCAAAGCGCAACCAAACGCATAATTATACAGTTATTTTTAATATTTAATTTAAACAAAAAAAAAAATACGGGGCGTAATAAATATTACCACCCAAAAATCGTGTTTAAGTTGTAAACTTCAACAAATCGAATAATTTGAGAGTTTCCATAATATTATTTATTTTATTATTATTTTATTTTAATATAGTAAGTATTTAAAAATTTAACTAATGATTCAAAAATATTTAAAGAGTTGTAGCTGAAAACCTAAAGAAAATTTAAATTATTTACAAAAGTTTAGAAAAAAATTTCTAATTATTAAAGGAGAAAAATGTACCTCAGTCCTCAACTTGTATTCTATTAAAATAATGAAATCCTTTTCAAATTATTTTCCATAATTTTTTCGACAAAATGAGGACAATTTCGAGATACACATAAAATCTATTCTAAAAAGAATTTTTTGAAAATAAAGTTTTAATGAATTTTGATGTTGGCAAATTCACTCCTATATTCGATTTTGGCTACAAAGTTCATATTATTCCAACAATTTTTTTTTTTAATATTCTGCCATTTCAGCTTAAAGAAGGATCAAAAATAGAAAACGTTTAAATGCCATACCTGTTTTGCATTTACCTTTGTTTAAAAATATATCATTAATTACGTATGTATGTTGCTGACGATCAGTAATGTTATTAATATAATCCTCTAGAAAGATTACATCTTCTCTGTAATAATATAATTAAAAAATTAGAATTTAAATAACATTTGTTAATTAATTTTTAATTTATTTTTATTTCGAGTTGGTGTTAGATGATGAAAAAAATATTTCAGAATTCTTAAACTGTTTCTATCAAAACAGAATTATTACATTACTATATATATAGGTACATATTCTAACAACTTTCCGTACCATCTTTAACCAATCTTAATGTATCCTCTTAGCTCTTGATTTATTATAAAACCTATTTTTTAATTTCAATCCATAATAGGTATACAATTTTATTTTAAAAATCTAATGAACATCTAAACGTTGATTAGGTCTTGATTTAGTAAAAGTAGTACTTAATTAAACCTGAATTGTTATAAATTTCTAATTAAAAATTACCTGTTTAAAGTTTAAAGTTTTATTTTTTAGATATAAAAAGCCCATGTTAACAATAAATACAAACAAGTCAAATCTATTTTATTTGAATAAATGTATGTATAAATCTAGTACATAATGATATAGTTAGAATAAAATTTTGTAACACTGAGATAAAAGTATAGTGTAAAGTTAATAAATTTAACTTAGGAGGTACGTGTACTGACGATAACTTCACTTTAGAATTACAAGACCAAAGAAAATGAAGAAAAGGAAGAGCAGTTAAGAAAAATAAGAGGAATATTTTAAAAGAATTTTACTTATTAATTTCATATGTATGTATATATTTACTCAAAATTACACTGCAAAGCACTGCAGATTTACATTTATAGTGATTACTGTACTGATACGTTACCTCAATCTACAGGTACTACACTCTACATGTTTTATGCATTGAATTCTATCGAACACTATGAGTTTATTTAAACAATTATAAATAGAAAACAAAAAAAAATGTACATACTTATATACATACATAATATGTATAACATATAATATAAAAATCGGTTATCAATATTTATAATACCTCTTGTACTGTGAGAAATCGAAAAAAAAGGGAGTAAATTGTTTTTTTTTTTGTTTTGCAAATGCTAAAAAACAACGATGCAGAGGTGTTTTAAAATACAAATAAAAAGGCAAAAATTGATATAAATGAAGGATTTTTTTATGCACTAGATTAACAACTCATTTAGAAGAAGGCGTTTTCTACAACAAAACGTAAAATAAACTCCAGAAAATAATTGATATTATTACATACATATGTATGTATAATATGATATTGTATATATATTTACATACATGCATACATTCTTACATTTGCATGTATTGTACATAAGTACTTTATATTAAATTAATAATAATGTTATAAAAGGTAATACAGTGTAATACAAACATTATTCTTATGTAAAATTTAAATTTTATGATTATTAAATACTTAATCACGATTTTTGTTATAAATTAAGTATTTCCTTATTGTTTAAAAGATGTACAACAAAAAAATTTTATATTCGAACAATTTAAAAATTTAATCAGTTGTTAAATAAGTTGCATTACATTTTCCACAACAATACAATTTCCATTTTTGACTGCTAAATTTTTATTTAAAACCAAAATATACTTATTATAAGAAGTAGGTACGCTATAATCTAGAAGTACTTACTTCTACAACACTGATGATTGAATGGAAGTACTGAAATTAATAGGAAAGGTGGGAAAAACTTCAGCACTCTTGCCCTAATACATTGAAAGTTTTTTTCCTTTCAGGATTTTTGATTACTTTTTTTTAGTATATTGAAAGTACTTCCTTTCTCTTTCAAGATTATTTCAGCACATTTTCAAAACTTGTTTATTTTCTGAGCTGATTTAGAACTTTTCAGAACTCGATATTCAAAAAGACATTTTATATATTATTAGGGGTCTATTTCACGTAAAAGTGCACACTAGTGTAGCATCGGAGGATAGGAGGATTTGAGGAAATTTTTGGCATAATTTGTTATTGTTTCATGTATGAAAATTTTGCATCGATCCTCCGATCCTCGACTAAAATATCCTCTACCTTAACCCTATTGCTGATTACGTATTTTATTTGCTTGCTCGAGGAAATTTTTTTGACGTTAATCGAGGATATTTTTTTGATGTAAATTTGATATTTTGTTTTTAGAATTTATTTGGAGTTTAGAATTTATATGTTTTCGGTTTTGGAATTTATTGGGAGTGCATCAAATAAAAAGAGCACACTCGATTAAATAATTTCTAAAAATGCTTTAAAAATTTTTTTTACATTTTTTTTTTTTTTAAATTATTTATTTTTCAAAATGAAAACTCAAAAATTATATTTTAGTTTGTCTAAGTGAAAAATAGGTATTTATTCAAATAATAATGTAATTTAACAGATAGATACCAACTAACATTTTTTAAAAACACCAATTAACATTTCTTGAAAGATACCAATAAAAGTTTCTCTAAAATAAACAACATATCTGTCATAGTGTCATCTGTAATTTTCTAACTTGCTTGCAATTTAAATTTTGCATCAAGCAAAAGCAATATCATATAGTAATCTATCAGCTGAGAGCGAGAAGCACTGTGCAAATAATAAATAAATAAAAATATTTTATATGAATACATAATATTTTAAAAGAATAATAATTTTATTTATTAATTTATGATAATTTAAAAAAAAGTAATATTTATATTAAATATTCCTAGTTTTTTTGTTTTCAAATTCCAATTTTTCTAAAATCGTCTAATTGTCTTAAAAAGCAATCAATTAAATAAAATTATGAACTCTAGCAGCAGATAATAAAAACTTATCAAGAAATAAAACATGTTTTGTCTTTGAAAAATTCCTGGTTAAGGTTATTTTCTTTATTTACCTTTATTATAAAATAAATTACAAAACATATCCATTTTATATGAAATGGTTTTTGTCTTAACTAAAAATTGTTTAATGCTGACATCCTGATCTATGATTTTCTTATTTATATCAAATTATATATATTTCTGTTTATATAAATCGTTTTGCCAAGTTTTGCCTTATATGGTTTAATCAGATATAATAATTTTTTACTTTATTTTCTAGCATTAATTAGCAGGTTCAAGAGTGAAATAAAAAAATTTACATACATTTTACAAATTGACATGAATATTAATGTTTTGGTGGGTCTGGTATTAAATTATATTTTTCAGCTGTCAAAGTATTTAAAAGAAGTACTCTCACATCACGTCATATAGATGGCCAACTTTCGTTATTTTATCAGTGGCGCCACAGACCTACCTAAACTGAAGACTGAAATCGGAAGCTAAAAGTTTTATTTTAGGACCACGGATGTCGCTGTACTTCTTTTTTTTTTTTTTTTTCTATTTTGAATTTTCGAAATGACAAAACTATAATCTATAATCTGCTATAATATTATATATTATATATTATATTTTATATATTTAAAATATATACTGTAAATTATTTCGTTTTACAGTTTACATAAATTACTAAACAATTAAAATTTATAAATAAAGTGATATATGTATAGTTACATATTAACTACTACCTACATGTGTATGTAATTTTAATAAGAAAAGTTTCAAAACTGGAAATACGGTAAAGTTAGAAATTCAAGAGGTCGATTTGATCCATTTGAAGACTTGATCTTGAACACTAGGAAAAACTGTTTTTACCATAAAAAAAAGAAAGAATAATAAATAAGTGTTGGTATATTCTGTATATTTTCTTATGTAAATATATAAAATCAAAAATTGACCATTATATAAAATTTTTTATTTTAGATTGAAGTGCATACTTCCAGCAAAAGTTTTGAAATCTCCGAAACTGAGCAGTACCATAAAGAAAAGAAAAAAAACATTAAATATCATAAATAAGTGTTGTATATATAAACACTTTATAATTTAATAAAAATGAAAATCTTTTACACTTTATGATTAAAATTAAAATGAAAATTAATAGTCTTTAAACTTATAATGTAAGTATTTTGTTAATTATGTACATATGTATCTTTTTTCTACTTATCCTTCTTTTCACTTTTTTTATTCTATATCTAATTTTATAACAATAATTTTTACTTATTCACTTTTATCATTTTTAAATTTAAATTTCAAAATTCAAATTAAACGAGGAAGAATACAGTTGCCTTTGTCAACTCTTAGATACCCGTACGAACCGTTAGTATGTTCACAGGCTGTCACTCTGCTTACAATATTATTTTTTTAATATTTTAATTTTAGTATTTTAAAATAATTTGGGTCAATTTTATAATTTCTAGAACTATGGGTTGTACATATATTCAAACTATATGTTTATACATTCTTCAAAAGCAGATTTTAACCTTTCACATAACGATTATCAATCCAAAATTTTTCCAAATATTCTATAGTTCCATTTATTACTGAGCGGTAAATGTATATTAAATTTACTTAGTACAAAATAGTAAATATAATTTTAAATATTATATTATATTAATGCGCACATAGTATATTTATATTGTTTTAGGCAGAGATTACATATTATAAGTATATCGCCATACATTGCAATATTTCTTTAAAAATATTTCCATTCATAGAATAATTTCTTATAAGTACAATAAAATACATATATGTATGGATGTAAATACGGCGCTATATAATATACATCTATATTCTTATCATTCATTCATCAGTGACATATACGATATGTAAATAAACATGATATTATATAAGTATGTATATATATCAATATCATATAAATAAAAATTCTTCAAGCAACCGTTATGTTGTTTATTTAATTACATTTTTTTGTACTACGCATTATATCCTCAACAATTTCAAATTATCGAGTAAAACAAAATGGAAAAAATTCGTTAAAGAAATTTGTTAGAAAATTTAAAAAAATCAAGTAACACTTTCGTCAATTATAAAGTAACCCTATATTATTAAAAAAAGTTGTTAACAGAAATAAGAGTATAATGTTGAAGCTTTAATTTTTGTGTATTACTTCAAAAAATTTTTAACAGGTATTCAAGTTACAAATAGGAAATAATAGGAAAAATAGGAAATTTTCAGTTTTCGACCCCTTACAGCTGCTAAACGGGGAGTGATACAAAAAATGACTCTACAATGAATTCTACAATGACTCATACTTATTTTCAAGATCTAACTTCTGTCAAAATTTCAAGTTTCCAACTTAAACCGTTTAGAAGATAGAAGGGTTAAAGGATTTTGCAAAATTTGAGTTTCGCATAACGGTAAATTAAGACACTGTATGCCACAAATATATATTTATTGTATATATACTTTTAAAGCTAATAAAAGTAGTAATCGTTTAGCGTTTTCAAAATGAAGATATACCTTATACAACTTGTGCTATAACAATTTAAATATAGAGCTTTTTTGAACCTTTGTGGAGCTGTAGCTCCGTAACGGGTGGGGCTACAAAAAAAAGTTATTAAAAATAAAATTAATATTTTTGTGAGATCTATCAGCAGTTAAAAATTAATAGCTCTATTTCAAAAAAAATGTGGGGATCTAAAAGTTAGGTGTTCGAGAGCTACCTTAAGGTTTGGTCCAAACTCAACCAAAAAAATATGGAACCTACAAATTACTCCCAGAATATTTTGTGTAAATTTCAAGATTCTAGCTTTCTTAGTTTTTGAGTTAGCGTGCTGACGGACGAACGGGCGGACGGACATGGTTCAAAAGTCTTAGATTTTTTTTCTGATCCGATCCATACCTTTGAAGGTATATCTAGCTCGCTTATTTCGAGGTGTTACAAACGGAAGGGTAATTTTATTATACCCGATCCTATCGTACGGGTATAAAAATTCTGTTTTCAACGATCAACAAATAAAACTGAAGTTTTATAAGCACACAAAAACATTAAACAACGCATAGTAAAGAAAGCAAGTCAAATGCCCAACTGAGGACCCTTAAAAGTGATTACATCAGAGCCCCGCTTTGCGTCGCTATTTGGTTCCATAAATAGAGACGCAAACTGAATTTCGACGGATAACGAACAAATTATAATATATTGGTCAGATAAAGTATTACGAAATATTTATCTAAACAAAATTGAAAATATAAGAAATATGTACTAAAGTAAAATAAGTAAAATAAGTTTATTAGCCCATTAAAATTAATTAATAATACAAAAACACAAAAAATTTATTATACATTAAACAAAAAATATAAATATGAATTGACTTTTTAATATCAAGAATAATGAGCGAATAAAATGTTATAAAATTTTATTTAGAACGAACAGACCTATTATGTACCATATGCAGGTTAAGTTGTCATGGCAGCGAGAATTCTCATTAATTTTAATTGTACATATGTATGTATTAAAAGAAAATTACAAAAAAAAATAAAGACGCATAACGAAGAGCCAACGCAATTCGGGGGTTTGGTTTTTTTTATAACCGACGCAAGAGCAAATAGACGCAAAGCGGGGTTCTGGTGTATAATTAACTTGCGATCTGTCACCCTCTGGCCTCTTGAAACTTCAACCAAAATCCACTTCAAATTCAAAAAGAATAGACATGCTATGCAAATTTGTTCTTAATAAAAAAAAATTTGATTAGTTGAACAAAAACATCAGACACTATTATAAAACGTTTTTAAATTCAAAAATTTTTTAAAATAATTTTACAATAAATAAAAAAATAGATTGTAAATTAAAAATATTCATATTTTATGTTAAAGTATTGTCTCGTTAAAAACCTAATAAAGAAAAAAATAAAATATGTAAATAATTTACTTATTTGTACAAAGTACAACTCTCATAGGTCATTTAACATTCGACATTTATAAAATAATATTATTAAATATTGTCGGTATATAGAAATATTATTTTTAAATATAACTAAACTAATATTATTTTCAAATTTAAACATTATATTTAAATATAATTAAACTAACATTGTTTGTTTACATTGTTTGTTTACATTGTATTGTTTACATTTATCATAACCTCTATGGCAGCCATTTAAAACAAATGCATGAAATCAAAGCTTGTCATTGGTCAGTATAAAGGTAGTTTTCATAGATATATTAACTAATAGATCGAAAGTTAGGTGTAGTCGTTTCTTTTCTTCTTATGTGTTTTCCTATCTTAAGGTATTCAGTCAAAAAAATACATATGCATTTTATAATATGTATACATTTCGTTCACTCAGCTGTTTATATTTATTAAAATAATGTAAAGCAGTTTTTCATAACCAGTTTCATTCAGAGATTTTAAGTTTTTATTTTACTTAATAATTTATATATTTTGTTTTTAAAAATAAAATTTAATTTAATTAAGGTTATTTAAAATTTTAATTACTTGTAAAGTAACAAAATAAGTCATAAAATTCCTTTAAAAATTAGAAATGATATTATTTCACCTTTTAGGAACCTATTTCTGAGGAAACTAAAGCAATACATACGCACGGTTCACTCAGCTGTTTCTCAAAATTGGCTGGAAATATTTTCTTCACTGCCTATCTATTAGGCTATTAGTTAATACATCTAAATCTATAGTAGTTTTCGGTTTATAAAAACAGATCAATATATTGCATATAAATATTTATCACAAATTATGCATACATTAGGTTTGTTTATTAGTTTTCAGAACAGATCAGGTTAGAATAGAATAGACAGCAAACAAAAAAAAAAAAAGTTGTCCAAAACAGATCTATTAATATACATACATACATTTCTTTTCAAAATTTCAGTTGTATTTATTTTGTATGGACAAAAAATTTCAATGATGACTAATGTGATAATTTTTGTAAAAACAAAATTTTGATTCTTTTGTAAATATGATGTAAATTAAATAAGAAAAGAAAAATTTAATAAAAAAACTGATATTGAAAAAATATTCGAAGACTTTGAACTTGAGAGGAAAACAGTATGTATTTAATATAAATTATACGTGTACCGACCACTACCATTTTGTGTTATTTATTTGACCCTTTTTTTTTAGGTTACATTTTTTCCGTTCTTTTCTGAAAAAAATGCAACCCTGAACATTTTTTTCGTGTTCTTCTGAAAAAAATTTTGGGCAAATTTTCCACAGAGTAAAAATTTTTTAAAAATTTGAAAATAATTATATGGGCAATTAAGTTTTACACTATCCAGAATGGTAATATTAAAAAAATTATGTTTATAACTGTCAGTGCCAGTCAAAAATTAATAAGCATAAATTAATAATAATATTAAAATGTCTCAAAAGGCTATAATTTTGCATGTTACATTTTAAATTTTGCGCTTCACAAAAATAATGAAACCTATTACTTAACCTAGTTATTACTTACCGAAATACCGAATATTTTGAATATTTTATAATCGGGACTATAAATTACATATTTTAGTTAAAGTGATCAATTTGATTTCAAATTTTATAAACGTGCTTGATTTTCAGAAAAATAAGAAATACGGCTAAATTCTACTATGGATATGGATATTCTATTATCTACTTATTTTCAAAAAGTAAATAACACCGTTTTGATTATATTTAATTTTTTTTGGAAATCAATTTTGAATCAACATTCTATTGAGTGACCACAAATATATATGAAGCCTTTGCCTCCAAATACATTATGTATAATCTTTTTTAATTTATTTCAAGTTTTTGAAAGAAAATGTTAACCTACTGAATGAGTTTCGCCCTAAACTTTAAGAAATGAACATAATTGGTAACTGCAGGTTAAATTTTAATTTTTTTTTTGCCAGAGAAGATACCGCTATTAGAATCTTTTATCTTGAAAATCGTTACCTCTGAACATTGTACTTGATTAAATTAAATTTCCCATAAAAACTCTTTTGCTCGGTAGTTAAGTTAGTAAATATTAATTTAACGTTGTAAAATTTCCTTTTCAACGGTATGCCTACAATTTTTTTTTTTTTAACTGACTATTAAACATTTTACTTTTTAAAACTGACTTGTTTCAAATCAAATTAAACTTTTGAATGCAAGTCAAAATAAAAATCAGCAGGCAACACTGACTGTTGAAATTATTGTTTCAATTTTAAATTATTCCTCCAAAAAAAAAAGTAATATGAAAAATGAAACATTCCTTTGTGAAGAATTTTTAAATTTTTGAATTTGACATTTTCAAAAGAAGAAAGGTTTTGTAGGAGGATAAATTACAAAAGGTTTTTTAGATCTTCCTTTCTTGTTGAGCTTTTGTTTTAAATAAGTGTTCATTCATTGCATTGAAAATTTATGCAAGGACCGTTACACTGTAAAAAGTTTAATTAGATTTTTTTATTTAAAATATTTATTTCAATTTAAAGGTATTATTAAATTAATTAACATTTAAATAATTAAATAAAACATAAAAATTGCAATCTAGTTACAGTTTTGAAGGAATCAAATATTGCTGTCACTGCATTTTTTTTTTGTTATCAACAAAAAAAAAAGAAAGATTGAAAATTCAATAAAACATTTTTTGAAAATTCGGTGCAAAATATTTTAATAAAAAATATAAATTAAATACAAGTAAGTTCAATAATTATTAAATATGAATAAAATTGTAACGAAAGATAGTATTAAGAAATTTATTACATATGTAATTTATATTAGTCAAATTGAGGTTATGTAGTTTCAATATACATGTATATACATACATACATATGTATGTACATTGTACACATGAGAAAATTTAAAATCGAAACATGGAATTTTACAGTACTATTTTATTATTGTTTTTTTTTTTCTTTACAAAATCTTTATCAGATCTTAATTCTGAATGTCCCATGCATATAAACATTATAAAAATAGAAGGAGCTCATTATTTTTTATAAAAAAAAATCGCTTATCGTTTTAATTTATGTATAATTTTTAACTTGTTGTTTTTAAAATTTTTTTCATGAACCCGGTTTACTTAAAATATGTAAAACTAAAAAAAAGGTTTCATGATAATTTATTAGGGTTTTAAAAATATTGATATGTATGTATTTAATGTTAGGTTTCAATTTTTTTTCATTCGCTTCGATATAAAAAAAAAAGTATTAAAATTAAAAATCTATTTCTTAGTATTTATTTTAAAAATGTATGTGTTAAATTTTGGCATAAATATTGTATTCCAATAGTTTCGATTTTTTACGACACAACTAATAAAATTTTTATTAAAACCCAATGATATAATCGGATATAAATTTTTAACATCAGATAGAGGAATTTGTTGCCCAAAATAATTGTATTTTAATAGGTTTAACGATATTTTTTAAAGTAATCATAGAATAAAAAGCAAATTTATGAGGTAAGTATGTATGTATATCTCATATAAATTGCTTTTCTTCTAAATTGTAGAGAAATATATTATTTAAAGTGTGCTAATTGTAATATGTAAATACATTGGTATACATTATATTCCGTAAAAAAACATGCATTAATTTTTTTTAGGATTGTTTATAAAATTAACTTATTACAAATAAAAAAAAAACATTTAAAAAAAAAAAAAAAGTTAGCAGAGCGTGGTTTCGATCCACGGACCTCTGGGTTATGGGCCCAGCACGCTTCCACTGCGCCACTCTGCTTTTTATTAAATTTTGTCAAAGGTTTATTATAAATTTTACTTATAAATTGCTTGGAATAATTGAATTTATTTTTCAGATTTGAATAAATAAAAAAATTACCATTTTTCTCAAAAAAAAAAAAAAAAATACATTTAGTTTTAAACTTTTATTAATTTTTAATTCGAATCATATCTCAGATATAATAAAATCAAATTATAATTTTAAATGTACAGATATGATTAATTACATTGATTTTATTAGTCTTTTCGATATTTAATATAGATATATAATGCATGTATTGATTTCTTTTAAAAATTAAATTAAACGACGACAGACTTGCAATAGTGTAAGACGTAAGTTGTTATTAAACTAACAATTTGTAAAAAAAATGTAACCTGACATTTTTTAAATTAAAACAAGTGAAGTTTTAATTAAAAAACAATTTATTTTTGATATTATTTATTATGAATTCAAGTTTTTGCTTTAAATGGTTTACATTAAAAATATTTTATACTTTACATACATAGAATTGATTATATTTTAACAACAAATATAAATTAAATAAAATACAACCATATAATATCAAACAGTAAGTAAAATAAGCACCGCTTTTTTGAGATAAAAACTTGCTCGAGGATTTTTATTTTTTTTTGTTTTTTATAATTCAAATAATATTTATTGTTTTAGCTTATTTTTTGTTTTCAACAAAGTTTATTATTTATTAAATTTTAGGTCAGTTTCTGTACATGTAGATTTTGATTATTCTAGAGTATTATTTGAAAATCTTTTTTTAAAGAAAAAAAACTTTTTTTAATCAAAATAATCAACATGATCCCCAGATTTAAATTTTTTTTCTTCTAATATTTGAATAAATTTTTTTGTAGTTTGAATTGGTGTTAAAATTTCTTTAGTTTTTCTCATATTACCAAAAATTGTTTTTATATTATCATCAATAGATTTATTTTGTATTTCAATTGTCATATCAGTATCAACTGGACCCGGTGAATAATTTAATACAAAAATTTTATTATCATTTTCTGATGATTGTTCTTCAGATGCTAAACAACGAAAATACATTTCACGTGCTGATTTACCAGAACAATATAATGTACAACTATTAAATGGTTCTATAGCACATTTTGATGTTATATTAATAATTAATTTTTCACATTTTTCAAATTTTTTAATAAATTGTGAATTTAATGTTGCCACTGAAAAAACATTTAAATGAAAATATTCAGACCATTCATTTATATCATTAAAATCTTTTGCTTTACGTGTTACATCACCTAATGAACCAACATTATGTATAATAAATGCTCTTTCAAAATTATTTGATTGTAAATTAGAATCATGAAATATTTTTATAAAACATTCATTATAATCATCAGCATTTGATTTTGCTAAATTCATTGTAATTATTTTTATTTGAATTTTATTATTAACTTTTTCAATATCTTTTTTTGTTTGTTCTAAAAGATCAGAAGATCTAGCTAATAAAACTGCCATTGAACCATTTGGAAATTTTTTACAACATTCAATTGCCATACATTTTCCAATACCCTTTGAAGCACCAGTGATTAAAAAAAATGTTTTTTTATTTGAGAGATCCATTCTAAAAAATTAAGAAAAAACACAAAAATTAAAATTAAATTTATTTAAAATTAAAGAAAAAAATTAATAAATAATTTTTACTTTTATTATTGTAGTGTTATATTTAAAAAATCCAGATAATATAATAGGAACTTTAAAAATTTTAGAGAAACCACTTGTTGATTAGTCAGATGATTATGTATTACTAAAATCATTTCAACTCAGTCATGACCATGTATAAAAAAAAAGCATACAAAGTAATAACAACAACAAACATTTTAATAAGAATGAGATTTTTTTTTTTAATTCTGAAAATTGTTGATTCATATGAACAAAACAACTACCAAACCAATAGTAAAAACTTATGCCAATGTCAGAATATTGAAATTTTGTAATATCTCCATAGAGAAAATCGAAAGCGTTTTTACCGCTTACTTAAACTGTTACAATTATAAACCTGTATAAAGTCATTGTTTAAGCTCTCACAGTTCACACATAAAATTCAATGTTAAAAGATAACGAGAAAAGTAAAATAAATTACATAATAAAATTTCAAACTAACCAATACATGATACAACAAAGCGCATGCCAAGTATTTATGGTAGTAGTGATTTATAAATTTTATTTTCCATGTATTGTTGCTATTGTTTTTAGAGAGGTGTTCAACTGGAAAAAATATTATTAACTATTGAAATTAAATATGTAAAATAATTTGCTTACTTGCAAATGAAGTTATTTTACGCATTTTTTGTAATTTAAATTGATAATTTCTTTCACAAAACACTTGAAATTAATAAAAATCACATAGATGATGTTAAAGAATCAAAACAAAACCAGAAAAAAAAATTCATAAAAAGTTTTATATAAAATTTGTATGTATATACAACATGTATTATGTACCTACTTCTTTTTGAATAATATTTGTTTTTACTATTGTTTAAAAATAATTCTTAATTAAAAAGTTTGGGAATTCCAAATTTATAGAGTAATTTTGTTTTAAAATTTAAAAAGAAAATAAAAAAAAAAATTAGCAGAGCGTGGTTTCGATCCACGGACCTCTGGGTTATGGGCCCAGCACGCTTCCACTGCGCCACTCTGCTCTTATAAATGTTGCTATCGAATACAGTATATACATATTTCTATTTCTGCATCCTAAATATAAAATATTTTGTTGCTAACCTTAAATGTTTATAAATATTATTGTTAAAGTTAATTAAAAAAAACATGTGTACAGTTCAGAAAGGTGTCTATACTTTGTAATTAAAATATATTTTGCAAAAAAAAAAACAAAATTTGTTTTTTTCTTATATTTTAATTATCGATTATTTTTGCATACTAAGTATTTTCATTTTTTAAAGTTTTACAACAAATGACATATTTTTTGAAATTTTTTTATATTCATAAACAAAAGTTTCTTATAATTAGATTAGCGGAACATTGTTCAATATTTAAGCAATAATTTCCAATAAACTTGTTTCAGAATTTTCTTTAATTTTTATGTTAATTAATAAATAATTTGAAAATTTAAAACTATATCCTTTTATTAATAACTAGGTACATGCATATTTAATTTATTTAATTACTTCTACTACTAAATAAATTAAATTTTCAATAAAACACTAAAAAAATTAAAAATATTGCTTCAGTTGATTTTGTTTACATAAAAGTTTTTAAACTTCTCCATAAATACTAAACTTGTTCATAAACATTCGAAAAAATAAATAAATTTTGGCAACATTGTTTAATGTTGCAAAATGTCTTTATGTCAAATTAGAATATACCATAAATGTTTGTTCATTTTTGACATTAAAGTGATTAAAAATTTTTTTTTTTTTTTTTTTTTGTATTTCACCAGATGATTTTAATTTAATTTTCAGTATAGTTTAGTTTGTTGATTTTGTGTAAAAATGCGGGAATTCCATTTTTTGGCAATAGATAAACAATAACAAAAACGATAATATTCAAATATCATGATTTTATTTTATCTTGCCACCTTATAGAATTTAAATATTTTTATGAATTGCATAAATAAAATAATTTTTTTTTTTATAACTTTGATTGCTTCTAATTAAAAATTTTTCGAAATGTTTTTTTCATCTTTAGCAATGGCCGATGAATGGGAGGATGAAGTCGTAAGTAAATTTTGTTTTATTATTTTTATATTTGTACTTATTTAAAATCAAATCTAAAAGATTATTTAATAAATAATAAATACGAAATGTAATTTTGTTATATTTAATCTTAATTATAATTATAATTCATACATAAATTACGCAAAATAAAAATGCTTACTTGGCGTAATAATATTCGCGTCCTTAATTTTTGTTGCATTTAGATTTTAGAAGTAGAACAAAGAGAATACTTTGTAGGTAGAAATAATGTATGTATTTAACCAGAGAAATATTTTATATAAATATATACATTATTTACACGCTTTTTAGTGCATTATGAAGTATTTTTGTTTAAAATATAAAACGAATATAAAAAAAAGATCCATAAGGAAAAAAATTATTTTTAGGAAAGCGGACAAAATTTTGCGGCTTCAAATTATGCAGTAGCATCTAGTTCAAAAAATACTGGTGATGATGATTGGAGTAATGATCCACCTGTAAGTAGTAGTAATAATAATAAAGATGACGATGCTTGGGCAAATGATGATAATAACAGAGGTGAAAACCGAAATGGCTTTGGTAATAAAATTTTTAAAAATGCTTCAATAGTTTTACTATTTTAATTTTTTTAATTTTTTTTTATATTAGGTGGTGGAAGAGGCGGTAGTGGACGTGGAGGCGGACGTGGAAGTAAATTTATAAATGGAAGAACCTTTAATCGAGATGATAGAAACGGTTATGGAAATAGAAATGGACGCTTTGATAATAGTACATACGCAATTAAATAGATAAAATGCATATTAGTTTTTATTAAGCAAATACAAAATTTAAATTGTAGATGATGAATGGGGAAAAGATGACAATGGAGGCGGTTCTTCAAGAAATCTAGAAAATAATCGTGGTGGCAGTCGTGGTCGTGGACGAGGTCGTGGTGGTGGTGAAGGTGGTGGCCGAGATCGAGGTGGTGGTTTTGGTCGAGATAGAGATGGTGGTGGTCATCAAGATAGAAATGGAGGTTTTGGTCGAGATAGAGACGGTGGTGGTTATCAAGATAAAAATGGTGGTTTTGGTCGAGATAGAGATGGTGGTTTTAATCGAAATAAAGATCGTAATGGTGGTTCTAATGCGGAAGGAAATAATGATGAAAAAAAGAAAGATTTTTATATACCTCCTGAACCAACAGAAGATGAACAAGAAATTTTTGGTCAAGGCATTTCAACGGGAATCAATTTTAGTAAATATGATTCAATTCCAGTAAAGGTAATTATTATATTTGTATTTTCTATATTTTCTCTTAAAATTAAATTGTATAAAATATTTAAGGTATCTGGTGATGACCCTCCTAAACCAATAAGCTGTTTTGATGAAGCTAATTTAAAACCATTAGTTTTGGATAATGTTAAAAAATCCGGTTACACAAAACCTACGCCAATCCAAAAGAATGGAATTCCAATCATTATGGGAAAGCGTGATTTAATGGCATGTGCTCAAACTGGTTCAGGGAAAACTGTAAGCAATCAAATTAAATTTTTTTTTAGATTAAATTTTTGCTGTTTTTTAATTTTGTTAATATATTCATGCTATTATTTTTAAAAATTTTTCAAATAAATTTAAGAACTTAAATTTGTATGATTGTAGCTGTTAGATATCTTCTTTTTTTACTTTTTTATTTTGTAAATAAAATTTAATATAAAATTTATAAAAACTTTTTTGGTTTATTTTTACTAAACTAATTTTTTCAAAACGATTTAAAAACTTTTTAGGCCGCTTTTCTCCTTCCAATTATAAACGATCTCTTAACAAATAATCAGGATTTATCTATAGGTAAACCACATGCTTTAATAGTGTCGCCTACCAGAGAGTTAACGATTCAAGTAATTTTGATATTTTGAATTTCCGAAAAAATTTTAATTCAATATTTTATTTTAGATTTTTGAAGAGGCTCGTAAATTTGCTCGCAGTTCATACTTAAAAATAACTATTGTATATGGTGGTACTGGTGTAAAGCATCAAGGTGATAACATTAGCAAGGGGTGTCATATACTAGTAGCAACTCCTGGTCGTCTATTAGATTTTGTTGATCGTGGTTCAATATCATTTGAAGATTGTCGTTTTGTTGTACTTGATGAAGCTGATCGTATGCTTGATATGGGTTTTTTACCATCAGTTGAAAAAGTTATGGATAATCCAACAATGACAACACAATCAGAACGTCAAACTTTAATGTTTTCAGCTACTTTTCCTCAAGAAATCCAACATTTAGCTGGTCGTTTCTTAAATAATTATATATTTTTAGCAGTTGGTATTGTTGGTGGAGCATGTGCTGATGTAGAACAAAATTTCTATGAAGTAACTAGATTTAGTAAACGTGCAAAATTAACAGATATTTTAGATCAAAATGAAAATAATGCTAGAGGTACTATGGTATTTGTTGAAACTCAAAGGAATGCCGATTTTTTGGCGTCTTTATTATCAGAAACTAAATTTCCAACAACATCAATTCATGGTGCCCGATTACAACGTGAAAGAGAAATGGCATTAAAAGATTTTAAAAATGGTAAAATGTCTGTGTTAATTGCTACCTCAGTTGCTGCTCGTGGTTTAGATATTAAAAATGTTGATCATGTTATTAATTATGATTTGCCAAAAAGTATTGATGAATATGTACATCGTATTGGTCGAACAGGTCGGGTAGGAAATAAAGGAAAAGCAACAAGCTTTTTTGATCCAGAGCATGATGCAGCATTAGCACCCGATTTAATTAAAATTTTAGAACAAGCTGATCAAGAAGTACCTGACTTTTTATCAAGTGCTGGTGGAACTCGTAGTGGTTCATATAATTCTGATAAATTCGGTGGAAAAGATGTCCGAACGGTACATTTTTGAATTTTTATTTTTTATTCGAAATTAATAATATATATATTTTTTTTCTATAAATTTAGATGGATAAAAATAGTGGTGTAAAATATTCTGTACCAGAACCGCATGAGCCAGTAGAAGATTGGTGAAAAATTTATTTTCTTGAAATTACTACAAAGTGTTTTTTTTTTCTTTTTAATTTTAATTAGCTTTTATGTTTCTGACATGACAGCGTTGTCAATTCTGGGAATTGATAAATATGTAAGAGATAAGATTTTCAAATATTCATTATAAATGTAAACGTATTAATAATAAATACATCCAATTTATTATAAAATTTCTTTTTTTGATAAAATATAATGAATATAAAAACTAAAGTATCTCAATCAATTGTTCCTTTTGTAGCTTAGGTACTTTTAAATCAAGGTATCAAAATAAATAACATGTTTTTTTTTTACTTAATTTTTTTATTACATTTTTACATAGAAATGTACAACATACTGAAAAAAAATATTTGCTTTAGTTATAAGCTAAATTTAAAATAGAATTAGAGAAGCACAAATATAATTTTACCAAATTTTTTTTTAAATCTAAATTATTTTAAATGCATTTTTCACTTTTATAAAAACAAAACAAAAAGAACAACGATAAAATATTTAGTTTTAAAATTTATTAACTTTAATATTTGTTGAACTAAAAATCCATTCAAAACTGAGAAAATTTAAAGTAGTTGTAGGAAATGTTTAATTTTTTTTATTTCTTATTCATTTTTAAGTTGAAATTTATTATAAAATGAAATATATTTTGAAATATATTATATGTTAAAAAAAAAGATGTTTTTTAAAAAAAAAAAAAAAGAATTTTATTTTATTAGCTTTTATTTCTGGCATGACCGTTCGTCTGACTTTCTTTTTACATCAGTGTACACCGTTTGTAAGGTAATGTAAGTTTAATTACAAATAGCTTTTACTAAAATAGATCAGTAGAAGAATTATATAATTTGAATGTATGAAATCCAAAGAAATAATCTGGACAAATTGAAAACTTACATGATTTATAAGTTATTGCCATTTAAGATTTGTATAATTATTTTAATATAATTTTGTGTAGAGCTGTACATTTAAAAATTAATATAAATTCCTTTGAGATAAAAAATTTTGATTAAAAACAATGAAGAAAAAAACAAATTTTAAGGATAAGCTAAGGAAAAAGAAACTAGACTTGGATATAAGTGGAGTTTATTCACAAAATCGACTTATTAATAAAATTGGTTAATTTGTATTTTAGGGGCGGTTACATAATATTATGGTTTTATAAACACCTATTTTCTTTTTTACTGTTACACTGTTTTATTTAATTTGCTTTCTTGAATGTTTGTTTGGGTCAAATCTTGTAAGTTATTTTCCACTCATGGACCCACTTCCTTCGAACCGGTTCTTTTTTGTTTCTAATTATAGATTTTTCTTTTTTAAAAATATTACGATAATATGTACTTATAGAAAATTAATTAATCTTATAGAAATTAATTAAAACTTGTTAAAAAAAAAATAAGAATTTATATTTCAGTTTTCGAATAATTGTGAAATTGAAAAAATTAAACTAGGTATTATTTAAAAAAAATAGGTATTATTTAAAACATCAGCAAACGTCAAAAGAAAGATAACCTTTGTAATTTGAAACAATCATAATTATTTTTCAATTTGGTATGTATTTAAATTATATCATTATATAACCTGAAAATTTTGCAAATTTCTTATTTTGAGAAGAGAAGAGAAAATTAGTACTTACAGTTTCTAAGTAAAATTTATTAGTAGCAAAAATTTATTAGTAGAAAACAAAAAGAGATCCAATTGTTAAAAATTTGCTATTTATAAATACAAAACTTTATTCACACAATTTTTAAATGCAAGATCCAGAAATCAAAGTTTAATTATTTTTTACATATTTTGAAAAAATCCAAATTATCGCAGAAAAAAATTCTAAGAAAAATTGATTGAACTTTTATGAAAAAATAACAGTACTTTTGATTAAATTTCAAATATTCACCTCGAACAGAAGTTATGGATTCGCCTCGAAGAAAAGTTAAGCTTAGCGTTAATTACTCTAAAAATACAAAATTAATTATTTATAATTATCTGAAATTAATAGAAAAATTGAACAAACTTCTAATTTTTTATTTATTTTTAAATTCATTTTTAATACGCCTCTGTTATTTTTTTTTACCGTTTTCTAATGCAGACGCTTTTGACAGTTTAATTTTAGATTTTTGTTAAGATAAAAGCGTTAAGAGTATAAAGCTCAAAAACTCCAAAAAATAAAAAAGTAAAATCAATACTTCAAATTATTTTTCTACTATCTATGTATTTCCTTTTTTTGTTTTTATTTTTATCTGTCTTTTTTTTTTTTTATCATCCCTCTTTTACCAGGCAGGTCTATCATTCAATAAGAAGAAAAAATGTGTTTCACATCACACAGAATACAAATTACAATTCCAATAATCACATGTGAAAAGAAAAGTCAAATGACGAAAAGTTTTTTCACACTAACAAAACAAACATAATGGAAATGCGAAGAGAAAATTTATAAAATGTCAAAAATTTATGAAAAAAATTCCAACACATAGATAGAAATATAGAATACGGTAAAATTCTAATAATAAATCCAGTCTGTTTTTACTATTCGTCCTGCTTGGTTCAATTTTTAAGTTTTTTTTTTACATATAAAAGTGAAAAATCCTCTACTTTTTTTAACATGTTTTTTTTTTTTTTTTAATTAAAAAAAAACCAAAAAGGAATTTAAAAACTGAAATATTATTCTGGAAATTGTTTTTCCTTTAAAAGTTTATTTTCATAAATTTTCATAAAAATTTTCCGCTTTTATTGCACAATTTAAAAAAAAAAAAAGAGTAAAATGGGAAAACGAAAAATTAAAAAAAAAATTTATATTATCTAAAAACTAGAAAAAATTTTATAGATTGTGCAACGGGTTATTATTTTTCCTCTTGCTCTTTCTTTTGTTGTGTGATGTGCGTTTTATAACAGTTTTATATATGCATAAAAGTGACATCCTATATTAAGTGAACGGTAAATTGGAATTAAAATTTTAATTGTTGGTTAAAGTTAAAAAGGAAAAAAAAAAAATCTTTAAATTAATCTGAAGAAAAGATTATTATAATATTTGAAGAAAAAAAAAATTTTTATTCGATTGAAGAAAGGATATACGTGCGAGGATAATTGTAGTGGTGTGGTAACAAATGAATAAGAATGAAAGAAAGAATTAAAAAACACACGGTCAATATATAAAAAATGAAAACAATAACAACATGAAAAGGATGATAAAATAACATCGTTAAGAAATTGAAATATTTTGTGCCATGAAAGGGTGTTATCCTCTTATAATACAAAAATTACTTTTGTTTTTCTAATCGCTTTTCTCTTTTTGTTCTTGTATCAAATAAAAATGTTAAAAAACTGATCGATTAAAAGTCGCATGTTGAACCGTTCTTTAAATTGTGAATTTCGTGTAAAAAAAGAAAGAAAAAAGAGCGGATGTTATAAGGTTGAATGATGTAAAAAAGGATATATTTATATATTATATACCATTTGTTTTATTTTTTTTGTACATAATATAATATATTTATTTATATATACATATATATAAATCGTCTTTTACCACTTTTATTTTTTTTTTTTTGAGAATGGTAGATAGAAAGATTGGAGTTGAGTTTTATTTTTTATCGCCTTTTTTTTTTATATTTTATACGAAAATTTCTCTTCGATTTTTTGTCTTTTTTTATGGTTGTGGTTACAAATTAATTTTTTGTGCAAGGTTTTTAAAAGAAATTCGTGCAAAAAAAAAAAAATTGTGGTAGAAAAGTTATTTTATTGAAAGGTGTTAATGTTTTTTGCTATCAATTTTCAACTTTTGTTAGAAATGACATTGAATTTTACTGTAAATTGGCATTTACAGTAAAACTTTTTATCACTTGGTAGGTTATTATAGCATATACCATAACATGTTTATCATGTAACATAATATAAAAATAAAAAAGAAATTTCAGTATGAGTATACTAGAATAGTAAACCTTAATTGATAGTTTACTCCTCATTATTGAAAATTTCAACAAAGACCAAATTATAAGTAAGTAATACAATAATAATATTAATATAAATTTTTTGATGTAACTGCTTTATCCTTTTAATAAAATCTTTTTATTGAAATTAATTTTTTATAAATTAATATTTGAGGTTTAAAATGATGAATGCACTTATCTCCCGATTTACATAGAATCTATGTAATTTTATATGTATGTTTTTATTTTTAATATGTGTTTCATATGTGTACATATGTACATTACTATATTGAATTATTTAATATTTTAAAAAATAAACAAATCAGTGAGTGAAATCTTTTTGTTTTTATAGGATAATTCAAATACTTATTCTCCATATTGATGTCTAATATAAATTAATTATTTTCAATGTCAATGGTAAATAAGAAGAAAAGAAGGAAGAAAAGTATTAGATAATAGTAATGATACAACATCTACAGCAGGGTCTCAGAATATATATTTTGAAAAGTGGATCTGTTATTTAATCTGTAAGATCTAAATAAAATCTAAATTTAAGTAAAATCTAAATATCAAAATGCAAAGCCCAAAAGAAATGTTTTTTTTTTGTTTTTTAATAGGTTTGACAAAGTTTTTTATTAGGATTTTGAAAAAGGAAATAAATTAGTCATAATCGTATCGTAATCATTTTACTGCATCTTGTTGAAATAATATATGTACATATTATGATAAAAAAAATATTATAGATTCGTGAATACATCTGACTTTAAACTTTGAATTTTATCAAACAAATTAACTCGATAGTACTTAAATTAAGTATAATTGAAGCGAAAGAAAAACCTTTAATTTAATTAATAAAATAATATAATTATTTTTATATAAAATATTATTTTTCTTATACTCACCTATTTCGTACAAAATTAAAAAGAACAAAAAAACTTTTTGCACAAAAAATTAATTTTTGTTTCATCCATATTACATTTATTATCCAAACGAAAAAAAAACCAACCCCCTACAAAAACAATTTTGAAAACAAAAAAAAAAAAAAAAGGATAACACACCAAAAATGTAGAAAACAAAAAAAAAAAAAAAAAAAATTAAAGAAAACAACAATATAGAAAAGAATATAAATAAATTCTATATAAACTTTATATATAGTTTAGTGACGTCTTTCAATAACAATAATATTTTCATTTTTGATTATAAATGTATTGGTGTTTTAATTTTTACTTTTGGTATTTTTTTTTTGTTTTCTAAAATTTCATTCTATAATATTTTCTACATATTACTAAATTTTATTTTGTTTTTTGATAAAGAATGTTGGGTGGCGGCTATTTTAAAAGAGTTGAACAATATTATACACATATTTTTCTATGAGAACGGCTTACTTAACAAAAAGGAAAAAAAAAAACATAAACAAAAAGGATACACTTATTACATATATTTTTTTTTATTTTTTTTATATAACTTATAAGGAAAATAAAGGAAATATTGAAAAAAGTGTAGGTATTAAAAAAAAAAAAATTTAATAAAATTTTCAAAAACAAAAAAAACACGTGACTTTCTTTTCAAAATAAAAATAATTAAAATTTTTGACAAAAAAAAAAAAAACAAAAAAAACTTCAGTTTTTTTTTTTAATAAAATTTAAAATTAAAAAAAAAAAAAAATTTCTAATGAAATGAATAGTAAAAAATGAAATAAAAAAAAGAAATGAATAAAGTGTTAATTAATATTAAAAAAAAAAAATAGTATATAACAGTGAATAAAAATGTTATTGAAAGTGATAAAGATAAAAATGAATAGAATATTAAATTATTTTTTTTATTTTTAATTTGAAAAATGAAAAATAAGCACAATAACTAATAATTTAATATATAACTATTATAATATAATATAAAATTATATTCTAATTAAAAAAAAAAAAAAAAAAAAACAATCCACCCTATCATAATACATTTTTTTTTTCTTCGAAATTAAAAGTGAAATATATTTAATATTTATCATATTTAGAATATTATTATTACTTACTATATTTACTATATAATATTATTACTACTACTACTATTATTACTATACTACTACTATTACTATATTAAATATACCTTCTATTTTAACTATACACATATTAACTTTAAATTAAAATATTAAAATTAAATATTAAAAATTTTAAAATTTCTTTGTGTTTATTATTATAATTATTATTTTTAAAAGATTTTTTTTTTAAAGTATAAAACAATTAATATAAAAATATTGTCCATTATATGTTCAATATATACATACCTACATATACGTATATATATTTTATTTATTGTTTTTTTTTTGTGAACATTTTTCTTAACACCTTAAATATTAAATAAATTAAATTACATAAAATTAATTCAACAAACAAACAAAAAAAAAAAAAAAAACTAAAATAAAACACAAACAAAAAAAAAAAAAATAAAAAAAAAATAAAAAACAAAATTAAAATTAAAATATGGAATATAATTTAGCACATCAACATACTGCTGGCATTAATGCTAGTGGTACAACTACTGGTGCCAGTAGTGGTATAAGTTTAAGTGGTGTTGGTACTGGTAGTGGTACTGGTGGTAGTGGTAGTGGTGGTGGTGGTGGTGGTGGTGGTGTTGGAAGTAGAAGTGGTAGTGGTTATATTGGTGGTATATCATCTGAAGATTTATTACATGAATCTGATGCTGGTATTGATGATGTATATGCATCAACTGATAATGATAATAATTTTGAATCAAATTTACGTAGACGTAAAGGTAAAATAATATCGTGTGCCAAAGAAACCATCGAAAATGGTAAGTTTACATTATATCTATATACCTACACGTTTTTTTTTTATATATTATTTTGTTTATATTATTTTTTATAAAAAAAAAAAAATTAAAATATTGTTTAAAAATTAACACTATTTCTATGATCTATACTCAGTTTTTAAATTATTCACATAATGTATTTTCTCATTTTCAACGATTTAGATTTACACTATTTCTTTTGTGAAGCATATAGGTATATATACTATGTAATATATTTATCGTGGAAATATGTATAGGTTTGAGTAATATTAAGATTCATACGAAGAATTTTTTTTTTTTGAAAATATTCACATTAAAAATTATAAATATACACGCAATAATAATCAATCATTTAAAATCATACACGTAATATCCTTAAAATATGTATGAAAATAACCGTAAAACGAAAACAATAAGGAGAAAAAAGAAAAAAAAAACCAAATGCTTAATGATAAAGCAGAAAAAAAAAGAAGCAAAAAAAATTAATAAAATAAACTGTTGTTTGCAATTATGTATTATGTAAAAATATAAAACTTGTGTTTTGTGACGTATTTTTCATTTTTATTTTTTATTTTTCATTTCAATAAAAGATCGATTTTTTAATACGTAAAAAAATTAAATAATTAAAATGTTCAACTTAGTAACATAACATATAAAGAGATAACATAAAATCATAATATGTGTATCATATCAATGTCCTTTAAAAATAATATTAATATAAATGTATGTGTATATTTAAAAAAAAAAAAGTGTATAACTATTTTATACATTTTTAACTTTAAAATTAGTTTCCAAAATTATTATATTTATCACATATATATATATATACATATATATATATATATAAGTAGTTACTATCAATGCAGATATAAAAACAATTTTTATTTATTGGCCAGTTTTGTTTGTTTTTCTGAATTACATTAAATAAATATATAATAATGTATGTATATAAATGAATAAAAACACCTATGTATACATATATATATATATATATAATAAAAATGTATTATATACATATATCCTAGAGGATTTGTGTCGTCTAGTCAGGATATTATTATTATTATTTTTTTTTTTTTGTTACAATTTATATTTCAAAATGAATAGTTATATAATATAAATATATATAATAGATATATAATATAATATAAACATAATACAAAAACAAAAATATTGTTATGTAAGATTTAAGAATAAAAAACAATAATAACAAAAAAAAGAAAAGAAAATGTTATTAGATTTAAAAATAAAGTAAAAATATAATTAAAAAATGACAAAAAAAAAAATAAAAAAATAAGATAAGAAAGAAAATTCAATATCTTAATTAAAAATTTGTTTTAAAATGTAAAAATCTATAAATACCTATTTATTTTTAAATTTATATAATTTCCTTGAATTGTTTAATTAATTTCTTAAAACAAAAAAAACTTTTCATATTTAAATTTGAATATTTAAATATGTATTTTTTTTGTCTTAGACAGATTTGTACTTTAATTTGTCCTCTTTTGCATATATATATACCATATAAACTGGAATTACGACACATTCTTAGTTTTTCCATTCCTTTTCATTAAATTCGTGGCGATTTTCGCTTTCAAATGTTGTTACATTTCATTTCTGTTTTCATTCCTGTTATTAGCCGTAGAAGAAGCGTCCATTTTAATCTCGTTATAATACTTTTGATTATTTAGGAAAATATCTAAAAATTAAGAATAAAAACTTCTTCTATAGGTGTTTATCCCTGGAGTTAAATCTTGATTTTCAATTTCAACTTTTCAAGTTAATGCGTCAAATGCATTAAACATGAGCTTGAACTGAAGTTTCACTTTTTCAAACAAAAACTAAGCTTAAACTTTTATTTTGTTTTTTTTTTTAGTGCATTTCTCTGCCACATAAATGTGAACAGGAAATTACACAGCCTTTCCTTTACAGGCGTGGCTGTAAATGTCGCAAGGTGGAATAACTCTTACGACGTGTGTGGGATTGGAATCCACACTCCCTCGGTGTTTACAGCGTATTTTATATGCTCTTACCCACTAGGCCACCGAGGTCCCACTGTTATTTTTGTTTGAAATAGTAAAATTTAAGATCAAGCTCAATATTTTATGCATTCGACAAAATATCTCTTCAATTTTTTATTGTGTTCCATTTACTAAAATTTATTCTGTAAAATTTCTATCACTATAACAGTTGTTTATATGTATGTATATTAACTTTGCATATCAACTTTTATAAAATTGTAAATAATTATAAAAGTTATTTTATTTGATTTGAATATTATGTTATCTTTTTAATGGTGTTTAAAAATAATAAATTTTTGTATTCCAAAGTTTTTTTTTATATTTTTGTCTGGCAATTTTAAATGTTTGTTGAGGTTAACGTTTAATAAATTTATTTCCTGATTGTTAATATTCTTGTTTGAATGAGTTGAACACTTTACATCAGATTCTTGTGAGTTATGAGTTTGTTTTAATTGAATATTGTATTGAAATAAAAAATGCATATATGTATCGCTAATAAGAAAGCATGCCAGTTTTCTAAATCCATTTTGTTTTTAAATATATTTCGCTTAATGCTATTTGTTAAAAAAGACTTATAGCAAAACATTTCTCCACAAAAAGTTTTTTTTTTAACAAAACAAATTTCATTGTTGAAATATGTGTGTAAAAAAAAATAAATAGTTGGAGAGATTTCAAAGTTGATTACAAAATCAGGAATATACGCTTTTGCTGAATATTTGAAAAGTACTTGTTAAATATTTTCAATTAAATATAAATAAACCTTCTAATAAGATCTCTGATAAGTTCACAAAATAAAATTTAAATGTTATTAAATTTTTTATAAAAATCAATTTCTTTTTTTTTTAATTAAAACAATGTACTTCGTATAATTATATAATAAACAGTAACGGGGTATTGATTGGTTGCTCTGTTTATTTATTTATATATATATTTTTTTATATTCTTAGAGAAGTTTTTAAATTTGTTCTGAGTAATGAGTTGCAATGACGTATTTTTTTACCTTTTTTTAAAAAAATAATTTATTTTGTGATAGTGTTTTTTTTTTTTGCTTCCGGAAATCTAATTAAATCAGACACAAGAAAAATTGTAAAATAATATTTGAGTGGTATTTTGAGTTTTATATTTTTGAATGTATTAAATATAACATTTTAGTGAATAAATTATGAGACTGAAGACATTTTGTTAAGTAGATATATTTAAATAAAAAACAAATGGTCAGTTATAAATAAATTAATTTTAATAATTCTTTTTATAATTGAATAATATTTAAAATTAATTATCGTTAGAACTTTTTCTAATTTGTATTTAAAAAATGTTTTTCTATCCAAATAAAAACTCATTTAACAAATTGCCTAAAATTATGCAATATCAAAATTATTTTAAATATTTTATTTTTCTTTTTTTGTTATTGTTTTTTTCTTCTTTGTTTTAAGTTGATAAAAAATTTAAAAGGAGTTATTTTAAATTGAATATTAAATACTACGTATCTATAATAATATTATGTCAAAATTTAAATTTATATTTTTAAATTATTTATAAAGTATATAATATGTATTTACTTGCATCTTTATGTAAATGGTTTTTCTTTTCTGATTATTTATATTGTTAATACTATAACTGTTAATATTATTAAATTTGAAAAATATATAACTTGGAAAAAAAAATGTTTACATATATACTTATATTTAAGTTTGTTAAAGTCCGACATATTGGAAAAATTATTAGAAACAAAAAAAAAAATGATATACAATATAAATATATACAATTTATTATGTATACTTCAATGTTTGTCATATATTATCGTTTTTTTTGTGTAGTCATTCTTAGTTATTAAAAAAGTTGGAAAAGAACAACAACACATGTGTTTCAATTTAAAAAAAAAAATTAATTTAAGTTCGATTTCTGTAGAATAGGAATTTTTTGTTTTTGATGATTGCTTAAATTTATTTAGAATTTCTTTGAAAGTTTAAAATAAATTTAATAAAAAACGAGAAATAAGTGGATAGTTGACTTTGTCAACTCTAAGATACTCAAACGAATATAACATATGCGGTTTGGATTCAATAATTTTTTTTTAAAAGTTTTTAACTTAATAAGCAACGCGATATATTCATGTAAATTTCAGAGTTTTATGACAGTTAGTCGAGCTCGCTACGCTGAACCAATCAAATTAATGTCTTAAAACTTGATTGTCTTTCATGAAATTTCAGGCTTTCTTGTCTAATAAAGTATATCAAGATATGAGGATATAAATTGTACAGTTGTATGATCTTGTTGCGTTAGGCCAAATGAAATTTTGCACAGGTGGTTTACCTAAAACTTCAAATCATTTGATAAAATATCAGATAACTATTGCTTAGTTAGACATTGAGTTATGCTTATATAAAAAAAGAAGTTGTATGTTAGATACTCGAACCCGGTCAATTGTTCAATTTCAATGACAAAACTGACATTTATATAAAGATAAATGGTGAAAATTTCAGCATCTTGTCTCTATTATTTTTTAAGTTATGATGGGAACGGAGGAACAGGTGTACATAACCAAATAAACTCAGAATTCAATCGAGAGCAGGAATAAATATATATATGTATAATTTTCCATATCTATAATCTTGTTTCCTTTAAGGTGCTATACAAACGTAAAAAAAATTTTTTATACCCTTAGAAATATGTTTGTATGGATGTAATAAAGGGTTAAATAAGGTTGTTAAATAATTTATTAGAAACTATATATTACGTTATGTTTTAAACTTAAAGAAATTTAATTTTGAAGAGTTTTTGAAAAGTTTTAAGCTTGTTAATATTTTTAAAAGAAAAGGGGCGGTACAAAAAAAAAACTTTTGTAATAATTATGTATGAACATATAAAGAAGCATTAATTTAATATTATAAAATACATTTTTTTTTTTCTTCTTATTGTTCGAAATTTTATTCAATTTAGTCTAGATCTCACATATAAATTACTGTTTAATTATTTTATCAGTAATGAGTCACTGTATTCTATTTGGTCGATTATTTGGTTTATTCGTAGTCCCCATTATTCTGCGATATGATTTCTCTGCTGTTCTCTAAATTTTTATTATATTATATTTTTAAAAGCAAACATTTTTAAAACAAATTCTCATTAATTGAATCGAATTCTTACGTAAATATTTCTTAAAAAATTTAAAATGGGAGAAGATTTAAACCTCAAATTTATTTTCAAAAATAAAAACTATCTATATAATGTATCTATTCTACATAATATTAAAAAAAAATATATTTTTTAAAAAAATTACAATATTAAAAATTTATTGTACCTCGAACTTGAATAAATTATTTAAGAATTTCCCTGACTTAAGATTATGTATATTTTGAATTTTTAATAATTTTTAAGAAATCATTGAAAAGAAATCGCCTTAAAGTATGTAAACATTATAAAAAAACTACTAAATTCTTTTTGATTCATATTTGTATATAAGCATATATATTTAAGTTATAAATTTTATGCTTTTTATATTAGGTTTTTTTTTTTTTTTAGTATATAAGTATTTGTATGTCTTCACTATAGAGTAAATTGCTTTTATAAAGTATGATTAAATGTGTTTATTTTGGATTTTTTTTTCAATAAAAACAAAAATAACTTTTTTACACATAGTCGAAAGTAGAATTGAAAAAAAAAAAAGTCTGGCAGGCATTTTTAAAGCAATAAAACGTATCTAATAATATTGATTACTTATGCAATGTCTGAAATTTATTCTTTTTCAAAATATATGAGATAAAAAATTTAGAGATATGTTTTTTGAGTTCATTATTACTGCAATGATACTTGGCGTCTGCTTGAAACGTTTACTTAAAATTGAATATTAAAATATCATTATAATATTTATTTTATAATTTATTTAGTAAATAACCTGACAATATTTATTTTCACCAAATATACAAATAGAAATACTTTTTATTCTTATTTAGCGGTTAGACATAATCTTTTTATCATTTTTTCATATTGTGAAAGGGGATACTTTAATCCCTTTTGTTAATTTTTTTTACGAAATTGAAAAATAGAAATTTTTCTTTTTTGCATCATTTGGTGTACTTTTACATTTCTTCTATATAGGTTTTCTGACAGTTCTAGTTGTACGGTGAAACTTGAAAACTTCTGTGAAATTCTGACCTATTCCTTTAACAAAAAAAAAATATATTCTATCTATAAATATTTAAATGCGATGCGGCAAGTACTATACTTTTTATGATTCACATAAGTTTTCAATTTAAGTTAGCAATAATTTCAATTCGTTAATGTTTGTTTAAACTTTTAAAAAATTTACTGTCTTTAAAAAAACATAAAACGATTTTATGAAATATTCAAAAAAGTTGCATTCTACTTGTTATGTTTTAAAAAAAAGTGTATTTCTTTCATTTTTTCATTCAATTTTCATTCAACGCTTCAAAAAAATTAAACTACTATCATTTTATAATTTAAATGGTGTTTAACCGATTTTTTTTTCTAAAAAGTGTAGAAGAAAATGACAATAAAGGTAATACAAACCAGGCATACAAAACATTGACTCTAATAACCACTTTAAAGGTCATCTAAGGTCTTAAAAATTATTTTTAAGTTTATTCTTGTTCTTACTTTTCATACACATATTGAATGCTTTTTTTCTAGTTTATAAATTTTTACAGTTTTATTCATTATTCTAACGATTGGAACCACATTTATATTTTTACATTCGATCGAATTATTACTAAAAATGTTTCTTTTCTGTCGTGGAAAATCTATTTTTTTTTACATTTAATTTCTTATAAATAATTCCTTTAAATAAAAGATAATTTTACGATAATATTTTTTTTAATATTAATTTTTAAATATCATGTTCTACTTTGACGCAATAATATTTTAAATTTAAATATTTACGAGTTTTAATAATTTTTACTTTGACGCCAGTATAAGAATAATTAGAGTATTGAAATCGTAAAACATTTGATTTCGATATTTTGATGAAGCATGTACCTTCGTTCGAAAATAAACTCGTTTTTGTATAGAATACCAACACCATTTCGGATCTAGATGAATGAAATGTTTAACTTTGTGTGGTTTCATTCTCGTATACATTCTCGTTTCATTCAAGTCTCGTATACAAAAACATTAAATCTGTACTTAAACTAAAAAAAAAAAAAATTATATTGTTTTAATGAAATTCGGCATTACTGGCCCTTCAAACCGAAACAAAAATAAAATAATCACATTATTTCACATCAAAACATAATACTTTCAATACGAAATGTGGATAAAAAATTTTTGAAAATATAGTTGAGAACCGGAAGTGGTTCTTTTAACAACCGAAAATGATTTTTAAGTAAATACAGCTTAAACAATTTTTCAAATTTTTCTTTCCGATGGCTAAAGTCAAACTAAAAACAATTTCGATGCATTAAATATTAAAACTGATTTAAAAATAATAGAAATTTAGAAGCGTTCATTTAAAAATTATTTAAAATTTTTTTTATTATCATTGGGAAATTTATTTTTGAATTATCTTCGTTAATGATTAAAGATTTTCTATAAAATGTCAATATTTATCATATGTTTATATTTCCTTTAATGTACCGAAAAACAATCGTCATCTATTGATTATCAATGATATAATACTATTTAAAAACAATAATATTTATAATGAATAACTAAATAAAGAACATCTTTTATAAATAATTGAAAACAAAAAAAAATTATAGAAAATTATTAAGAAAAAATGGCAGAGTTTATATTTGAAATTAACTATTAACTAAAAAATGGCAAAGTTTATTTACGGTATAAACTATGAAAATTTAATTTTATATTTTTTCTTTCGATATCAATCACAATTATTATATAATGGTAAATTGTGACAAGAGCATTTAAAATAAATAGTCTAGACTTTCGTTTTTTCTTTAAACAGTTATAATTTAAAAAAAATTTTTTTTTATGTTTTTTAGAAAGCCATTGGTTAATGTTAAATTATAGATCCTTATATAATCAATTTTTCAAGATTCCAACGTGGCTTGATGAAAAAGTCTTTTATATCTTTCAAAGAAATCCTTTAAATCTTTACTTCTGAAGGACTTAGAGAATAATCAACGAAACGTAAAGTTGAAATATTATTGTATATAACTGTAGTAGATAATATATATAAATATATAATATATAAAAAAAAAAAATTTTATTTGTTGTGAAAAATTGTCGAAGAGTGCCGCTGTCATCAATCATCATTGAAAAGAAACGTAATAATAATATGAAATCTTTAATACAAATAAATATACAGTTGGATTTAAGATACCAAAATTTGAAAGAAGAAATTGGGAATGATATTAGGAGGGACATTGATATAATATTAATATAAATAATGATTAATTAAATTACATTATATAAATGATTTCTTTTATGATTTTTACAAATTAGTGGCAGCACTGATAATCTTTTATTTTTAAATAACTTATTAATTTTTTTCTTTTTGTAACCTTCAAAAATTTAAAGTCGGCAGTTTTTTCCTCCCCCCCCACTTTTAAAGGTAAAATATAATTGAAAATTTTACCTTTATTTCCAAAAAAAATAAGGGATACTTAAAAATTCAATAAAAATTTTTTGAATATTTCTTTTTGGTTTTTTTTTTTTTTTCCACTTAAATTTAAATAAAATAAAATGCAAAATAAAAAAATAAATGTTTTTTTTTTTGATTTTTTAACAACTTTTCTTCCATTAGCAATGTATATAATTTTGAATATTTTGACTTTTATTCAAAATTTTATTTTTTTTGTTTTTCATTCATTGCTTTTTCATTATAGGCAATGAATGGATGGGAGTTATAGATTTTTTTTTTTCCAGTAACAATGTTAAGGAATTTTATTTTAGTGTAGGTATAAATGTGTTGCGTTATTCTCAAATAATCAATGCATATTATTATATATATACATACTTATACTTAACGAGAAATTTTTTTTTTATCTATTTTCGAAATTTCGAATTAATTTTTTAACTTAACATTGTATAATATATAGAAGATAAAATTTTATATATTTATTATATTGAATAAAATGTTCATAGTATATGGGTAAATATTTTCCTTGAAAAACAAATTGAATTGTTGAAAATTGATGATTAATGATCAAAAATTTAAATGATTTTTTTTTTTTTTTTTTTTTACCTCATTCTTGAAATTTTTGGTTTGTTTGGTCGTCTTCAAAATTGATAATCAATTTGGTCAATAAGTATGAGTACATTTCAATACGTATATTATTTACATATATATATGTATTCGTATATATAAAATTTTATTCAAATTAAGTTGTATAGGTTTTAGTTAAAAAAAAAAACGTGGTATAATGGGGGCAGTGTAATAGAAAAGATCTCATATTACTAAGGAAAGATAAAAAAGAAGAACTTAAAAAAAAAAAGAAAAAATCAATAAAATTTTCCTTATGAAAAATAAGAATTAGATAATCATAAAAGTTAAAAAAAAAAATTAAAAGAAAAAAACAAAGTTAACTTTATATAAAAAAAAAGGAATCTAATTCTAATATTAGATTTTAATTTTGATTGTATTGTTGAATAAATTACCATTCACTAATATTTTCAAAAAAAAAAATTTTTGTAATTTTCATTACCTATATTTTATCAAAAAAAAAAATTAAATGATTTATAAAAATAAAAGGTTTTGTAATATTAATTTATAGTGTTTTAAGCGGGAAATCCTTGTAGAAAATAAAATTTTAAGATATTTTTTTTTTGTATTATATATTATAAGGAATTATAAATTACTTTACTTCTAAAATCATTGTATCGTTTATAAAAATTATAGTAGTAATGATGTTCAGTTTATAGCGATGTGATGTTCCCAGATAGTTGATTACATCATATAAAAAAATTTTTTTTTGATTATGAACTGAACAATATGGGCCAAATGCATAAACTTGAGCTTGAACTAAAATTTCACTTTTTAAAATCTACGGGTTTAGTTACATAATTTTTGTTTGAAAAACTGAGATTTGAGTTCGAGTTCAGTTTTATGCATACGATCCTATACGTAGTTGTTTTTTATCTTACAACAATTTCGTTAAATGGCGTATTTCTAACTCATACATAATACTTATTTGGGGCCTCGGTGGCCTAGTGGGTAAGACCGTATAAAATACGCTGTAAACACCGAGGGAGTATGAGTTCGAATCCTAGACACGTCGTAAGAGTTATTCCCCCTTACGACATTTGCAGCTACGCCTGAACAGGAAAGGCTGTGTAATTTTATTCTGTCCCCATTTATGTGGCAGAGAAATGCATTAAAAAAAAAATTCGTTTTTCATATATCATAATAAAAACTATTTAAAATTTCATGGTCGCAATATCAAATAACAATCTACAATTTATCATTTCATTTCTATATATAAATGTCAGTTTCGCTATTGATATTCAACAGACTGGCGGCTTCGAATAGTTGCCACATAACTTATATGAGGTCAACTAAATGTCTATATAAGCTGATAATTTAAAATTTTGTTAAAGAAAATAAAATTTAATTTCAACGACTTCTGCGAAATTTAGTTAGTCTAACGTAGTAGTTATACGTGTAGTTACGAAAATTAATTTCTCATATCTTGGTACTGATAAGGTAATTATCTGAAATTCTGTAAAAGATCAAATTTTGTGGCAATATGTTCTGTAGAATTCGTTTTGTTTGGTGAAAAGGAGTTGAGTAGTTATTATATAACTCAGAAATTTACATAGAAATATTAAAGTTCTTAATTAAGTCAGATATCTTAAATTTTCCAAAAGATGATTAAATTTTATGGAAACTATTTATTATATATTCATTATTATATTATTATTATTTATTTATTATAAGGTAAGGTTATTATAAGGTTATTTTAAGGTTTATACAGCCAAATTTATTTCTCTTTAACTAAATTTAAGACTGTTTCTGAGCTTTAATTATAATTAAAAGTTTAAAATTAATTTCTTTTCCTTTTAAAAAAATCTTTTAATATTGTTTTTTAAGTAACACAAATATATTATAACTATTGAAACTTGGCTACAACTATTCAAGCAACTATTTACACAATATTTTATAATAATATAATGTTACAAATAAAATAGTTTATATAACCATTTACAATATTTATTTATAATATAATAGTTATAATAATAGTTACATTATCTTCATTAAATAAAAACTAAATATTATTGGATAAATTCATTTTTATTTAAATATAAAAATAATACAATATACATATAAATATAAAATATAGATTTGGATCTAGGCTAAAGTTATAGCAATTCATATATTCAAAAGGTACGATTTAAAAAAAAATTATTTATTAATACTTACGACTAATGTATAGTGGTTAAATCAACAACATGTCAATTGCAATATCTGAGATTCAAATCCTTATAATTTATAATTAATATCATATAATATAAAATAAATAAAAAATTGTAAATAAATAAATAATTGTTGTATTTAAGCAAATAGATGGCACACAAATATAATAGCCAAATTATGAATAGCTTACTGAAAATTATGATTCATGAAACTGAAGCTCAGTGTAATAAGCAATAGTCTTAGAATAACAAGCGATTCTTTAGTAGATATCGGGTCATCTTTGTACGAATGAAAAGAAAAACAATTTTTATTAACATTTTATTTTGTACCCGGTACCGCTACCCGCTAAAAAAAAAGAAACTTTATAAACTATAGGCTATAACTTAAGCCAAAAAAACAATATCAAAAACAAAGAGAAAATGTGAAAGAGATGTACTAAAAATTAGTTAATAAAAATAAGGTGTCAAATTGTATAAAAAAAAAAAAAAAAAGTAACAGTGTCAATATTTGTTGCCTTTACCCTATTCGTATTTGCAAAAGTTAAAAATGAAATTGGGTATAAATTCTTATTATTTGGGTATAAATTAATTGTCATGTGATGCGCAGTAATACATTTATTATTTAGTATTGTTGATACTTTAAAAAAATGTAATTTAATGTTTTTATTATGTCTGGATGGTTGAATTATAAAAGAAATTTTATAAAAAAGTTTTAAATTAAATAATCAAATAAAATAAAGCAAATTTATGAATAAGAAGATTTAATAAGTAATGAAAATCACACTAATCAAATAATAGAGGTTAATTATATATATATATATATATATATATATATATTTAAAGGGGCTTATCAACACAGGACGTCTTATTAAAGAATAGAGTTTAATTATATTTAAATAAACTTTATTAAAATGATAGTATGCTTTTAAGAAAAATGAAAGACATCTGACATTTAGAGATAAACCTGCAATAAAACAAAAAAAAAAAAAAATTCAAGATGAATAAAGAGAAGATTTTTTTTAACATATTTCCTAAAACAATTGTAAAATATTTGCTTATTAGTTTTAGTATGGTTGTCAGTCCGTCCGTTCTTCTCTTTTTGAAAAATCTTTATCTTTCTTCTACACGTGTTTTAGCTAGAGAAATCAAATTTTAACCATGGTTAGATCTTATTAAAAAAATAATGTTGTGGAATAACTTTTTTATGTAGCGTCACCCATTATGGAGCTTTAGCGTTTTACAGTTGGAAAAAAACCCTTCTTTCAAAATTTTATATTTCAAGTTCTGTTTAAAATTTTTTCAAACTAAAAACGTCAAACGACAGAATATTTTATAATTTTAAGTGCTATAAATCAATATCAAAAATTATATTGGTATATTGGTATATTGGTATGCAAATTGGTATTTAAATTTATGGTTATGTAAAACCATAATTTTGCAAAATTTTAACTTCTTTGTATCTCCGAGATACTTTCGGTTAGAATCTTGAAATTTTTGAGAATTAGCGTAAGTAACTTAAAAAAAATGTTTGTGCTTTCCCCTGAACAGGTATTAGAAATCAGAAAATTAAATTTTTTTATAAGTTACAAATTTTAATGAAAAAATAATCACAATCTCACAAAGCTTTTTATTGACTTTTTGAAAATTGTACACGTTTAAAAATCTTTCGTTTTACATACTACTTTGTTTTGATTTAAAATGCAATAAGGAAAGAATTAAAATAAAGATGATCTTTTCTTTTTTTTTTTTTGCATTCTTTTAAAAAACTTTATTATAAAAATCGGCATTATAAAAAAGGGGATAATTTGAAAAATATATTTTTCCAATTTGTTAATACAAAAAAAAAAAAAAAAAAAATACAAAATCCTTTTAAAATGAAATTTTCTTTGAAATTTGATAACACACAAAGAAAATATAATTTAAGAGTAGTTTATTTAAAAAAAAAAAAAAAAACCAACTGTTATCTCTTTCAGTTGAACATTATTTGCCTTTAAAAGGGTATTTTTGTTTTTGGTTTTGGTTTTTTTAATTTTATCTTTCATGTTTTGTATTTTTAAATTAATTTTATAGGGTGTTTTTTGTTTTGTTTTTCAAAGGCTTTTAATTATGAAATTTACGATTAAAAAATTTAATATAAAACTTTTTGTTCCTCTTCAAATTGTATATATTGGTATATATACCAATACTGGTTATACTGGGTATACTGGTATTTGTACACCTCACACCAATGCACTTTTTACATCAGTAATTAAATGTTGTAAAAAATGCATTAGCAGGTTTCAAACTAGGTACAAAATTTTATTTTTTATTGTTTTAAAACGCAAACCAAAAAAAAACAATTGAATTTAAACTTAAAGCAAATAATTTAACTTACGATTTACGTCAGCGTATACTTTCTAATTGCGATTTTTCTGCGTGATGTTTACGGATATGTATACACCTAAATTACCTGTTAAACTTTATATGTGTAATACGGACATGGATGATATGGTTTTGTACCACCGCATTTAACATTTTCATGATTTCTTAATGCTGATTTCCAACGATTTTTTATTTATTTAAGATTTAAAATAACGCTAAGATATTTTAGGTATCTTTAGGTATTTTAATTAATATTATGTTTTTTAAATGTAATAAAAAATATTATATTAACATTTCAAATTTTTAGCATGTTGCGTTTATGTTATATTATTTCTTCTTGTTTAAATTTCATTGACAGTGGATCAGAGGAAAGATTTTTGTGGACATATTGTGAATAAAGAATCTGTTTAAATTGTTGTACAAGGATCTGCAACCAGGACATTTTTTTGTTTGTATCATTTCTTAAATTATAATTTAATGTTACAGATCAAAGTAATTAAGTTTTTGTTTTATATTCGGCGTTTTGATTATTTTTGATGACATTAATAGCAATTAAGGTTCAATAATGTTAATTTTCCCTAAATAAAGAGTAATTTTAAAAACAAATTCGTTTTATTTTCTAATTATTTTATAAGAGAAAGGTAAAAAACAATGTATACTATTTTATTAAGAGGTGATTTTAATTAATAAGTTAAATCTCTTTTAACCGTTACTAAATACGAAAAACTAAGAGTTCCTTAAAGGATTGGACTAACCAAGGTTTTTTTTTCATCAAACCATTTGAAAAAATAAAAGTAAAGAAAATAAAATATGTAATATTATTTATTTAAAGAATATTCATAAAAAAGAAGGAAAATTATTTTTATTTTTTTGTTTAAGAAAGAAAGAGAAATTGCATATCAAAAAAACTATTTTTGGGAGTATGGATCCAATCTTTGGAGTTTGGGTCATCATAATTGAGAAAGTAAAATAATTGAAAATGTAAAAGAAATTTAAAACTTTTTTGTTTTTAAATTAAAATAGATGAAACATTTTTTGTTTTTTTTTTTTAATAATGTTGGAACATTATTTATTTAACTTTTATTCTATGAAATAGATTTTATTTCTCTTCAATTCAAGTATACAATAATTGTAACCTCTTTAACCTCATTTTAAATTTTTTTTTAAAAACAAAGTGGAAGAATATAAATGCAAAAAACTTTTATTTATATTCAAATTATATTTTGGATAGTCTAAAGATGTTCTTTATAATCACAATAATTAAACTCATTTAAAAATGTTTAATTATTGTGATTATGTATAAAAAATGCACAAGGAGGACCTTTGGATTGTATATTTTAAGCGAAGCTATATTATAAATTCAATGAGTGTAATTTGAATGACTTTTCTTTATCAATTATATTTTTCTATTAATCCTTAAGAAAAGTATATATGCCTAATATTACTTCTTTTGCATGGGCATCCTATTAAGAGACTGACCCTCATTTACAAATATTTTTGAAGAAATAAGGGTTTACTTTGACGAATATAAGGTTTACTTACTTGATTGCTTACAGTAAGTAGTTGGGTACAATAATATGTCTTATTTTTTTTGCGGGAGATATAGATTTCGATAACACACCAAGAAAATTTAAACGTTATGAGGGTTAGTGTAAGATTTGAACTGCTATATCTGCCTCCTGCCGTAGGCAATATAACGATATAAGAATCCTAACTTGTATAAGATGTATAACACTAAAACCAGCTTTGCTCGGAATCACTATAATGGAATAAGCAATCTAACTGCAGTGCCTTACAAATAGGCTGATAGTAGGAAAGTACTACACTAAAAATAAATTAATACCAAATGTTCTTCCATGTAGTTCCATTTAGAATCTATTATAAGTTTTTGAGGACTGATTACCAGTTTCATATTACTTATTAACCGAAACTGTTAACTGTTCAAATTTCATTTTGATTCGTGACCACTATTGCAACATATTGTTGTCTCTGCTGTAATCGTATTAAATGTAAATTTTTCAAATTAATGTTTATATTCAGTCTTAAATTAAGAAAACTTTCATGTTTCTGGGATTTCTGACATTTAAGATTAAAGTTTTAGGATTTTCTAGATTAAATTCTTTAAGTAAGCACTTCATTTTATAGTTAATATATTTAAGATTGTAATTTTTGTAGTAACAGTTCATAGAAGATAATCTCGTGAAGAACCGATTTCATTCGCCTAATGTTTATGTAAATAATTTACTTTAGTTCTTTACTTCAGAATATTATAGAAGGTAAATCCATTTTATAATACTATTTCATATTTTGTTATTTTGTAATATTTGCACTATTTAAGTGTAAAAGAAAAGATAAAAAAATACAAAGTAAACAAAATAAATGGTATAAATGTATAAGTAAAATATATCTGATATATATTTGAATATTTATTTTAATCATGAATTTTTAAAATGTTTATTGTATACGTACGAGTATATTCTATACCTAAAACAAGAAGAAACAAATAAAAATGATGATGGAAAAATGCATTTTTTATAAGAAGGAAAATGAGTTTTTATCAATTTTATTCTTTTTAATTTTCCACATTTTCAATTTTCTGTTATTTTTTTTTGTAACTTTTGTGTAGGTATTTTAATGTTTATTTTTTTTTTTATGAAAGACTATAATATCGTTGCCCTTTTTGTAATAGTTTTGACTGTTGACTATTGCTTTAGTAAAATAAAAAGTGGTTTGACTCACTTATTTACTAGAAACAAAGAAAAAGAGTCTATTCAATTATTCAGAGAAATAGAATTGACAAAAACAGTTTTAGAGTGCGCATAGAAATACAAAGAAAATGGCTCATAAAAAGGTCCTTTTACAGTTTTTTGTTTTTTTTTTTTTTTATTTAAAAAAATAAGTTGACATTTTCTTTGAAATATATTAAAGTAAAATAGCGGAAATTATATTTTTTTCCCGCTATTTTATAAATATTTTATTCTAAAAAAGAATTTACAATTTTTGTGTAGTTGAGATACCATGAATTTTGTTAGTTTAATGTAAAACGAGGGTGGGAAGATTCTAAATTGAAATATGTATATATATATATATTATTTTTAAGTATTGAGTGGGCGGAATAGAAGTACGATACCATATTTATTTTATTTTTGTAAGTTTTCAATAGTTATACAATGTATTAAAAAAAATTTAATGTTTTTAACAAGCCAGCATTTATTTAAATCTGTAGTTTTCGAAGGAAAATTTATTGTATAGAAAAGTATGATAAATAGTTTATGTAATATTATATAATATGTAATATTAAACAAATCATAAAAAATTCAACATTTCTTGAAGGGAAAAGCATTGATTTTCGGAAAATTGTTTTCTCCTTTTGTAATTCATCGCGAACTATTTTAGTCAATATATTCTAATTACTGCAAAAATCAAATTGGATTCCAAATTTTTGCTATAATTTCATTTAAAGAAAAAAAGTTTTAATTAAAAGTAAAAAATCATTAAATCATTTTTTCTTATAAATTTTTTTTTTTTTTTAAATATGCCTTTTAATTTTAAAATGCTCTATCTACTAAATGTTCTATTTATTTACTCTCGAATTTTATATTGAAACATTTTTGAAAAATTTGTGCTGTACGTCATAGTTACAGAATCAGGATTTCAATATTTTGTTTAGCGCTGTTTTGCGGGTGTCAGCATCCATAATATTAAATGCTTTTGTTTTAAATTGTGTATAGGAGAAAAAATTTAGGAGAGATTTTCAAGTTGGTAACAAAATCAGCGTTATACGCTATAGGGTTTTAGAATATATACAATATATTTTTTTGGTTTACCTTTTCTTTTTAAAGATTTTTGGCTCAAAAAAGATTTATTTTTGACATATTTTTTCTTCGATATATTTTTTCAAGATATTATTTTAAGATGTCGAGAATGATACCTTTTTTTTCACGTATGTATATACAAAGTAAAAATTTACAATAAAATTTGTACAACAATTTAGTTTTAAATATTATTAACTTATATAGACATAAGTATTTTTTATAAGCAAAACAATTTAGAAGCTGTAAGATTATAAAAATATTGTAGAGATATTGTTCTCAAAAATAATGAAACAAAACATAAATAAATTCTTTATATAATTTTAAATAGGTTAAATCAGTAAAATTTTTAAGAAGAATAAGTCAGCAACTACATTCGAACCGTAAAACTTATTAGTCACTACGTTTTTTGAATTACATACCTTCAAAGGTATGGATCGGATCAGAAAAAAATTCTAAGACTTTTGAGCCATGTCCGTCCGTCCGTCAGCACGCTAACTCAAAAACTAAGAAAGCTAGAATCTTGAAATTTACACAAAATATTTTGGGAGTAATTTGTAGGTTCCCTATTTTTTTTGGTTGAGTTTGGACCAAGCCTTAGGGTAGCTCTCGAACACCTAACTTTTAGATCCCCACATTTTTTTTGCAATAGAGCTATGAAATTTTAACCGCTGATAGATCTCACAAAAATATTAATTTTATTTTTAATAACTTTTTTTCGTAGCCCCACCCGTTACGGAGCTACAGCTCCCCAAAGGTTCAAAAAAGCTCTATATTTAAATTGTTATAGCACAAGTTGTATAAGGTATATCTTCATTTTGAAAACGTCAAACGATTACTACTTTTATTAGCTTTAAAAGTATATATACAATAAATATATAGTTGTGGCATACGGTGTCTTAATTTACCGTTATGCGAAACTAAAATTTTGCAAAATCCTTTAACCCTTCTATCTTCTAAACGGTTTAAGTTGGAAACTTGAAATTTTGACAGATGTTAGATCTTTGAAAATAAGTATGAGTCATTTCAGAAATTTTTTTTGTATCACCCCCCGTTTAGAAGCTGTAAGGAGTCAAAAACTGAAAATTTCCTATTTTTAAACACCTGTAACTTGAACACCTGTTAGAATTTTTTTGAAGTAATACACAAAAATTAAAGCTTCAACATCATACTCTTATTTCTGTTAACAACTTTATTTAATAGTATATAGTTACTTTATAATTGACGAAAGAGTTACTTGATTTTTTCAAATTTTCTAACAAATTTCTTTAACAAATTTTTTCCATTTTGTTTTACTCGATAATTTTAAATTGTTGGGGATATAATGCGTAGTACAAAAAAATGTAAATAAATAAACAACATAACGGTTGCTTGAAGAATTTTTATTTATATGATATTGATATATATACATACTTATATAATATCATGTTTATTTACATATCGTATATGTCACTAGTGAATGAATGATAAGAGCATATATACGTATATTATATAGTGCCGTATTTACATACATATATGTATTTTATTGTACTTATAAGAAATTATTCTGTCAATGGAATATTTAAATATAATATAATATAATATTTAGAATTATATTTACTATTTTGTACTAAGTAAATTTAATATACATTTACCGCTTGGTATTAAATGGTACTATAGAATATTTGAAAAAGTTTTGGATTGATAATCGTTATGTGGAAGGTTAGAATCTGCTTTTGAAGAATGTACATATAAACATATAGTTTGAATATATGTACAACCCATAGTACTAGAAATTATAAAATTCACCCAAATTATTTTAAAATACTAAAATATTAAAAAAATAATATTGTAAGCAAAGTGACAGGCTGTGAACATACTAACGGTTCGTACGGGTATCTAAGAGTTGACAAAGGCAACTGTATTCTTTCTCGTTTCTTATAAATTTTTTTTTTTTTTAAATATGCCTTTTAATTTTAAAATGTTCTATCTACTAAATGTTCTATTTATTTACTCTCGAATTTTATGTTGAAACATTTTTGAAAAATTTGGGCTGTACGTTATAGTTACAGAATCAGGATTTCAATATTTTGTTTAGCGCTGTTTTGAGGGTGTCAGCATCCATAATATTAAATGCTTTTGTTTTAAATTGCGTATAGGAGAAAAAATTTAGGAGAGATTTTCAAGTTGGTAACAAAATCAGCGTTATACGCTATAGGGTTTTAGAATATATACAAAATATTTTTTTGGTTTACCTCTTCTTTTTAAAGATTTTTGGCTCAAAAAAGTTTTATTTTTGACATATTTTTTCTTCGATATATTTTTTCAAGATATTATTTTAAGATGTCGAGAATGATACCTTTTTTTTCACGTATGTATGTATATACAAAGTAAAAATTTACAATAACATTTGTACAACAATTTAGTTTTAAATATTATTAACTTATATAGACATAAGTATTTTTTATAAGCAAAACAATTTAGAAGCTGTAAGATTATAAAAATATTGTAGAGATATTGTTCTCAAAAATAATGAAACAAAACATAAATAAATTCTTTATATAATTTTAAATAGGTTAAATCAGTAAAATTTTTAAGAAGAATAAGTCAGCAACTACATTCGAACCGTAAAACTTATTAGTCACTACGTTTTTTGAATTACATGGTTTCGGTGACTTATCTCTTTAGATTTTCTGACAGTAGACAGTTAAGGAAATCCCTTTTAAAACAAAAGAGCTGTTTGTTTTTTTCACAAAATAGGACATGTGGAAACAAAGATAATGTTCACGAGGAAGAAACATTTTCCAGAATCTTCTCTTTATCTATATACAAAGACTCCACATATTATTAGTGATATAAAGTGTTATTTCAAGCGTTTGAAAATTGTATCCTGTTATTATATAATTAACGGTTTACTTTAATTTTAGCTTAATACATCCCTGCTTTTGTTCCACAAATTGAAAGAGACAAAACATTTTTTTCATAAATTTTATTTCATAAGTATCCAATTATTAGAAAGCATAAAAAATATTTTATATAATATGAATTCATTTAATTTCAATCTTTTATTTATAAAATTTGAAGGTAATATGCATTTTATTTTGTATAGATTTAAAAATAGTTACCATTATGTAATATATTTAAATTAAAAATTATAAAATTTTTCAACTATTTTGTATATAAAAGTACTTACTCTTTGTTAATATATATTTAATATGGGTGCTACTTACAAAAAAAACAAAAAATTAAATTCTTTTGAAAAACTTTTAAATATGTCATTGAAAAAATAATAATTAACAAAGAACATTTTCAATTTATGTATTTAAGATTGTAAAAAAAAAAAACCAATATAGAAAAAAAGCGAATTAATTTTTTTAGTATTTAAAAAAAAAGCCTTCTTTTTTCATTAATTAAAACACATCAAAAAGTACCAGATTTTTAAGTAAATAAAAAGAAAAATTTATAAAAGATTAATTAACAAACCGTTTTTTTTACCGACCCTATACAATTTTTTATAATTTTGTAGGTATTGTTTTCATACTAAAAATTTGTACCCGAGATTTTGGCAAAAATGCACTACTCCGGTTGTAAGTTCCGGTTGTAGAAAGCTGTAATTTTTTTTTAGTGTGATGTCCTACTGTGTGTGTGTGGGTGCGTGTGCGGTTGAATGTGTGGCTTCTTGTGTATATGTCTGTGGGCACGTATACAGCCTAAACTTACTTAGTAGTTTACTAGTGTCATTTTTAAGTTTTTTACGAATTTTTCGTAACAGAAAATTATTATAAGAAAAATTATTAATAAAAAAAGTTGTTACACAAGTATAGGAGAACAACTTTGCATATAATACATATTATTATAACACGCCATATGAATTTATAAGAACAAAATATTTTTGGTTTTTTTTTATGTCTAAAAATTTATATATGTATAATGTACATACTTACTTATATCTCTGCATTTTTGTTGATGACGCAAAATTCAAACTGTAAAATTTTTGTTAGCAGATTCAATATTAATGTTATGTTTTTTTGAATTTGTTTACAGTTTTTTTTTGTTTACTAATATTTTTGAATGAAAAACAAATCATGTATGAACTTACATACATATGTAAATGAATGTTTGAATGAATGTACATATACATATTTGGATTAATTCATTGAGTTATTATTGTTATTGGATAAAAAAACAAGGTAGAATGTAAACCAACGGTTTTTAAAAGCGCACATTTCCAAACTCAATACAAACTGTTTAGAATTTTGACTTGCACAAAAATTTGAAAATTTCATGTAATATGAAAAAACGTGAAAATAGGACATTTTTGAAATTTTGAGGGGCCGTAAGTCCGGAATCCTGTATAACTAAGAAAAGCCATTAACACGCGTAAAAATATATTATTGAACCTTTAATTTTCATGCCTCGCCGAAGAAAAATTTTTACAGGTGCCTAAGTTACAGGTGTGTAAAAATAGCAAATTTTCAATTTTTGAGGCGTAATAACTCTTAAAGAGGGGGTGTTACAAAAAAATTTTCTGAGCAAACTTATACTAATTCTAAAAGTTCTTTCTTGCTCAAAATTTCAAGCTTCTATCTAGAAGCGTGCCGGAGTTATGAAAGTAGTAAAATCATGCAAAATTTGGTTTTCATATAACGGTAAATTTAAATACTAAATTTAAAAAAATTGTATAATTTTGATATTAATTTACAAAGATAAAAGAAATACCTGTCGAATGACGTTTTCAGATTGAAAAAATCTTAAGCAGAACATAAGATATATGCATTTAAAAATAGGGCTTTTTCAAAGTTTGAGGGGGTGTAGCTCCGTAATGGGAGGGGCTACATGAAAAAGTTGTTCCACAAAATTATTTTTTTTATGAGACCTATCCATGGTTAAAATTTTTTTTCTCTATCTTTAACGGTGTAGAAGTTTTGTAAACAGATGGACGGACGGACGGACGGACAGAGTGAAACTAATAAGCACATTTTTTCAAATTTTTTTTGGAAATGTGCTAAAAATGATATTAAATTATTAGAATTTATTGTGCTTTGATATATTATGTAAATTATTATGTAAAAAATCTATGAATTTTGGCTTTATACTTTTTGTATAATAGCGATCGGTCCTGTGGTGGAGACAGCTAATTTTTTTTATTATAAAATGGGTCATAAAAAATAATCAAAAAGGATTTCCTATAGGTTATTATTGTATATGAAATTAAAATATATAAAAAGAAATCTATTTTTATGCTTACTATTTCTATTTTCGAAATTAAAATCAAAATTTAATTTAAAATAATTTGATCATTGGTATAATTTTACTTAACCTCAGAAGAGTTTTTCAATTAAAGAATCTCCGAGTTACATTTATGTAAAATATGAGACTATATAATATAAATTTAAGTATATAATTATAGAAAAGAAGTTTTCGGGTCAAAACATATTATATCGTGTTTATATTAGCAAAAATTTCTGACATACACAAACATGAGTCTCATACATACTATCAAAAGTATTATTTTCGGTCTCTAGAATCAAAATTCATGAAAACCTCAAAATTATTTTTTTTCTTATTCCAATATACTTTCCTTAAACTATATACATACCTATACAAGAAAATAACAATTGGATTTAATTTAATTACTTTTATTATTATTATTATTAAAACATAATTGTTTCATCACGGCCAATTAATTAAAAAAAAGAAGCTTATGCCTATTTATATGCTAAAAAAATTTATTATTAAATTTATTTTTCAGAAAATGAGAATAATGATAAAAACTAGGAAGAATACAGTTACCTTTGTCAACTCTTAGAAACCCGTACGAACCGTTAGTATGTTCATAGCCTGTCACTCTGTTTATAATATTATTTTTTTAATTTTTTAGTACTTTAAAATAATTTGGGTAAATTTTATAATTTCTAGAACTATGGGTTGTACATATATTTAAACTATATGTTATACATTCTTCAAAAGCAGATTCTAACCTTCCACTTATAACTTTTCCAAATATGCTATAGTACCATTTGATACTAAGTGGCAAATGTATAATAATTTATACTATACATATGTATTATATGGCATTCATTCATCAGTGACATATACGATATGTAAATAAACATGAGTTATATAAGTATGTATACTAATATCATTTAAATATAAATTCTTCAAGCAACCGTTGTATTTTTTATTTATTTAAATGTAAACCAACGGTTTTTAAAAGCGCACATTTCCAAAAGACAATACAAACTGTTTAGAATTGTGGCTTGCACAAAAATTTGAAAATTTAAGAAGTTTTTTAGTAATATAAAGAAATGTGAAAATAGGACTTTTCTGGAATTTTGAGAGCTGTAAGTCCGGCACCTTATACAACTAAGAAAAATCGTGAGCACACGTAAACATATATTACTGGAGCTTTAATTTTTATGTCTTGCCGAAGAAAAATTTGTACAGGTGCTTAATTTACAGATGCAAATTTTCAATTTTTCAGCCATATAGCTCTTAAACGGAGTGGTTCAAAAAAAATTTGTAAGGGAACTTGTGCTAATTCTAAAAGTTCTTTCTTGTCTCAAAATTTCAGGCTTCTATCTAAAGGGGTGCCGGAGTTATGAAAAAAGAAATTTCATGCAAAATGTGGTTTTCACATTACGGTAAATTTAAATAGTAAATTACAAAATATTGCATAATTTTGATATTGCTTTATGTAGATAACAAAATTTGCGGTCTTCTAGTGTTTTTAGATTGTAAAACTACTACGCAGACCCTGAGATATATACATTTGCAAATAGGGCTTTTTTGAAATTTTGGGGGGCTGTAACTTTGGAACCCTACACAATGAAAAGAAACCTTTAACACACGTAAAAATATATTACTGGAGCTTTAATTTTTATATCTGGCGGAAGTAAAATGTGTACAGGTACCTATGTTACAAGTGTTGAAAAATAGAAATTTTTCAATTTTTAACCCCATACAGCTCCGAAACGGGAGAAGATTAAAAAATATTTTCTGAAATGACTCACACTTATTTTCAGAGTCCTAACTTCTCTCAAAATTTCAAGTTTCTAACTTAAACCGTTTGAAAGATAAAAGGAGTCAAGAATTTTGCAAAATTTAAGTTTCGCATAACGGTAAATTAAGACACCGTATGCCACAAGTTTATATTTATTGTATATACATTTTTAAAGCTAATAAAAGCAGTAATCGTTTGGTGTTTTCAAATTGAAGATACACCTTATATAACTTGTGTTATAACAATTTAAATACAGAGCTTTTTAGAACTTTGGGGGGCTGTAGCTCCATAACGGGTGGGGCTACAGAAAAAAGTTGGTATTATGATATCTATCAGCAGTTAAAATTTCATGGCTCTACTTAAAAAAAAATGTGGGGATCTAAAAGTTAGGTGTTCGAGATCTGAAGCAAAAAAAATATGGAACCTACAAATTGTTGTAAGAATATTTTGTGTTAATTTCAAGACTCTAGCTTTCTTAGTTTTTGAGTTATCTCGCTGATGGACGGACGGACAAAGCTGAATCGACTTAGAATTTTTTTCTGATCCGATCCATACCTTTGAATGAATATCTAGTGAGCTTATTTCGAGGAGTTACAAACGGAGGAGCAATTTTAATATACCCGATCCTTATCGTACGGGTATAAAAATTTCTAAGAAAGGAATTTCTGGATGTATTATTATATATGAATGATATAGTTATATATATATGTTTATGTGTGTTATATATATGTATAAATACAAATACATATGTATACAGATTTTCTGTGGAATTGGAAAAATAAATACTTGTAAAAAATATATTTTTTCTCTATTTTCATTTTTTATGAAAATATGGAACCAGAACCAAAGAAAAAGGAAAATTTCTACGAATTTAAAAAAAAAAGATTGTTTATTTATTCTATTGTTAAAGGACATAAATATTGTTTTTTTTAAGGTCTTAAAGTATTATAGGATTATTTTGTATAGGATTAGTATGTCCTTGAATTGTTGGCAATTAGTTAAAATTTCAATTGTTTTTTATTTAATGTCTAGGTTTTCAAATAGAAAATTTTAATTATATTTAGGCACAAATGGTTTTTAAGTGTTTCTTTGACATTTATTATATTAATGGTTTTTCATTAGTTACGATACTTTATTTGTGTGTCATTTTGAAGCTTACATTAAATATTAAGTGAAAAATTCTATAAGATCTTTAAAATGCGATTATTTCTTGTTCGAAGGATATTCAATTTTTTTTTGAATTTACGTATATGCATAATAGCAAATTGAATGAATAGTAAATGATTAATGTTAATTTTATTAAAAAAATGCTGGTTTAGTTTTTTGGTTCTATGTTCGCGTAAACAGCCACATTATACCGTAATATTACAAATCTTGGTCGCAAAATTTTCATCTATCAAATTCTACGTTTGCCTAAATTTTCCTTTCTATTTTATTTTTTCTTTCTATATTCGTATTCTTACATTCGAAATTTATTTTCTGCCTATATTCGCATTTTCCTTGCAGTTTTTCGTTGCAGTTCTCCTAGTCGTTTTAGCACCTTAATATTTTATATTCTATTTACTAAGCTAATTTTTAATGTATATATATTTTGTATCCAATTAAATATACATATATATTCATATACATTATAAAAAATAAAAGCTTCTATTCTATCATTGTTTATTTTAACCAAAATCTACGTTTTAACACCGGATAAAAGTAAAGAAATAAGTATTTATTTTAGGCATATTATACTACCGTGTTTAGAAGAGTCTGTAACTCTTCTTTTAAGTTTAAATTAATAGTTTGTTATGTCATTAAACAAATACCTTTTTCAGTTTCTTCAAATTATTAAGTTGACTTAAACAATCTTGTTTTGACATAATTATAGAGGGCAATATTTTTCTCATCTTTTTAAGATATGTGGGGTATCACTTAATTTAGTTTTACTAAGAAAATTCTATTATATATAAAAAAAATTTTAGGTGGTTTTTTAAGATTACCAATATTTGCTGCGATTCCTTTATGTTTATTATTTTTAAATTCACAAGAACTACAATTTTTTTTATTTAAAACTCATTTTAAAATTTTCAAGATGTTCGATTTATTTATTTATGTTTTATTTCTTAAGGATGGGGGTAATCTTATTTGTAAAAAATAGAGCGAGAATGGTAATGCTCGTCATAGTATAATGACTCTGTAGTAAGGATCAAATTCGAATATATTTTTTTTGGAAAATTCAATAATTAAAAATTATTATTAAATAAACAAAAATATACAATTATTATTTTATTGTAAATCTTAAAATCTAATCTGATTAATTTTATGTATATTTTTTTTTTTCAAATTTTACGTGTCATATCTCTTAACTGATATCAAGTATAAGATTTATTCCCTTATCTTAAAAAGAAGTATTAAAAACAAAAACTTGTTAATTAATTTAGAAAACAAAACAAAACAAAAAGAAAATCCGTTGAAAAACTCACTAATTCATTTATCAGTTTGAAAACCTCTCACAAAAAAAAAAAAATACTAAAATTAGATACTCATAATTAATCCTAAAATGTAAAGCAGAAAAAGAAAATGAAAAATACAAAATGAAATTTAATATATAGAATAAAAAAAGAATACCGAAAAAGTAACAGAATAAAAATGGCGAAAACACAAGAGAAGGATGAGAATTGTATATAGAGGATTGAGTAAATATGAAATCTTTTTTCTTTTATAAACGAGATAAAAAAAATTTCCACTCCACTTTTTCTAATTATTATTTAATAGAATTTCATTCCCGGTATGTACATATGCTTTTATTAATTTTGTTTTTTTTTTTAGGTTTTTTAATTTTAGATTTTTTTCCATAAGAACAATTTTGGTTTTAATTAAATTAAAAAAACAAAAAATACATTATAAATTTGTTAGTATGTTTATTTATAATTTATAAATCATAACAGCAATAAGGTGGGATTTCTGGAAAATCTTTCTATTTAAATATACAATTTAATACTTAAATTTACCGTTATGTTAAACGAAATTATGCAAAATCTTGCTTTGTAATTTTTCAAACTTTCTAATTTTGAAAAAAGAAAGGTATATTTAAGAATTGGCATAAGTTAATTTAATTTTTTTCGGCATTTCCTTGTTTAACCTTACCTGTTTAAGAGCTGTTAGGACTAAAAAATTGATATTTTTGCAATTTTTAGACACTTGTAACTTGAGCAGCTGTACAAATGTTTTCAAAATGACAGCCTGAACATTATAATTTTAACATGTATTAATGTCTTTGCTATATATAGGTTCCTTAATATTAAAGAAAATGTCTCTGAATTTGTCATAATGTACAAGTCATAGTATTTTAAACTGTTTTTTCTTTTAGGTAATGTATACCTTTGAAAACCTTTTTTTTTTACATTCTACCTTTTTCTTTTTTTTAAATTTTGATGTTAAATACAGCATGGTTTTTTTCAACCCTACTTTAAATTGGTACTTTGAGACTTTTCGATGTCATTTAATTTTTGTTGTATTTTAACTTCTTGTTGCAATTTCTTGTAATGTTTATCTCCATGCTATATAATTTAAAGGTCTTAAATCCATATTTTACATCTTTCTTGTCGCAAAAACTAACTACGGCCAAACGACCATATCCTTTAGAAAAGGTCATAAGATTTTGCTTAAATTATTATATCTGAAAAAAATAAAAAATCAATCAACTAATATATAATTCTTATTTCAATCAAAATACTAAAAATTTATTGATATTGGACTGTTATACGAAGTTTCTTAATCCTTTCACTTTTATCAATCCCATAAAATGCCTTTAAGAATGCAAGAAACAAAAAATTGTTTGAAATTTATTTTAATTAAAACTCAAACATAAAAATATTATTTAATATTAATATATGTATAGGTATTTATATCATATCTTATAATATTATGATACTATATATATTTTTTATCCTTTATAATATTTAGACAATTAAAAAAAAAAAAAATCTCAAAGTTTCAAGTTAACAACAAAGCAAAAAAAAATTCATCTTCCAAGAAAATTTGGTTTTAAGTAAAATTTATTGAAATCAAAATGTTTATATTGAAAATATTTTAAATATACAGTGAAGCGACAAATAAACACATATCCATATACACATAAACATATACATATTCATAAAAATGAGTTTTCCTCACTTTTAATGTGTTAGTAATAATGTTAACATAGCAGTTCAGTTTTTCTTAGATAATTATTATAATAAAATGTGACTAATAAAAAAACGTTGTAGTACAAGGACATTGTCGTTAATTTACAAAACACAAAAAAAAGGATGAGAAATAGCAAATTTTCTATAGAAAATAAAATACAATCAAAAAATATGTTTACTGCCAACTTATGATAAGAACTTTTCTATTTTTTCCTTCATTTGAATTGGTTATTATCATGGTATTCATATAAGTATATATATATGTATTTATGTATCTTTGTATCTATATAAATGTATGTATATTAAAAATAATAAGAAATTAAATATTTGCCTGTCTGTTTGTTTTTTTTTTTTAAATATTTATTAGTTTTGATAAAAATGATTCAAGATTATTTGACACGATTTGCCATTTTAATTTTTTTATTTTTAATAGAAATATTCGTGAATTAACAAAAAAAAAAGAAATACGACGGCAATTTCAAAAAATATATATTTATTTTAATATAATTATCTTCTTTTTCTTTTAAAAAACGAAAAATAAAAGTCATTTATTTTTGACTTTATATATACATATGTACTCATTTATAGACATTATCAAAATTTTCATTAAAACTTTTTAAATATAAATGCAAATTATAATATATTTTTAGAGTAGATGGATTTTTCTAAGTGCCTATTGAAAATTATTTTTATACAAAATTATAAAACATATATAGGTAGAAATATTTTTGAAAGGAAATGAGAAAAATACAAAAAAAAAACTTAAATTTATAATGTTTTGAAAACAAAAATTTTCTTATTAATAATTAATCCAATATTAATTAATCTTTTTAATTTGGGTATTCTTTTTAAATCCTCTCATATCTTCTATATCCTTTCAATTTAAACGAATAAGTTTGATCGTCCTTGTTATACGTCATCTATATTTTAATTGTACATTATATGATTTCCGTTTCTTTTCATAATATTTTTATAAATTTTTCAATCATTCGTTCGTATTTTAATTAATTATCTTCAGAATATCCAAAAAGGTTTAACTATTATTAGTTTTCCATTTATCGTTAAAACGTTATATTGAAATTTTTTATCTCTGATAAACAGCTAAAAATTATATGTCTGTTATTGATAACATTTATAACCGTTTAAAAATTATTATCAGGGAGCCTTGGTGACCTAGTGGGTAAGAGCGTATAAAATACGCTGTAAGTAAACACCAAAGGAGTGTGGGTTCGAATCCCACATGTCGTAAGAGTTATTTTCCCTTACGACATGTACAGCCACGCCTGAACAGGAAAGGCTGTGTGAAACAGGAATTTCCTGTTCAAAAGTCAAATGAGACTTCTAGCTCATTGAAGTGAATCAGAAGTTCTCATTTTCTGTTTGTAATGATAATATTTGTAATGATAATAATTAATAATGTATCATTTAGGCTAAACTTTAATTTATTCCCCAGATAACTATAAAATCAGATACATTTATTTTCCATTTTCCGGCCAGTCCGGATCTATACATATCGGCCGTAAAATCAGATTTGCCCATTTTTTCCGAATATTTATATATTTGTTTATCTGAGATTTTCAATTAGGAGGGAATTGAGAATTAAAAATTTGTATGTACATTCGGAAAAAAGCGTATAATCCTGATTTTGTAGTCAACTCTAAAATCTTTTCTATTTCAGAATCTCACACATTCATTCGGAATCTCAATCAGAGTTTCCGCTTTTTTTCAGAATATGTTTAGAAATTAATGTGTATGTATGTATATGTATGTGTAAGATTCTGAATTAGAAGGATTTTAGAGTTGGTTACAAAATCATGGTTATATTCCTTTTCTAAAATATGTATATATATATATTATGTAACTATATGTATATATATAAAGTATATGTATATAAGAAAATTTTCCATTGGGATTTCTGTCCTTAACACTGAATATAATGAACCGGTTTAAATTGAAATGTAAATTTAGTTTTAGTAAAGCTGCTGCCATCATTTGTCTCTGATCTAATATCCTCATAGAGTCATAATTTATCAAATTATTGCACCGACATTGCTATACCATCTATACCATATCGCAGCTATACCATCTATACCATCCTATATTGAATAGCTTACATTATGTAATACAATTTAGTAATGTATGATATTTGAAAATTAAAATTGAATACCAAAAAGTTAAGAATTATTGCCAGATAATTTTGTCTAAGTTAAAGTTTTATTCTATTTTTGGAAGCATATAATTGATAAAATTTAAATATATATATATGTACATATGTATAAGGTAAATCTTATTTTAAATGTATTTTTTGATTTTTTAAATGTGATGTAAGGGTAAAGTTTCATTACTTTTTCGACGGCAATACCATACATTTAATATTAAAATTGAATTTTCTTAAACTAAGTTAAGTAAATTTAATTTATTCAGTTTTGGCGGAAAATATTATGGGAACTTCTTGTTCCATTAATTTATTTTGAGTAAAATACTAAAAAAAAAAATTAAAAAAAAATCAAACCTATTAAAAAAATTGTAATTATATCCACTCCCATTCGTTGTAAAAAGTTATTAAGCACAAAATTTTCTTTTCCACCTCTTCTTCTTTTACAAAATTTTACTTGTATTAATAAAAAAAAAAAAGAATAGAAAATCAATATAATGTTTTTAATAAATTTTCTTTAAAATTTTCCAAATGGATTTTGAAAGCAAGTTTTATAATTTTTTTTTTTGTTTTTCTATTTATAGTAAATTAGATTGATTTTTTTTTTTGTTGTTTTGTTTTTTGTTTTTTTTTTCGTAGTTAAAATTTGATATTTTGACAAGTAACTTAAATTGATTTTCTTTCAATCAATTATGAATGGAAGACTTTTTGGAGTCAAAATATCATTAGATGACAAAATAAAAAAAAAAAAATTTGAAACTTTTCAAAATATTGAACATAATTTTATTATTAATTGAATTTGTAATTGAAGTATATATATATTTATGTACCCATTACATTACATTACAGTATATACACATATGTTAATGTATTATATATAAGTAAATGGGAATGTAAAAAGTATAAAAACCAAAATAAAAGTTTAATAACCTAACATTAGAATTACAATATTTTTTTTTTTGAATGGTTGCTTTGGGGTCGTTGAAATTATGGAGTGTAATAAATTTTAGAATTTTTTTTTTTGCCAGAGTGATTGTTTTTTTATATATGACGCAATTTACTTTCCATTAAGTTGTACATTTTATTCATATGTAAATTTTTTTAGATTTTTATCTAAAGTTTTGAAAATGTCTGCTTCTTTTTAATAAATTTTTTTTTTTTGATATGTAATTTGTTTTAGCTAAAGCTAAAAAAAAAAGTTGTAGAACTACTTTGTATTTGGAAAAGTTTCTTAAGATTATTTACTTTTTTTCACTTTACACTCCCTCTGTTTACTGAGCTTTTTTTTTTATAAAAAGTATTTAACTATTATGATGTCTTCAACACTTTTGTCATTTCTTCTTCTATGTGCATAAATTTTGTTTGTATAGAATTCGAACTTCTGAATTTCGACGATTCTAATAATTTTGTTTCATGGAAATATTTTCTAATTGTGATGCCTGCCATATTGCGCTTTTATTTTTTGTTTTCCTAAGGAAGGTGGGAATATTGGAAAGACTTCTTGGTGTGTTAGATTCTTACTGACTAAACCTACCTTCCCTTTTAGCCAATATAATGGGATGAAGTTTCTAAATGCTAAAGCAGTATATTGGCTAGAGAGTAGGATAGGACAAGGTAGAATATGATAGGAGAGGATAGGACAAGGATGCGGAAATATTGAATTGTAAATGGGGCTGTAAGGGAACAAGGAATCCGTTTATTATTATTACTATATCGCTAACAGTGACTATAGTCAATAACATCAACAACAGGTAGTAGTTTATAATACTTTGCTGCATGAGGTAATTATTAAAGGTAACCCCTCTGTCACTGTAGCAGCTATTATTATTGGTATTAGTATTAATTATTAATATTATTATTATTTACTACAGAGTATTTGCAGTAGTATATTATATAACACCTTCGTGCATAATGTAATAGCACCACTGTAGCAGTTATTATGTTATTATTTTTATTAATTATATACGATATAAAATTGCTTCATATTTTTTATATGACCTGACCGGGCTTTGAACCCAAGACCCTCTAATTGAAAGATTGGCGACTTAACTACTGTGCTACATGTCAGATAGCTCTTATAGTAATATGAACTGATCAACTTTAACTTAGCTAGTTATTTTTTAGCCATGGGATGTTGGATTACATATTATCTCAAAAAATGGCTATCGAAGGCTAAATTTAATATATAGAATAACTAAAAATCGACAAATTAAAACGATTTAGCGAATCTAAATGATTATTGAAAGTAATGCTGAGCTTTTTTTCATTAGAAAATAATAAATATGTGGTGATTGTCTTAAACTTTTTTTACAAGTCAGAAAGCTAATCTTAAAACATGTAAAATAAGTTTTATATTGATTTCATGTAACGGTTTGTATTAAATAAGTGGTTGCTTTAATTATCAAATTTTAAACATTTTAGCCATGTATAGGGAGCAAAATACAATAATTTATATGTTAAATCAATTAAATATTATTCTTAAAAATAAAAACTCGGGGATCTGTAATAATTATACTAATTATTAATATAATTTTCTTAAAATATAACAAAAACTGCAGTAACAAACCCATAATTAAATATCATTATCACTATTTTAATTATCACTATCATTTAACAATAGTTGATGGTTTTAAATCAACATTTATTTTGTTTTTGTAATTTGAATTTTACTCTAAATGTTTGTATTAAAAACTTTATATTAGCAGCAACAGAGCATAAAATTGTCGTAAAATTTAACTATACGTATATATATATATTTTTTGTAATAATTTCGCAATTTTTCATTTTGGATTTTTAATTATTTTCTTGTTTCTTATTTTCTTTTCTTTTCTCTATTTAATTAATTAGATATTATGTCACTGTAAAGTAACTTTAGCTAGTGTAATCTTCTGGAAACAATTTCATTATAAATGTTTTTTGTTTTTTGTATATAAAAATTGTATTTTAGCATAAAATGTTCTTAAAGAGTTTTTAAAAGTTTAAAAATGAGAGAAATATAATTATTGGTCTTTTCTATGTTCACACCAAATTTAATTAAAATAGAAAAAAAAAAAATATAAATTTTGTTTTTTTAGTTGCCCTTCTTACTGAAGATAAAAAAGTGAATAAATAATATTTTATTTATTTTATATAGAAATTATATAGTTTTTAACATCTAACTGATGTGAATTTTGAAATATTTCTTACATCAGTGTTTTATGTGGTAAAATGATACATTAAAACAATTGAACCTTCAAGTTTCGTATGGAAACTTTTGGAAAACGATTTTTAAAAAATCGCTTGAACTATTAAACATTAAATCAGAGACAGAGAAAAAAAATTTTCATTACTTGTAAATGAAAACCAAATATAAATTTACTAAAATTTGTTTTAATTTTCCAGTTAATAGTTTTAATTATAAACATTTGACATAAGTTTTATATAAAGAGATATTAATAATTTTTGGAAACAGATAGTACACCACATGTTGTATTATTCCACCATATGATTTGTATTACATATTCTTATTTAGAATCCTTTATGTATAATAAAGGGGGGATGAGTTAACTTTTACGGGTATAAATACCATGGAACTTCGTCCTCTTGAATAGGCTTAAGTTCTATGGAAGTAAAGTCTATTTTTAATGGACTTAAATTTCAGTAAAAGATAGGATCTATCGAACGAAATAAAGTCATATTTAAATATTGTAAAATTTCTGAAAAGCGGAAGTAAGTATATATATCGTATGTATGTGGGTGTATGAAACTTTATCGAAAAAATATTCCGAATTTATATTTCGCTAAAAAAAAATCCCGAATGCTATCAAATCACAATTACTCCTTTTTCCAGAATATAAATATATACGTATGCATATGTGAAATTCTGGAGGTAGGAGGAATTTTTGATTTAGATTCAAAATCAGAGAATTGCTTTTTTTCAGAATATTTACATACATACATACATATTAGAAAAGTAGAACTATGACCATTTTATTTGAGACTTAGCTTCCAAAACAAAGTGGTCAGAACTTCCATGGAATTTGAGCCCATTTAGAAATGATCATAAGTTCAATGGAATGTACGTCCATTTAAGAGGAACTTATGTACGTGGAAGTTAAGCCATCCAACCATAAAAAATATTATAATTGCAAAATTCATTCGTAATTAAACTGCTAATGATCTACAGAATCAAAAAGAAATTTTTTTTTTATTTCTTTTGTTTTTAAATGAACTTTAAAAATCTAATCATTGAAATAAACTTTAAATTAATTCTTGTATTTTGTATTTAAAAAAGAAAACTTTACTATGTATTCATTTTGAAGGATATTTAAAAAAAAAAAAATGAAACTGTTATTTCCCTACTAATATTTTCTATGCAATTTCCTTTATATATACGTACCTTTTTTTTGTTTTATATCTCTTGTTTTCTTTTTTTTTGTGTCATGTGAATGTTTCTTCAGGTAATCGTAAGTCAACCGAGTGATTTTTCAATACGATAATAAAGCTTATATAAAAAAAAAATAATTAAAATCAATTCATATACATATACATATATATATACTTATTTATATTCAGTCATATATACCTTTATAATATAAACTATACTTTTTTTTTTTTAAAGAATCATGATATAATGAATACATGTTCTTATATTGTTAATTGTTGAAGTGTGGAAGTGATTGATGATAAAAAAAAATGTCCTTTTATATTCATAGCTATATATTACATATTATGGAGATATTTTTAGAATATATATATATACAAGATTTATATGTAGAGTAATTGAAAGAATTAATTGTTTAATGAATTGAATAAGTGAAATCATTCTTAGAGGTTTTTTTCTTTCTTATTTTATATCTAGTTAAAAAAAAAACGAAAACTTTTTTTTAAATCACAAATCCTACAATAAAAATTAAATTTTGATATGATTTTACATGTTTTTATGCTTATTGTTAATAAGCCATTATTATTTCATTTAAAAAATTTTGAAAGCAGAAAAAAAAACATAAGGCAAGTTTAAGACTATAAAAGTTAAAGTATTTTCTACATAACCTACTACTAATTATAGGACTTGAAAAGCTTTTTCGAAATATGCTATAAAAAATACACCAAATACAGGGTGTTTCAAAAGGAAATTAGGTTTGAAACATAATTTTTTCATTTTAAATCTTTTTGAACCTTCATAATTTTGTGACTGTTATGATATTGGAATCATTAGTACACAAAAATTAAAGCTGACAACTTACTCTACAAAATGCAATTTATCTCTCTATAGCAAGCCGTTCAAAAGTTATAGATTTTTTTATGAAAAATCGCTAAAACATCTTTAACCCGTCATATCTCGAACAGGGTGCACTCTTGTCATATTTTCACTAAATTGTAGAAATAAACTTTATATTATATAGAAATAATTTATTTTTTAATTGCTTTTAATTTTGCGGTATCATAATGGAAATAGAAAAAAGGGATAAATGTACAAAAAAAAAAAAAGGATACACATTTTTCTACTTTTATGAATTCGTCCTATATATTAAAATAAATATGGGTATAAAAGTGGAAAATGTGATAAAAAACTCTATTTAAAAACTTATTTAAATTTATTTTATTATTATTGTTATTAAATTTATTAAGTATTTAAATATTAAAATATTTAATTTTTTTTTTTTTTTGCTTTTAGCATCGATTTAAATTTGATTATATATAATTGTTGTAAAATTACTATATTTTAAAAAAATTATTTCAAAAATTTTAAAATATATACTCATATTAAAAATTTATTGAAAACTACATGAAAAAAAAAAAAAAATAAATAAATAACTCTATTATGTACATTGAAATTTAAATATTATAATATAATTTATCATAATTGTATTAATTCAATATGTATTATAATGCCATTTTATGTAAAATAATTTTTTTTGAAGTTGAAACTGTTCGAAGTAAATGCCAAAAAAAAAATCCAGTTTCCCATTAAGTGTAAAAATATGCATGAACATTGTTATTTTATTTATATATATATATATATATATATATATATGACATATGTATATATAAACCAATTATTTAAATTTAATTATATCTATATGATATTACATTATAAAAATTATTATTATTATGCTGAAAAATTTTGAATATACAACCCACAACCAAAACGAAAAAAGTCTAGATAAAAAATTATAACTATTTGCAATTATATGAAATTTATTTGTAATGGATATTTTTACTAGAAAAAAAAGAAAAACACTGTTCCCATATATAATTGATCAGATGATTATAAAAATATTTAAAAAATAAGAAAATATATTTACGTGATTTTTAAGTCCTCAAAATTAATTTGTTAAGCACACAAGGCTTTAAAGATTACATTAGATTATTTGAAAGGGATATAAGCAACACTGCAACCTTCTGATAAAGATCTGTTGTGCTCTCTCTCTATTACTATACGTGTTGCAAATTTTGTCTATACTTATAATACTTTTTTCAAGTCTACTACTTTTATAAAACTAAAGATCTGTAGAGGTTTTAAATAATTTTTTAAGTTAAATTGTAACAAATATATAATAATTTTAATTTAACTGTCATAAATGTAAATGAAACATTCAATTATGTGATGCACGGAAATTTTCAAAGAGAGAGATTTTAACTGTAGCGGCAATTTGACAGCTTTTGAAGTTATAACTGGAACTGGAGAAGAACAACAAATTTCATTAATAAAAATAAATTAAAATATGTAAAAAATAAAAAATTAATGATTTTTAAAGGCGCACATTTTCCAAAAGATTTTCATTTGCACCAAAATTTGTAATTTTTTTTTAGAATTTTATATATAAGACAAAAATTGTTAAAATCCAGAAAAAACTTTAAGGAAACCCTATATTATTAAAAAAAAGCTATTAACACATATAAAATGATAAGGTTGAAGCTTTAATTTTTGCTATTATTTTGAAGTTATGTGTACAGATGGCTAAGTTTCATGTATCTAAAACCAATAAAATTTTAACTTTTTAAACCCTATAATAGTTCTTAAACAGCGGGAGGTTTAAAAAATAATTTTTTCGATGTAACTTATGTTAATTCTGAAAAATTATTCTCAAGATCAAGATTTTAAAAGTATACTAACTAAAAGGATGTTGGAGATATAAAGAAAAAAAAAATTTGCTTTCACATAAGCGTAAACTTAAATATTAAATTTGCAAAAAATTGTTTAATTTTTATTTATAAAGCTAAAAAAATGCCACTAAAAAAAGTTTTTCTGACAAGAAAACTGACGAGCAACCAAAGCCAAACTAATAAGCAAATTTCTCAAAATTGTTTTGAAAAATGTGCTAAATCCTGAAAATTCTGAAAAATATCATTGTATATATAAATTAATTGGTTTGTCATATAATGAAAAGGCATCTCATATTTCACCTCATTTCAGCAAGTTTTTAATGATTCAAAATAATCCGCTCAACTTAGGAAGGAACGCTCACAAGATAAGTATTTGTAACAAATATAAATCACTGTCATTATATAGGTTTTATAAATCCTATAACATTGACGTAATTAGTAATGTAATTAACCTGGATTTACACATAACTCATTGTAATTATATATACCTATATCATGCTAGATTTGTGATACTTATCAGTTATCAACAAAATTTGTTATCAGATGAAAGGTCAAACTATGGAATTTTTATGTCTATTTTGAAAGCTAATTGGTATGGTTATTTAGTTTTTTTGTGTTCAAACAAAATTAAAAGCTCCATGGCTGGAACCCTAATTCAATAACAAATTTTTCTGATATGCATTACAAGTTAGACATAATATGGGTATTAAATAAAAACAAAAATTAAAAAATGTAATATTAAATTCGAAGTAAATCTGATATCCTTTGGATATTATTGATTGCTGGCTTTTTAAATTATAATAAATATTACCGCAAAAATGGCGTTATATGACGTAACCCAATATAATTTAATTATTTTTATAACTGAAAATCGTTTTTTTTTTTTAAATAAAATGCTAATTAAGAGTCAATGACGCATTAAAAACTATATTGTAATTCTAAACTTTTATTTATTTTGGGTGATATTTAAGATCCATTAAAATACTGAGTAACATTTTTTTTTTTCAAGTTTAAAAATCTTTTTTTTTGTTTTTTTAAATACTTGACGAAAACAAAATTAGTAAAAAATATTTTATTAACTTAAAAAAATAACAATCATTAACGGAAAATTAAATTAACTATATGGCTATAATATTAATTTGAACGTGTAAAAGAAACCTTTGTAATGGATGTAATATTTAAATATTAAATATTATCCACCTTATGTTTTAGTAATTATTGTTATAATATATGTCTATGTAATGTTAATATGTCATGCAATTCTATATTGATTTTCCAGTTTTAATAAAATAAAATATGCCTTCCGAAAAAAATCATATGTGTCCACCACAGAACCGATCGCCATTAAACGAAAAGCATAGTGTTAATTTTCATAGATTTTCTACATAACAATTTATATCAAAGAAAAAAACTAATAGGCAATGAATTAATCGCAATATATGAAAATTCATACATACATCCATACATAATATGTACATGATTTTATTTTTCATTCAAAAATATTAGAAGTAAAAAAATTTAAACATTTTTATTTAATATATACCTAAGTACATAATAGGTACATATGTGGGTTCAAACAAATATCAATTTTTGTGTATATAGTATATTCCAATATGTGTATAGTTCAATATGTCTATATAGTATATTATATACACAAATTAATATTGAATGTGCTAATAAAAATTTTACAGTTTAAATTTTGCGTCATCAACAAGAGAATATATATGCATTGTACATATATAAGTTTTTAGATTATTTATTTAAGTTTATTTCGCTGACATAAATGTGATAAGGAAATTACACAGCCTTTTCTTTTCGGGCGTAGCTGTAAATGTCATAAGCGGGGATTCCCTCGGTTTTTATATGCTCTTAACCTCTAGGCCACCGAGGTTAAATTTTTAGAGATATGAAAAAGATAAAAAAACAAAAAAAAATGTGTTCATATAATGCATATGGCGTGTTATAATATGTATGCAATTTGGTCATAGAAAAATATGTTATTGAATTAAATAAAACTTAAAGTTAGTCGATTCAAAAAATGTTCTATGGAAAGTTGTTGCTCTTTACTTATGGAACAACTTTTCTTAATAATTTTTTTTTTATAATATTTTGTTGTTACTTGACAACTTGCGGTTGTCCGATTTGTTTCAAAAGCTTTTCATTCGAGATATTTACGTCAAAACCTTAAATATGAAATTAAAAAAAAATCCCCTCAGTGGTTTAGGCTGTACTCGTGCTCACATCCATACACATGCACACACATTCACACAAATACACAAACCCACGCTCGTGCACGTACAACAGCACAGTCAGACAGATATCACGCTAAAAAGCTTTCTATGCATCGGAGTAATTCAAATTTTCAAAAATATCGGGTACAAATTTTTGGTATGAACACAATATCTACCTTATATATGCATGTATGCGGGCAGTAAAAAAAAGAAGATTTAATAAGTTCAATGATTTTATTACAAAAATATTTGCACGCAAAATCAAATTTATTGCAAATTAATTTGTTAATTTACACGATTTTGACTGAAAATTTTTTTGAATATTAAAAACAATTTTTATTTTTTTTTTCGATAATTATATATGAAAATACCTATACTTTAAATAATTTAAAAGATTATTAAATATTTTTTAAATATTTCTTTGTATAAATTTTATATTAAAAATATTTTTTTTTTGGACCAAAAGTTATTCTTTTGATTTATTAAGGTCTGTTTAAAATTTATATACTTGTTTTTCTAATATTAATCGAATTAATTAATTTTTTAAGCTTCTTCAAATTAATTGATTTCTAATGTACCTATAAATATACATTTGTATCTGTTACCTGATGTACCTTTTCATTTCAATATTATTAATAAATTATCGTTGTCAGGTAGAGAAACTTATGATTTTTTTCATGTATACATGCGTATATTTTTTTAAATGTAAGATTATAGTCAATTGCCTTGGGAGCTTTTAGGTCAAAATAGTTTTATAAGTAGGTCATATTGATAATTTTTCAGTTTAGCAGTAGTATGCAAAATTTCAAAACTAGTTAATTAAATTAAGTTTATTTATTCTTTACAGATATACAGGGTGATTCTCATTGGGATTTGGGAGAGCAAAATGAATAAAATATTGACATAAAAAGAGGGAGGGATATATTTTCCTCGGTTGTAAAGATAATGGGGTTTAAAGTTTTTAATTTAATTTGTTTATATATTAAAAACTAGACAACTAATTAATAAGTTTGTCACACCATCAGAAGCTTTACACTTCCTCTTTCGATATTTTAGATACCGTTTTTTCAAAAATTGATGACCATTTAAGCTAAAAACAAAATTTTCATTTTCAAAAATTAAAAGATTTGTTTTTATTCGTTTCAAATTTTCGATTCTTATATTTATTTTCTCAATTATTTCAAATACGATAAGAGATAGAATTAAACTGTTTTACATAAAATTAAAGAACTTTTTTCAAATAATTGAATAATGCCAAAATAATGATACCTTAATAACAAAGGGAAAATATTTGAAATTAATAAAAAAAAATCTTAAAACTTGACCCTTTTTCCATTTTTTTTTTTTTAATTTAAATGCTGATAAGTCATATACATATCCTATGAACGGAAAGTACACGAAATAAGGAAAGAAAGTGATTAAAAATTTAAAATGCAAAGCTTTTTGTTGATCCTTTAAATTTAATAATCAGTTGCGTAATTTTTGAGATGTAAGCAAATTAAATTAAAAATTTTAGACCGCATTATCTCAACAACCGAAGGAAATAGACTCCCTCTTACCAACAATTTTTTGTTCGTTTTGGTTCCGGAAATACACCATATAAATGTTAAGACCGAAAGAGAAACAGCTTGTATATTATTTAAAAATAATATTCGTAATATTCTATCCTAAGTCAGTTTTGTGTATAGAGCTATAGTGTTGCCTTCTTGTTTCTTTTCGTTAATTTCTTTTTTTTTTCAATTCATGAATTTTTATCAACTTTCATCATTTTCAATTTTCCCGGAATTTCTTTCTAACTATTTTTCTATAAATTACTTATATGTGAAATAGTAAATTAATTATAGTAAATTGATCAGAGACACAAATCAATCTCCAATAATTTAATAACGCACTAACGACTAAAATTTAAAAAAAAAATGTTCTGTCATTTGATATTTTTCGATTTAAAAAGGGTTAAGTAGAATATTAGATATATACCTACCCACCCACTTATCTTTTTTTAGAAACCGTTGAAATTCCAATCATCTATCTTAAACGCGGTGTCTTGTAAATAGACGGACGAATGGGCAGAATAAAATCAATTTTTGGTAGAAACACTTTGTTGTTAAATAAATGAATCTAATAAATAAGGAAGAAATTCTGTTTGTTTGTTTGTTTGTTTGTTTGTTTGTTTGTTTGTGCCCTTTTCACGTAAAAACCACCAGTCCGATTGCAACCAAATTTTGCAGGAACTTTCCTACGACCCCGGAAAGTGTTATAGGCTACATCGCGTTTCGGTTCATTAACCCATTGCGGCCCGAGAGCCATTTAAAGCCGTTTCGTTTTTTCGTTGTCCTGCCTAAACGGTTTGATCGATTGAGTTGAAAATTTGTACAAATGTTTTTCTTAGCTTTGGACAGGTGCCGAAGAAACTTGGGTACAATATGTTACCCGGGTTCGGCCCGGCGGGCTTCCAAAAAAATTTTTGTTTCCGATTTAAGTCCAATTTGTTATGATGGTTTTATGGTTCGAGAAAAAGCTTGTGACAAATTTTTATGAAGTTCCGTTAACCGGTTTGGGCAGGAGAGCCGAACGAAGTTCATTAAATATTCTGTTGTCCTGCTTAAACGGTTTGACCAATTGAGTTGAAAATTTACAATAGTGTAGCTCTTTACCACAGGAACTCATTGATTTGTTTTATGTACGATCCATTAACCCGTTTCGGCACCAGGACTCAATGAAGTTTTTCAATTTCTTTGTTGTCGCGCTTAAACGGTTTTGCCAATTGAATTGAAAATTTACAAAAGTGTAGCTCTTTACCACAGGAGCTCACTAAGTTGATTTGGTTACGATCCATTAACCCGTTTCGGCACCAGGATTCAATGAAGTTTTTCAATTTCTTTGTTGTCGCGCTTAAACGGTTTTGCCAATTGATTTGAAAATTTACAAAAGTGTAGCTCTTTACCACAGGAGCTCACTGAGGAGATTTGGTTACGATCCATTAACCCGTTTCGGCACCAGGGCTCAATAAAAATTTTTAATTTCTTTGTTGTCGCACTTAAACGGTTTTACCAATTGAGTTGAAAATTTACAAAAGTGTAGGTCTTTATAACAAAAGCTTTCTGAGTTGATTTGGTTACGATACATTAACCCATCAGGCTTCAGGCCATGAAATTTTCATTTTTTGTTGTTGTGCTTAAGCGATTTGACCAATTGAAAATTTGCACAAGTATTGCACTTTGGCAGACAAACTCATTCAATAAATTTTGTTGTGATACATTAACACATTTCGACACGATAAATTGTCAAAAAAAAATTTGCTTCTAATTTCTGTCCAATTTGGCAGGATGAATTTATGGTTCTAAATAAAGCCCGTGACAAAATGTTTGTTAACGTTTGTTAATCCATTTCCGCACGAGCACTTATTAATAATATTTTGCCTAATTTTGTGTAGTGTTATTATTATTAAAAAGATATTTCCAACACTCTTTACTTTTATCTATACTGTTTCTAATATTCCATAAAAACCTTTTAATGCAAATTTCTAATATAGAACAGTAATTAAAGTAACCTTATTAAGTATCTTAAGAATACTGTTTTTAAGTCTTAACAATATAACATTTTCGGCCGTTGTTAAAAAACAGAAACAATCTCCTACATTAAACAATCATCATGTCATCATTCAGAAATGCGTTACTTAAATGTGGTCTTTACATGTGGTCTACCTATATAAGATGCATGTGTATAATATGTTTCCCATAAAATATCATTGAAATATGTACATATAGTATGTATAATATCCGTATATTTAAAAATACTATAAACTTAATCAATAAAAATTAGAAAACATATTCACATTTCTGTACATCATTTAATCAAAAATGAGTACATACATATTTAAAGAACAGAAAACCTTACATTCTTATCCATATACAATTTTTACACATATTTTTAGCCAATCAATTTGGAAACATAATTTGAAAAACCAAACGAAAAAAAAATTCTGGTTGATTTATAAAGGTAAAAAACAATCATGTATTTTTTATATTGAAAATATGTTAAACAGAACCTGAAATGTACGCATTTAAAAAGAAGTTTTTTCAAAATTTGAAGAGCTGCCGGTGCTGTAGGATCTCTAACGGTGAGGGTACATAAAGAAGTTGTTCTACAACATTACTCTTTTAAGAGACCTATGCATAGTTAATATTTCATTGCTCTTTATTAAACAGTATATAAGTTTTAACAGACGGAGGGACAGAGCGAACTTAATAACAAATTTTTCAAAATGTGCTTAAAAGGTTAATTCACCAAAACATGAAGTGACATTACTTACAAGGAAAAATTGATTACATTATGGTCTTTTATAATTTAAATACGATTTTATGTTTCGGTATTAACGAATATTAACGAATATATAAGTTTGGAAAAGAAAACAGACGGAGGGACAGAGCGAACCTAATAGCAAATTTTTCAAAATATGCTGAAAAGGATAATTCACAAAAACATGAAGTGACATTACTTACGAAAAAAAATGTACTACATTATGGTCATAATTAAAATGCGATTTTATGTCTCGGTATTAAAGAATATATTGTGGAAATTCACTTCGCCGTAATTGTGTACTCAATAGATTACTGATTCCTTTAAAAAATTTTTGTAGAAGAATTGTCTCTAATTCTTGGCTCTGTTTATTCAATTTAACTAAATCTAATAAAAAATAGAATATAAACTACCAGCATCTGTAAATGCATAGTAATAAGTTAACTATATTAATTAAATTATATTAACGCAGAAACAAAAGCTAATAATTTTTATTTCACAAAGGCAATAAAATACTCCGGGCAACGCCGGGTACTCTACTAGTCTAATAAATAAGGAAGAAATTCTGTTTGTTTGTTTGTTTGTTTGTTTGTTTGTTTGTTTGTGCCCTTTTCACGTAAAAACCACCAGTCCGATTGCAACCAAATTTTGCGGGAACGTTCCTACGACCCCGGAAAGTGTTATAGGCTATATCGCGTTTCGGTTTATTAACCCATTACGGCCCGAGAGCCATTTAAAGCCGTTTCGTTTTTTCGTTGTCCTGCCTAAACAGTTTGATCGATTGAGTTGAAAATTTGGAAAAATATTCTTCTTATCATTGGACGGGTACCGAAGAAATTTGGATTCAATATGTTACCCGGATTCGGCCCGGCGGGCTTCCAAAAAATTTTTTGTTTCCGATTTATGTCCAATTTTGTATGGTGGTTTTATGGTTCGAAAAAAAGCCTGTGACAAATTTTTATGGAGATCTGGTAACCAGTTTGGGCACGAGAGCCGAACGAAGTTCATTAAATGTTTTTGTTGTCATGCTTAAACGGTTCAATCAATTGATTTTAAAACTTGCAAAACTGTTGCTCTGTAGCCTAAAAGTCCACTAAGTTAATTTGGTTTTGATCCATTAACCCGTTTTGGCACCACGTCTCAATGAAGTTTTTTAATTTACTTAGTTGTCGCACTTAAACTGTTTGACCAATTGACTTAAAAATTTATCAAAGTGTAGCTCTTTACAACAGGAGCTTACTGAGTTGATTTGGTTACGATCCATTAACCCGTTTCGGCACCAGGACTCAATGAAATTTTTCAATTTCTTTGTTGTCGCGCTTAAACGGTTTTGCCAATTGATTTGAAAATTTACAAAAGTGTAGCTCTTTACCACAGGAGCTCACTGAGGTGATTTGGTTACGATCCATTAACCCGTTTCGGCACCAGGGCTCAATAACATTTTTTAATTTCTTTGCTGTCGCTCTTAAACGGTTTTACCAATTGAGTTGAAAATTTACAAAAGTCTAGGTCTTTATAACAAAAGCTTTCTAAGTTGATTTGGTTACGATACATTAACCCATCAGGCTTCAGGCCATGAAATTCTCATTTTTTGTTGTTGTGCTTAAACGATTTGACCCATTGAAAATTTGCACAAGTATTGCACTTTGACACACAAACTCATTCAATAAATTTTGTTGTGATACATTAACACATTTCGACAGAATTGTCAGATTGATTGTCAAAAAAAAAAATTTCGTTTCTAATTTCTGTCTAATTTGGTAGGATGAATTTATGGTTCTAAATTAAGCCTGTGACAAAATGTTTGTTAACGTTTGTTAACCCATTTCCGCACGAGCAATTATTAATAATATTTTGCCTAATTTTGTGTATTGTTATTATTATTAAAAATATATTTCCAACACTCTCTACTTTTATCTATACTGTTTCTAATATTCCATAAAAACCTTTCAATGCAAATTTCTAATATAGAACAGTAATTAAAGTAACCTTATTAAGTATCTTAAGAATACTGTGTTTAAGTCTTAACAACATAACATTTTCGGCCGTTGTTAAAAAAGAGAAACTATCTCCTACATTAGACAATCATCATGTCATCATTCAGAAATGCATTACTTAAATGTGGTCTTTACATGTGATCTACCTATATAAGATGCATGTGTATAACATGTTTCTCATAAAATATCATTAAAATATGTACATATAGTATGTATAATATCCGTATATTTAAAAATACTATAAACTTAATCAATTAAATTAGAAAACATATTCACATTTCTGTACATCATTTAATCAAAAATGAGTAGGTACATACATATTTAAAGAACAGAAAACCTTACATTCTTATCCATATACAACTTTTACACATATTATTAGACCAACCTTTTACACCAATCAATTTGGAAATATAATTAGAAAAACTAAACGTAAAAAAATTCTGGTTGATTTATAAAGGTAAAAAACAATCATGTATTTTTTATATTGAAAATATGTTAAACAGAACCTGTACATTTCAGGCATTTAAAAAGAAGTTTTTTTCAAAATTTTAAAAGCTGTCGGTGCTGTAGGATTTCCAACGGTGAGGGTACATAAAAAAGTTGTTCTACAACATTACTCTTTTAAGAGACCTATGCATAGTTAATATTTCATTGCTCTTTATTAAACAGTATACAAGTTTTAACAGACGGAGGGACAGGGCGAACTTAATAACAAATTTTTCAAAATGTGCTTAAAAGGATAATTCAACAAAACATGAAGTGACATTACTTACAAAAAAAAAATTGATTACATTATGGTCTTTTATAATTTAAATACGATCTTATGTTTCGGTATTAACGAATATTAACGAATATATAAGTTTTGTAAACAAACGGAGGGACAGAGCGAACCTAATTACAAATTTTTCAAAATGTGCTTAAAAGGATAATTCACAAAAACATGAAGTGACATTACTTACGAAAAAAAAATGTATTACATTATGGTCTTTTATAATTGAAATGCGATTTTATGTCTCGGCATTAAAGAATATATTGTGGAAATTCACTTCGCCGTAATTGTGTACTCAATAGATTATTGATTCCTTTAAACATTTTTTGTAGAAGAATTGTCTCTAATTCTTGGCTCTGTTTATTCAATTTAACTAAATCTAATAAAAAATAGAATATAAACTACCAGCATCTGTAAATGCATAGTAATAAGTTAACTATATTAATTAAATTATATTAACGCAGAAACAAAAGTTAATAATTTTTATTTCATAAAGCCAATAAAATACTCCGGGCAACGCCGGGTACTCTGCTAGTCTAATAAATAAGGAAGAAATTCTGTTTGTTTGTTTATTTGTTTGTTTGTTTGTTTGTTTGTTTGTTTGTGCCCTTTTCACGTAAAAACCACCAGTCCGATTGCAACCAAATTTTGCAGGAACGTTCCTACGACCCCGGAAAGTGTTATAGGCTATATCGCGTTTCGGTTCATTAACCCATTGCGGCCCGAGAGCCATTTAAAGCCGTTTCGTTTTTTCGTTGTCCTGCCTAAACGGTTTGATCGATTGAGTTGAAAATTTGGGCAAATATTCTTCTTATCATTGGACGGGTACCGAAGAAATTTGGATTCAATATGTTACCTGGATTCGGCCCGGCGGGCTTCCAAAAAATTTTTTGTTTCCGATTTATGTCCAATTTTGTATGGTGGTTTTATGGTCTGAAAAAAAGCCTGTGACAAATTTTTATGAAAATCCGGTAACCCGTTTGGGCACGAGAGCCGAACGAAGTTCATTAAATGTTTCTGTTGTCCTGCTTAAACGGTTTGACCAATTGAGTTGAAAATATACAATAGTGTAGCTCTTTACCACAAGAGCTCACTGAAATGATTTGGTTACGATCCATTAACCCGTTTCGACACCAGGGGTCAGTGAAGTTTTGTAATTTACTTAGTTGTCGCACTTAAACTGTTTGACCAATTGAGTTAAAAATTTATCAAAGTGTAGCTCTTTACAACAGGAGCTTACTGAATCGATTTGGTTACGATCCATTAACCCGTTTCGGCACCAGGACTCAATGAAATTTTTCAATTTCTTTGCTGTCGCGCTTAAACGGTTTTGCCAATTGAATTGAAAATTTACAAAAGTGTAACTCTTTACCACAGGAGCTCACTGAGGTGATTTGGTTACGATCCATTAACCCGTTTCGGCACCAGGGCTCAATAAAAATTTTTAATTTCTTTGTTGCCGCACTTAAACGGTTTTACCAATTGAGTTGAAAATTTACAAAAGTGTAGGTCTTTATAACAAAAGCTTTCTGAGTTTATTTGGTTACGATACAATAACCCATCAGGCTTCAGGCCATGAAATTCTCATTTTTTATTATTGTAGTTAAACGATTTGACCAATTGAAAATTTGTACAAGTATTGCACTTTGGCAGACAAACTCATTCAATAAATTTTGTTGTGATACATTAACACATTTCGACACGATAGACTGTCAAAAAAAATTTTGTTTATAATTTCTGTCTAATTGAATGAATTTATGGTTCTAAATTAGGCCTGTGACAAAATATTTGTTAACGTTTGTTAACCCATTTCCGCACGAGCACTTATCAATAATATTTTGCCTAATTTTGTGTATTGTTATTATTATTAAAAAGATATTTCCAACATTCTTTACTTTTATCTACACTGTTTCTAATATTCCATAAAAACTTTTCAATGCAAATTTCTAATATAGAACAGTAATTAAAGTGCTGTAGGATCTCCAACGGTGAGGGTACATAAAAACGTTGTTCTACAACATTACTCTTTTAAGAAACCTACGCATAGTTAATATTTCATTGCTCTTTATTAAACAGTATATAAGTTTTAATAGACGGAGGGACAGAGCGAACTTAATAACAAATTTTTCAAAATGTGCTTAAAAGGATAATTCACCAAAACATGAAGTGACATTACTTACAAAAAAAAAATTGATTACATTATGGTCTTTTATAATTTAAATACGATTTTATGTTTCGGTATTAACGAATATTAACGAATATATAAGTTTTGTAAACAGACGGAGGGACAGAACGAACCTAATAGCAAATTTTTCAAAAAGTGCTTACCATAATGTACTACATTATGGTCATAATTCAAATGCGATTTTATGTCTCGGTATTAAAGAATATACTGTGGAAATTCACTTCGCCGTAATTGTGTACTCAATAGATTATTGATTCCTTTAAAAATTTTTTGTAGAAGAATTGTCTCTAATTCTTGGCTCTGTTTATTCAATTTAACTAAATCTAATAAAAAATAGAATATAAACTACCAGCATCTGTAAATGCATAGTAATAAGTTAACTATATTAATTAAATTATATTAACGCAGAAACAAAACGCAGAATTTCATAAAGCCAATAAAATACTCCGGGCAACGCCGGGTACTCTGCTAGTCTAATAAATAAGGAAGAAATTCTGTTTGTTTGTTTGTTTGTGCCCTTTTCACGTAAAAACCACCAGTCCGATTGCAACCAAATTTTGCAGGAACGTTCCTACGACCCCTGAAAGTGTTATAGGCTATATCGCGTTTCGGTTCATTAACCCATTGCGGCCCGAGAGCCATTTAAAGCCGTTTCGTTTTTTCGTTGTCCTGCCTAAACGGTTTGATCGATTGAGTTGAAAATTTGGGCAAATATTCTTATTATCATTGGACGGGTACCGAAGAAATTTGGATTCAATATATTACCCAGATTCGGCCCGGCGGGCTTCCAAAAAATTTTTTGTTTCCGATTTATGTCCAATTTTGTAAGGTGGTTTTATGGTCTGAAAAAAAGCCTGTGACAAATTTTTATGAAGATCCGGTAACCCGTTTGGGCACGAGAGCCGAACGAAGTTCATTAAATTTTTCTGTTGTCCTGCTAAAACGGTTTGACCAATTGAGTTGAAAATTTACAATAGTGTAGCTCTTTACCACAGGAGCTCAGTGAGTTGATTTGGTTTCGATCCATTAACCCGTTTCGGCACCAGGGGTCAGTGAAGTTTTGTAATTTACTTAGTTGTCGCACTTAAACTGTTTGGCCAATTGAGTTAAAAATTTATCAAAGTGTAGCTCTTTACCGCAGGAACTCACTGAGCTGATTTGGTTACGATCCATTAACCCGTTTCGGCACCAGGACTCAATGAAGTTTTTCAATTTCTTTGTTGTCGCGCTTAAACGGGTTTGCCAATTGATTTGAAAATTTACAAAAGTGTAGCTTTTTACCACAGGAGCTCACTGAAGAGATTTGGTTACGATCCATTAACCCGTTTCGGCACCAGGGCTCAATAAAAATTTTTAATTTCTTTGTTGTCGCACTTAAACCGTTTTACCAATTGAGTTGAAAATTTACAAAAGTGTAGGTCTTTATAACAAAAGCTTTCTGAGTTGATTTGGTTACGATACATTAACCCATCAGGCTGCAGGCCATGAAGTGTCTCATTTTTTGTTGTTGTGCTTAAACGATTTGACCAATTGAAAATTTGCACAAGTATTGCACTTTGGCACACAAACTCATTCAATAAATTTTGTTGTGATACATTAACACATTTCGACACGATAGACTGTCAAAAAAAATTTTGTTTCCAATTTCGGTCTAATTTGGGAGGATGAATTTATGGTTCTAAATAAAGCCTGTGACAAAATGTTTGTTAACGTTTATTAATCCATTTCCGCACGAGCACTTATTAATAATATTTTGCCTAATTTTGTGTATTGTTATTATTATTAAAAAGATATTTCCAACACTCTTTACTTTTATCTAAACTGTTTCTAATATTCCATAAAAACCTTTCAATGCAAATTTCTAATATAGAACAGTAATTAAAGTAACCTTATTAAGTATCTTAAGAATACTGTGTTTAAGTTTTAACAACATAACATTTTCTGCCGTTATTTAAAAACAGAAACAATCTCCTACATTAGACAATCATCATGTCATCATTCAGAAATGCATTACTTACATGTGGTCTTTACATGTGGTCTACCTATATAAGATGCATGTGTATAATATGTTTCCCATAAAATATCATTGAAATATGTACATATAGTATGTATAATATCCGTATATTTAAAAATACTATAAACTTAATCAATAAAAATTAGAAAACATATTCACATTTCTGTACATCATTTAATCAAAAATGAGTACATACATATTTAAAGAACAGAAAACCTTACATTCTTATCCATATACAATTTTTACACATATTTTTAGCCAATCAATTTGGAAACATAATTTGAAAAACCAAACGAAAAAAAAATTCTGGTTGATTTATAAAGGTAAAAAACAATCATGTATTTTTTATATTGAAAATATGTTAAACAGAACCTGAAATGTACGCATTTAAAAAGAAGTTTTTTCAAAATTTGAAGAGCTGCCGGTGCTGTAGGATCTCTAACGGTGAGGGTACATAAAGAAGTTGTTCTACAACATTACTCTTTTAAGAGACCTATGCATAGTTAATATTTCATTACTCTTTATTAAACAGTATATAAGTTTTAGCAGACGGAGGGACAGAGCGAACTTAATAACAAATTTTTCAAAATGTGCTTAAAAGGATAATTCACAAAAACATGAAGTTATATTACTTACGAAAAAAAAATGTACTACATTATGGTCATAATTGAAATGCGATTTTATGTCTCGGTATTAAAGAATATATTGTGGAAATTCACTTCGCCGTAATTGTGTACTCAATAGATTATTGATTCCTTTAAAAAAATTTTGTAGAAGAATTGTCTTTAATTCTTGGCTCTGTTTATTCAATTTAACTAAATAATCTAATAAAAAATAGAATATAAACTACCAGCATCTGTAAATGCATAATAATAAGTTAACTATATTAATTAAATTATATTAACGTAGAAACAAAAGTTAATAATTTTTATTTCATAAAGCCAATAAAATACTCCGGGCAACGCCGGGTACTCTGCTAGTAGAAAAATAAAAAAAGAGAATTTTTCTTAGATTTCAAATAAAAGATTTAATGAAAGAATAAAAGAAAAATTGTAACTTATGTTAAAAACTGAAAATGAATTCTGTATTGTAAGTAAAAATAAATATTCATATATATACGCTATTCTTTATATCCTCTAAAAATAACTATGCATACAATTAAAGTAACTCTATTTTTAACTTCAAGCACATTAATATTTTATTTAATTAATTATAAAAATATACATTTATAATATCTAATTAAAAATTTTTCAACTCTCTGTCTTAAAGAAAATTATAGTTTTGTTATTATAGCAAGTTTTATTAGCATTTTAATTGAGCTTGGAAATTACATATTATTACACGAAGACACGAAGTATATATAGTATTTATAATCAGGACTATAATTTTGTTTTTATTATTTAAATTTCTGTATATGACATAGTTAAAACAATTTATTTTCTTTTTGGTTTTATCATTATTATATTTTATTATACATACATACATTTTATTTATAAACATAGAAAATACATTTAATATTAAAGAACAACGAACTTAAGAAATTTATATAAAAGAAATTATCGTTTTTCAAAATGTATTATACAAATTTAATATTAAAAAATATTGTATTTTATATATAGGGTAAATTTAATTTTAATTGCAGGGAATTGGAAGAATAAGAAAAAAACTATTTTAGTTTACTCCATTTTCTTTGGCTATAAAATGTAAAAGACGAAAATATTTTAAATCGTCAACTTTGATAATTATTGCGTAAGTTTTTTTTTTTGAAAATTCTAAATAATTTCAATTTAACAATGTCGCAATTCAATAATTTTGATAAATTTTAAAAATTACAATTAAAACTTTGTGATAGTAGAAAAGGTCAAATTTATAAAGCAGAACAAAATTAATAGTACACTAAAATATTGTTTTGGGCTAACAAAAAAAAAATCTTCTTTTTAGATTTGAAGGAAGACAAAAATTTAAATGTTGCGCCGTATATCTTTTCAGTGAGCGAAAATATTTATAAAAAAAACCTTTTTTGTATAATTGCTGAAATCCTAGCTGCCTCAAAAAAATAACCAACCTAATTTGATAACCTAAATTACTGTAAGGTTTCTTAACTTTAAGTCTTTTTATCTCCTTATAACCTTGATCGTTAGGGTTCCGAATTTTTCTTTCTTTTATTAATTTCACTAAACTTTTATAGTTCACTATTTAATAACGTTAAATTTTAATTTTATTTGGTAAATTTGTTCGTTTTTAAATCATAAAATTTTTTGTTATAACAACGTGATCAATTTCAATTGAATTTAAAAGATGCTAATCAAATATATTATTAATTTTGCCTATAAGTATGCAAAAAATATTTGAAAAAAGTTTTGAAAACTTTTTTATCCTTAAAAACTTTTATAATGAAGGACAAACTTATTATAATTATCGCAGTAAATGAAATATTCTAAACATAATATATAAAAGCCCTTAATTTCAAATTTAAAGATTTATAATTACATTAAGATTATATTAATAATAAATTTTTTCAAATATGTATAGTCAAATTTTCCAAATTATAAAAATTATTATTACTCTACTTTTTATTGTATTAAATATATATATATCAGTTTTTTTTTTTTTGTAAGTTATATATATAAGATCTGAATAAAAAAAAAAAATATGCATAAGTATATATATACATTTTGTTTTCATATAATTTTTTTTTCATTATTAAGATACTGATGAACTCAATCATTTATAATATAATGAAAATAGTTTTAAATTAACTAACATCATCAAAAATGATGATTAACTTTCTAGAAAAATTGAAAATGATACCGAATTAAAAGAAAAAAAAAATTAAATGAAATAGAATATGAAAGTTCAATGATTTTTTATTTGTTAGAAATAATACTGGATTATTATTCCAAAATATGAATGTAAAATAAAATTTATCTTTTTTAGTTCGTTTATTTTTCAAATATTTTAAAACTAAAACCTTAAAGCTAAAAAAAAAAGAAATTGTGAAAGCAGTAAAAATAACGTAATAAAATAACGAGTTTTAATATCAGTATTAATATCAGTTTTTTTTAAATTTTCTAAGTGGAATAAACTTTAACCTTTTAATACTTATATTTATCCATTTTAAAGTTGTCTGTACATTTTTCTTCTTTTTTAATATAATTTTAACATCATAATATAAGAAATTTTGTTTAAATCACGAAATAAATAACAAAACACTGTGGGTCAAAGATAATTTATTAATTTATACATTAGTTTTAAACGTAAACGTACATTAGTTTTAAACGTTTGTTTTCCTTCTTTTATCCGGCAGATAGATTTAATGCACAATACACTATATTTTTGATCTTTAGTAAAACAATTACAGTCGACTAATTAATGAAACTTAAGATAATTTGACTGATATTTAAGTTTCTTAAATGGCTTTGTGTAAATGCAACCTATACTACCTGAAATATAGATATTAAACCAATAAAAAGGGAAATATTTTCGCCTCATAAGAGGACTGAATTTATAGGTATAGGGTGCAGATTAATTTTGAAATTAATAGATACGTAACAAAGGTTTGTTTTTTCAAGCGAAAAAATAATTTTAAATACTAGAATTAAAAAAAAAAATTTTCTTTCAGTTGTTAATAAAGGCCAAAATTACTATAAATGCTACACATTAGTACAACAGTTTTCATAATATTTTAAAATGTTTTGTTATTATTGTGGTGGTCAATTATTCGTCGTCCACTGCTGCCAGGCCATAACTCGATGTACAGCAACAACATCAGAATGTTGTTTTTTCGTTTATGGGTAGGCTGGCATATTCTTCGTGATTTTGAGCTTTATGAACTTGCTCACCTTTTCTTCTAATTCCGATCTAATTTTTAAATTTTTTTCTCCCAACATCGAACCTTTCTGCGTTCTTATTTTGGACAGTTAATTTTGTAGCATATGGCACTTTGGATTCCGCATTATCTGTTTTAAGCGCTTTATTATCGGACCTTACAGTGCTTTATTATCGGCAAAAATTTTCAAACGACATGAATACATATTCTTGCATTAATTTTCACGGTCAAACTAGTTTTTCTTTGTTTTTATTTATAATAATAATGATAACTCTTAACTTATTTTTAAAATCTCAATTTTACTTATAAAAAAAAGAAATAGCAATTGGAGACGAATAAAAACATAAAGACTATTTTATTTTACATTGAATATATTTTTTTATTGAATTTTTTATTTTTGATTTTTTTTTTTTTTGATGGAAAATAAATAAAAACCGCTTATATTTAGTACATGTATGATGTAACCATTAAAATACTTTTCAAAATTTAAATTGTATGAGTGGAATACTATCAGACCGCAGTAACGGTAAAATATAAAAAAATATTAATTTTCATATCATAACGTAATTCGATACTTAATATGGTATATATCATATCATTTTTATTTCAGGATATTTCATAAATAAAAAAGAAAATCCAAAATAAAAGGATTTACAAAACAAAAAAAAAATATGTATATATGTAATAATTTTAAATCGAAACAAAAAAACTCTGTTAAAAATATGTGATTTGTTTTTACCCCAAGAGTAATAAAAAAACAAAAAAAAAAATTTTTTTTACTTTTTAGTTTATATTTATTTTGTTTTTTATGAATATTTCATAAAAAATAACAAAAAAGAAAAAGAACATTCATGTGTAATACCAAAATAATGATAACGAAAATAAAAAAAAAATTTATTTGTATAATGTATGTACATGTCCTTGAGGGTGTTATGATCAATTTTCTTTATTTTCTTATTAAAATTTTTTTTTTAACTGTTTTTGTTTTTTTATTTTTGTTAAGGATATTTTATAAAAAATACATTGATAAGATTTTAATGTTTTATTGGTTATATCTAAAGATATCGAATATTTCAAATCAATCTAAAAAAAAAAAAAAACGTATTTAAATAAAATGAGACAACAGAATTTAAATAATATTTTTTTTTGTCTTTAACATGAAAATGAATTATTTTTACAATTCAATTCTTACAGCGAAAAAATAATTGAGACATTGATTGAAAACGGTGCGAAAATATAAATTTTGTAAAATTATGTATTTTTATTTTTATCAAATTAAATGGAAATATGTATATTTAAATTAATATAAAATATAAATGATAGGTATTTAATATAAGTAAATTTATGTTTTTATGTAAAAATTAATTAAAAATTAAAAATAGAAAATGTAGAACAAAATTTTGTAAAAAGAAATTTTCTAGAGTCAAAAGTAATCAAAGTAAATAGATTTAAAATAAAATAAATAAAAAATAATTTGAAAATCAGTTTTTTTTTTATAAATCTGAATTAAAAAGTAGAAAGTATAAATTTTTATTAGGTAGTTTTTTCTTATATTGAAAATTATATTGTTACAATCAAGGTTTTCTTGAAAAAATTCTCAAATCTCGATATAGGCAATATTTATATTGTAAAGTCATCGAAATCAAAAAGTCTTTTGAAGGAGATATTATAAAAATAGTTTAGTTGTGTGTATAATGCTTCCAGCTTTTTTTTTTTTTGGTAAATTTGGCCATTTAAAAAAGCGTATTTCTTTTTAACGAAATGGGGTGATACATGACGTGTTGTTATACATAAACTGCTTATGATATTATGTTTCTACTGTATTTCAAATGGGTCGTGCTATATTTTTAAAAAAGTGACGTGTTATAAAAGTTGTAATAGAAGTTATATAAAAAAGCAAAAATTTCCAGTAGAATTTTTTAAAATATGGTAATATAGTTTTTAAAGTCCATATCTTCTAAACTGTAAATGTTATAAGTTAACAAATGTTAATCTTTTTTTTTGAGAAAATTTTATTAGTAATTAAATTTTATTAGTAAATAAAATATTAGAGATCATGACGTTATCTTTGAAAAAAGAAAAACTTGAGTGGACGAAAAGATTTTTTTTTTTGAAAATCTTTTTGGGACAAAATCTATAATTTTATCTTGAATTCAAATACTTCTTTCAAGATTTTTTTCAAATACGAATTCAAATTCAAATACTTCTTTCAATATTTTACATGCTTTGTTGTTAAAATGTTTATGTAGAAAAATACTTAGGAAGGTTTTTCAGAATAGATTTAAATAAATTGTTTAGCGGAGGTTTGGGGCGGCAGCTTTATTTTGAAGTTCTTGTATATATAAAAAAAATAGTTAGAAAGAATTTTAGAGCTGGTTTCAAAATCATTATTTCAATAATTTGTTTTGAAAGGTTTTGGGGATTTAGAACATTTGTTTAACGGGGACTTTGTTGTTGAAGAACATATGTGAATGTAAAAAGAAGGATTTTGTAGTTCGTTACAGTTTGTAGTTGCTTTTTAGAGAATATTTATATATCGTATATTTGTATTGTGAATTGTGTATATGAGAAATTCAGAATTAGGAGGGATTTCAAAGTAGGATTAAAAAGCAAAGTTATAAGCTTTTTCCCAGAAAATTTATATATATCTGTATATGTGAGATTTTGAATTAATATGAATTTTATGTCGGTAAATGATTGCTTTGAGGTTTTGTGGTACAATAAGTACGTTTGTTCGTTTTTTTTAATTTTTATTTTGAATTTATTCACTTCCCTCAATAGAGATGTTGGTATTGTTTGTTATTAAATTTTTTCGAAAACAAAAATTCAATTTAAAAATTCAATCTAATTTATTTTCAATTCAATCAATTAAAATTTATTTTCATTGAAACAAAAATTAATAATTTTAAAACTAATAACAAAAGCTATAATAAACTAAATACAAAGCGGATTTGTAGAAAATTATAACAAATTATTTTTAAATTATATTTTTTTATTTCAAGATATCAGGAGTGACCTAATATATTATTTTGGGCCAGAAATTTACGCGTTTTAGTTTTTTAGCCAAACTGGTTTAATTGTATTTTCCTGCTTGGTAATTTTTTAAAAGGGAAAAAGGATAAGTGAAAAACAGAATGGAACTGTTATATAATGGTGGATATAATATTAATCCTGTTAAGGTATATAAAATCGCAGAAGCATTTATTTGTAAATTAATGAAGAAAATAAATTATTATTTTAAATGAAATAAATAACAAATGGATGTTTTTTGTTTACTGTAAAAATAAATTAAGATATTGATGTGATATTAGTGATATTATTATGGAACATTATAGCATTATTTTTTTAATTTTCATAAATATTTAAATTGAGCTTAATTTAATATACATTTTCTTTTATTTTTCAGGTAAGTGTCATCAAATAATCATCATTACAAATATAATTAATTTGGTAAATTAAACTTTGTTCTTTTTTTTTAGTGAAATTAAATATTTTATTTTAAGTCTGATTATTAAATAAAAAAAAAATGTTAAACTACTTATTTCATTGTAATTTTAATTGATTTTAATCCACAAAATTACTTATTTATTTATTTATTTATTTATATTCAGGTACCATGGTACATAAATGTGTCAGGTAGCTATAATCCCTGTTTCCTGGTAGGAATGTGGGGTGTACTAGATATTATGATATATAAAGTATTTATATATTGTGATATATGAATATTTTTTTTTATATTATTATTATTGTACCGAGCCGGAAATTGAACCCGAGATCTCTCATTCCCTTATGAATGAGAAGCGGTACGTCAACTGCACCAATGGCTGGATACACAAAATTACTTAAATTTTTATTATTGGAATACTTTAATTAAAATATTACAAAAATTATTGATATAAAAGTATTTTGAAAACTTTGTTCAAAAAATAGGATTCTTAATAATTTATTATTTTATGAAAAATTTCTTTAAAAAAAGCTTAAATGAAAACACACCCCTAAAAGTATGCAATTTAAGTTGCCTACTTTTTTTTTTATTTTTTAATAATTTTTTTCAGGGGCTTCGGTAGCCTAGTGGGTAGGCGTGTGGCGTATTAACCGAAGGAGTGAGGGTTCGATCCCTGCACAGGTCATAAGTATTTTTTTCTTTACATAACCCCCTTACGACCAAATATAATGTAATTATATAGTATATAATGTAATTATATAGTATATAATATAAACAAAATAAATAATATTAGTATATAATTTAAAAATAGTATAAAAACTCTATAATGGCCTTGGTAGCAGATGGTTCAATAATATTGCATTACATTTATGTATGTAATGTAATATTAATATAAATAAATAAATAATTTTTTTTCATATTAACTTGCGCTTCACTGTTAACTTGTTTCCTTTTTTAAACCATTTTTTTGAAGATAAAAAACAAAGTTATTGACATTATTATTACAATGAAAAAAAAAACATATTTTTTTTAAAGGCATAAAACTAATGTAGAACTAAAGGAAACTGATTTTCTTTTATCATTTTCCAATATTCTGCAATAAATCATTTTTTTTTTTCATCACTTTGACGCCAATCAAAATGAAATTTGTGAAAAATGTTTTTCTTTTATGATTTTCACTTAATTTTTATAAAATATTTTATTGATATTTGCAATTGGAATAATATCTGCAATAAAATAAAAAAAAAAAACTTTTTCAGCCTTCAATTTAAAATTGATTTTTTTTACAATTTTTATTTTTTTAAAGATTTTTTTCTTAATCTTTTCCTTTTTTTTGTTTAATCTGTCATAAATCTTTTTAATTCAAAAAAAAAAAAAAAAAAGATTGCCACAAACAATTTTTTGGAAAATTTTCAACAATTCTCTGGAATTTTTCAATTGAACTGTCTAAAATGATATTAATGTATTAGGTATACATATATAATATATAAATAGTAGTCTAAAAAGTATTTATAAAAAGATTACCATAATATTATATTTATTTCTTATTTAAATTTATGCACTTGTTTTTTGTTTTCATTAGTTTTATTTTTTTATTTTAAGTCAACTTTACCTCAGTGTAGTTGCCAAATCATTTGAATTCAGTTAAGTCTGATCCCCCTTTATCTTATTTGTATTTAATTTTGTTTCGTTCATTTTGACGTTGGATCTTAAGTTTTTTTGGTCAAAATTTTCTGCATTTTGTTGCAATTGATTCAAATCTAGTGCGTCATGTATTTTATAGTACTGCATAAGTATATACATATAATTAAACTTCTGTTTCGCGCGATTTGAAACTTATTTTTTCATTATGGTTGTTTAAATGATTGGTAGTTTGATATGCAGACACACAGACTGGGCAAAGATAAAGTGACTTTAATAAGAATATCTCCACAAATTATGTGAAAATTGTGCAAATTGGAAATTTACTTAAAAGGCGTTTAAAACATTTTTTAATATAATTCCGGTTTGATTCTTTCTACCCAAATAATCCTGAATAAAAATTTTATCAGATCAGTTAAAAATTAAGGATTCGAAAGAATTTCTAAACTGGAAATATTTATGGTTCCATATATATTTATGCAAATATTTATTTTTAATTTTTATGGTTCTAAGATTAATGATCGAATGAATTAACGTTTATAACGTTAAAACTGATTTATAATTTCATTGTAAAATTTTAATCAATATTTAATAAAAAACTTTTAATTGCAACTAAACTAAATAATAGAAAATATTAGACGTAGATTCAATAAATTGAAAATTGTGTGTGATAAATAAATCATCCTGATCTTATAGTTTTTTTGTTTTTTTTTTGTTTTTTAGTGCATTTCTCTGCCACATAAATGTGAACAGGAAATTACACAGCCTTTCCTTTTCAGGCGTGGCTGTAAATGTAGTAAGGGGAAATAATTGTTACGACATATGGGGGATTTGAACACTCCCTCGGTGTTTACAACATATTTTATACCCTCTTACTAGGACACCGAGACGCCTTATAGTTTTTTCTCAATAAAATTGACTTTTTAAACATTATGTAATAATCATGTCGAGCAGTGCCTGAATTGAGTACATTATTAAGATAATAAATTTTATTTTGGCAATTTTTTTTTTCTGCATCTGGTAATATTGTTGCAAAGGCCATAAATAATCAAAGAAATAAATAAGTAAATATCAATGTTTGTTATTTTATTATAGGACAAGAAACGATAAAGTAAAGTTTAGACGCGGAAAGTTTTTTGTAGGAGGGTTTGAAATGTGATTTAAGTGTAAAATTTTTTAAATATTACAAAAAAAAAAAAAAAAACAAACATCATTTCCCTTGTTATTCCCGCACAAACAAGTTATTATATTTTTTTTTATATGTACATATTTATAGATATAAAAATATTATTTCTTAAAAAAATATTATTTTAATAATTATATTTATTTATTTAGTATATCTATTTTTGTTTTTAAAGAAATAAATTTTATTTTTTTTTCTAAATTGTCAACTGAAAGCAATTGGGACATCAATCAGAACTGAAACTCAAATGACAAAAAACAAAATGAATTTTATATAAAACAAATTTTAATATGTCTTCTTCTTCTTCAACATCTAAATTTATCCTATTTAATAATGATATATGTATATGTTTATTCATTATAATATTTATACTCTATATTTATCTATAAGATATGGTTTGATAAAAAATAAAATTTTATTTGGGATTTATTTTTATTGTTTGCTACAAAACAAAAAAAAAGATTATAGTGCTATAAAAAAAAAAAACAGCATTATTATTAGGTTTTGAAGACATCAAAAAGAAAAACAAACATGATATACTCCGATTAAGTTAATAAATTTGAAATATTTTGTATCATTTGTATTTATATATGTAATATGTATATGTACTCCTATGTTTTTTTCAAATGTTTTTTTCATATGTACATGTTACAATTTCTACAAGTTATTGGAAATTCAGTTTTATCTCACAAATTTATCTTAACTTATCTAACTTATATCTTTTAATATTCTACGTATCTATCGAAACAAAAAAGTTTATATCATAAAGTGGACTAAAATTTAGAATTTTTATGTTAAAAAACCATTTTAATTAGGTACATAACAGAAATTCGAAAAGAAAATATAAAATGTCATGAAAATAAGATGAATTCCAGGGATTAATTAATGCGTAGAACATAAGATTGATTTTTAGTTTCATGATTTATAATATTATTAAATTTGAAAATTATGTGATATCTATCAAAAGAAATTATTAGAATTAAGCCTAATTATCAGTTAGCCTGTTAAAATCAACATTATGTCACATATAATGTATGTATTAAATCACATATTATGTATATTAAAATTCTGAACTTAGGTTCCAAAAGTTAATTGTAGATTAACCTAAAGTTTAAATTTCTTTTATTAACCAAAAAATTATAGATACTTAATCGAAAAAAAGATATAATTGAATTTTAATAAATGATTTATAGAGAATAGAAATTCATAATCTGCTTTGATTTTAAAATTAAATTCCTGAAAGCTTTCCAATCTCTAGAGATAAAATGAAAAAAAACAAAACAAAACAAAAAACTTTTTAATTTCATATTATTTTGTTCTTATAATATTTGTTTTACTTTTTTTTTTTTTATCGAATTATATGTATATATTATATATTCATTATATATTCATTGGGATTATTTTAATAAAAAAAAAAAAAGAAAAATATTTAAATTCTTACTTTAAAAAATATTAAAACTTTATACAGAAAGGTCATCAAAAAGGATAAAAAAATAAAATGCTTTAAAAAAGTATTTAATAAAAAATTCATTTAAAAATTTTATTATAATTTTGTTTTTATATCTTTATATCTTTTTCAAAAAAAAACAAAAAAAAAAACAAAGGTTTTTTAAAGCGCACATTTTCCAATATTTGTAAAAAGAATTTTAAAGTTTGTCACATGTTTTTGTTTTAAATGTAGCTTTTATTAAGGTTTTCTCTAAAGGAAAATTGTTAAAAATCAATCGCTAAATTTTTTTTATTTAAATTAATAAAAAATGACAAATTTGAATTATTTGAAACAAGGCGCAAATATTAAATATTTTTCTATTAAGGAATATATTCTATAAATTTTTCAATTATGTATACTTATCTAATGATTTTCCAGAATTACAAATTTTTAGCTTTAGACTTATTCAGCATTTACCATTGTTTGTGGTAAAATTTATTTGAAAAAAATTTTCATTTCATAAAAGTAGAAAAAAACAATTTAATCAATTTTAACAATTTTCTGTCGTTTGATATTTTCAGATTAATAAAAAAAAAACTTTAGTAGAACTTTTAATTTTCTTTTATTCTTATTTTCTTCAATCCCCAAACCAAACAGCACATTGTATGTACCATAGGTTCAAATCTAATGTTTTGTTTAGAAGGGAAATGGCGTTTGGCTGATTTAAGTTCAACTTTATCAAAGAGAATTCCGTACGTACCTTAGCAAAAAAAAAGAAAAAAATATAAAAAAAATTATAATGCCACTATTATTGTTTTCTTATATGTAACAGGTACTGGTACAAGTCAAAATTGTTTCACAAAATTAATTTTTAATATATTTTATCCATGATATTGATTATTTCATCTCATGATTTTGATTCTTTTAGCTCAATTGTAATTATAGTCCAAAAGATGGACGGTCAAAAGGACAGATAGAGTAATTAACAATGATAAGAATATTTTCTAATTTTATTTTTTGGAATGTCTTCAAGTAAAAGTGTTTTAAAAATATTCCTTAATATAATGTCAGGTTTCATTTATAGATCTGTAATATTTTTGAATAATTTTGTATTTTCTCTATAATATAATCCTGAATTTTAATTTTAAGATAATTTTAAAATTTTGAATTAAGAATGCGAAAATATTTGTATACAGGGGAATGTATATTCTTTAATTTTTATATAGACCCTAAGTTAATAACCAAATTAAAGCTAAATGACTGAACAAGTATAAAATATTTTTACAATTATAGTTATTGATTTATAAATTTTAATAACAATTTTTCTTTTTTAAATTTAAGACTGTATAGCAACTATAATTAATAATATCATTTTTTTTGCTTCCGGTTTTACAACAAAAAAAAAATAAAAAGGAAATTTCAGAACGACATTTAAATATCCAATTACCAACAGCTATTGAATGATTTTAAAAGATTAAAGAACATAAAATATTAAAGAAGTTCAGTTCGATTTAAATATAAATTAATATTATGGAAAAATTTTAAATAAAATGAATCATTTATTTAAAAATTGATTTTTAGCACATTTCCAAAAAAATTTTGAAAAAATGTGCTTATTAGTTTCACTCCGTCCGTCCGTCCGCCCGTCCGTCCGTCCGTCTGTTTACAAAACTTCTACACCGTTAAAGATAGAGAAAAAAATTTTAACCATGGGTAGGTCTCATAAAAAAAATAATTTTGTGGAACAACTTTTTCATGTAGCCCCTCCCATTACGGAGATACACCCCCTCAAACTTTGAAAAAGCCCTACTTTTAAATGCATATATCTTATGTTCTGCTTAAGATTTTTTCAATCTGAAAACGTCATTCGACAGATATTTATTTTATCTTTGTAAATTAATATCAAAATTATACAATTTTTTTAAATTTAGTATTTAAATTTACCGTTATGTGAAAACCAAATTTTGCATGACTTTTCTACTTTCATAACTCCGGCACGCCTTTAGATAGAAACTTGAAATTTTGAGACAAGAAAGAACTTTTAGAATTAGTATAATTTTTTGGTAGCACCCTCTCTTTCAGAGTTTTACGCCTCAAAAATTGAAAATTTGCTATTTTTAGACACTTGTAACTTACGCACCTGTAAAAATTTTTCTTCGGCGAGGCATGAAAATTAAAAGTACAATAATATATTTTTACGCGTGTTAACGGCTTTTCTTAGTTAAATAGGATTCCGGACTTACGGCCCCTCAAAATTTTAAAAATGTCCTATTTTCACGTTTTTTCTTATTACATGAAATTTTCAAATTTTTGTGCAAGTCACAATTCTAAACAGTTTGTAAATGCGCTTGAGTTTGGAAATGTGCGCTTTTAAAAACCGTTGGTTTACATTCTACCTTGTTTAATATTTGACGAATGGTGTAATGGTTGGAAACTCCAGGGAGATCATATCCAATATTTGTAAAAGTTTATTTCGTAGTTAATATAATTTATAGTTAAGTAATATAAAATATATATATTACTATATATATTATATATATATATATAATTCTTCTATAATAAAACAGATGGCGTACAAATATAATATTTCGGTTTAATAATTTTGTATAGCAGCTATACATCCAAATAATCAATGGCTTAGCGAAAATAATGACTAAAGAAATTGAAACTTAGTCTAATATTATATAAATGATAATCAATTTAATGCGTACTCCTAAGTTTTTTAAAAGTAGAGAAAAACAAAAGAAAAAGTTTTAATGTTGAATAAAAAAGTATGATATTGAGACATCTTGTGTAGGATAGCACAACAATAAATAAAGAGAAGAAAAGTATAAAAATTTGAATTTCATGTTGCGAATATTTATTTTTCTTAAAACTTTGAATAACATTTTTATTTTTTATATTAAATCTTAAATTAATTTTTGAAATTTTTAATAAATCACAATTTATTTAAAGTGTCTTATTAATTCACTTTTAGTATATGTTTTTGAATTATTTATTTATTTATTTTTTTTTTATTTAACTTTTAAACAAAACCAATATAAACAAATGAAAATGTCACCCAAAAGTAATATAAAATTTTAATTTTTTGTAATAAATTGTACATATGTACTTTGTATATTTTTTTCATTTTAAATTGACAGACGACAACAACAACAACAGTGACACCATTATTTTGTTTTATATTAAAGTGCGAAAAAAAAATATAAAAACGAGGAAGAATACAGTTGCCTTTGTCAACTCTTAGATACCCGTACGAACCGTTAGTATGTTCACAGCCTGTCACTCTGCTTACAATATTATTTTTTAATATTTTAGTATTTTAAAATAATTTGGGTGAATTTTATAATTTCTAGAACTATGGGTTGTACATATATTCAAACTATATGTTTATATGTACATTCTTCAAAAGCAAATTCTAACCTTCCACATAACGATTATCAATCCAAAACTTTTTCAAATATTCTATAGTACCATTTAATACTAAGCGGTAAATGTATATTAAATTTACTTAGTACAAAATAGTAAATATATAATTTTAAATATTATATTATATTTAAATATTCCATTGACAGAATAATTTCTTATAAGTACAATAAAATACATATGTATATGTATGTAAATACGGCGCTATATAATATACACCTATACTCTTATCATTCATTCATCAGTGACATATACGATATGTAAATAAACATGATATTATATAAGTATGTATGTATATCAATATCATATAAATAAAAATTCTTCAAGCAACCGTTATGTTGTTTATTTATTTACAGTTTTTTGTACTACGCATTATATCCTCAACAATTTCAAATTATCGAGTGAAACAAAATGGAAAAAATTAGTTAAAGAAATTTGTTAGAAAATTTGAAAAAATCAAGTAACTCTTTCGCCAATTATAAAGTAACCATATATTATTAAATAAAGTAGTTAACAGAAATAAGAATATAATATTGAAACTTTAATTTTTGTGTATTACTTCAAAAAAATTTTAACAGGTGTTCAAGTTACAGGTGTTTAAAAATTTTAAATTTTCAGTTTTTCACCCCTTACAACTTCTAAACGGTGGGTGATACAAAAAAAATTTTTGAAATGACTCATACTTATTTTTAAAGATCTAACTTCTGTCAAAATTTCAAGTTTCCAAATTAAACCGTTTAGAAGATAGAAGGCTTAAAGGATTTTGCAAAATTTTAGTTTCGCATAACGGTAAATTAAGACACCGTATGCCACAAATATATATTTATTGTATATATACTTTTAAAGCTAATAAAAGTAGTAATCGTTTGGCGTTTTCAAAATGAAGATATACCTTATACAACTTGTGCTATAACAATTTAAATATAGAGCTTTTTTGAACCTTTGGGGAGCTGTAGCTCCGTAACGGGTGGGGCTACAAAAAAAAGTTATTAAAAATAAAATTAATATTTTTGTGAGATCTATCAGCAGTTAAAATTTCATAGCTCTATTTCAAAAAAAATGTGGGGATCTAAAAGTTAGGTGTTCGAGAGCTACCCTAAGGTTTGGTCCAAACTCAACCAAAAAAAATAGGGAACCTACAAATTGTTGTAAGAATATTTTGTGTAAATTTCAAGATTCTAGCTTTCTTAGTTTTTGAGTTAGCGTGCTGACGGACGGACGGACATGGCTCAAAAGTCTTAGAATTTTTTTCTGATCCGATCCATACCTTTGAAGGTATATCTAGCTCGCTTATTTCGAGGTGTTACAAACGGAGGAGTAATTTTATTATACCCGATCCTATCGTACGGGTATAAAAAAAAAGCGATTTTATGTGGGGCTATCTTCAATTTAATTTAAGAAAAGAAAAGAAACCAAAATAAAAATAAAAAAAAAAATACATTTTTTCTTGTTTCTTTTCTTCTTATTTTCTTTACTTGTCGAATCTCAGACCTTTTTCTCTACTTCTCGATTCTTAGTTCATCTTTTTTATATTATTATTTTAAATTATTTAAGTTTTGGATAAAAGAAAGTTAAATATCTATTACCCAATAAAAAAATTTTCCATTTTTTTTTAAGTTTTTTTTTTTAGAGGTTAAGTTGAATCCTCCTTTTATTCGAGAATAAAAATGTTTTTGACATTTTTATTACTGATGTCTTCAACAAATAAAACATGAAAAGTTCATAAAATGGTAAAACAAAAATTAATACAAAAATAAAAAAAAACAAAAAAAAAACTTATTTCATTGTTTTTTATTGTTTTCTGTTTTTAATATGAATAAAATGTGAGTCTTTTTATTGAGATAAACAAAGAACTCAATTAGAAATGAATTTGGAAAAAGATCGATTGATTTTTAAGAAATGAACAAAAAACAATAAAGTACCAAAACCCACAATTTTGATAATTTGTTAGAAGGAAAACAACAAAAACAAAAAAGGGTCGGTTCAGTCGATATTGTTAGATTAAAATAATCGGAAAAATCATTATTGAAAATGGTTTGAAGACAAAATATTAAATAAAAAATAAAATTTATTATTATTTTATGTTTTCTATTCATTTTATTTGTTTTTAATAAATAGAATTGAAAGTTTTGTTTTTTATCTCACCTTTTTAAGGAAAAAAATTATTTTTAAAAGTTAAAATAAAACAAATATTAAGGATTAAAAAAAAAAACAATTAAAACTTGAATTGCCTGTCATAAATTAATTAAAAATTTTGATGGGTGATGATAGCTATACTAGTTTTAAAATACTTCTGCATATACTTTAAAAGATAAAGGTATGACAAAAATCAATTAATGTAAAAATCGAAAAAAATCAATACAGGTAAATGTAATACATAAAGTTGAAAATCTCATAAATGATTAAGTTTAAAAATTCATTTTTGATGAAGTTAACGACAACTGTTTGTTTAAAGTAAAAATTTATAATACAAAAAATTCGTTTGATTTTTGATTATCTATAAGTAAGGGTCAAAATTTTTGTTTAATATAATATAAAATTGTACATTTTCAACGGTTCATTGTAAATCATAACTAAATTGAATATCTTTTTCCAATTAAAGAGTTTGGAATACCCTGAAATAATATATAGAAATATTGTAGAACAAATTTACTATTTTTAAAGCCGAATAACTCACAAAAATATTATATTATAGAGGATCGTAAATTTCATTACGATCCTGAATTTTATAAATAAAATTTGCATACATTCGATTTGCTTTTGACAATATTATAGAATAAATAGTTTTTTTTTTTTAGTTGGTTCTATACAAATTTTGTATTTAATTTCACGAAAATTAATTTAGAAAAAAAAAATTTAATATTTAAGATATTTTAAAAATTTTATATATGTAGCAAGTAGCAATTTAGAGTAACAAATAATTCAAAACAAAGTTAAATAATTGTATTTTTGTTTGGAAGTTTGCACAGATACTGTAGGATTTTTGCAATTTAATATTTACCCGTTATTTGGAAACAAAATTTTGCAAAATTTAATTTGGAAACGGTTTTAGATAACCACTTAAGATAACAATTTTAAGAAAGAAAAGATCTTTCAAAATAAGTTAACTCAGAAAATGTTCTGTATCACCCCCTTCCGCTTAATAGTTATTAGAGGCTTAAAAATTTAAAATTTTGCTATTTTTAGACACCTGTAACTTAGACAATTGTGTAAATTTATTTTTGATAAGACATAAAAATTAGATCTACAATATTAGATTTTTGTATGTGTTACAACTTTTCTTAGTTATATAAAAGTGATAGTTTTTCAAAGTTGAAAAAAGCCATATTTTCAAATGTATATATATCAGTAGAAAGAAGTTTATTGAGGTTTTGCAGGGCTATACAATTTTTATTATTTAATATTTAAAATTACCGTTATGTGAAAAAAAAATTTTTCTTTTTTTTCTTTTGTAAAATTTGAATTCCTTCATATCTTCGCAACGCTTTTAAATAGAATCGTAAAATTTTGAGAGAAGATTAATCTTTCAGAATTCTCTTAAGTTATTTCAGAAATTTTTGTACCATCCCCTGTTTAAGAGGTTTATTAGATGTTGCATTTACTTTCACCTAATTGTGTGTATTGAAACAAAAAATGAAAATATCTAAAATGGAAAATAAAAACAAAATTTTCTTTAATATTACAAAAAAATATTTTAATTTTATTTCAATATTAATTAATTTATATTATAATACAAAAATAAGTCGCCAAATTTTTTTTTGAAACTGTTTAATTTTGACATCTTATATGTGTCATTTTAATTTTCATTTTCTAGAATCTGAAATATGATAAGTTAAATGCTTATGCTTAACTAATAATTTATCATAAGTTTTTTTGACCTCTTAAAATAAATAATTTAAAACTATTCTAATTTCGGTTTTATTTTTCTAATGAACGATTTGTATATGAATAATTATTTTATAATAATATTAGTGTATATATCAATTAACATATACATATATGTATGTATAATCTATATTATATATTATATTATATGGTTTACTATTATCACTGCAGGAGATTGATTTATTTAAATTTTTTTTTTTGTATATATGTACTTTCAATAAATAAAAATAAAACCAGAAAAAAAAAAAAAATAGTATTTGAATACATTATATAAACAATAAGGATTCGATTTCTTTTCAGATCGCTTCACTTGACAATCAAAGTGTTTTTCATTCATTCCCTGTTTTTTTTTTTTTTTTTTGATTAAAGTTGAAAAATTTAATAGACTGGAATAATTTTGTTAGCACATACTTAAAGTCATCAACAATATTTTCTTAAATTATAGTACTGCATATAAAAAAGTTTTAATATATCAGAAAACTTAACTAGCATAATTCAAATAGAATAACTAAAGGATGTGATTTAAAAATTTGTACGTATAGGATTTTGAATCGTATATAATTATAATATTATATGTATATATAATATAAAACTCGTAGCCCGTAGGGTATATATATTGTAATTATGTATGCCATTAAAATATAATAATAATATGATCATAATTTATTTTTCGTTTAAATTTATATGCGTGGTGATAAATTGAACTAAAGTTCATAGGTTCATATGTACTCAATTAAAATTCAAAAAATGTAAAAGGATTGAAAATATTTTCTATATGTTTTATTTAATATAGATGGAGAAAATTAAAGAAAATTTTACTTCTGAGATTTTTTATAATTTTTTTCATTTCACATTATATTAGCGCGTCGATGGTATTTATGGTATTTTTTTTAGTCTTGTTTTTTTTTTTTTTTCTTTTTATTGCATAAATTTTTTATTTAGTTTAGGATGTGATATTATAAATATTCAACTTTAATATATCAGTATATCGTTTTATTGCGTTACAAATGGTACAAGTATATATAGAATAAATTTTTTTTTTTATATAAGTATGTAATATTTATTATACATATATTAACTAATATATTTGTTTAGTATGTAAGTTTTATACAATTTTTATTATTTTGCATTTAATAAAATAGTAAAAAATTGATCCGTTGAATATTTATAAGACATAGAAAGAATCGACCATAAAATTTATATTATAGAAAGCATGCGTGTTAAAAATTTTCTAAAAAAAAAAAAAAAAACATAGAAAAACCACAGAAAATAATTGGAAATATTGTTTAATTTTTACATACAACATAATACCATAATACCAATAAAATGAATGAAGTTAGAGAAATTTAAAAGTATGTACTTTTGAAGTGTTAATTGTTTTTATTTAGTTAGAATTACTTTATATATATGTATATATAAATGTTAATTTGGTATTAAATTTAAGGGATCGTATTGGAAAATTCTAAAATTACGGAATTCTGATTTCTTTTTGCACAATTGTAAAATTGACAAGATCCTGATTAAACTTTTCCCTGTTCACAAACTGTCAACTTTTTATTTTCATATTTCTATTTTGCTTTTGTATATGGATGAAAAAAAAAATAATTAAGGTTGCTTCGGTTGCATAGTGAATAAAAGCATATAAAATACACTGTAAACACCGAGGAAGTGTGGGTTCGAATCCCACACACATCGTGAGAATAACGACATTTACAGTCACACCTGAAAAGGAAAGGTTGTATAATTTCCTTGTCACATTTATATAGCAGGGAAATTAATAAAAAATAATTAGGAGATGATTTTAGAGTTGGTAACAAAATTAGAATTATATACTTTTTCCAGGGTACTTTAAATAAAATTTATTATTAATTTAGAATTTTGTTATACAAAATTTTGTAATTGAGAATTATATTCCTTAAATTTAATTTAAAATCCTTGTTATCAAAAAAATTTGTCAACTCTTTACTCCATACAATTTAAAAAGTAGATATGCTAAGTATCTTCACAATATATGTACAAGACATATATATTTAAATTAATTGTTATTGTCAAAGGTTCAATTACGTGCACTAAGAATATTAATTGTTTTCAAACGATTTCCGGTGTATTTTAAAACTCTTCTAAAAATTCTAAGGTGAAAAAACTCATGTTCATTTTAAAACAACTTCCTATTAAGTGTTTGTTCTCATTTAAATTTTTTTTTTGTTGATTTTTTTTTTTTGGTTTTTTTTATTGTTCGAAAATGCAACGAAAAAGAAATAGAAGGAAGAATAAAATAGAAGGTTTTTAAAGGCGTACATTTTCGTACAAAGTTTTTGGTTCAGTTTAGAATATTTTGACTTGCGCCAGAAGTTGAAAGTTTCTTAGAATTTTATATGTAAAAAAAAAACTATGAAAAATTAAGAGACTCTTTCTTCAATTTTAAGGAAGTCCTATATAATTACGAAAAGCTGTTATAAAATGTAAGATTATAAAGTTGAAGCTTTCATTTTTACGTTTTACTTTGAAAAATTTGTTGGAAGAAAATTTTTACCCTTAAAATTTTGACACCCCCACCCTTACGCAAACCCTTTGGGGTGTCACAATATTTTTTTTTTGCCTATATAGATATGTTAATTTTGAAAGATATTTTTTCTTTCAAACATTCAAGGTTCTAACTAAAAGTGTGCTGGAGTAATGAAATATTCAAAATCTTGCAAAATATTATTTTCCCATAACGGTAAATTTAAACACTAAATTTAAAAAACATATGAGGTTTAACATTTAAAAATTAGGAAATGTAGCTCCGTAATAGGCTATATAGGGGCTGCATCGTTTCACTACAATATTAATTTTTTTAGAAAACCTATCCATCGTTTACATATCTTTGTTCAATCTTAAATGGTGCAAAAGTTTTGAACAGTGAAAAATAGATAGACGAACGGTCAGACGGACTGATCGACAGATTAAAACTAATAAGCTTATTTTTCAGTTTTTTTTTAAACAAAAGTACTAAAACTGAAAAATAATTATTTAGTTCATAAATTTCTTTAGTATAAAGTGTTAGTGTTAGTTATTACGTTTATTTTATTGAAAAAAAAAAAAAAATAATAAAAAAATTAAAAAATAAAATTGGATCGCATGTTATATTTTAAAATGAAAACTATAAGTCACGAATTTTGCTAAATCACTCACCATTGTCATTATTTAAAAAATATAGTTATTATAGATATTATATACATATATGTATGAATCGGTTAAAATTATTAAGAATGAAAATATAAAACTTTTTTAATGAAAAATTGTTTAGGTTTGATGAAGTTCTATTTAAAAAAAAAAAATCGATATTATACAAATAACTAATCATAGAAAAATTATAAAATTTTAAAAATTCGTAAAGTCTTTAAGAAAACGTTTGTATGTACATATAAAAGGCTTGTTTCGATCAAAATTTTTTATTCAAGTTAATATGAGAAAAGTCTATTACATTCATTAAGTTTTTAATGAATGATTGGTCCAATTAACGAATACATATTAGAAACTTGTTTTAAGTGGCACTTAAAGTTTTGCATTAATAATTGAATGTAAAAATATTTCTTTACTTGATGTATTAATAGTTTCTTTAATTTTCTTTTCCTTCCTTAACATTTTTTGGTTTCCTTCTTTTCACTTTTATAAAGAGCATATGGTATTCAATAAGTCATTTATTATTCGTATTTAACTAAATTTCAGTTTTTGGAATCATTTAGTTTCACTAAGAGTAAGCCATTGATTACTCAGCTGTGTACAAGACTATTGACTATTTTTGCGACATCTATTATATAATGTACAAGAATTATTTAATTTTTATTTTAATATGTATAATGTTAATTATAGCATATACATATATTACTTTTAATTTAATTGTATTAATTGTATTAATCCTAACCGGCGTTTGAATCTGAGATCTTTCGAATGAACGGCTGGTATTTTAATAACTACACCATTGACAGGATTTTTTCTATTTAATTTTGAATTTATTTTATATTGTAAAATATATTAGGGGTGTTAAAAAATTAAATTACTTCATTTTTATTTTTTTTTTTAAATAAATCATTAAAAACTTGTCAACAAAAAACTGAAAGTGAAAGAATTAAATATTAAGCATGATTTGGTTTATAAAAAATTTTCTTTTTTGAAAAATAGATAGAAAAACTAACAACAAAATTATTTGTTTAAAAAATTTTAAGGACAATTTTAAGAACTTTTACATAACCATATAACGATATAGTACCACAATAATTTCATATGTATCTAATAGGTATTATATAAAAAGAAAAATTAATGGAAAAAGTGTCATAGTATATAAAAATAAGGTGAAAAAACTTTAAGAAATAAAAAAAAAATCTTAATGATAATTAAACTTTTAAGGATCTTATTTTTTTTTATGTTTATAACTTTATTAAATATTTAATTATTTATTAATGAAATATTATATTTTAAAATTAAAAATATAAAAGCTTAATTATTTTAATCATTTTTAATCATAATCATTTAATCATCATAATAATAAACGCACATTTTCTCTCAAATTATATATGAAAAATTTAAGTTTAATTTTTTAATTATAGGATTTTTAGTACTTTTAAAATTAGGAAACTCCTTGGGGCCTCGGTGGCCTAATGGGTAAAAGCGTATAAAATACGCTGTAAACACCGAGGGTGTGTGGGGTCGAATCCCACACACGTCGTAAGAGATGTTCTCCCTTACGACATTTACAGCCACGCCTGAACAGGAGAAGTTGTGTTTTATTATCCACATTTATGTATTAAAAAAAAAAAAAATTAGGACATTAGATTTAAAGACAGAAATGAAAATAACAAAGTATATATATAAAAATTTTTAACTCGTCAATCCCTTCTAATTCAGAATGTCGCATATAAATAAGTTATATTATTATAAATATTTTTAGACCGTAAAATTAAATGGTTTTTATATGCTAATTTTCAAACATATTTTAACACAATTCTGAAGCCTCTCTAAAAAAGTTGGAAGCATTTGAAATGTCTATAACACATAACAAACAAAGCAGAAATTCAAGCCAAAGTAAAATTTATGAAGCTATAGAATACTTTGGACACATTTTGAGGAGTCCAGAAAATTATCATTTTGTGAAAGTTATCGTCCACGGCAAAATTGAGAGAAGACGAGGTCCGAACAGGAGAAGAATATTTTGGCTTAAAAACTTACAACAAAGATTCAAGATGTTTGAAAATTAGCATATAAAAACCATTTAATTTTAGGGTCTCTAAATTATAATAACATGTTTTCGAATTTAACATGTTACATAAAATATGATAATATTTTTTAAAAGATTTTGACTGTTATCAGTTATGTTATACAATATTAGCTGATTAAATTATTTTTGTTTAAAGATTTCACATTTAATAATGCAAAATTTTGAAATAAAATCCCGAAAAACTCACTTATAATCATTATAAAATTAATTTTACATATATTATAAAAAAAAAGTATACCTCCTTATTTTGTTCAAAACTATTATACATTAAAAATATATTTAGATATATGTAGATGAAAAACTTATTTACATAAGAAAATATTGGGACGTGTTTAGTAAACCAACAATTTTAAATAAATAACATATAATTTTTAGACCATTAATTCAATTTTTGTCTGACAGATAAAAGTAAAAAATTAAAAAAATATACGAATTGACCAATTAAAATATTCAAATATTTAAATGATTATGCATTCATGGATTCAATATTATAAATTTATAGATTCCAGCGTTAAATTTTCTACAGAGTTTTTTTTTTTTATTGAATTGGCAATCTTTAGAGCATAGTTTTAAAGCAATACAAATTTAAATTTTATATTCATTTGTTTTTTTTTTTGATGAGGAGTTATTTCCTTTTGTGCGGATTTATTTCATTTCTATTTTGTAGATTTATTTTATTTATTGGATTTTTTATAATTTTCTTATATTTATTTTATTTTATCTAAAATTAGATTAATAACATGTGCATATGCGAGATTCGAATATTCCTGATTTTATAATTAACTCTAAAATCTTTCTTAGTTATTTTCTTCATACATACATATTATATATGGATATGCCATTAAATGGTAAATATAGGAGAATTTCAATAAAATTCAAAAGTAAATCATGACTTAACCTTCATTGAAAATATTTATAATAATATCTATAATATGCGACATTCTGAATTAGAAGGGATTTACGAGTTTAACATTTTTATATATATATTTTGTTATTTTCATTTTTATCTTTAAATCTAATTTCAAGTTTGCAGACTTTAAAAATAAAAATTATAATTTATTTCATTTTGTGGGGAGTTATTTTAGAAGAATTTCGAACTTATTTTTTTTTTATAGAATAACTCCTCAATTTAATGTGGAAATATTTTATATCTTGATGTGAAGTTATTCCTTGATGAGATATTTTATGCTGCCATTGTTGCTATACATACATTAAATAAATATTTTTATATTAACAAATTCAATTTACAATAAACGAAAAAAAAATTTAATATAAATAGTTGACAATAAAATTTTTATCAATAATGACCATTTAAAAATTATTTTTTCTAAAATTCTAAATACTACTCTTACCAATTTAATATTTTCGAAAAGATACCCTTTTAAAATTAATAAGAATCGAATTTATTAGATTTATTTTATCCATTTCCAAATGCTTTTTATTTAATCTTTTATTTTTATTATTTAATATTATATCCTGTGTAAGGATCCTTGCAATGATTTCTTTTTTTTTTTTTTGTTTTTTTTTTGTGGTAATGTTCTGTTTTACTTTTGAGTTTTTTGTTTTTGTTAAAATGACATTAAATGTTAAAGTTTTATTTTTTTTGTTGATGCTTTTGACTTTTTTTTTTATTGTACATTAGATACAATAATAGTATATAGAAAACGAAAAAGAAGGATGTATGATTTAATATGTGGGGAGTATATGAAGAATATTAAGTCATAACATGACAAATACATTTCTCATTTAATTTTGCTTTTATTTTGTTGGGTGTAAAGGTTTTTCTCTTTTTTTTCTTTTTTTCTTTTATTTATTAGATAAATATTTTTTTTTTTGTCTTTCCCAAATTCTTATTGAGAGTCAAATTGTTTAATGAAAAGATAACACATGTACACAATTATATACATATGTATGTAAGTATATTGAAAAAAAAACACAAAAACTATGTAAAGAGTTAAACAAATAACAGTAAAAGTTTTGTTTTTTTTTTCACATTCTAATTTTATATAAAAATATAAAAATTCACAATGCATATCTTATGTATTTTGTCATTTTTATAATGTACATTACATATGTAAACAAAAAAAACATAAATGTTTATGTATGTGAATATTGATGTGCTAATATGCGAGTAAAATAAAAAAACATAAAAAAATTTAAAGGATTTTAAAGGATATTGTAATTATGCGGAATATTAAATACATATAGATGTATATATATATATATGGAATGAAAATGAGTGAGAAAAAAAAAAAAGAAAATAGAATGAATAATAAAGGAAGTAGATATTGACATACATATATATATATTTATTTAATAGATAAAAATAAATTGAGGGAGTTTTCCTGTTAATTATTACATTTATTTCTAAATGTATTAAATAAAAATTAGATTTAATTGAAATCATTTATATTTGGTCATGAGCTTCCTTTTGGGTCATTTAATTTAAATAAATATTACAAAATTTATCATTTTACATAAAGAATATATCACACATAAAGAAAAGCAAACAGTTTATACGTTGATCGAATCGTTACTCTGCACAATATACAATATATATCACGATTTGATTTGAAATTTGATTTTAAAAGTATTTTTGCCTTTGAAACCATCACTAGATCTTTAAAATCCTGTTCATAAACTTGATGATTTTCATTGGAGTTCAAAATATGGGGATTCAGTTCAACATTATTTCAAGTGCTCAGATTTGTAATTTTAAATATTTTATATATATATATGTGTATATGTATATATATATTATCTTTTATATATATTAAAATTACAGCCATAATGTTAAGGTCGTTATTTATTTTTGTTTTGAAGACTCACTCAAGAAATTTTAGTGTTGAATAATTGAATTCTTATAGATTACAAAAGGTAAATTTTGTGGATCCTTTGTCTGTTAGGTATATGAGATTTGGTCTCACTATACTTTCATTAATTTTATATAATTGTATTATTTATTTAGATATGATTTTACATGAAGGCGACATAAGAACTGTGCCATTAGTCAGATAGGAAAATTTCCTTAAATATTTTGACGTAATGACGTAAAACGAAACGAAGGGAATTTAGTTGGACAAACTAAAATTTTTCTGTTTTCAAATTGCGATTTAAAGAAGTTTTTTAGGATGTAGATAAGAAATTATTTAAAAATCTATAGATATGCATATCCAATAATTTATAATATTAAAACGAGGAAGAGTGAAGTAGAGTAGACTGTGTCAACTCTGGGATACCCGTATGAACGTATGAACCGTAAAATCCACTTTTATAAGTTAAGTATGTAATTTTTTGAATATATGTACAAAAAAATTTTCTAACACATTTAAGGTTTTATACAAAATATCAATGAAAGAAAAAACTTTCATTTATGAGCGAATGCATTTCAACATGATATTCATGCCATTGATTAACATTCTTATTTTCTTTTTTTTAACTTCAAAATGAAGTTAAGTTTGGAATGCTTTGTCCATCCAAAAATTACTGGACTTCTCAGTAGGTAACTTGTACTGCAGACAATTCCAACTAGATTTTATTTATTCAAAAAATTACATACTTAACTTATAAATGCTTTCCAGTTTAAATTTTTATAAGATTACAATACTTTTCTCGAATTATCATTTATGTAATGTAAAGCAAAAAAAAAAATCATACATTTTTTTTTTTATCTTTAAGCTCTGTTTCATTCTATTTCCGTTCTGTTTCATTTTTGCTTTTTTCCTCTTTTTTTTTTTTTGTTTTTTTTTGTAAATTTGATAACAGTTGTTGATAATATATTAAAGTTAAGAAATTTCAATTTTTTTTGTTTTTTGTTTGGAAAACTTTCGGAAATTTAGATAATGGAAAATTGTTGTGGTTATATTGGTTTTTGTGGTCAATATAAAAATTGGAAAAAACGTGGGTAATTTGCAAAAATATTTTAAATTTTTTTCTTTTTTCTTTTGTCAAATGTGGTAATGAAGAAGATCAGAACAATTTCCAATATTATCATATTTATTATTTGTTTTTTTTATTTTTTATTAAAGTGTTTTTTTGTTTTATTTTAGTGTTTATTACGAATTTTAGTTCTTTTTAAATATCGTGATATATCTATGTGTATCTACTATAGAAATTATTGATGAAAACGCATGGCGTCCGAATGAGAAAGTACAAATTTTGAACATGCTTCAAATATTTCTTAAATTAGAAAGAAAGTTGTTGAGAAACGTAACATTAAATTTGAACGCCTTCGGTAATTGACAGTATTGTAATATTTTTGATATCTATACTCTAATATTGCTTTATTTTAATTAATTTAAAACAATGAAGAGTGTATAGTTAACTATATCAACATTAGAATACCCGTAGGAATATAAGTTATACTCTTATCATAACATTTAATTATCATTTACAAAATTTTAGGTATTTGACTAAATTAAGTACCGATATATATTTATGTATATTTTGCAGTTGTATATAGCTATCCGTAACTGATAAAGCAGCCAAATTTAGCAGGCATTTTTTTTTTTTAACCAAATCTGCTAATTTTTTCTAATGGTTGGCATAAAACTTAATAAATTTTAAATTCTCAGCTTACGTAGACTAGTGAGTTATACTCATATCATATAAAAAAAACTATATGACAGCTACTTGAGCCCGCCAATCGAACTTGTTGAATTTCAATATCAAGCGAAGAATTTTACAAAGATGAAATTGTAAAAATGTTACAATCGTTGGTCTATTATGTTTTGAGTTGTGCATATGTATCTCGTCTCTTTTAAGCGGTCAAAAATATAATGTCAAATTTATACCCTTTATGTCCGTAAATTTTGAATCGGGACACACTTTATTTGGAGCTCTTTTTATATTTTTGTATTAAAATTAAACATATTCACTAATAAATTATATAAAAATTAATAATTAATAATTTTTTATTATTTTTTGTATGTAATTGTTCATTTTGAGACTTGTCTGATTAAATTTATATTGTCAAGTTAACAAAATTTGATTGGATTTTTTAAAGAAATTTTAAAGTTTGTTTTAAAGATTTTTCTTTTCTTAAATTGATAAAATATATAAAACGTTTTCTTAGCATCTGTTTTGGTTAATAATAAACAAATGAATCAATGATACATCATTTTGAATTTTAATGAAATTATAAAACCTATGATGTAATTCTTTTCTTAAAATGATGTTCTTAATTAATGTAATGTTTGCCTTCTGCCAAGATTATTTGTATAGAAATTTATGGAATAACATATAACTCAAATAACATAAACTCAAAACCAATACATATCATAAATAAAAATGTTCTTTTTCCACAAATGTTATTTAAATATCCTTTTTATTATTACTTGATTTTCTACTTAAGGGTTTTTTTGGTTTTTTTTTTTTATTTTTTCTTAAGTTTACTGTAATTAAATACTTAAGTAAATATTTTAATTACTTCATAAACAATTCTTTAAAACCGAATAAATAAAATCGTGAAAAAAGAAAAAAAAAATTTTCTTTTGTAATATAATATCCAGAAATTTCAAATTTATAAAATATTTAATTAGCGCTCCTTTTATGTGGTACATAATAAAAAAGCTCTTGTATATTTATAATATTAAGTTACATAGTTTTATAATCTTTTGTACTATATAAAAACCCAATATAACAATTTGTAATTAGTATATTTAAATAATTCTTAGTATAAAATTAATATCTTTTCTTTTTATATGTATTTTTCAAGGATTTTAATTAAATTGATATGAAAAAAGAGAAACTTTTTAATAATATTTTAAATTTTAAGGTAAGGTTTTGGTATATATAAAAGTATATAATAAAAAATATAATTTGTTTTATTATTTATCTTAAAATCTCTAACTATCATCTTATAAAAATAATAGGTGTTATTTACGTGTATATACATAACTATTTTTTTTAATGATATATTTAATTAAAAAAAATAAAGATAGTGAAATAAACTATTAAAATTAATAAGAAATGTGTTTAATAGAGTAGTAAATCCCCCATTTCTATAGAATAACTTTATTTTTTTTTAAAGTGGGGATGCGGAGTTAATATACGATATCAAATAAAATACAAATAAATAAATAAAATATCAAATAAAATATAATTTTTCCCAAATTGACTCTTGTAAACCAGAATTCTATAACAAATTTTATTTTTGTTAAAAAAAGAAACCATGTTAAAAATGTATTTACAGATTATAAATGGCATTCATGTTAATTCGGTTAATTTAAAAATATTGTTTTATTAATATAAAAAATGTAGTAACTATTTGAAAAATATTTAGTACTTTACGAAAAAAAAGATCGGTTTTAAACTAAAAAGGGTCTATTGAAACATAGTCAAATGAGAAACAGTTAATGGAAATATGTAACAGCAAATGAAATAAAGCCAATACAGACATCTTATAAAAAATGCAGTCAAATGACACTAGAGGTAAATGATATACAGGCATATGACACGCTCCCAACCATAAATTAACATCCTTGTAGTTACACATTAAATTTAGAACAGTAAGTATGAAATGAGCAAAAACTCTAGCATAGTCTTATATAATATATACGAGAGTAAAAGTGTTAAATAATTAACAAAATTGAAATATTTTCAGATTTTCTTCCTTCCCTAAAAGTATGCAATATAATGAATGCAAAAAAGTATAATGGTATATTTACTTTAAATCAGGGGCTTCGGTAGCCTAGTGGGTAGGCGTGTGGTGTATTAACCGAAGGAGTGTGGGTTCGATCCCTGCACAGGTCGTAAGTGTTTTTTTCTTTACATACCCCTTTACGACCAAATATAATGTAAATATATAGTATATAATATAAACAAAATAAATAATATTAGTATATAATTTAATAATTGTATAAAAACCTATAATGGCCTTGGTAACCGATGGTTCAATAATATTGCATTACATTTATGTATGTAATATTAATATAAACAAAGTAAATTAAATTACTTTAAATCAAAAAGCAGGGGTCATTCATTACTTTCCTTTGCTTCTTTAATTTGTTTTGGCAGAAAAGTTTTAACATTTTCCGTTTTTTCTTTTTCGACTATACGGTTTCACCGATTGAGTTCAAACTTTTTTAGAAACGTAGATCTCTACCCAAGACTTAAAAAAATTGCTTGATAAGATCCCGATCCGGTAACCCCGATCCGGCATGCCGGCTTGTATATAATATTAACAAAATAAATAATTTTACGGTATAAATTAATAATAATATTCAACTTATAATGACCTTAGCAGCTAATGGTTTAGTAATATTATTACGTCGATCTTTGAGTCTTTTATTTAAAAAAATCAATAATACATTAAGGAATCGATTTTTTTTATTTATTTTAAAATTTTAGATTTGCATTGAATTATGATTGAAATTTAAAAAATAAGACATTTCCATTAACAAGTACAAAAACGAAAATAGTCTTTTCTATGCTTTATCCTCATTTTACTTTAATTATTTATGATTCAAATAAAGATAATGCGTATAGTTTCTAATTTATACATGGTAATACAATATTACAAATATATGTATACATACAATTATAGCATACAATAACAAAAAAATAAATAAAAAAAGACTAATGTCCTTTATGTCCTTTTTTATTATTGAGAAATTATATACTTAGCCAAGAGACAGTTTATAATAAAACATAATGATGTTTGTATTTAATTTAAATCAAATTCTTACAAGAGCTAAATAAATATACATAATATGTAAATAAATTAATAAAATAATAATATCTATATATATATTTATAAATAATTTTATATATGATTAATATGTATATTTAGGGAAATAGGTAGGCGTATGCGTTATATTATAATTTTTTTTTTTTTTTTGTTTTAAGAACTTTTTTGATATTTTATTTGGATTAACTCCCTGTTTATTTACGCTTATTATATCTATTATAAAAAAAATATATATGTATATTTCTATATACGTATATATATAATCAGATTTGAAAATTATATTTCTTATAATGATTATTAAAATTCTATGATATTTATATTTATCCACAATACATTATTTGTCATAATAAATAAATGTTTGGTATTTAATATTTATTGAATAATAAAATATAAAATAAAAAATAGTTTGATTAGAATTTTTAATTGATTTTTAATACGACCGAAAATGCTAATTTCATATTTTTTTCAAATGATTAATAAAAATTTTGTTTGTATTTTGTTAATTCTTTGCACGTTTCCAAAAATTTATATTAATTTTGAAGATTCATTACTGTGTCTTTATAATTTCCTTTTTTTTTTTTCTAAATAAGTAAGTGTAGGTTACGGTATAGTTTTTATGTGCATGATCCTTTTTTTGTTAAGAACATTTTTCAAATTAGATAATATTGATTATTGTGATTCAGAATAATAAAAGTTATACAGTTGTTTTAAAAAAAAATCTGACATTTTATTTTATTACTCCTGATTTTCCGCGGTTGAAAAATGCTATTAAAAGGCCACTTTTATGTATTGCAATTTTATTTATATAAGAGATGTAGAATATATTTAACTATTATAAAATAAGTGGATATAATATTGGTGACAATCGGTAAAAAAATTGTTTTAAAACAAAAAATTTTACAGATTCGGTTCCCACCCTTGTTCTGCAAATATAAAAAAAAAATAATTATTTAAAGATTAATATTTTTCATTATTAAATATTTCTTATTTGCAAAGTCGTAATTTTTGCCACCATACATACATCTGTTTGCAATTTTATTTTATTAATATATTAAAACAACTGCGGTATATTCTCGTTCATCAAACACAGTTTTAAAAATTTCATTTATTCTAGAAATAAAAAAAAAAAAATATTTTATTTTTCAAAAAATCCAATTTTGATCAGTCTCTCATAGTCATGTTTTTTTTAGAATGTATATTTTTCATGAAAATTCTTACTCTTTTGTTTTAGTCATCGCAGAGAAGTCGCCTTACAAAAATTGACTTTGTATAAAATTATATCAAGAACTTTAATCAAAGAAGTTTTACCAACAGAATACATAATTAGAAAATATTGATCCTGAACCTTAAACTTGACTTATAAGTTTATATTATATAAGCATAAATAAAGGATGAAGGAGCTTTGATTAGTCTTAAAGTGCACCAAACAGAAAAACATATTTTGTACAGCCTGGAAATATGCAAAATTAAAAAAATTGTTATTTATCGATGACCCAATGGTTAAATGATTTATTATAATTAGATGATTTATTATATTGATATTATTTATTAAACATGATTTATTAATCAGAATAGAGCGTGTTCAAATTCTTCATAGTCTTTATTTAATTCTCCACCAAATTTTTATTTAATTGGCAGGAAAACGACTAATTTTTTATAATTAAGTAATTTTTAATAACAAATCCACCTTACTAGCAAATATAGTGTATAGTATTGCAATAATATTAAATCATCCGCTGTAGGCTGAAGACCATTATATATATAGAAATATTATTTATTTTCTTTATATTAATTTATATTAATACTATTAGTTAAGCGAAATTATTTTTAAGTTACTTTTCTTCAAATTAAAAACGCTTGTGATCTGTACATAATTCCAATCCGAAATTCCGGCGAAACATATATATATATATATATGTTTATATATACTCAACAATAAAGTGAAAATCATTGCGTACCTTACATTGATCAGACCAGTATTATCATATGGTATACCAGTATGGTATAATATAAGCGCCAGTCTCATGGAAAACATCAGAAAATTTGAAAGAAAGTGTGTAAGAGTATGTATTAACAAATCACACAAACCAGAATCTGACCTCAAATGTTTTTATTCAAATAAATATTTGTACAAAGAAGCAAACATAAACAGAATTGATAATTTTATGATAAAATTAATTCGAAATCATTATGTTAGAGCAACAAATACTCCAGAAAATGGTCTAATATCCCATATATTTTACCACAATGAGGAGTACATTAAAAAAACTTTGCTCTCGGGTTTTATAGCCCCTGAGCATTTTATATATCTAGATAAAAATGGTTATATTCAAAACCTGAATCGTGTCCCTATACTATATCACTATAGTAGACGGGCTACATGTAAAACTATTGAATATGATCCTGGTAACATTAACAGAGATCTCCTGAAGTATGACATGAGTATTCCTCATAAGGATACATTAATTAGGCAAAACTGTTGGTGGTTAGGTACAGCATGAAATATATGGAAACATATTTTTAGTATGTATATTAGTGTTAGGTAGGATAAGATTTTAAATTATAGGTTAAGTTAGTATAGGCTAGTTTTATAAAAATTAAAAAGAAAAAAACATTGATTTTTAAAACAATTTTTTCAATGAAAAGTTAAAGAAGATATGAAATTATATAAATGTATGTATATTAAAAATAAGAAAAAGCTAATTTAACATTGACATAACTTAACATAAAAAAAAAAAAAATTAATTTTTAGATGTTAAAAAAAAAAAAAAAATATTGAGAAGAAACGTTTTTTTTTGTAAACTTTTTTAAGTTAAGGTAAATTTGATAAATTGGAATAAATAAAATTTAATAAAAAAAAAAAAAAAAAAAATGGTTAAATGATATATTATAATTAGATGATTTATTATATTGATATTATTTATTAAACATGATTTATTAATCAGAATAGAGCGTGTTCAAATTCTTCATAGTCTTTATTTAATTCTCCACCAAATTTTTATTTAATTGGCAGGAAAACGACTAATTTTTTATAATTAAGTAATTTTTAATAACAAATCCACCTTACTAGCAAATATAGTGTATAGTATTGCAATAATGTTAATTCATCCGCTATAGGCTGAAGACCATTATATATATAGAAATATTATTTATTTTCTTTATATTAATTTACATTAATATTATTAGTTAAGCGAAATTACTTTTAAGTTACTTTTCTTCAAATTAAAAACGCTTGTGATCTGTACATAATTCGAATCCGAAATTCCTTGCGAAACATATATATATATATATATATATATATATATATATCTTAACGATTACAAGAGTCAATGTTTTCTTTTCATAAATATAGGTAATCGGTTTATATAATATTTACATATAACACATTTAAAATATTTCAGGAATAAAATTTCCTGATAAATATTTTACTTTGATTTCTTAAATTTGATTTCTTCTCTTGCCTTAAACGGAGTTGATTCCTAAAAAAGAAATTAAAATGATAAATTAAAAAATTGTTGATATTTAAATTGTAATAATAACGCAAAATTAATAATTAAAAAATAACATAAAGGAAAATAAATTTTTAATAATATACATACACGCACAAATACATACTAAAAAATTCTTTACAAAGTCAACAAAGAATTACAATCTCAGAAAAGAAATTATAAATTTTATCTCGTAAAAAGTGATTCAAAAGTTAAACACGATTAATAACGATTACAAACGATTGTAATTTAAAAATTAAACACAATTCTTGCTGTCTAAAAAAATAATTTCAATTTTAAATCAAATTTTCATTTTTTTTTTTTTGAAGAACATAATTTTTAACCAGGCACACAGAATCACAGTTTTTAGCATGTAAATTTTTTTTTTTAAATATTTCTATTTTGATGTCTTAGCTAAATTTTGACTTTTTTTTTTAAATAAAATATTTTTTATAATTAGAATCCATAAATAGGTACGCCAACAGAGGACTCTGTAACTTTATTAAAAAAACTGGGAGATGAATTTTTGAATAATAATTTTATTGAGCCGAAGCATATGCAAATCAGTAATAATAAGTATAATTTGACCTAAAGTATACAAAATTGAGAAAGGATATCTTATTGATTAAGCACGTGACTCGTTAATGCGTGGGTAAATTCTGCTCAAAAAGTAATTTTTTTTAATTAGAATGAAAATTAATGGATTTTTGATTTTTTTATTAGTATAAATAAATCAATAAAATAAAAAGTCGAGAAAAATTGGTTAAAATTTTGTGCTTTAATTTTTGAACACTTACGAAAAGTTGGAATTATTTAAAAAATGAACATATTTTTTTCTTAATTGGTCCAAAATTAAAATAATGGAAAATACAAATTCTGCTTACATTTTGAAATATAAATAATTGTATATAAAATTGTTTTTTGAATATTAAAAACAATGATTCAAACATTTAATATTTAATGATTAAATATAGGGCAATCCAGTTTAATAACAAAATTATCTAAAGTTATAACAATTTTATTAGAAATCTATTAGAATTACTTAATTTTTAAATCTGCGATAAATAAATGATTGAAAAGCTATTTTTGTAGCCAAACTGTAGTTGTACAAAATGGACATATGGTGATACATTTAATCAAGAAAATTGTTTAGTGTCGAAATATTTCCACATATTCAGTAAAGTATTCAGTATTTTGTGTTGTGTTCTAATTTGATAAAACTATTTTATTCTATGGTTGTGAGTCACGTTCTCTCATTAAAGAGTCTTAGATTCGAGTACTAGAAAAAATTAACACATGTTTTGTTTAGGTTTCTGTTTAAACTTTCATAATTGCGTTTAAATTCATCGGGAAATAACAATTTATTTTTATTTCAATTTTCCTTTGTTCAATTCTCTAATGAAGTAATTACTTCTTCATTCTCTAAGACCTAAGTAATATACAGAGTGTTAGGAAAATAAAAACCATATAACACACAGATATTAAAATATCTTAAATAAATAATTTTAATTATATCTTTTAAATCAAATGTAAAATTAAAACATAAATAATAATATAATCAAGTAAAATTGTATTCGATTGTAATTTCAGAAATTCTACACCAGCTAGACCTTAGGTACTATAACCGTCACAAGTAGCATTTGACTGCGACTTAATTAAGATGAATTCTAATAATAAGAATAATAAAAATTTATTTTCCAAGATATTTTCATTTACCTAAAATATTCATAAAAAAATTGTTGATATTTAATTCTTTTAAAATTACTTAATGTTCTTCTATCCACCAGATCTATAAGAATTTGCTTGACTGCTTAAATATAATTTCAGCATTTTAATGATGGAATAATCGCATTAAAAAAAATTCTTTTAGTGAAGGCCCATTCGTTACAAGACTACACCCGTCAGTTAATAATAATCTATAAAGATCACTTAAAATATGTATGTATTGTATGTCTGGAATTAATTCATTTTTAATAAAGATTATGTCCTTAATTGAAAATGATGATGAATTATAAATATTCATATTTCTTATGTCAGTATAAAATTGTAAGACAAATGTGAGAAATATCAAAATTTAATTATAAACTCATTATACTTTTTTTTGTTTGTTTTTTTTTCTAAATTTCAATGAAGTTCAAAAAAGAAAAAAACAAACATATCCTATTTTCATTAAAATAGAATAGGAAAAACTAAGTAATAAAAGAAATTGCGTGCAATTAATGTAGCATGCAATGATTTTCAAATAAATTAAAATTTTTTTTCTCGTGTCATTTATTCCTAAACGGATTGTAAAAATATGAAAACATCAAATATAAAATTTATTATGAATATTATAAATATTTGTAATAAAAATAAAGAAAACATTTCCAACACCTTTGAGATATTGATTTATTCTGAAACTATTCTGTAGGTAATTTTTACTTAAAAATATTAAAAAAATTTAACAAATATACAGTTACGGTTTTTAAAAAATTAGCAAAACCTTTCAAAATAGATATCCCTAGTCACAAAATGTTTCTTGGTTTGAAGCTTTTGTAACAGGACCTTGTATAAAAATTATTTAGCAAGAAATTTTGTACCAGATTCAAACCGGAAGTAGATATTAAAACAAATTTAACTAAAGCTTTTTAAAGCCGGTTTTTATTTTCTTTTATTCAAGAAAAATTTGAGAAAAAGCTAGAGACATTTTCTTTAATTTTAACGAAGCCCTATACAATTAAGAAAAATCCTTAACACATGCTAAAAGATAATGTTGAAACTTTAATATTTGTGTTAAATTTTTGACTTCTAATAGCTCTTAAACAGGGGTCAGTACAAATATTTTTTTTCTAAATGAACTTATGCTTATTTTTAAAGATCTTACTCCTCTCAAAATTGGATGAAAGCTATTGAATTATTGGAGCTGTTGGATTCAAAGATATGTTTTTCAACTTAACTACATTCAAGGTAAGAATGATTGCTAAAAAATGAGATATTCTTTAAATAAAGTAAGATAGGTAGGATTGTAAGCATCATATTAAAGAAATTACTTAATTTGAAATAATAACTTAAAATAAATGAAATTATAACTAATAACTAAGTAAGTAAAATTCAGAAAGTTAAAAAAACAAGAGGTAGCACAATTTTGTATTTGTATTATTTTAAATATGAGTCGTTTACGAGATCAATAAATGCCAACAATTTTTTTTCCTCATGCTGTAATAAAAATTAGAGATATTGTCTATTATAGATATTTTCTTTATTTTGCAAGAGTTTTTACGACTGCGGCTACCACGTTATTATTGTAAACCTTTTAATTGATATTTGAATTGTTATTTTTTTTTTAACCTTTACTGTATAGTTTTTTTTTTCTTTTATTGTTTACAAAGAAATTAAATTGGTTTTTTCAAAGATTTTCTTTTTGCTCTAGTTACTAAATTATGACACTAGATGGAAACATTTGAAATTATCGTTTAGTTTTTTTTATTTTGTATTGTATTTTAATAGTTAAGCTGTTTTTTCCGTTACATTATTTTAGTCCTTTTTTTTTATTTTTATAAAATAAAAGGATTATCCTACCATGACATTTATTTTTTTTTTTTTTTTATATTTAGGGATACACACCATTAAAAATATATTAATAATCATCTGAAAAAATAAAATATTATAGAATGTTCCGCATTTATAAAAACTGTAACGCATTTTTCATTTATTATTCGTTGAAGAGACACCTTGATGTTATTATTTTGTTTCGGAAAGTGCTCATCAGATAAACAATAATAAAACATCTTATGTTACCATTAGTTAGGAGTTAAAGCACACAAAAAAGGACATACATATATACATATATAAATATATAAAATTTACTAGTATTTACATAGAAAATTTTTTCAGGAACATTATTTATTCTATTTTTAAAAAAATAAATAAATAAAAATAACAAAAAAATTTAAAGGTGCTTTTCGTGTATGTATTGTTTGTTGAATGAATGTACGTAAATCCTTATTGTTATTGTTATGAGGGCGGATATGTATAAAAAATTCGTAAATTCTTAAATATTTTAGCATTATCCTTATAAAAAAAAAAAAATTTGTATATTTTATTTTTGTACCATTAAGGAACGTAATCGTAACGGTTTTGATTGAATAGATTGAATATGAATAGCTCAAGTGTTACTGTTTGCTATGAGGTTTCCATACAGGATATTCATTTTGTATACCTTATATTATTTTTTTTTTTTTTTTGCAAATTTTTTATTTTGTTGTTCAGATTTTCATTTAAATGAATTTCATTTTATAGATTTAGATATCCATACAGTGACTATTAAAAGTATTGTATTAATATTTAATTTTTTATTATAAGTTCATTTATTAAGAAATTCAATAATCCAACAGTGAAACATTTGTTGTTGTCAAGAAGATTCTAAGAAATAAAAATACATTTTGTAAATTTAAAATTAACCTGAAAAATACAAGTGTTGAATATTATAAACATAGCTGTCCTGTTTAAATTTCGATTAAAAACAATTTAATAACAAAATTTCAAAACTCAAGATTTTTATAGACCTTTCCTTTTTTTAAAAGTCGTACTTAATTTATTTTGAATTTAATTTCACTTGATTATCAAAATAACAAACTAACTACTATATTAGATATTAAACTATTATAGGTATATTTTAAAAATTAAAAGCTAACTTAAACAAATAATAAAAAAAGGGATCTAAATTCTAGGTTGACCATTCTAGATCTACTTTCAAAAGTGTAATAGCCTTAAGGGTAATAAGCATTAAGTATTATTACAATACTTTCGGACTCTCTAAATCTAAAATACATTATTTAAAATGCAAAAACTAAAAGTTTTAGTTATAACTGATAATTTTCTTCCTGTGTCTTACCAATAAAAGAAAGTTATTCATAAGTATAGAATGTTCAACATAAGGCTACATTCAATTTATTTAATTAAAATTGATGTGCTTTAAATAATAAAATTAAAATATAATTTCATAAGTTTTGGATAAATTTCCGTGACTAAAATAAAACAAAAAATTAAAGAGATTACGTCATAATCCGCATGTTAATAATCTGAAAAATCCACAAGAAATCCAAAAAAAAACACAAAAATACTTTTTACTAACAAAATTATTTTCCAGAGATTTTCTTATTTCGAAAATTTTCCATATTTTTAGACAAATCTCTGTAAAAGAAATAATTCAATGCCTGATAGAAAGTTTGATTTTGAGATCAAAACTATGTACTAACTACTAACAGTAATGTTTTCTTTTCTTTTATATTTTATCCTTTAAGAAGAATTAGCAATATTTTAAAAAAAATATGAAATTATGCTAAAACAAGATTATGAAAAACGAGTATTTATAACGTTAAGTTTTAGATAATGACATTAATAACGTTTCCGCTTCAGTTTTCAAATATTTTTAGGTAAATATTTTAATACTTTTGTAAATAACTGCCTTTATTTCTTGTGTGCTTTTTTAAGGATGTTTTATGTTTGTTTTTGAATGAATAAATAATAAAAATAAGTTTATATCCTATATCCTAAAATTAAATAGGAAAAAAGAAATTATTGTAAGGCAAAAAAAAAAATTCAAATTACATATTTTATTTTAATTTTCTTTTTTTGAAAATGTATGATAATAAAAATTTCGCATGATAGTTTCAAATCTATTTTCAATTCTTAAAGGTTGTTGACGAAACAAAAGGAAAACAAAAAAATATTATTGAAATTACATGTATTTTATAAATTTGTAAAAATTCTATTAAAATTTTATTTTTTTAATCTTTTATTATGGTAAAGTATTCCTATAAAATACTATTAAAATTGAATAAACATATATTTCTATGGTGTTAGTTTTGTTAATTTTTTTTATATTTTTTTATTTCATAAATTATTTATAAGACCTTGAATTTTGTTTTTTTTTTTTTCACCATTGAAAATCTTACAATCTTAAGAAGTCTAATAGCTTTATTTAGGTTCATTTAATATTCGAATCATTAACACACTGGTGTACCGTGTAATTAAATTATGTTTAACAATATGAATTTTGAATTATTGATTGAAGTTTCATTGGAATTTACTTACTCGCTTCATAGATACATGTATAGGTATAAAAGATAATTTTGGAAATAAATTATTTTGAATAATGTTATTTTGTTTTTTTATTTTTTGTGGAAATTCTCGCTTTTAAAGGTATCAAATATTCAGAATATTTTTTTCTTGTAAATTTAAAAGAAATTAATTAAATGAATAATGACTCTAATCATATTCACCAAACATTTTTTTTTCTTATTTATAAAAAAACGTTGCAATTAATTAATAATTTAAAATTAAAAATAATTTTTATCTGCCTACTACTGCCAACTGATTAATTAAAATCTATTTTAAAAAGCTATCTTCTATCTTGAATATTTTTTATATAAATTAGCTATTTTCATTTAGTATAATTTTTTACTATATTTTATTAAAGTTTCCACAAAAATTTAGTCTGACGGATAAATTTAAATAAGATAACATTTAAAAGTTAGATTTAAAAAAAAAAAACACTAAAAATTAAAAACCTTTTGTTATTTCTAACCATACAAAAAATTATGATTCAAGTTATTGTTCCATAATTTAAATAAAATATTAAGTAAATTATAAAAACATTTTAATATTATTTAAGTATTTGTAGATATTAAAATCCAAATGGATTAGTAGTCTGCTTTCTAACCATTTAAAATTGTGTCGTATCTAAAGTTTTATCAAAAATATTGTTTTAAATTATTAATAAAAAAAGAAAAGAAGTTTTTTTTTTAAAAAAGAAAAAGTTTTCAGGTTTTAAAACTAAAATAATAAAAATCATTCAACCTTAAATTATAAATATTATTTCGATAATACCCACACAAATTTGACAAAATAAAAATAAAAACAAAAAAAAAAATAAAAATAAAAATACCCATGTTTGTATTACACATTAATTTTAAATTTCTTTAGTATTTTCTTTTCTCTTTTATTTTTTTACCAGCACATATTCATAACATTTTAATATTTTTCAATTCATTTAATCCATTTTCCATTGTTTTAACTTTATTTTTAAGGTTGAAAATATAATACAAAAAAAAATGTATTTTTTATCGTTCTTTTATCATTTTGTTTTTTTTTTTTTTAATATCGGATAAAAGAAAATTTAAAATAATAAAAATGTAGAAAAAGAAAATTTAAAACAACATCCAATTTCAACTCCAACTTTAAGAAGAAGAAACAAAAAAAAAAATTTGTACATAAATTTAATTGCATATATTAAGGCGAACAAATTGAAAATTTCTTTTACTTATAAGAAAATACAAAGAAAATAAAAAATATATATGAACACATGTGTATATATTTTTTTTTAATGGTTAAATTGAAAAAAAGAACAAGTAAAATTTACCTTATATTTAATATTAATTAAAATGGTCGAAAATATTTTCAAGATATAAGTGTACCTAACAAAAATAATAATTTTTATCTGAATTTTTTTCATTTTTTTGAATTTAATTTTTATTTCAATTGTAATTAATTGTTTGTGAATTTTTTTCTTTTCATGTAAAGAAAACGAAAAGTTATTTCTAATATGATTCTATAAAAGTTTTTATTTATTTTTTTTATGTTTAAATAACAACAGTTAAAAAAAAAAAGTACAAGTTGAAAATAAATCGTTTTATGAATTAAGTATGAAATAATTTTCAGAATTCTAATGGTTGCTTGTTATTTTTAAATGGAATGTTTTTTTCTTTTTCTTCATTTTCTTTTAGCAGTTCTGTAAAAATTTAAAATTGGTTTTTTTATTTCATATAAAAACTGTTATGTGTTGCGGTTTTTTTTTTGTTTTACACTTTTAAAAAGAGTGTAAATTTTTTTTAATGCATTATATTATATATTGATAAAAATGTTAGTTGCAACAATGGGTGTAAATATAGAAGTGTTAATAATTGTGGAGAAAGTAAAGGAAATGTAAAAGTAATTTTTGTTTTTCGTTAAATATATATATATTTTTTTATTAAATCCATGGTTGAAAGTGTAAAAAAACGAATGGTAAATATTTTAAAAGTTATTTTAAAAATACATTTTTAGATGTTTTTGTATGTATGAATAAAAGAAAAAGATATTTCCTTTTTTTAACTCTTATTTACTTATTCTAAGTTTTTATTTTTCATATATTATATAATTTTTGAATTATAGTAGAATAGTATAGTATAAATCAAACTTCAATATAGATATTCAAAGTTATCAAATTATATGAATAGACAATAGTCAATATAATATGATGCATATTAAATTAAAAAATCTTTAATAATCAAAGGGTAGAATCACCCATGAAATGTTTATGTGTATATTATTTTTGAATATGTTATTTTTTCTCTTTTTAGCACATTTCCAAAAAAATTTTTAGAAAATGTGCCTATTTTATGTCCGTCTGTTTACAAAACTTCTACACCGTTAAAAAGAGAGAAAAACAAATTTGAATCATGGGTACATCTCCTATTTTTAAATGCGTATATCTCATGTTGTACTTAACATTTTTTCAATGTGAAAACGCCATTCCACAGGATTTTGTTTTACCTTTGCAAATCAATATAAAAATTATACATTTTTTTTTTTTAAATTTAGTATTTAAATTTACCATTATGTAAGAACTTTTACAATTAGAGTATAAGTTTTCTCAGAAATATTTTTTGGACCATCCCCTGTTTATTTGCTATTACGACTCGAAAATTGAAAATTAGCTATTTTTACCTTTGAACACATGTAGGCACTTAGGCACTTGTACAAATTTTTGTTCGGGAAGACATAAAAATTAAAGCTTCAGTAATATATGTGGTAACGGTTTTTCTTTGTTATATAGGGTTCCGCACTTTCAGCCCCGTAAAATTGCAAAAAAAGTCCTATTTTCACAGTTTTCCTTATATGAAATTTTCAAATTTTGATGCATGTCACAATTGTAAACAGTTTGTATTAAATTTTGGAAATGTGCACTTTTAAAAACCGTTGGTTTACATTCTGCCCTGTTTTTTTTTTTTAAGTTTATCATCATATCAATTTATAAACAGTAATATTTCTTTTTTTTTTCAACTTACATATATCAAAATGTTATAAGGTGTGTTTTTTTACCGTACGTTTTTCCAATTCTAAAGTGACAGATTTAATGTGTTCATAAAACTAAAATATATATTTTGTGTTATAAGTAAGGTGGGTAGGGTATACCTTAAGTTATTATATTGACACATGTTTTTTATACCGGTGCCACTGAAATCGAAGGATTACTATACATATATTTTTCTTTAACTGACAATTCTTATATAAACTTTTAGAATTTTTATTTTTTATTTTATTTTATTTTTTGCTTACTTCAGACAGAATGAATAATGAACCCATGCATTCTTTAGATTTTAGAGTGTTGTACCTTCCTAATTTAATCTCAAGTAATTTGGTGTTCATTTTCAAGGATTCTTCATTTTCAATTTATATTAAATATATATGTATTTTGTATATACTATCCATAAATTTATAAATTTCTTTTATTTTTATATTTAATTTATATTTAAAAAAAAAAGTTGTCCAATCAGTTATAAAATTGTTTTCTTCTTGGTTCATAAATTTTCTAAACTTTTTAATTTCTTCATAAAATGGTAAAATAAAATTTATATTGTAGTTTTTGTTGTAGTTGTTATTGAATACAATAATTTTTCAGTTTCTATTAAAAACCACAATATTCTTATATCAATATTATCATCTAAAATATTTTATTTTATGTATTTGATAAGATGAAAATATAGAACAAGGGTTGATTGAGTTGACATTTAATAAAATTTTCTTTTATTTTCTTTTATTTTCTTTTATTTTCAGATTGTTTTAAATCCTTTTATTTATAAGTGTCTACAAAACTTTATTATTAATTTTTTAGTATACTTAATACGTATTTTCGTTTTCCTTTTAAAGTTCAAATAACTTAAAATGTCCCTCTAGAAACCATTCACTATTCTGTATAAAATGTATATCCGTATATCTACTTGTATATATAAATGTTATATGTGCTTGATCTTATAATATTCTATCAAATAAATCTTTAAAAAGAATTTTTTATTATTGTGGTATACATGTGACTGATGACTGTAGCGATCAGATTACAAAAAAAAAAAAAGTAATCATTTTTAAATTTTTACATTTATATGAATGTGAAAGGATATTTTTAATGAAACCATTTGGTTTGGAAAATTACAAAAAAAAAAAAAAAAAAAATAACTATAAAAAACCAAAACCATTTTTGTCGCAGTAATTAAAATTTTGCTATGAAAATGTGAAGATGAAATATACATAAGTGCATTTTGGTTTTTAGTATTTTTAAAATAATGAATAAAAAAGCAACAAAAATGATTATTTGAAATGAATTTTTTCTTAAAGTTTTATTGAAATGCGTATTATGCTATTATAGTAAAGTTTTTTAAAGTTTATGAAATTTTTTAGAATGAATAAAACCTGTATGTGATTTTGTTTTGAATGGAATGAAAAGTTTTAAGTGTTATTTGATTTTCGTATTTCAGTTTTGTTTGAATGCATTTTATCTTTCAAATTAGTAAAATTAATTGAGTTGGCAAAAAACAAAATGTCATGCGTATTTTTTACGGATATATTTGAATTTAAATTAATTAAATAACAATAAAACAAGTGAAATATAAAACTAAAGGATTTTAAAGACGCACATTTTCCAATAGACAATTAAAACTGTTTAGAATATTTTGACTTGTATCGAAATTTTGTATAAAATCAAGAGAGACTTTCTTTAGTTTTAAGGAAATCCTATAGAATTAAAAAAACTGTTTGTAAAAATATAATGTTTATGTTTCAAAAGGCTTTAAAAGGAGTTTTATTTGGAAAAAATTTATCTAACAAATACCTAAGTTATATATTGCTAAAAATAGCAAATTTTTAACTCTGGACTATTATTAGCTCTTAAACAGGAATAGGTGTAAAAAAGGTTAAAAAAGGTAAAAAGGTTTTCAGTGGACACTTATGCTAATTCTAGAAATTCAAAAATCTACTTTTAAGTTCTATCTAAAAGTTCTTTAAAGTTCTATCTAAAAGCATTCTGGAAATATGAAAGGAATAAAATCTGGAATACATTTATTTTTACATGACAGTAAATTTTAATACTTAATTGTTAAAAATTGTATAATACGGATGGAAAAATTTACACTACATATTTAGAAAATTTTTCAATTTTTTCTTTTTAAAATGTGCTAAAAACAATTTTTTTTTGCATTAAATCAGTATAAGTACTTTTGTTATTTTGATGTTTATTAAATTTACCAACTTTCACAAACTGAATCATCGGTTACTGATGTTGTTTATCATCAATTACTGTTAACAATAGGTTTTCCGTTTATAAAAATATGTTCAGAATGTGTAGAGATGTTAAAACTTATCTAAAGGAAATATTTAATTATCTTTTTAAAAAAAAAAAAATTAAAAAAATTTTGAAAATAAAAAGAATTAAGCATGTGATTGCAAAAAGAAATTCAAACTTCAAAAACTTCTTTATATCATAAATTCAATTAACAGGTACTTATAAATTAAACTAACAGGTACTTTAAATTAACTTATACAGGTACATTAACATTCAACTTTTACATAGAATATCCTACGATAAGTTTTTACAGCAGAAGATACAACTTTTATTTATATTCTTCTAATATGTTTTATAATTAAAAGTTATATCTTTTTCCGTTTATAATATAATGGAAGTTGATTTGAAATATTTTAAATATTAAGATTTCATATAAATGTATAAAAAAATTTATTGTTATCTTAATTGTAAAATAAAATAATGTAAAATAATAAATAATAAATAATAAAAAATAAATAATGTAAGTTTTTCTAAATAACATGCTTCTTTCGAAACAAATCTAGCCGCCTTAAATGTGGGTGGGAAATAAAACGATGGTGGTAGATCTTGAGGAACTCAAATTGTTAAAATATAATAAAAAGAACCTCGCGAAGCATTTGAAGTTATTTTAATGATATTAATTTTACACTAACTTGAAATAATTTGCAAGATTCTTTTATTTTTCAAAAACAAAAAAAATGTCTATCTATAATTAAAATACTAAAAGTTGTTTACAATATGAAATTGCATAAGTAAACGATAACCAAATGATTATATAATATACATATCAACACCGACATGTTAATATACAAAAGACTCGAGATAGCAAAACAGACACAGACGTGTTAATATAAAAACATATAACTATAATTTTGTTTTTTTTTTTGAATATCTGGGATTTTTTCATAAAAATAGGATGTAGGTACATATTTTATTTCACCTTGATATTTTTCAAATTCTCAGCTTTAATTTATTTTATCATAATTTCTATCATATCTTTTGACGTTTTCATTAACATTCAAAAATTCAATGTGAACTTACTGAAAGGATATGAGATTTTGAAAGGACAAACATAATTATTCTGAAAATTAGATTACATTTATTATTTTTTTATTATAAATTGTATAGTTAAGTATTTTAATTTATTTAAACGATTTGTGGATCCGTTGACCTTTATAGCCTTATTAGCCTTATTGTAAATATACCTGATAGTTTGAGACGTATCCTTCATTAGTTATTAAGTATCCTTGGTTGAATTGTATTGAATTTTATATGTTCTGGATTTTACTTTCTTTTCTTTTTTTTTGTTGTTAAGATGTTTTTCCTTTCCTTTTGTTTTTTTTTTTTTTTACCTTTAGCATAATTTAAATGATAGTCGAAAAAAGAAAACATAAAAACATTTGTGTATAAAACATAAAATCTGTTAATTTTTAAGGTCAGATTTGTTTTTTTTTTTTTTTCATTAACAACAAAAAAAAGATTTTTTTTAACATCATTTCTAATTAAGGTAAAAATTCGGCAAAAGTTTTTGCAAAAAAAAAAAAAATTCAATGTTTGTTTTGCACCGTAGTTTTTTGGTTTTGCTTTAAAGAAGATTAAAGTTTTGTTTGTTTTTTTTTTCTTAATTAGTTGCTTTAAAAAATTTCCATTGGTTGTTGTTTTTTTTTTGTTTTTGTTTTTAATAGTTGTTATTATTTATGAGTTTCATTGTCTGGTTTTTTACATAAAATTAACCATTCCAATTCATCTTTTTATGAAATATTTATTTCGAAATTTTTTGTTTTTTTCTTTCTAAATTATCAAATTAAGAAAAGGTTAATCATATTTTTCTTTACCTATTTATTGGATATCTTGGGTATTTTTGAGTAGATGTCTGTAAATTTAATATTAAATGTAATAAATAATTTTCCAGAAAAAAAAAAAAAAATTTCACAATAATAAATTGGAAATTAAAAATTTGAATTTAGGACAATCCTATAATTTATAATGCGTAATTTTTTAAAGATTATATCTATTCGATTAGAACTTATTAATGTTTGTATTCTTTTTACACGAAAAGAGTAGTTGAGTGTAGTTAGGAGTAGTTGGAAAATATAACGTTAAAATAACATCATCGTATTTACTCCTATCTACTCTTACTCGAAGGTTGGTGTAGTTGGGAGTAGAAAAGAGTAATTTACTCTGTAAAAATAACGCAAACAATGAGAACTTAAAACGTTAACTTGCCGCCAGACTTTAATGTAGTTGTAAATCGTTGACTTTAAAATTATTTTTCACTTTTTTTAACGATATTTAAATATTCTTATTTGGAATTGCTTTTTTACCTTTGATCTTTAAAAAAATTGCTAAATCCAATTTTCATTACAAAACAAAAAAGAAAAAAACAATAACGAAAGCTTCAAAAAAGTTAACAATTAGAAAAGTTATCAAATCAAATTTTCAAAAAAAAAAAGAAAAATTTTAAACAAACTTTGACATTCTTTTCAAAAAATCTAAAACTTTTCAACAAAAAAAACTAAATTGTATAAATAAAAAAAAAAACTAAAAACAGAAAAAAAATTACACAGTTAGCACTAATATCTTTAGATTCACAAAGATTTCTCTATATGCAAATAGACTTTAGGTAAAATAGTATCGTGTATTTAAAAACAAAAAAAAAAAAACTAAAAATAAATTAAATTTTTCATAACTTTTCAAAAAGTTAATATTTATTTTGTGTGATCATTTGTATGATCTACCATCATTTCTACCATTTTTATTACTCTTGATTTTTATACCCGTATGAACTATGTTCAAGGGTATAATAAATTTACCATTACGTTTGTGACATTTTAAAGGAGTTTAGCTAGATATAGTGTCAAAGGTATGGATCGGCTCAGAATCGAATTCTGAATCGATTAAGCCATGTACGTCCGTCCGTCCGCAAGATAACTCAAAAATTAAAGGAGTTAGGTGGCTGAAATTTTTTTTACGTCACTTTTGCAAAATTGTTAGTTTTGCTATTTAAATCCAACATTTTCGGTCGGCGGGTTCGAGTAGCTGCCATACAACTTCTTTCTTTAAATGGAAATAACTCAGTGTCTATTCAAGCTAGGTATCTGAAATTTTGCAAATGATTATAAAGTCTTATGGCAACAACTTCTGTAAAACTTAGTTGTGGTGGTACAGCGGATTCGGGTAGCTGCCATACAACTTCTCCGTTTAAATTAGAATAACTCTGAAATTTAGTAAAGAGGTGTCGAGTTACATGCCAACAACTTTTGTAAAATTTGGTTCGTCTAAAGCAGCCGGTTCAGGCTTCTTGCATTTCTAATGAAGCTAGGGGCAATAAATTCGGGTAGCTGTCATACAACTCCACAATTTACATAAATATGTCTCTATAGTTAATGTCGGTACCAAAATATCGTTCATACGCGTATCCCAGAGTTGACACAGTCTACTCTACTGCACTCTTCCTCGTTTTTTTTATAATTTACATTAAAGTGTTAAAGAAAAGACAAATGTAAAAACTCACTAAAATTGGCAAATCAAGTGACACTAAAAAATGTTTAACATAAAATATATTATTATTCCATACATTCTATGAATACATATATATACTTTATGTATTCTTCCAATTTCAGAACAATCTTTTTTATTTTTTACCTTTGAAAAAAAAAAAAAATTTTTTTTTATCTGCAACATTTATTTATTCTCCTGTTTAAGTGATAGTACAATTTACTTATTCTTGAATTTTATTTTTTGCTTCGCCACCACATCATACAATAGGATGAGGAAGTAAATTAATCTTTCTCTTATGGTTGTGTTGTTGTACAAGTATTAAACTAAGAAACCAAATCGAATTTTACACTTAGACTCCAGAACAAATTAGGAATATTGAAATTAATCGGCTTATTATATATATATTATTTATTTATTTTAATTTTATTGTATATTAACCTGGCCGGGTTTTGAACGCATGATCTTTAACTAGAATAACCGGCTACTACTGTATACTGCGTCATTATCACATACTAAGCTCGAATTTAAATATTTCTTATTTTTTTTAGAATACATTTTGGGGAATACATTTAGAATTATTGGTTTCTTACTATAGAATCAAAGTAAAAACTGAGGATTGTCATTTATTCGAGCTTGGTAATTTGTAATTTTTTTAAATTGAAATAAATGAAAATTAAATTATCTCTAGTACTATATTTTTCAAAATTGATTAGAGAATAAATCTTGTATTTAACAAAAATTAAAATAAAACTTACATCTCATATTCGAAAAATGTTTATGTCAAAATTATATTTTGGTTTTTAAATTTTGAAACGACATAATTCCCAAAACATTTTTGTAAGTAAGTAATGTAACTGTCATCAGGACACATACTCAAAAGTTGCGAAGTTTTACTCCCTCTGAGAAAGATATACAGGTACACCTATGAAGCGTGATATACCGAAGATGAAATGCCAGCAATAAATGCTCTATAGATTTTTAGTTTATTAGAGGCAGTAGGGCTCATAAAAATATTATAAGGGGAAATAAAATCCACAACACCTAATAGTACAAGGAGTATAATAGATCTAAATAAAAAGGTAGCAGTGTTACTTATACCCCTTGATATAAAATAATCTAAATAATATAACTGGTACCATTCTGAAATTACAAAATTCTAATTTAGTTATTTAATTGTTTAATACAAAATACAAAATACATAATACATATAATAATTTTTTGTTTAAATTTTATATAAACATAAATATAAAATATGTAAATAAATCATATTTAATAATACTTAATTGTATTAAAACAAAAAAAAAAAAAATTTATTTAAAAAGTCAATAATTATAAAAATTTAAAACTTAATTATAATAAAATAGCCTACGGACACATTAAAATAAATTATTTTGTTATCTATATAAATAGTATATAATTAATATAATGAAATTTATTTTGGTTTTTAATTTTTATATATATACTTATATAAAATAAAAGAAAAGTATTGTAATATTGTAAAATATTTCAAAATTAAATGTCAAACAATCGACCATCAGCGAAAAAAAATTAAAAATATATTAATTTCAGCCGCGACTAAATTTTGGTTGCGGGGTCAGAATTGTGAGATAATTTTTGTAATTTTTTTTTTTGGAAATTGCATAATTAAATTAAAATTTATAAAAATCAAAAGTGGTTATTTATAATAATTATAGCAGATTGTATATGCTTGCCGAATCTACTTCATACCCATTTATTCAAAAAAATAATTTTTTTTTTCTATCTGAATTGGCCGAATGTGTTGTAGTTATACTTAATTTCAGATTTATTTACGATATTAGACAGTGGTATATAAAATATTTTCGTTTAATCTTATTCAGATATTGAAATTTTTATTTTAGTATCAATTTTATACCTTTAAATTTAGAAATCTTACATTTTTTATTTTTATAAAGAAAATTTACCCTTAAGCAAAACATACAAAGCTATTGGGATCTTGATCTCATTTAAATAACACTTTCAAAGACAACAAAGAATAACACTTTCCGAATGTCTAGCAGAAGTCATTGTTTATAATATAAAAAGCATATTACTTTAAAAATTATAACTTTAATCATGACAGGATATTTCAGTAAAAACAAATTGTGTTTTTTTTTTGTTTTTGGTTTGAGTATTATATCCTTCGGGAATAAAAAAAAAAAAAAACAATTTTAGTATCACAAAAATTAACCATTTTGTTGATTTCTGATAATAATATTATTTTTATCCTTTTGTTTATTTTTTTTTATGAAATTAAACCATGTATATAATCGACAAAGAAAAGGACTCTCAATATTTTTTTTTTTTTTTTTAAGATTATATTAACTCTTATTAATGATAAAAAATACTAATTTTTTAATTTAACTTCTGATAATTTTTAAATTGTTAACTTTTAATTGGAAACCCTTCTCTTTTTCGTAAAAACCAAAAAACAAACCATAATTCTATGAATTTTTTATAAAAAATATTATTGATTTTTTAGACCCTATCTGTTTTGTTTTTTTTTTTTTGTTTTTGTTTTTAGGGATATAAAAATTTTGCTCAAGGGAAAAAGAAAATGTTAAACGCGATTCTCTATATGTATATATACATAGATAGTAGATATCTATTATCTATTCAAATTTACAGTGATAATTAAAAATAATTATTTTATTTTTAGACAGAAAAAAATGAAAATAAAGAAATGATGATTTTTATTTTAATTTAAATGGGATCTTTTTTTTATTTTGGTTGATTTTGGTTGATTTTGTGTTCTTTGTGTTGAATTGACGAAGTCCTTGTGAATATTTATATCAAAATTTTCATCAAATTTTAATCAAAAAGAAAAAAAAAAAATATATTTAAAGATATTTTTTTCTTTTTTGTTTTTTTTTTTGTAATCAATAGCTCAAACAATCATCAAAAACATCCAATTTTCTTAATTCAAAAAAAAAAATTGACATTTAAAGTCAACCGCTTCTTTTTTTTGTTTGAGGTCTATTATAAAAATTTAACATATTTTTTGTTGTTGTATAAACATGGTTCAGATGGCTTTAAAAATAATTTATATTCGATCCTTTTTTTTTTTTCCTTGTCACTCCAATGAGGAGTATTATAGGGCATCCACTAAGTCATTTATTATTCATATTTAACTAACCTTCAGTTTCGTGAATCATTAATTTCACTAAGCCGCTGATTACTCAGCTGTAGGTATTGTATAAGACTAAGACGTTTCTATTATTTCTACGCCATCTATTATCTTATACAAGAATTATGGTTTATTATTATTTTATTATATAATTAGCAATTTAATATGATATTTTATTATAATTTATATGACATATATACTTATTTTTTAATTTAATTATATTCTACTAATTATATATTATAAGAAAAATCTATATTATTTTTATTAATCTATATAACCCAGCCGGGGTTTGAATCTGAGACCTTTCGTAAGAAAGGCCGGTGTCTTAACAACTACACCATTGGCTGGATAGATTCGATCCTAAAATAAGTAAATATTTGATCAAAGAATTTGACATTAGGTTATATTGATTTTTAGTTATTATAAGTGATTAAAGTATTTTTTAACTACATAATTATGTCATAAACTTATAAAAGTTATTAGATATTTTGACATAATAATATATGTAATAATATGCGGCTGACGATAAAGCAAAGAAAAATTTCGTATATTAGAGTAAAATACAAAAATACTGGAGTTGATGATTGTGAAAGCAAGCATGTATCATAATGTAAGAAACTTTTAGGAAGAAACACAACTAGACAAAATATCTTTTCAACTTTAATAATTTTTTATCTAAAAAATAATAATTTCATAAAAAGGAAATAAAATTAATTAAAAGAGAAAGTCTGAATAATTTTATAAAACATAAAAGAAACTGACATAACTATTATAATCAATTGTTCATCAATGTATAGAAATAATGTATAGAAACTTTGTGGCTGAATGGTTAAGCACATGGCGTATTAAATGAGAGAATATGTAAGTTAAAAGCCTTGCCACATATAGCAAACATTTTTGGATTGCAAAAAAAAGATACATAAAAAAATAATATTTTTTTTTTAAATTTCACTTGCGATTAAGAATGTAAATATGTAAATAAATATCTATTAATATTAATAAATAAATAAAATAGAAAATTATGCAATATTTTAGACTAAAAGAATGTACATTTTGTGAAAACTACATGAAAAAAATCAAGCATTAATAGGAAAATTTTTCAAAATCTAGTACTGAAAAGGACTATAATATAAGTTTGTGGCTGAAACTTATCAGCCCTTGCACTGATTTTTAGCACATTTCCAAAACCTTTTTAAAAAAATGTGCCTATTAGTTTCACTCTGTCTGTCTGTTTACAAAATTTCTTCACCTTTAAAGATAGAGAAAACAATTTTTAACCATGGGCATGTATCATAAGAAAACTAATGTTGTAAAACAACTTTTTCATGCAGCCCCACCCATTATGAAGCTACAGCCCCTCAAAAAAGTCCTATTTTTAAATGTGTATATCTCATGTTGTAATTACGTTAAATGTGTAAACTTTCTAAATTAATATCAAAATTATACAATTTTTTTAAATTTAATATTTTAATTTACCATTATCTGAGAACCAAAATTTGCATAACTTTTATACCTTCATAACTCCGACAGGCTTTTAGATAGGGACTTACAAATTTGAGACAAGAAAGAACTTTTAGAATAAGTATCAGTTTCCTGACAAAATTATTTTGTACCACCCCCTGTTTACAAGCTATTAGGGCTCAAAAATTAAAAATTTTATATTTTTAGACACCTGTATCTTAGGCACTTATGCACATTTTTCTTTGGCAAGACATAAAAATTAAAGCTTCAGTAATTTTTACGTGTGTTAACAGTTTTTTTTAGTTATATAGGTTTCCGGACTTACAACCCCTCAAAATTGAAAAAATATTTTTTCTTAATTCTATAATAATTATTTCTATATTAATATAGAATTATTTTTATATTAATATAGCATTTTTTAAACAGAGTAAGAACAGAACTGACTTGGGTACTTCAAGGAACAAAATATTAAAAATAGACAACACACTCATTATTTAAACTTGTTATTTAACACCTTTTAATAACCAGCGTAAAATTGGAGAAACGTTTTTCTACTACATATATTTAAGTTTTATATTAAAAATAAATATGTGTACTATTTATTATTTTATTTATTTGTTTTTGAAAGAGTCCAGCATCTTAAATTGCTCAAAATTGAACTAAAACTCTGCTGTACTCGTTTTTATCGTTAGATGTATCTAATTTATTTAAGGAAATGTATATAATTTATTAATGAAAAGAAAAATATAACATATTTTTTCTTTTTAACACATAGGTTGTATTTTTATTAATTGGAAAACATAACTTAATAAATATTTTAATATTTAGTTTTTCAGTCAATAATGGCCTTAGCAACCTAGAGTTTAATTAACATTTTTTACTACCTGTGGGTTTATATGTAATATTAGATTAAATAAATTAATAAGTATTTAATTTATTGGTAACTTGCCCCTAAAAAATAAAAATACTTTTTTTTTGTTTTTTACAAAACTGTTTTTGTTCGCACATTTTCAAGAAAATAATTTTGAAAAATTTTCTTATTATTTATTCAATCTAAAAACGTCAAACGTCAGGATTTTTTAAGATTTTTAGTCAAAATTAAATGATATAATTTTTTGCAATTTTGTATTTAAATTTACAGTTACGGAGAACCATAATTGTACAAAAATTTTCGTTCCTTTGTATCTGCGGCGCGCTTTTAGTCAGAACCCTGAAATTAGAGGTAGATTTTTGGGAAAAAATATAAGTTATCTTCTCTGATTGAAAAGCCATTAAGGGTTAAAAAAGTGGAAATACGCTTTTACACCAGCTGTGCAAATTACTAATAAGTAAAACATAAAAATTGCTCCAATATTATATATTTACATGTGTTAACGGCTTTTCTTAATTATATATGGTTTTCTTAAAACTTAAATGAAAATAAAAGTACAGGTTGATTTTTCAAATTTTATTCTTTAATAAATAAATGAATGAAAAATTAATAATCTTAAAGTACAAGCCATTAATATTAAAATTTTTATTTGAGTTTTTGGTAAAAAATAATGCAAATAGTAAAAAAAGAAATACGGACCTAACTTAACCTAATTTAACATAGCATTCTAACATTAACCTAATTTAACATAATATTCCAAAAAATATGGAAATTTATAATTAAGTTTATTGTTATTTGGTATGTATTAATTATATTTAAAATATAAGTTTGCGACATTTTATTCTTAGTATAACGTTAAATATATGGCCAATGATTGGGATTGCTGAAAAAAACATTTGAACGTCTTTTGCCCCTATAGGTTATCCCAATAGTTAAAGGAAGTAAAAGAAGAAAGAAGAAGATTAAAGTTATAACACTTCCTTATAAATTTTTCTTCTTTCAATGTGAGTTTTTCCATGACTGACGCATTCATGGAATTATATTGAGCATCTATAAACGTATGTATATTCAAGCATCTGTAATGTATTTCCTGCAATATTATATTTATAATTATTAAATTGAACTTTTGTATTAATTTATTATCTACAAAAATAAAAAAACGTTTTTAAATAAAACCATTTTGAATAACTAAGTATATCTTACTTTATGTCAAAAGTATAAAATAAGTTATATTTATTTTATAAAATTGTGGTCTTTAATTTTTCCAAAGTAAATATTAATTTTAAAATTAATTATATATTTATTATTAAATAAAACAAAACATAAAATAAATAATAATATTTAATTGCTCATTAAAGTAAATAAATTTTATCAATTTATTATTGAATTTTCAGAAAATTTAATTATGAAAATAAAACTAAAATAAAAAAATAAAGCGAAAAATTTTCTTTTGTATCAACAGGTTAATTAATCTTATAAAATGTATTAAAAGTAAGATTGAAATATTATTTTATTATACATTTTATAGAATTACATTATAAAAGAAAGTATATCACAAAACAAAACTATGGGAAGACTGTGTAGTTGACTGCGCCAACTTTAGGATACCCGAAATATCTGACTTAATTAAGTACCAAGATACTTATGTAAATTTTAGAGTTTTATGACAGATACTCGAATCTAGCAGGATACCCTAGAATCTAGAATAACGAAATTTTCCAGAATGTGTTGACATGAAACTTAACTTCTTTTCACAAAATTTCAGATTATTTATTTATTTATTATTTTTTATTATGTATGATTAAATCAAACATATTACAAAAATGATAGCCTAAAGATTAAACTAAGGAAAAGATTAAAGGTAAAGGCGCATCTCCGTATTTCATTATATCATCTAATAAAAATCAATGATTCAAATAAATCACCATAATTGGTCCGGTGAAACTGTATATAAAATAAATTATAAGATCTCAACCGGAAGTTCAACATTATGTAGTAATTGAGGCAACAAAATATTACCTTTAAGCAATTTGATTAAGAATAAAATAACGGCAACATAACATCGTTGCTCAAGGATATAAAGATGCAATTGATTAATAAATTTATGTTCAAGAAATTATGTGGTACCTACTCGAATGCGTTGGTCGAACTTGTTTAATTTCGATATCAGTTTACAAAAAGTTTCAGATTAACAGTTTTACAAAAGTAACATGATTGCTCAAGGATATAAAGATGCAATAGATTAATAAATTTATGTTCAAGAAATTATGTGGTACCTACTCGAATGCGTTGGTCGAACTTGTTTAATTTCGATATCAGTTTACAAAAAGTTTCAGATCTAGGATTTTGAAATATTTTTCTTCTCTTTTATTCCTTTTATTTCCTTCAAACAGAATTCTAACTTTTCTTCTAGTTTTGAGTAATCATGCAGACGGATGAATGTACATACATGGTTAAATCAACTCATAATTCGATCTTGAGCAAGATGTAGACTTTTCCATATCTATAAGGTGTCACAAATGTACAGGAAAATTTATTATATTCTAAGAACTACGTTCGAACAAATATAACTGGTGACAACAAGTATATTAATACATGGTGATTATTTTCATGCGATCTTCAATATTTCTAGGGTATATATAGGTGACCAAAACGTACAAAAAATTATTTTGTAAAATGGAAAATAAATCCTTCGATTCTTGAAATAATGCGACCTAAAGTTTTAATTTAATTTACTTATATCTCAAAAACTAATATTAATAAGTTTAAAATATTGTCAGACATCTTTGAATCTCCCCTACAGAACAATTTCGTTTTAATCTCCCAAATATACCATATAGGCTTATAAGACCGAAAGAGAATCACTCTGTATAATTTTATAAATATATTAAAAAATAAATATTTATAACTGCGTAAATATAATGAAATGTAAATAAAATTAAAAGAAAAGTTCAAATAAAAATTTGAAATAATTGTAGTTGAGAGGAATACAAATTTTCAAAAGGATTCATTTGTATATAGGAGAAGTATTAAAATATAAATATGATAATTAGTATATAATATTTCCTATTGTTGAATAGTTATGGTTTTCTTTTTATTTTGGAAAGTAAATATTGAAAATTTGTCAAATAATAATAGGATATAATCAATAAAGTTTCTCTTTTTAAGCAAATTATTGAAATAATTATAATATAATAAAACCTAATATTTATCCTTATGGTTATTACGTTTTTAACAATTATTGTGAAAATTTGAATTAAATTTTATTATTACAAAAACAATTTTAGTATACACATACCTTAAACCGCATTGATTCATTCAAATTTTCTGCACGTTTTTAATAATAATTTTATATATATATATATATATGCTATAATGTAAATTAATTTCATTTATTTAAATATGTTCAATTTTTCTTTATTATTGAAAATGGATAAAATTGTACAAAATTAACAATTCTTTGTAGGTATTATTCAGTTTTTCTATACCCTTACAAACATTGTTCTCAGAGTATAATAAATCAGGTATTACACATGTGATACCTTAAAAGAGACAAGGTAGATATATATATATATATATATATAGACTAAAGTGTATGGATCGGATCAAAATCAAAATATTATTCGATTAAGCTCTATACGTCCGTCTTTCTACACGATACCTTGAAAAAATAAAGCAGTTACAAGATTCTGTCAAGCAGCTACAGCCATGTTATTTTTGTAAAATTGTCAGTTATACTATTGAAATTGAGCGAGTTCAACGGGCAGGTTCAAGTAGCTGCACATATATATAATTTTTTTTTTTTTATATATATGAAAATAACTCAGTATCCTTTGAAGCTAGGTTTCTGAAATTTTGTGAAAAGAAGTAAAAATCAGATCTTATGCCAACGACTTCTGCAAAATTTGATTACAGTTTAAAACAACGGTTACGAGGAGCTGTCATACAACTCTAAAATTTATGTAAATATATTTCGTTTTTTAATTAAATGAGATATCCGAATTTTAGTAAAATATGATTAAATTTTATGGTAACAGCATAATTTATATTCGTTCGAATATTCTAGAGTTAACACAATCAACTATACACTCTTCCTCGTTTTTAATATAAATAATTAAAAGAAATAAACTTTTTTTTTTTTGCGTGAATATCATATAAATATTTCTTCTCATATGTTTTTTTTTTATTAAAGTAATTTTTTGTTTTAATTATTTATATTAATTAAAATATTCTGAATGGTAAAATTCTCATTATACATTTTTAAAAGCAACGATTATTATTTATACATTATGAAACTGGTGTTAATATATTTATAAACCGATCACTGGAAAACATTGTATAAATTCTGTTCATCTGTTTTTATCAAATATTAAACAATGTCTGAAGTAAATGATATAAAAAATATACAAAAATACAAAATTGCGAATTAATAGTTGAGTCACATGGAATCCTATGTTCGTTTCTTAAATATTAATGTACTAAAATATTCTTTATTATTACAACGTTAACAGAAACCTTTGATAATACAAGTGATGAATAATTTATTTTTTGAATTATTTAATAACACTTGCCTTTCTCAATCCACTTTGAAACATAATACATCTTTTATAATAATAGATAGAATAATAATAATATAATATCTAAAAGCAAAATATTAACTACCATATTTTATTACCGCGGTTAGACTTTAATGTTTTCAATCCATATTAGTTCCATATTTTCTCATTATTTTATCAATACTGTGCTATTTTTATTTTTTGAAAAGTAGTTATTATCGGGGTTTAGACTTTACTATTTCGTATTTTTTAAAAAAATGAATTGAAATAGGTTCGAAGTGTCACTTTTTCCTAGGCTTTTAAAATAAAGAATAACAATAAGAACTGTCACTTAACTAAATTTGTTAGTTTCTTACCTTGTATCAATTAAGAACTTTATTGTTTATTTTTTTGTTTTTAGCACATTTCCAAAAAAATTTTGAAAAAATGTGCTTATTAGTTTCACTCTGTCCGTCCGTCCGTCCGTCTGTTTACAAAACTTCTACACCGTTAAAGATAGAGAAAAAAAATTTTTAATCATGGGTAGGTCTCATAAAAAAAATAATTTTGTGGAACAACTTTTTCATGTAGCCCCCCCCATTACGGAGCTACAGCCCCTCAAACTTTGAAAAAGCCCTATTTTTAAATGCATATATCTTATGTTCTGCTTAAGATTTTTTCAATCTGAAAACGTCATTTGACAGGTATTTCTTTTAGCTTTGTAAATTATACAATTTTTTTAAATTTAGTATTTAAATTTACCGTTATGTGAAAACCAAATTTTGCATGATTTTTCTACTTTCATAACTCCGGCACGCTTTTAGATAGAGCCTTGAAATTTTGAGGCAAGAAAGAACTTTTAGAATTAGTATAAGTTTGCTCAGAAAATTTTTTTGGACCACCCCCTGTTTATGAGCTATTAGGGCTTAAAAATTCAAAATTTGCTATTTTTAAACACCTGTAACTTAGGAACCTGTACACATTTTACTTCTGCAAGATATAAAAATTAAAGCTACAGTAATATATTTTTACGTGTGTTAAAGGTTTATTTTAGTTGTAAAGGGTTCCAAAGTTGCAGCTCTTCAAAATTGCGAAAAAGCCCCATTTTCAGATGTATATAACTCAGGCTCTGCGTAATAGTTTTGAAATATAAAACCGCCAGAAGATCGAAAATTTTATTATCTATATAAAACAATATCAAAATTATGTAATGTTTTGTAATTTACGATTTAAATTTACCGTTATGTGAAAACCATATTTTGCATGATTTTTCTACTTTCATAACTCCCGCACGCTTCAAGATAGAGGCTTGAAATTTTGAGACAAGAAAGAACTTTTAGAATTAGTATAAGTTTTCTCAAAAATTTTTTTGCTAGCTCCCCCTCTTTAAGAGTTATTACGCTTCAAAAATTGAAAATTTGCTATTTTTAGGCACCTGTAACTTAGGCACCTGTACACATTTTTTCGACAAGACATGAAAATTAAAGCTTAAATAATATATTCTTACGTGTGTTAACGGCTTTCCTTAGTTATATATGATTCCGGAATTACGGCCCCTCAAAATTTCAAAAATGTCCTATTTTCACGTTTTTTCGTATTACATGAAATTTTCAAATTTTTGTGTAAGTCACACTTCTAAACAGTTTGTATTGAGTTTTGGAAATGTGCGCTTTTAAAAACCGTTGGTTTACATTCTACCTTGTTTAATAATATTTTTATAAATAAAATGTACCTAGTAGTATTTATTTTTTTATTTGACCTTAGAACACAGATAAGTTTTTAAAGACCGTTTTTATATTTTTTGTTAACTTATTAATAAGATTATTATAGGTAATTTCCTATTTAATTTTTTTCAAAAATAGTGAAAGAATAGTGATATACTGATATCTAACCGCTAAGTAATAAAAAATTTCATAGATGAACCATAAATAGCTCAAAAGTATTGGTGTATCATAGTCTTGTACAATATCTATATAGACGAGTAATCAACTATTAAGTGCATAAAACAAATAATCCATAAACTAAAGCTTAGTTTAATTTAAATAGTAAGGAATTTTGTGGATGTCCTATAATTCTACAAAAATGTGGATAGATAGAAAAATAGCAAATGAAAAAAAACATATATGTATGTAATATAATTGATAAAAAGTAAAATTAAAATCTTTTGTTTTATATATTATGTTCTTAGTACTTAAAATCTATGGACACAGCATTATTCTAAACTCGACAGCTCATGAACTGCCAGATTCCACAGATTACGCAATGCCAAGTTTGGAAATAGTTAAGAATTTCAAAGTTAAGATTCCATCAAGAAGGGAAAGGAAACAGGAAACCCCCTTGGGTGAAATAGACACCGCAGTCACTGACGGTTTAAAGATGGACAAAGTAGTGTTAGTGCTGGTGTCTATTCAGAATCACTAAAAATAGAACATGCTTTCAAACTTCCATATAAAGCGACTGTATTTCAAGCTGAAATGCTCGGAATCTGGAAAGTATACCAAATACTAGGGAATAATACTTCTGTGGGAGGAAGAATTGCAATAGTTACGAACAACCAAGTAGCAATTTCGGCTCTCAACTCTGCATTAATAACATCTAAGCTTAACGAGCTTAACTTAAGCTTAACGAAAATTAAGAATGTAAGCAATCAATATAATGTTACATTACTGTGGGTTCCAGGACTTAGGAACATCGCAGGAAATGAACATGCTGATGAGTTGGCAAGGAGGGGTTCCAATCTATATGCTTCACTAACGGAACAGGTAGACCCAACGCTAAACAGCGTTAAGAGAGATATCTTTCTCCACTTTTTGTTCTTAGCAAATCGAAGGTAGAATGAACTAGCGACATGCCGTACGGCCAGGACAGTCTGGCCATCGTATAATAAAAAAATAGCCGATAATCTATTGAAGCTATCCGGGCGGAATATTGCCAGAACAATAGGTGTGTTCACGGGACACTGGCCAAATGGTGAACAAACTAAATATCCCATTCAATTCATCATACCGCAGTTGTAGTGAACAAAATGAGAAAGAAACAATCATACTCATACCCTGTAAGTGCCCAGTGCTGGCTAGCGCCAGAAGAGTAACTCTGCGTAGCCAATCAATAGGTTTCAGAACGCAACGAAATTAAATGGGGTCACTGCCAGGGGAAGCGTTAATTGGGGTCACTGCCATGAGCGACGATGGCCAGCCACCCATACCAACGAACCAACCAGAACTTGAAAATATTTACTTGTTTTTTCCTTTATAATTTATTACATATATTTAAAAATAAAAAATGTAAAATTATTTACCAGATATTGTATTATTAAATATACATAATATTTATTTTAAAATTTTTTATTAAAAAATCGATAGAAAAACTTTTCATTTGTTTGTATATTAAACAAGGTAGAATGTAAACGAACGGTTTTTAAAAGCGCACATTTTCAAAACACAATACAAACTGTTTAGAATTGTGACTTGCACAAAAATTTGAAAATTTAAAAAATAAAATTTAAGAAATTTTTTGTAATAAGAAAATATGTGAAAATATGACTTTTCTGGAATTTTGAGGGGTTGTAAGTCGGAAACGCTATATAACTAAGAAAAACCGTTAACACACATAAAAATATATTACTGGAGCTTTAATTTTTATGTATTGAAAAATGTGTACAGGTGCTTAAGATACAGGTTCCTAAAAATAGCAAATTTTCAATTTTTTAGCCCTAATATCTCTTAAACAGGAGGTGGTGCAAAAAAATTTTCTAAGGAAACTTGTACTAATTCTAAAAGTTCTTTCTTGTTTCAAAATTTCAGGTTCTTATCTAAAGGCGTGCCGGAGTTATGAAAAAAGAAATTTCATGCAAAATGTGGTTTTAACCTAACGGTAAATTTAAATCGTAAATTACAAAATATTACATAAATTTGATATTGTTTTATATAGATAATAAAATTTCCGATCTTCTAGCGGTTTTAGATTGCAAAATTATTACGCAGAGCCCGAGATATATACATCTGAAAATGGGGCTTTTTTGCAATTTTGAAGAGCTGCAACTTTGGAACCCTCTACAACTAAAATAAACTTTTAACACACGTAAAAATATATTACCGTAGTTTTAATTTTTATATCTTGCCGAAGTAAAATGTGTACAAAATAGAAAATTTTCAATTTTTGAGCCCGAATAGCTCATAAACAAGGGGTTGTCCAAAAAAACTTTTCCGAACAAACTTATACTAATTCTAAAAGTTCTTTCTTGCCTCAAAATTTCAAGCCTATATCTAAAAGCATGCCGGAGTTATGAAAGTAGAAAAATCATATAAAATTTGATTTTCACATAACGGTAAATTTAAATACTAAATTTAAAAAAATTGTATAATTTTGATATTAATTTACAAAGCTAAAAAAGTACCTATCGAATGAAGTTTTCAGAGTGAAAAAATCTTAAGCCAACATAAGATAATTATTTTACACAAAATAATTTTTTTTATGAGACCTACCCATGGTTAAAAATTTTTTTTTCTCTATCTTTAACGGTGTAGAAGTTTAATATACATACGCACGGGCGGACGGACAGAATGAAACTAATAAGCACATTTTTTCAAATTTTTTTTGGAAATGTGCTAAAAAGAAATTCATAAATAATATCCTTCATATTTTTTTTTTGTTTTTTCAAATTAATTTTTTCTAAATTTGATACAGAATTAAATGAATGAACTAATAAAATATGTTCATATATAAGACATTTAAAATCCATGAAAAATAAGTATTCAAAATTCAATTGAAAAATAAAAATTTGAATTTCAAATTAGGCTTTTTATAAGAAATACAAAAACTGAAAAATGTTTCTTTTATTTTATTTTATTTCTTGTACATTAATTTCCGCAATCACTTTTATTACAGACAATTTCAAGTCATTTATTTTTCGCATTAGTTTTGCTTTTGTTTTTTTGTTTTTCTCATACCAAATAAAAGTTAATAATGAAATGAATGAATAAACAAAAATTAAGGATTTTCGAATTTGTTACAGAATTCAAATCATAAGAATTGTTTAAAGAACAGAAAACAAGTGAAACAATATGACGGAAAATAAGTATAATAAATAACTAAAAGTATATACCAAAAGTATTCTTAAATGAATTTATGTAAGAATGATTTTGTTAAAAAGCAAAAAAGAAAAAAAGTAATATAAATTAGGGATATACAATAATGTCCTTGCAAAATAAAATTTCTTTTTTTTTTTTTCAAAAAAAAAAAAAAAAAAATTAAATATGATTTTATTATTTCCTTTATCCACTCTAATTAAAGTTTAACGGATATAATATAAAAATCATATTATTATTTATTATTATTATGTTTAAGATACTGACTAATTTAAAAAATTTTATTCAAATTATTTGATTTACGTAGAAGTTCATTTCCGTTTACAATAAACCTTTTCTATACACGGCACAGTTTTATTAACATTTAAAATTCATTTGAATTTAATGTTTAATTTTAAGGGAGCGGGTCACAATTCTGCACGCCAAAATCAACTTGCTACAAAATTTTGCTTTTTTTTTATCTTGCATTTTTTTATATTTTTTAAAAAACAAAATTTAAAAAATATAATAATATAATAATATAAAATCTTTAAAAATATTTTTAAAGGAATAGATTGTGACTTTGTTTTTAAAGTATATATAGACAAATAGTAAAGGAGGATTTTAGAGTTGGATTCAAAAGCAGGGTAAATACGTTTTTTCCAAAATTTTTATATATATGTATATATGAAATTCTGAAATAGGAGGGATTTTAGAATTGGATTCAAAAGCAGGTTAGTAGGTTAGGTCCAGAATATTTATATATAAGAAAATGTGACATTCTGAATTACATGCAATATTTTGTCTCAGTAGATTTTGGAAAAAACATTTTGTTTTAAAAGATTTTCGAAAGCAAAATTTTATATGCAAGGTTTTGTCGCATTAGATTTTGAAGTAAAAGTTAATGTAGTAAACCTTAATTTTAAAATTTTCTGAATATTAAAAGTTAATGAGTTGAATACAATTAATAACAAGGCAGGGATATAAAACAAAAGGCGCACATTCTGGAAAAGCTACCTACCAGTTTTAATAGCTCTCGTACAGCAGAAAATACAAACAATTTTTTAAAGGTAATTATAATAATTCGCAAAGATTTTCTCAAAATTTCAAGGTTCTAACTAAAAACATTCAGATATGAAGGAAGCACAATTTAACAAAATTTTTATAAATTTAAATACTAAATTGTAAAAAAAATTGTATTATTTTGTTATTGATTTATAACTTTAAAAAAATTTCCTATTGGTTGACATTTTTATATTGAAACAGTGTTAAGCAGTACTTTGAAGGACTGTAGCTCCGTAATGGGTGAGTCTATACATATAAAAAAGTTATTCCATACATATTGTGGATATATATATGGATATATCAATTTCTGTAATTTTAAAAGAAAACGTGGTGTAGAAATTTTATAAGTGGACAGACAGGTAGACGGTCGGAGGGACTGTCAGTGATTCTAATAATCAAATTATTATTTTTTTTTTTAATGTGAAAATCACATTAATGCCAGACTATAACAATTTCTAAGAATGAATTTTGATATAAATACTAAAATCAAAACCAAGAAGTAAAACTTATTCTATATGTAAATTCTACATTAAAAACGTTATGCTAAATATTAAAATTAAATTGTCTTCCTAAGAGTCTAATTTTCTCTATTATAAATACAGTTCTGAAAATTAAACTGAATTGAACTAATCAGTTTTGTCATTTTTTTTTTTTTTTGACTTTTACATAATTTTTTTAACAGACCGTTCGTATATATGTATTTTCTATGAAAAATCTATTGGTTATTCAATTTTATTATGTAATTATTTCTTATTAAAAAGAAGAAATTTATAAAATTATTACAATAAAGTTGTAAAGCTTTTATAAAATTAAGATTAAATTATTCTATAAAAAGTCAACCATAACAAATCTCAACATCATCCTTTTTTCAGGTTTTTTTTTTTGTTTTTTTTTTTGGTTATTTAAAAGAAAATTTGTTATAGATTTTTTCTTAGAAATAAAATTTTTTCGAAAATTTTTGACAGAGATACTAATAACGAAATAAATAAAATATTTTTTAAAACATTTTAAATTAAATAAATATCAAACTTAAAAAAAAAAACAAATTCAATATAAATATCCTTTTTAAACAAATTCCATTTAAGTACATCTCGTTTGGCCGAAATATTTGAAGTTTAAAAGAAAATTTAATTAGTTCTTTAAAATCCTTTTTTCAATTTTGTTGTTTTTGTTCTTAAAATTTACTGTAAAATCTTATTCAGAAAATAATGAAAATTTTCAAAACTTTTTCTTTTTTAGAATATTTTCCAACTTTTATGTTAATATCCAACATTGAATCAACAGTAATAAAATATACGAACAAAAAAAAAAAAGATTTTTTTACCTTTAATTATCCTTAAAATTTGCCAAAAAAAAAACAAAAGGGAAGGGGAAAGGAAAAGAATTCATTTTCTAGATTATAGAAAAAAAAAACAAACCCTTTAAATAAAAAAAAAAATAATTTATTTAGTTTATTCTACGGTACTCGATACATACTAATACAAAAACGAGTAGGTCGAATGTATAAAAAACTTAGAAAATCGAAACCCTTGTCAATCACTATTTTTAATATACACTATTAAAATTTTAAAGTTTTTATTAACTTTTGGGCGGGAAAAAAATATTGAAATATGATTTAAAAAAGAAAAGTTTTCAAGATTTTAAAATTTTTTTCTAAATCTCTTTTCTTTTCTCTAAAGAATCATACACTTTAATTCAATCATTTTAGTTGTATAACTGTTTTGAAAAGTTTTTTTTTTTATTTAACGAAATATTCAATACTTAAGTAAAATTGTCTCACCCTTGTTTAAATCAAATTTATATCAAATTCTTCAATACTCAATTGATTTATTCTTTAATTTCCGAAAAAAAAAAAAAATTCATATTTTTAATGTATTATAAATGTAATATCAAAATAGTTACACTTTTAACTTTTCCATTTTAAAAAGAATTAAAACACAACAAAAAATAAATAAAAAAATCAAAGAAATGATCTTTCATTTAATTTGGTTATTTAATATACAGATTATATTATATATATATATACATATTTTCTAGCTCATCTAACAGATAAAATCAATTCTATTTTATTCATATGGTATCCTTTTCCTAAAAATAAAAATAAAAAAAAAATCACAAAAAAAAAATCCTTCCATTATATAAAAGGAATCCATAAACAAAACATATATGTATATATATATATATATATATATATATATGGAAATACTAGGAATACCTTTAAGAACTCATTTATAGCATTGATTTTGAATATTTTATAACAAACTATCAATATTTTTAAGAAATCGATATCTTAATTATTCATATATTTGTTAGTTTATATATATGTATGTATATTATATTGTTATTCTTTTGAATATTTATATAACAGTTAAATTAATAATATATATGAAAAAAAAAACGGTTATTTATTCATTATTTGTATATTTAAGTATATTTTTAAAAGTAATCTTTTGGCCTAGATTTTTAATTTTTAAACTCATCATTATTACAACTATTATCATTATCATTATAACTGGATGATTGCTTTTCTCTTTAATATTAAATTCATTGTTAATGTTATTTTTATGTCTTACTTACAGTTATTTTTATCTGATTATTATATATGTACATATATAAACTTCTCATTTTTATACATTTACATTATACAGTAATGAACAAAATAGTACGATAACTTTTAAATTAAAGGAAAAACTTTATTCATTATTTATTTACAATTTTTCGAATTTCGAATTTATAAATATTATAAAATATATTCAATTTTGGAGTAATTTGGAAATTTAAAAAACTTTATTTAATCATAAAATACAAAGTTTGGGATTATATCAGTATTTTAAGTAGTTAAAAGTATAATTTGTTTTCTATAAGAATTTTATTAAACTTCTTCTTTTTTTCTGCGTCTTATCAGCTTCGGACGTTGGAAAACATAATGGCAATTTTAATCTTGTCTACTGTTAATCTAAAAGGTGATCTGATGCTCTTGTTGAATCATTAACTCGAGTTTTTATGACAAGATGTTCTATTTCTGCTCGGTTTTCGCCTTTGTTCTATTTTGTGTTCAAGACATTATCTTTCCGGATGCCTTGAAATGTGTTCAAAGATGGATGCCTCAAAATGTGTTTTTTTTCTAAAGATGGTGGAAATCTTCCAAGGACACCAAAAATATCCCCTTGGCAGTGTCAGATTCTAATGGGAGATGAAAGTGTCAGATAATGGGATGGAATCCTTAACCACTAACTCTAGGCTAAGCTAAGGGGATATGATAAGATAAAACAATTGGATGCGGAAACTTAATACCAAAGTATTGTAGTTTCTTAGTTTGCACTTAGTCTGTATTTCTGAGTTTTTTCTAATTCGAGCTAGAACTGCTTTATTTATTATATGATGGACAAGACTTATCATATCTTCTCTAACGACGATAACAAACCACACTTCAAACAAAGTTAAGCTATGTTAAAAAAAGTTAAAAGATTTTTATAATATTTTATTATTGCTTTTAATACCCTTAAAATACATTCCATATGGCTATAAAAAATTCATGAAACAATAAATAATTAAAATAGAATTATTTTAAGAATGGTTATGGATATATAAAAATCAAAATAATTATAATTGAAATATTATATTTGAGGCTTAAATAATCCTGAAATATTAGCAAAAATTATATAATTGAATGACGGATTTTAATACGTTTTTAAAATTCATCTTTTTTTCCTAACATTTTCATAAGAGATAAAATGATAAAAGCTAATATTAGATAATATTAATATATTAAAAATTTTGAATAACTTGTTTGTTTGTTTGTTATTATCGATATTTAGATACAGTTATCTCAAAATGTGCTTCAGTTACCTTATTTATGTTTTACCTATTTCAAGTCATCCTGTAGATAATTAATTGGTTTATACAATAACTATGTAGACTTACCTTTAAATTTTAATATTGGCAAAAAAACTAAATTTTCGAAGGATATTATAAACAAATGCTTAATTTATAATACATCGAAAGAATAATTGTCGAATGGAAATATTTGAATATAGTTAAAGAATCCATTTTAATTAACTATAGATTTTTTTTTTTTTTTTGTTTTTACTATAAATAAATGAAAGTTTTTGGTACAAAAACAAAATACTACCACTTAAATGATGGACACTAGAAAATAAAATGTGTTACGTGCAGTGAAACAATTTGTTATTATATAATATATCTTATAGTATAATTTATTTTTATCTTGATGTTTATCTTAATTTATTAAACATTTGTTTATTCAGTCATTATAAATGTGATATCATTTTTATATTTCGTTCTTAATTTAGTTTTAAGAAAAAAAATGGTAAATATTTATTTAATGTCAATTCCTTGGTTTAAATTGTTTTCTTTTTTTTTTCCAATTCAATTCTTTTTTAAGTTAATCAATTATGAAAATTTGTTAGTTTGTTTATAATTTTAGGAGTAAGTTTTTTAAGATAGTCAAAACGGGTACGGTATATTTGGCAACTTACACTAAACTTGGCAACTGGACATTTGATCAGTGGCAAAAGAGACACTTAAGAAAAATACATTTAGAAAAATAGACAGTTAGCAAAAAAACACTTGACAACTGGGTACTTTGCAACTTGGACATTTAACAATTTTTACAACTGGACACTTTGCAACTTGGACACTTAACAACTTTTACAAGGGGACATTGTACAGTATTTAACAATCAACAATATAATTTTCAGCAGTGGATTTCAACTATAACAAACTCTTAAGTTATATTACATATGGGTTGCTCTACCTCGCAAGAAATGTCTTTTGCTGGCCGGTTTCTGGTCAAAACATTAAAAATGAAATTCTTGTACTAGAAGATAACTTCAACATTTTTTTAAGGATAAGTCTATGTCACTCAGGACAAAGTATGGAAAAAACAGACAATAAATATTATCTTTACATAAACCCAACTTTTTAACAATAACTAAAAAGTAGCAACTTTCTGACAACACAATGCTTTATTTTATGAAGTTGTCAGGCACTGCGGTTTCCTGAAGAACAAGCAGATTGTATATGGGTTGTCTATACACCAATGACTTGATACTGATTTTAAACTTTATGACTTTATGCTTTGTACATCGTGTAGCATAATTGTTTGAGTGGCTTCCGCAATTAAGATTAACTTCTAGAAGACCTGACCTGAATATAACATATTTAACATTTTGTAACATCATTATATAACATCATTATAACATCATTTAATATTTTAACATTTTAATATTCTGGGTCTAAAGATGTTTACGACTATAATGGAAAATTTATACCATAATTAATTGAATGGCTTTCAATTGAAGTTAAGGTAGTCGTCTTGTTCTGGAACAGTTCGATTACCTTAATAATGTATCAACTCATTTATCCATCACTATTATAAATACCTGTATATGTAATTGTATATTTATACCTAATCATTTATTTGTATTAGTACTTATATATTGTATGATTAAGTATTTGAAAAACTAGGATAAAAATTATGAAACGATTCTTTTGTTTTTGTTCTAGTTTTATTATAGATGATTACGTGATGGCAGGAAATTAAATTTTTTATTCTTTCTTTTTTATACTTTTTCTACACCTTTTCTACACTTAAAAAAACTTAAAAACAAAAATACAAAAAAAAAAAAAGAAATAAATATTGTAGGTGCGATAAATAAAATTCGCCATTAAAAATTGGTACCTATTATATACCTACATTATTTCTGTTAATATAACAACATATACATATATGTATTTTTGTATTTAATATAAAAATGAGGTCTTAAATATTGAATTAGGTTAGTGTTAATTTATTAAAGGTAAGAATGAAAAAACAAAACAAAAAAATGGTTAACGTATAAAAATTCAATATACTTATGTATGCATATTTATGTACATTTTATATACAATCATAACCTAAGTATATAAGAATATTATTAAGTAATGTAAATATAAAAGAGGTTCTTAAGCTTAAATACTTAAGTATATAATTCTGTACATATCTTGATTGAAGTTTAATTATTTTGAATATATATATATATATATATATATATATAAATTAGTATGATAATAAAAAATAAATAAATACAGAGTTATTTCAATTGAGTGCAGTTAAAGGTATTATTAAGAATTTATAGAGAGCAAAGGATCACATAACAGGTGCTATTTTTATTAATTAATTAATAATAAAAGTGTTCTTCAATTGAGATTAAAAGTAGTATAATAAATAATAAGAATAAGAAAAATTGTTAATAATTGAACAAAGAACACACCTTAAATTTTTTTTTTTTTATTATAAAAGAGTAAGATACTATGTTGATTAATTACAATTTATTTCAGTTGAATTATTATAACGTAAATATACATAGTACAAATACATATACATATATACATACATAGTATAAAAACATATACATTTATACATATGTTATAATATACTATTTTTATTATTGTCTCTTCTTCTTCTTCCTTTTCATCGAACTTTAATGCAACTTTTCAAATTATCCTTTACGATGATTAATATTATTAAGTTTTCAAAATTTATACTAAACTTTTAAGCAGATATCCTTCTATAAGATTTCCTCAGAAACTTTTTAATAATCTAAATCAGCGAACTATGTCTTTGAATTTTGCATTTCCCCCCCTGTTTCTATAATTTTGATCGTTTTGTTTGTTAGTATGGTGAACACTAATTAGTCGTAACACCTTCATTTTGGTCATTCTTAAATAAAACATTCAAATATCAGATTTTTAATTAAAATATAACATACATTTATTTTTCAATGCAGTAGCAGCTTTGTTCTTCTTAGTTTATAATTACACAATATTAGAATAACGAGATATTTCAGCATCTAAATGAGGGAATTCTTAATTCTGTACTATAAGTAATGTTTTAATCACTTACTATAATAAAGTTAAATATGGTCTTAATTTTTGGCTATGCCGTGCAGTAGTCATATTATGACCTTTAAATTTAATTTTACAGCAGGCAGCAATTACTTAATTTTCTTTTGATGCTAAATTTGATATTCATTTTTTTAAATCGAGTATTGAGTTCTTAATATTTGTATCACCCTGTGTATAAGTATAATTAAGGTATAAATTTTAATCATTTACTAAAAATCAATGCCTATAAGAATAATTTAATATGTAATGTATATAAGATTTCTGTTAGGAAATTTTTCCCAACATTGATTTTTCTATAGAAGAATATTAATTTATTTATAAAAATAATCTTCTTTAATTTATTTAAATATCCTTTATTTACTCCTATTCCAAATAAAAATATTAAAAATGTATAGTTGTATTAAAAAAAGAAAAATATTGGGAATAAAAGTAATCAAGGCATAAAAAATAATTTTGCACTAGAATACCCTAATAATACTACACATTTTTAGCAAAAAAAAACCTTTAATTACTTAATTTGTTCTGATAGTTGTAGCAATTTTTTATTAAAAGTATATTCATTGATTTTTCTTTTGTGGTAAATATAATATTATTTTATATTTCTTTATTCTGATTGGTGCTTTACTTAAAATAAATTACAAAAAATTTGTAAATAAATAATAGCCCTTTAATTAAGAAAATTTATAGCAAATTGTCACGTTTTGATCTTTTCTTTTGCGATTATTTTGTTTTTGTTCTTAAAATTCCCCCTATTTTGTTTTTTCAGAGGAAACTCTCCTGGCGAAAAAAATAAATCTTTTTGAACTGCAGAAGAAATTTTACATTTATAAGTTAAGGGTTTTGAATATAAAAGAATACGATAAGTTAAATATTTAAAAACTTGGCAGTTAATCGAGTACCTATTTACTTTTTATAGCAATTGTATAAAAAAGTAATTTGTTAATATTATTACCTTAAAATAATAAATGTTCTCATTAATTTAAAAAGTAACTAAAAGTAACTTTTAAGTAAATTACTCTGTCAATATAATTATTTTTGATTTTTTTTTTTTTTTCGTGCATTTCCCTGCCACATAAATGTAACAAGGAAATTACATAGCCTTTCCTTTTCAGACGTGGCTGTACATATCGTGAGGGGGAATTACTCTGTGTGTGCTTCGAACCCATACTCCTTCAGTGTTTACCGCGTATTTTATACGCTCTTATCCACTAGGTAACCGAGACCCCTTATTTTTGATTGGTTAGATTTGCAAATATGTTCATCAATTAAAAGTTTATTTAAGAACGGAGAACAGCATTTAACTTCAAATACAATCCTCTTAGCAACTGTATTAAAAGTATTAGGAATATATTCACTAATATGAATCTTTTTTAAATTAATGTATTATAAAAAAAAATTATAATTATACCCGTACGATAGGATCGGGTATAATAAAATTACTCCTCCGTTTGTAACACCTCGAAATAAGCGAGCTAGATATACCTTCAAAGGTATGGATCGCATCAGAAAAAAATTCTAAGACTTTCGAGCCATGTCCGTCCGTCCGTCCGTCCGTCCGTCAGCACGCTAACTCAAAAACTAAGAAAGCTAGAATCTTGAAATTTACACAAAATATTTTGGGAGTAATTTGTAGGTTCCCTATTTTTTTTGGTTGAGTTTGGACCAAGCCTTAGGGTAGCTCTCGAACACCTAACTTTTAGATCCCCACATTTTTTTTGCAATAGAGCTATGAAATTTTAACTACCGATAGATCTCCCAAAAATATTAATTTTATTTTTAATAACTTTTTTTTGTAGCCCCACCCGTTACGGAGCTACAGCTCCCCAAAGGTTCAAAAAAGCTCTATATTTAAATTGTTATAGCACAAGTTGTATAAGGTATATCTTCATTTTGAAAACGCCAAATTATTACCAATTTCATTAGCTTTAAAAGTATATATACAATAAATATATAATTTTGGCATACGGTGTCTTAATTTACCGTTATGCGAAACTCAAATTTTGCAAAATTCTTTAACCTTTCCATCTTCTAAACGGTTAAAGTTGGAAACTTGAAATTTTGACAGAAGTTAGATCTTTGAAAATTAGTATGAGCCATTTCAGAAATTTTTTTTGTATCACCCCCCGTTTAGGAGCTGTAAGGGGTCAAAAACTGAAAATTTCTTATTTTGAAACACCTGTAACTTGAACACCTGTTAAAATTTTTTTGAAGTAATACACAAAAATTAAAGCTCCAACATTATACTCTTATTTCTGTTAACAACTTTTTTTAATAATATAGGGTTACTTTATAATTGACGAAAGTGTTACTTGATTTTTTCAAATTTTCTAACAAATTTCTTTAACAAATTTTTTCCATTTTGTTTTACTCGATAATTTGAAATTGTTGGGGATATAATGCGTAGTACAAAAAAATGTAAATAAATAAACAACATAACGGTTGCTTGAAGAATTTTTATTTATATGATATTGATATATATACATACTTATATAATATCATGTTTACTTACATATCGTATATGTCACTAGTGAATGAATGATAAGAGTATAGATGTATATTATATAGCGCCGTATTTACATATATGTATTTTATTGTACTTATAAGAAATTATTCTGTCAATGCAATATTTAAATATAATATAATATAATATTTAAAATTATATTTACTGTTTTGTACTTAGTAAATTTAATATACATTTACCGCTTAGTATTAAATGGTACTATAGAATATTTGAAAAAGTTTTGGATTGATAATCGTTATGTGGAAGGTTAGAACCTGCTTTTGAAGAATGTACATATAAACATATAGTTTGAATATATGTACAACCCATAGTTTTAGAAATTATAAAATTCACCCAAATTATTTTAAAATACTAAAATATTAAAAAAATAATATTGTAAGCAGAGTGACAGGCTGTGAACATACTAACGGTTCGTACGGGTATCTAAGAGTTGACAAAGTCAACTGTATTCTTCCTCGTTTTTTATTAGACTCAATAAAATTTTTTAGCAAAAGGGGAATTTCCGAAAAATTAAAAAATCATTTGCCTTAAATATAAGTCTTGTGGTCACAGTAATGGTAGCAAAATGGTGCTAACGCGCGAATTGTGGTCTTATCACGGCTGACAGACATACAGCCACGTATACCAACTAACTTGTATGTAATAGTGGGTTTTGTTAAAGAGTAAATATAATCAGTTATTATTTAAATATTTAAAACGATTTCTCGTTATTTTAATTGAGAAACATTTTGAAGTTGGAAAATTCGAATTTAAAGACGAATTTATTCGAATTTTAAAGATGAATTTATTCGAATAACTGTTTAACTATTTTTTGAATAACGAATAACTAATTTTCATATAAAACCGTTATTAATCTATAAATTTAATTTAATTTTTGAATTTCTCTAGTTCTTAACTTAATGTCAGAATAATTTGTATAATATCCTTTGAGCTTCAATTCCATATTAACTTGCTATAAAACAATAATTTTGATTAAAAAGAAATCCTAATATTTTCTTAGTACGTGTAATCGGTTGTATTTTGTTTTGATCTTTCAATCTCTCCTTGTCACCACCGTTCCTTTAAAGACCTTATCAATATGTATAAAAATCTGAAATGCCGATTTTATGTCAAAAATATTATTTTACTTATATATGACAACTACACTAGTTAATGGTAATGTAACGGACGTTATTTTTTTTTTCTAATTTTAGAAAAATTGAAATCGTTTTCTCCCAAAAAAACTGATGTTTCGGATGTTATTGATCCCCATTTGTAATTAAATAAAGTACATACATATATACATTTTACTACATTTTTTTTTTTGGTGCATTTTTCTGCCACATAAATGTAACAAGGAAATTACATAGCCTTTCCTGTCCAGACATGGCTGGACATGTCGTAAGGGGGAATTACTTTTACGACGTGTGTGGGATTCGAACCCACACTACCTCGGTGTTTAAAGCGTATTTTATACGCTCTTATCTACTAGCCCACCGAGACCCCCTAAAAATTAGTTAAAACATTTATTGAATGAAAACATTTTTAGCATTAACTTTCTTGAAAATTTTTACTTTATAACAAAAACACTTTTTAACCAAAGATAACCAAAATTACATTAAACGAAAACAAAACGAAAAAAAAAAGCCAAAAGTAACATATTGAGAAACAGATAAAAACTTATTATCTAAAATATTTGATTTGTTAAAGATTTAATGATGTTTTATAATAAAAAAAAAATTTTCTTTTTTACATAATATCTTCTTCGATTGATGTTGGTAGTGTTATATGTTGGAAACCTTTTTTTGGATTTTCAAATTGAATACGTACAGCTCTTCTAACTAAATCTTGTAATTTTAATTTTTCAACTTCTAACATTTTTTGAAGATTTGAAAAATCTTGTTTACCACAATTATTTGATTTACCAGCTAAAAATTTCCCATATAAATTTCGTTTAATTGCATCAAATATTGTTATTTCATTTTTTATTAATGCTAATATTTCATTATATTGTTCTTCTATTGATTTGGGAACTTCTTCTGACATTTTAACTTTTTTTGCATCACCCATTTTATAATATTTAATGAATTTTTATTTATTTTTTTTTTTTTTGTTTTAAGAAGATATTTTTTAATTTTAAATTCTAATCCAAAATTTAATTTAGAATTCAAATTTCAAATTTTTTTTTTTTTTACTATAAATTTTTTTAAATTTTTTTTATTTTTTTTTAGAAAATAATTAATTTGTTTGATTTTTTTTTTTGTTATCTTTAGAAAATTTATTAATAAATAAATGTCTACTTCATTTTTTTTATTTTTTTTTTATTTCAAGAATTAAGATTTATAATTTTTCATGTTTTTCCTTTTCGATATCCTTTTAAATATTAAAATATGATGTTGTACTTTCACTGAAAACGTTCGAAGCAATTGTAATCGAATAGAAAATGTTTGAATAAATTTTCAAAATCCATAGTTTTAAGTTTAAGATTACGATTTTCATATTGAAACAGTTTTGGTTCATAAATAATTTTTGGTATTCAGTACGTTGGTGGCTTCGAAATTTTTTGTAGGGTAATAAAGTGTATATTCTAATTTATTAAAATTTTTAATTTAAAAACATTTTTGCGATTATCTTAACAAATGCTAATGGTAATGTTTTAATGCATATTTGCTTTCTTATTTTCTTCTATAATATAGTTTTCTTTGCCAAAGTATGTGAAGGAAATATAATGTAAAAGAGGTGTCCGAAAACTTACTTTACACTTTTCACATTTTTTTCCTTGACAAAGTATTCAAGTATAATCCCCAGGTTCAATACATACGAAAGAATTCTGTAGAGAATATAATGTAAAAAGACTCAGAAAATTCTAAAACTAAATAGAACCGATCTGATAATATACATGGGAATTAGCATAGGACACCTGTTGCTAAGGTGTCACGCCGAAAGAATAGGTATAAAGGAGTTGAATCTATGCGTAGGGAATGTGGACAAGAGGCAGAAACAGTACTTCACATTCTGTGCCAATGCCTAAACTTGAGGACCCAAAGGCGAAGAACTTTGGTAGAGGATCAATGGGGTAACTTCTCCGAGGTGAGAATGCTCAATTAAGGAGACATAGTGCGTTTCATAAAGGGAATTGAGTGGATCGACAAAACGCTGTAGAAAGCGAGCGGATCGTTGATCAGGGCAGCACAACGGGTCACAGGGCCTAGGTGTAAGAGCAACTTTATGCCCCCCTGAGAAACAACAACAAGAACAACTATTCAAAGAATTCATAGTAATCTAAGTATAGGTATAGGTCCAATGAAACATATATACATATTTTCAATATTGCAATAAGAAAATATTTGGAAATTTGTCAAAGTCATATTCTTTTATGAAAATTATTAAAAAACAAATATAAATTTCATAATTTTTGACACAATGAGAAAAACATCAACTGTTATTCAATGAAATTTGATTAAGTGTTTACCTTTGAGGTACTATGCTAGTGACAAAAAAAAAAAATTACCGTGCTTTTAAAATTTGTCGATAACATTGATTATTGTACACTAAAAACCGACTACTTGTCAATGTAGTTAACTATAGTTGACATATTGTATAGTAGAAATTACATTAGTATAAAATGTCAAAAATGCAAAGATGAAGAAATATTTCTGAGACTTTCTAAAACATTGACAACTGCATTATCAAAATTTAACGTTAATTAATTGAAAAGTAAAATTATATCATGATAGTTTTATACATATCTATGATCATTGTACACATTCCCATGATTCTACGATTCAGTAGATTCAGATCACATATTCCATATAAATGATTCAGTAGCCAGCTATCAATTAAAATGACTTACGATAATTTGCCGAGTTTAATAAAAAAACAGTGAAAAAAAAAATATCGTAAGTCTGTAGTAAGTATAACGTTAGTATAACCAAGTATATATTCGTATAAGGAATATTGCAAAGAGAATTTAATCATTTTTTTCTTTAACAAAAAAAAAAAAAAAAAACAAAAATGAATCAAAATAAAATAAAATAATAGTTGAATGTTTTTAACAAAACCAAACCAAAACCATACTCAATAAAAAATTACTTAACAACTAGAATACTTTAATTCAATTTATTTTATTTTCTTTTGTTTTCTTTGCCTCGTTATTTTTATTATTGTGAATTATAAAAGGAAATATTTTTTTTTTTATGATTTGTTTTTTTTTTTTTATTTTCAATTTATTATTGACATTTTCGATTAAGGAATCATTCAAAATACAACAATGTGTCGAATTGATTCCATAAAAATTTAATTTTCAAATATTTTCATTTGGGATTCGTGTTCCTGGATTTTTTTTTTTTTTATTCTTTTCTTGTATTTTAAAGATAAAAACAAAATTTAAAGAAAAAACAAATATTAATAAAAACCAACAAAAAAAAAAAAAAAAATCTTTTAAGGATCTATAAAAGGATTATTTATTATATATGTAGTATGTACAAATAAATGTATATATATTATATATCTGTGCATGTATATATTACAATACGATAAAATAGAACTTCTTCCTATTTTTATTAAATTTTCTTTTAGATACATACATGTAATATGTATATATAGTACATTAATATGTTACAATACAATAATATTAATAATATTTAATAGAATATTTATATATAGTTTTGCCTTCCTAAATATGTCACCCATGACAACTCTCCCTTTATTTTTTTTTTTTTTTTTTTTGTATTTTCATTTATTCTATTTCCACAAGGCATATAATAATAATAATATGTCACATTAAGGATATTCTAAATAAATCTGTTAGTTTGCTGTAAAAATTCACTCAGATAGTGTTTAGTGGAAAAATAGTTAAAGAATGTTATTAATTGTCTCAAAAATATAAAAATAAATAATAAAAATTAAAAAAAAAAACAAAAAAATTTTTTTTTTAAAGTTTAAAACATTTCAATATTTTTTAAATATATGAATTAATATCAGTTTTTTAGTATTTATATTTTATAAAAAACATAAACAAAAAATAAAAAAAACAGAAAAAAAAAAAAAACTAATCAATCAAACAAAAAAATATAATAAATTATAAACTTTAAAGTAAAAAAAAAAAAACCAAAAAAAAAAAACAAGAAATTAATATTTCAAATATAACGAATATAAAAGAAATGGTATCATTACCATCAAATAAATCACCAAATTACAGTGATGAACAAATACAACGAATGATGGATGAATATCATACATATTTGGATCATATTAATTATCAAAATTTAACAATATCAAGTATTAATGATGAAATATTTAATAATTTTCAAAATTTTAATTTTGGTAAAAGTAAACGTCTTGTTAAATCATTAACAAATGAAAAAATAAAATTAAGATTTTTTGAAAATAAAGCAATTGATGTTAAAGAAAAAATATTATATAAAAATCCAAATTGGAATACAATACAAGTTAAAATGTCTATAAATGAAAATGATGATATTGATGATGATGATGTTGATGGTGATGAAAATTTTATTGAGGAATAATATAAAAAAAAAAAAAAATATTTTAATTATAAATCACTTATCAAAATGACTTTGATCGACATTTTGGTGAAAGTATTATAATTATATGCACTAAGAAAAGAAAATTTTTAAAATAAAATAGTAGTAGTGTTGTTTTATTTTTTAAAGATTGAATTGTATACTTATAGTTTAAATGTAATCCAAGTTAAATTTTTTATTATTAAATTGTACAATAATTTTTTATAAAACAAAAAAAAAAAAAATTAATTTTCCCCAAGAGACAAAAAGGAAATAATTTTAAATTTTCATTAAAATATTTTGAAAATATATGGATTATATTCTGTCAGGTATCAAATAATTGGATTTTAAGAAAAAATACCTGATATTTAACAATCAAAAATTTAATTATAGAAAAATTATTAATACCTATTTTTATATTTATCAAGGCATTATATGAAAAATTAAAAATTTTCATTGACTTGCCAGCTATTTTGAGTTTTCACTAGAATAGTCTCAATTAATTTATTTTATTTTTCTATTCAATATATTTTAGTACCTATTGTTTTTTTTTTTTTTTTTGTTTTAAATTAACAAAACTTTAAACGGGTTTTAATTTAATATTCAAGATATACTAATATTAAAATTTTCTTATTCAACAATTTAATTTATCATTGGAATTTTTTCATTTAAACTGAGTACAACAATTCATTTTAAAATAATAAACCATAAAATGGTGTGTGCGTGTGCAAATGCAAAATAATCTGTAGTTATATAAAATTTCATAATTTTTATTTTAAAAATATTAATTACGAAAATACAGTAATAAAATTTTATATTAAAGGTATTATGAAATAATAAAATCTAAATGCAAAAAAAAAACAAACAAAAAAAAAATGAGATCTGTTTTATTTATTTATGTATGGTAATATTACAAATCACATAGGACCATTATAGATTAAATACTACTATAAAATTGCACAATAACTAGTGAAAAGGCAATTTTTTCCTTGTTATGAACAACCTTTTTTTTACCTCCATTCTTCGTGACCTTTGAATTTCGAACAATCTGTATATTATATAACCTAAAGGCATTTTAATTTATTTACAAAGACTCTTTCACATATTAATTGTGAGAGCTTGTTAAATTACTCAGCCATTTTCATATTAAAATTAGCTTATAAGAATTTTTTTTAAGTTTTATTTTTGAATTATAAAGAAAAATCACATAATAAATTGAAAAATAAAACAAAAAAACAAAAAAAAACTCTTTTACATATTTGCATACTTTTAGGAAATATTTTTCAGAAATATTTTTCGATAAACAACAATAACTAATTTAAAGAAATAAATACGATTTTTTATTAATATTAGGTGCTAAAGGTAACTATTTAAATGAAAAAGTATAGTTTATATCGTTAAATTACGAAAATAAATAAGAAAAATAATGAAAATGAAATTTGATTATTTAATATTCTTCATCTACTGAAAAAGATTTAAAAAAAATGTTAGGATGCTAAGCTCTGAAATTAAAAAAGAACTTAAATTCTTAGGCATAAAAACATTTATTCAAAAAAAAAATTACAGCTTTTATACAGCAGAGAAAAAATAAAACATCATTTACATATATTTTTAAAATGTTTAGTTTTTAATTCTATTTTGATGCTTAATTTAAATAAAAACTCATTTATTCTAACTCATAAGTACTAAATGCATTATAATATGATTTTTTTCTTCCTTAAATATTTTTTCTTTATAATTTTAATTTATAATTTTAAAGCTATTCCTTAAATAATTTTAAACATTTTTTTTTAATTTCAAAGCTATTGAAAAAGTTCAAAGATATTGAAAACTGGTTGCAGAAAAATATTTAACATGGTCCCATACAAACCCTCAAAAAAAAATCTTAAACAATCTCTAGAAAATTTTAAATATTTTAAGTAAAAACTAACAATATTTTGTTTAAAATGAAATGTAAATAATTTTTTAAATATTTTATAATTCTTGTTAATGAAATTCTTAACTACATACAAAAAAATAGTTAATAAAAATTGCTTGAAGTTTTAAAGTTCATATAAGAATTGTTAAAGGGTACGGACTACCTTTCTATTTAAAAAAAATGTGTTGTAGGTCGAGAATAACCAAAATTTTTTGTAAGAATCTTATTAAATGTTATATTTTGTTGCTATTAGTAAGTACGTCAATTAAAAAAGGAAAACAAAAAAAAAAAAATACAAGGACATTATTGTGGTCTGAAAATTTACAAAAAACAAAAAAAATAAACAATAGTAACAATACAAAATTTATAAGAGTTTTTGTTTTTGCACAAATGAATGCGTTCATATACTTAGGATATGTCATGCAAGAAATAATTAAAAATCCTACTTACTACTAACATTTTACTTTCATACTTAAATATACGATATAACATATTATATTTCTTAAGTATGTTTATATATAAGTATAATTTTAAAATATTATTTATAATTGCATGTTACATAACAGTTACAAAAAAAAAAAAAAGAAAAAAGAAAAGTTAAGTACATAAATCATATGATTTATATATTTTTTTTAATTATTTTACCTTCAAGTCATAGAAACTTAACAACAACATTTTCTTCTTTTATACTTTGTTGCATAACATAAAGTCTTACAGCATTATAAAGATACAAAAGTTGTGATTGGATATTTAGGACCTTTTTTTTTACAGAAATATAATATGGTATAACAAAAATAGAAATATTTAAAAAGAATTTTGAATCATTCTTACACACATACAAGTATTATATATATGTATATATTATACATAGTTTGTCAGACACAAAATTAAATTTCTATATTAAAAATGTATCTTTTGTTTATGTTTTTTTTTGTTTTTGTATAAATTTTTATAATTAGATAAGGCTAAAGGTTAAATGATATAAAAAATATAATTAAACTATAAAAAAATTATAATGGTTATCGATAATTTTATAAAATTAATATATTAAAAATGAAATGCCTTTTTCTATTTTTTATATAAGAAAAAGTATTTAGATATATAATGAAATCATTTCCAAAACAAAAAAGATTTTTGAAGCAATTTCTAAAATATAATAACATAATTTATATATACATATATGTATGTATGTTCAATGGTACAATGATTATAAATATCAAAATATAAATTAGTTTAAAAAAAAAAAAAAACATGGTAAGACTAAAATAAAAGAAAAATAATTTAGATATCCTTTTTTTCCTTACAGTAGATAGAAAACAATTTGAAGCCAATTTTAAGCCATTAATTTGTTTTTGTCTCGATGTTGGTAGTTATTTGGTAATGGTAAACTAATCGAATTATTGAATATTTCTAATGAAAGGAAAATAAATATGTACTAGAAATAAAAATGGAATTTTTTCCCAATAATAACCGTATTTTTTCCTATAAATAGTAAATAAGTACTGTTACATAAAATATGGTATTCCAATATTGTTTTTCATATATTTTAATTTTTAAGTTTAACATTCTTGTTAAAGAGTATCACGAAGGTCTCTTACGACCAATTATAATTCAGTTGATATATCAGCATATAATTTAATAAAAATAAAATGTGTTGCCCCATGTTATTTTTTTTTTCTAATTTAGAAAGTAAAAGAAGAAGAGAATATATAGATGGCGTAAAAAAGGACAATGATTCGAATACAAATATTATTGGGTTGGTTAATTAATTTTTATATTATTTTATTATTATACATTTGTTAACTATATATATTCTAGATAGATTTAATCATATCAAAATATAAATCACATTTTCGGTTACAACTCACATAAGTATATGAATTTAGTGATCGCCCAAAATGATTTCTTCTTTTTCATCCTTTTTAAAATTTCTTTGCATTATTTAGAAATTCTACAACAATTACAATTCTAAGGCAAATAACATTTTGTATGATGTGCTCTTTTCATAATAAGCATTAAATTTCTTAATTATTTATTTTTTATTTTTGCATCCTGTATGTATTAATCATTTTTCTTTCATTATAAGTTTCTTGTCGTCATTTTTGTTTTCAAAGAAAATTACCTTTTATATTTTAAATACAATATAAATTAACTTAATAAAAGCGCTAAATTAATTTTTATTTGGGTCAAAATCTTAATTATTTAATTAGGTATATATATAGTTTTTGTTTTTTTTATTATATTATAATAATTTGTAAAAGAGTGACTTATTTATGTTATTATTAAAATAGACTATTAGAATTAAATAAATCTAACGTTTGTAATGCTATTTTTTTTTCGTGTTTTTCCTTTGATTTAGCATTAGTAAAATTTATGAAAAAACACAATGGTTAATATGTATGTATATAAGAATATATGTATATGTATGTATGCATTTTCTATCAAATTTTTATGTAGGTTCAATAACCGATATCTAGTTTTTAATAAAAATTATTGATTTTATTTATTTTTTTCTCAAGAAACCTCTTAACTTCGATTTTAATTTTGTACAACTTCGATAACCGAAATTGACACTCTAATACGAAAAAAAAAACAGATTAAAAATGTGATAACTACTAAAAATTTTCACTTAGATTAATTAATTAATGCATACTGGTGCTTTGTATCACACATTTAATTTGTTAAACTTTTTTTCGAACAAATTCGATAATCAGATTTAGCTCTGTACAATATATAAAAATTTATAAACAGATTTTTTATAGAAACATGAAGCATTGTAAATTCTTTTATATTTGTGAGATGTACATAATGTTGTTCCTTTTTCTGAAATTTGAAATTTTTTTTATCCTTGGAAATTCTTTCTAAATAAAGTTTTCAATTTCTTGGAGGTGCATTTAATCGATTTACAGCATTTTGTAATAAGCTGCCAACAGAGGAAAACGGTGAATTTCATTAGGAGAAAAACTGATCTAGAGTACACAACGGGTCTGAACTGGTTTTTGTTGCAGCACCTCTTCACCTACACCACCTTTCTATCTATCCCTATATCAAGGACCTACACCACCTTTCTATCTATCCCTATATCAAGGAATAGATAGAATGGTGCGGTGTAGGTCCGCTTATCTTTTTTTTTTTTCTCTTTTTTGATTTCTCTTTCAAAAATTGTTAACTTAGAAGATATTTATCACAAAAAGGTGACTGCTTCATTTGTATGACAGAATAAAATTAGTGCTGCCTGAACTTTAGTTTATATATAACGTTTAGTAAAATAAATAGTTTTTATTTTAATTCTATATAAATATAGATACTGTTTAGTACAATTTGAAGTAACTCAAAATATTAGAAATTACGTAAGTTTAATTAAAGAATAGAATTAAAATATGACAAAAGAAAAAAGTTCCCATTAATGATACCATATGAAATAGAAAATATGTGTTTTATAAATAATTTTTTTTTTTTTTTCAAAAAAAAATTCAAGTTTCATTCAAAATTAATAATTTGTGTGCACCTTAAAATTTAGTTGATGATAATAATATTTTCTTTTTATTTCAAAATTTTTATTCATTATGTCCTTAAGAACTTTTTAGTACATTAATGTTTCTTTTATTGTTTATATAAAAAAAAGGAAATACTATTTACATCCATTAAATTCAAGTAATTTTATTTGAATTCATATAATATATTATAAAAAAAAAATTATTTTTTTTTGTATGTAAAAAGCATTTCTTCTTTTAATCAAGATAAGTTTTTTTTTTGTTATTCAAATAAGAGATCATTTTCTAAAATCAACCTAAAATTTTTTTTTTCTTTTTGTTGGCAATTGTTATATCCTTTAAAAACAAAAAATAAAACACAAATAACTGAACAATACACTATGTATATGAATGAAATAAGGATATTTATTTAGGCTCCCAACACAAAAAAAAAAAAAAAAACAAAAAATTATAATAAAAGAATATGTTTTTAATAGTAAATTATGTACATACCGAGAATATAGAGTAATCCATTTTGTTATTCTCTCTATCTTTTTATTTTATTATCTTCTTCTTTCGTTTTATTACAGTTATTTGATTGTATTCTTAGTTTCTTAATAGTTTTGAATCTTCACGGTAAAGAAACGTTTTTTTTTTGTATCATTTTTTTTTATTTGATTTTTTTTTGTAATTTCAGTTATATCTTTTTGTAAAGATATCCTTTCATTTTCTTATATTTTTCTTTTTTTCTTTTTTTTTTTGGAAATATTACGCAATATAAATATTCTTGTAGTTGGCGTAAAATAACGCAGTTATAAAGTTATTGTAAAAGTTATAAATTTGGGTCAGTTTATAATGTAAAACGAGGGTCAAAACTATAATTTATGTTTTCTTTTATATTATATGTATTTGAATTGTTTTGTTTTTTTTTTTCTTATATTTACGGGTATTTTTTGTTTAAGGATGAACAAATATCCTTAAAAATATATAGTATATAAGTACATAGAATGTATTCTTTAAGATAATAAATGAAAAAAAAAAAATATTGTTTTTTTTTTAAATTTTATTTAATGCAGTGATGGAATTTACATATAAGTTTACTACCTATAAAAAATTTTATAAAAATTTTGAAAATAATTTTTTTTTTTTAATTTTTAATCTTATCTGCTTTCTGCTGAATTTGTTTCGCAGAAAAAGCTCCTATTTTGATTGTAATATATGGCATAATATTTCCAAGAAAGTTTAATTTTTGACGATGACATTTTACTAATAAATATTTTAATAATATTTAAGGTTATTAATTTGAGTTACAAGTTTTTAAGTTTCTTGTTTTTCTTTCTTGTACACAGGGTGTGGGACCGCAGCCAATGCTCATGTCTCAAAATCTTGTTTTATCAAAATCTCGTTTCTTAAAATTTTATTTTTTAAAAAATCTCTCTAAACACTATTCTCCAATGCTGGTGTTAGCGTGTAATTGTAATTTTAAAAAAGTTTCACGCCAGCGATTGTTTTTTACGCAATTATTTTAAATCTTTTTTTTTTTATTATTTACAAAAAAAAACACTAAACAACACAAAAAAGAAATGTCAATTTAATCAAACTGTCACATAATTGAGCGGTCAGAGCTTGCTCAACTTCAACTTTAAAAAAATTAGATGCCAGGATAGTTAATAGTTAATAGTTTGGCGGTAAAATTATGAGATCGAAGATATAGGACGAGTTAACCCGAAATATGTATACAAAAACATATTTAAAAGGAATTTTTTAGTTGATTTTAAAATCAGGATTAGGTATATTTTGTTAGTTAAAATTATTTTTACCATTCTTTTAAATTTTCTCTAATTTCGTACACCTGAATTATGTTACAAAACCCTTAAAATCTTGAAAAAAATTAATTTTTTGGGCCCACCAAATTTAATTTCAAAATTAAAAAATACAGGAAATTTTGGTAAAATGATACTTTGATAAGACAAGATACTAATTAGAGATACAAAAACTAAAGATACTAACATGGTTATGAATGGTCACATATGGTATTTTTTTACTTCTTTTGTTCAACGTTTTGACTTAAATAAATTTTTCTACAACATAGATTCATATAGTACAATAGTCATTGAATATATTAAATATAATTTTTATAATCTTGATATTTCTAAAAAATAAATAGTCATAATTTTCTCTTTATAAATATAGATTTTTAATTCAAACTACAAGCCTTGTAATGAGCTTCTTATATTTTTTTAAGCTATTTTTTGGTCCCTTATGTTAGATAATATGATAAACTGTTCATACATTCTATTACAATAGAGGCGAGTAGATTTCAGTTTCTAAAAGCTACAGCTGATGCCTTCTCAGCAAATAACAGTTCTCATCTAGATTGTTCATAATTGTTTGTAATAATTGTAGTAACCTTACATCAACGAAATTAGATGTTTATTTTACTTCAATATTGCATATTATAAACTTTAAATTATAAACATAAATTAAAAACTAATACTTTTATACTGTGGTAGTATCTAATTTTTTAAATATGAAATCTTCATTCATATGCCGAATCGATTGTCAGAATTATTAAATTTTACCACTGTACATATTATGTAAGTTATATGTATGTATGTGTGTACTAGAATATTTGTTATTGGGTCTCTAAAGAACAAAAAAAATGATACAATTTTACGTGTTTAGAAAAATAAATTCATAATTTATGAGAGAATTGAAGCAAAACATTGCTAAATAAAATCCAAAAACAAATTCAGATTTACAAAACAAAAAGTAAAAGAAATGCGTGAAAGAAAAAAAGAAAATTCTTTGTTTTTGTTTCACAATAACGCTGAATTTTAAGTATTTTTAAGATACGATGACGAAAGAAAATAAATTTTCTAGTTGAAAGGTTTTTAAAAATCTAATTTTTTTTTTGAGAAATATTCAGGTGAAAAATGAATTTACCTGATAAGTGATAAGTGATAACCTTAAATGTTTAAATTCAAAAAATTTCTGCAAAAGAATCAAATTTTTAATTTTTGCTGTTTGTTTTTCAGTAATTGAGTGCCAACAAAAAAAAAATTTAATTTAATTAAAATGTTGAATATGAATTTTTTAACAATATACATTTTTTTCAGTCAATAATGCCTTAATCAACCATGAGCAAACAAAAAAAAAAAATTTCCTTTTTGAGAATTTTGAGAATAATAAAATTGAGACACCTTTTGTATTTTTACAATCACAAATTAACAAAAATATGTTATAGATGTTATAGAATACCCCTATAAAGAAGAAGCCTTATTATAATGAAATTATATTGGATTCTAGAATTAACCTTTAGAATTTAATTAGTTGACAATCTAAAGTTAAGGAGCAGAAAAATAAGAATATTGAAAAACAAAAAGAAAAAGCGAAATAAGTGCCTAAAATAATTTTGGTATTAAGAATTTTCTTTAATATATATATATATGTATAAATATTTATAACTTTTAGGATAAGCTAATACATGAATAGAATAAAGTGAATAAATTTTAATCAATTAAATTGACATTAGTAAATTTTTATAATAAACACGCAATAAAAATTATTTTGTAATTTAAACTACAAAGTAATCCTTAAGTTTTTCCAAAAAAATTTTTTTTTTTTCAAAAAAAAAAACAAAAATACTAATAACACAGTTAAAAACTTTTTTTTTTTTTTTTGAAACTCAATTTCCACCCAGTAATAAAAAATATTTGCGTTTTATAATCTTGTAATATAGCTATAAGCGACTAATCAATGGCTTAGTGAAACTGCCGATTCTCCAAAAACTAAAGCTTAGTCAAATATGAATAATAAATGATTGGTGAACGAGACCTCTGCTTCTTATAGCAGTGAAAAAAAAAGAATTAGAACTCAATATGTCTTATTAAGGGAAGTTGAGAAAGAAAGTATAATAAAATAAAAAAACAGCATTTTGATTAAAAATGTGTAAAGGTTTGAACAAGGGGCCTCGGTGGCCTAGTGGGTAAGAGCGTATAAAAAACCCTGTAAACACCGAAGGAGTGTGTAAACTTAAAACATACGACTGATCTTCTAAGATTTAAGATATAAGATATAAGTTATAATAGTAATAATAATAATAATAGTACAATTAAATAGTATAATAAATAGTACAATAATAATATAACAATAATTATAATAATAATAATAATAGTAATAATACTAATAGCTACTACAGTGGGGGTATCTTTGTTATATCATGCAAGTAAGGTGTTATATACTGCTGCACGTTATAATCCACTGATGGCGCTGACTCTGTAGTAAAATAATAATAATATTAATAAAAAATATTAATACCAATAATAACAGCCGCTACAGTGACAGTGGGGGTTGCCTTCAATAGTTGCCTCATGTAGTAATATATACTACTACTACATGTTGTAACTATTGTGACGGCTTTAGTCACTGTTAGCAAGATAATAATAATAGGCGGATTCATTGTTTCCTTACAGTCCCACTCCCAATTCAATGTTTCCGTATCCATTTTCCTATCCTTTCCTATCCCTACTCCCTAGCCAATATACTGCGTTCGTAGGTAAGGGTTTCATCCCACTATATTGGCTAAAGGGGGAGGTGGGTTTAGTCAGTAAGAATCTGACACTACCAAGGGGAAATTCTTGGTGTCTTTGGAAGATTCCCACCTCCCTTAGGAAAAAAAAAAAAAGATATAAGTTTAAATCTTTAAACACTTTTTTAATCCTTTTTTTAACAAGTAAAAAAAAATTGTTTTTTAATTAGAAAAATTAAATAAAAAGCAGCAAAAAGTAGTCATTAGATGAAAAGAATAATTATATGAACCCATAAAAGTTCATTTTCAATTCATTGTAATATAAAACTAAAGAATATAGAGAAGGTCATCTACCATTGGTAATTAAATTTAATTGTAATATTTTACTCATTTTAACAATCATTTTTTTTTTCCCAAATAACTTTTACTATACCCATCTTTTTAATCACGTCATAATTTTCACTATTAATAATCAATCGATTTATTTCAACTTAACCCGATAATACCATAACAGAAAAAAAAAATTAATTATTAAAAAGATTTTGTTTTTATGTTTCTAATACGATTTAAAATATTTCTGCACAACTATTTCTATATAAAAGATTTTTATTTTAATTTTTTTTTTTTTAAAAACCATAAATTAATTAAATAAAATCTCAATACTGCATTATCCTTCTTGATAAATTTGTTTATTTACATATTATGTATATATATGTATTATATATGACTAAAGCAACAAATATCCTTACAATATTTATAATCAGATTTTACATTTTATTTTCTCAATTACTTTCTTCTATATCTTTTTTTTTTGTTTTTTTTTTTTTTATGTATTTATATTTTGTATTAATTTAAAAGACTAAAACAAGTGACATTTCCTTCTATTAAAAGTAAAATAATTTATTTTAATATAAATTTGACCTTTGGGTAATATTAAATCATTGTAAATAAACAAAATACACACATATATTTAATTGTAAAACAAAATTTTCCAGAACGATATTTAAACATTCATATATACATGCAGATAGTAAATACTATAATATGTTTACCATGCTACCACCACTGGGTAATGAATTAATAATATCATAAAAAAAAAAAAAAAAAAACACTAAAAAGTTATTTTTTAAATTTTTCCACATTTACTGTATTGTATGCAGAAAGAAAGAATAATTTATGTTTTTTTTTTAACGTTTTTTTTTTTATACATTTCACAGTAGATAATTTAATATACATTTATGCCTACATATATATATATCTAAAGATACATGAGGAAAAGTATATCAATTTAATCATTATAAAAACTTCAGTTTAAAAACAAAAAATACCCAAAAATAAAAAAAAAAGGAAATATTTTTATCCTATAGCAGCATCAAAAAAAAAAAAGTGATGAAAAGATTCAGGAATTAAAAAGTTAAGTTTATCCAGATTCGTTATATTTGTACAAAAAAAAAATTAAATTAAATTTAAAAATTTATTTGTGAGATGCAGATATATATAGTAAATTCAATTGGAAAATTTGTTAAATTTAATTGAAAAAGGTTTAAAGGTTAAATTTTGAAAAGATTAAATTGGAAGTTCAGATCCTGTATAATGTAAATAACAAAAAGAAAAAAAAAAAAAAAAACTTTATTAAATTTAAAAAATATTCACCAAAAATACTTATACTTTATTAAAGGTTTTTTCCTTTCAAAATTTTACTTTTCAACAAGACTTTGTTCAAAAACAATTTAGAATTCAGAAGTTTTCACTTTGGTTTTTTTTTTTTTTTGGTTTTTTACCAAAAGGTAAATGGTATTTTTTTTTTGTTTTTTTTTAAATATTATTTCGCTTGTTTGTTGAATATCGTGCGAATATAAAATTTAATATACGTGATATAAACAAAAAAAATTGTTTAGGTAAATTATTTCAAAAATTTTCCAAATTTTTAAGTTAAACAAAAAAAAAAAAGAAGAAAATCGTCTAAAATTTAAATCAAAACATTAAGTAGTGCATTTAATTAATGGTTTTTTTTTTTTTTTCATTTACTTATCTTTCATTAAGAGTTGAGAAAAAAATAAGTAAAAATCAATTGTCCGTTTCAGAGATTTTTTTATATTTCTTTATTATAAAATTTTAATTACCAAGAAGCGCTAAAAAATTACCATCCATATTCTTCAAGACGTATCATACGAAGAATATCAAAAACGTGATAATTTATTATTTTTTTAGGCGCAAAACAGCAGATGCTTTTAAATTGACGCGATATTAAATGTCAAAAGGATCGTGTTATACTTTAGCAAAATTATTTTCTTACAATGCGATAAGAAACATTCTTACCAACATTACGAACATTTTTTCACACATCTTAGAGAAATACCTTTTTAACTAGGCGTGATACGATATATTTTTTCATCGCTTATGATGAGTGATGAATCTAGAGATTATGGCTGTATAATTGAAGTAATTTTTTCTTCCCAAATTAAACTTTTACTCATAAAAACTGATAAAAATAACTTTAATCCAACAATCTTTTTTTTCAATATTATTATTAAATAAAGTTGTCTAAAAGAACTGGATCTTAAAAATTAGAGGACTTTAATAATATTTAATGTAATGAAAAAAAAAATTTAATAAATTTAATGTAAAAGAAGAAAATACTATTCAGATAACATTAATCCTTAGTCTAAACTTAGGTTAACACATACTTAAAATATCAACTTTTAAGTAATTTTAATGTAACCTGTATTTTTAATTTTATTTTTATACGATATAAAAGGTCTTTATATGTATAAATGCAGATTAATTGAATGTGAAGTTCAAAGGATTCCCAAAAAAACTATCTAAATCCATATTTTAAGATCATGAATTTAATATTTATGATACTGTTTTTTTTTTTTTATGCGGTAACCAAACTCTAAGAAACTATTAGTTTGTATATTTTTCATGTAGGTTTGACTAAATGTTTGTGTACGTACGTTGGGAGAAAGTGAGAATGAAAATAAGGACAAAAAGTAAGAATTCGAAAGTAGAAGGTATACGAACCGGTTCTTTTCTAAGATTCTACCAGTTCTACGAAAAGATTCTATTTAAATAAGTGCAAATTGTAAAATGGAGTATTACCAAGATAGGGGAACACATTTGAAAAATTTAAAAAAAATGAACCAACATTTTTAAACAGTGTCTATAATTTACCACTAAATATACATGTAATTTTTCTTTATTTTTAATCTTTTATTTAGACTTGATTGATTTATGATCATTTTGATAAAGTTGACTTAATAAATCAACTTGAAATTTAATTTTAAATGACATCATAAATTAATTAAACAACTAATATATTATATTACTGCACATTACAAATTTTTTTTTTTTTTTAAGTTAAATTACGACAAAAATAAATTTTACTTGGCAAAAAAAAAAAAAAAAAATCGCAATGTCCTCATTACATAATTTTATTTTCTGTTCTTTTTTTTTTCTTAAAATTTTATATTATAATCCGCCAACTGATGCACATCATAACATTTTCAAAGTTTCTTTATGTGAAATTTCTACTTTAATTAAGTTTTCTCTTTTACCAAAAATAAAACTAATAAAAAAAGAAAAAAATAAAAAATCTTTTTATAGATTCAAATATAACCTTATTTCTGTTCATATTTTTGACTCTGAGAATCTGGTTAAATATAAAAGCTTCCAAAAACTAATACAATACTACTACTAAAAATATGCTTGTTAACTTTTTTTATTTTGATTTTTTTTTTTTTTTTTCTGATAATCTTCATCTTAGTACTTACTTTTCTGTTATGATTACTGATTTTTTGTAAAAAAAGGTCAAAGGAAGTAAAGTCGAAAAAAAATGTTTAAAGATATTGTAAAACTGGATAAATGGAAGAATATTATGAACATGATAAAAGAAAAAGTTATCCACCGATTGTTAAGGTTGTGTCAATTGCTCTGTTACTAGATTTCTCCTTTTTTGGCGGATTTTTTTTCAATTACAAAAATTTGATGAACCAATGACCAATTTTAATTTTCATTGCAGTATTTTAATTTATGTTTAGCTCGCTGATGAAACAAAAATTTTCTTTCAGAATTTTAGCTTTATTTATCAATCAAGTAATTTTGAGGGGAGTAGTGTTCAGTAATATTAGATCAACTTAAGTGAACAAAAATTCAAAAGAAAAAATCTTTATTTTTAAATGACTTATAAACTTTATGTGTCGGTTTCGATTTCATATGGATTAACATACCACTTTAAAGCAAACATGAAAAATTTTTAATTGCTTTAAATATGAAACGAAATTTTCGTTTCATCAGACTAGAAAACTTTAAGGGGAACTCTTATTCTTTCTCGTGTATGCTTTAAAATGTATCTATCAAAATTTAACTAACTGGGGCAATGGTCAAAACAAAATTAATTTATTAAAAATCAATTTTATAATATTTTTGATACCGACAAAAATGGCAAGTGATCACTAAAATTTAATTATTCTTAAGTGGAATACAGTTTCAAAAGATCTTTTAAATTAAAATTCCAGAAGATTTATAATTATTATAATTGATAATTGGATTATAATTTTTGTCTATTAATTTCAAATAAACGTCAAGATATAACGAGTCATTTATTCTGACAAGTGGTAAACCGTTTTTCTTTCTTTTCTTAGAATTAAAATAATTACTTTGATCCACAAAATATCTCTCAAAAGTTAAAAAAACAACAACATATTTTCCCTTAACATCTTTTTGTTTTTAAAATCTTACCTTTGTTCTTGCACTATTTTGGATTTAAAATCACTACACCTTAAATCTTTTAGTCCGAGAGTCAAGGTATACCCGTCCAAAAAAAAAAAAAAAAAATAAAGATGATAAAGGACATGAAGAGATTAAGATGAAGATGTTCATGAAAAATAAAGAAAATTCTTTACATAGTTCATAGTTCTATTATTTTTGGATAAAACAGAGAAATCCTTTTATACTCCTTATACTTTTAATTTTTAAGTTTTTTTTTTTTTGTTTTGTACCTTGTGTTCTTTTCTTTCATTAAAAACATCATAGTTTTGATCTTTCTTTTAACATTTTCTACTTTTCTTATTCTGATTATACTTTGCATGTCTCCTAAAAATTTAAAATGAAAAATTTCTTAAAAGACAAAAACAAAAGAAAAAAAGCTGTTGATGCATTCTTCTACTAGAACTATTTTACAACTCTTGATGTAAGTTCCTCCTTCCTTTATTATAAATTATTTTGGTTTTTTTTTTTTTTTTTTTTTTTTGTATCTCTCTTAAGTATTCTTCATCATCATTATAATGTGATTCTGCACATGTATCTATACTGTAATCTTAAATTTAAAATGCAAAGGATGTGTAAAAGAAAAACAAAAAAGAAAATGAGGACAGGGAAATCTTTTTTTAAGTGTTGTTTGGGTCTACTATTCAATCTTTTATTCAATGAGATTTTAAAAATAGTACAAAAGTACTAATATAATATAGTAATAGTGTATAGTGTAAAATATTTGAAGAATATAAGGTATATAGATATTATACTATAATATATATTATTATATACAAAATGTCATGTTTTATTAATTCATCAAAAAATATATAAGTATGTATATGTAAGATGAAGTTTTTAACTTATAAATTATTAAGTTTATATTTTATACAATAGAAAAGTCAACAAGAACATGAAAAAAAATAATTCTTTTTTTTTTGTTTTTGTAATTTTTCTTATATTTTTAAGAGTCCTTTCTATTTCAAAAGAATGAATAAAATCATAGTTTCACTAAAAAAAAAGTGAAAGTTAACAATTCGTAACAGTTCTTGAAAAAGAATATGTAACGAACAAATAACTGAAAGGATAAGAAAAAAAAAAAAATAATTAATAATAAAATTTAAAAGTATATTAATAGATTTCTATGAAAAAAGAATTATAAATCAATAAAGGATTAATATAAGGAATACAAGTATAAGAGAAGAACATGATAGAATAATTAAGAGTTGAACTTTAAAAAAAACTTTTGAGTCAAGATTTCAAGTAGGTTCAAATATCTGATTAATGGTGTAATAGTTAAGCCGTCGATCCAAACAAAAGATCTTGGGGTCAAAACTCGTTCAAGTCATATCCAATATTTGTAATTGATATCGTAATACTTTATATTGTAATAATTACATAATATCGTAATATCGTAAATGTGTAAATAGTTGTCTAGTTGTAATTGTCAACAAAGATAATTATAGGGGAGAGTTTTTTTTTTTCTTTGTTTTCTTTTTCTATATAGAAGTTAATTCATTTGAGAAACTTTTTTATTCTTTATTTATATCACATATTACAACATACAAAAAAAAACAAAACTCAAAAATATCGGTATTATTCAATCGTTTAATAATTAATCTTATGATAATGATTTTTATCATTTTATTAATTTTAAGTCTTATGTAATACTAAAGGCTGCATTGTATCTAATGGTGTTTTATATTCTTAACTTTTATTATATGTTTTATAAAAAAAAATGTTTAAAAAATAAAATACTGACATTTTTTAACCTTATTTAACATAACTTAACCTATATTATTCTACTTATCGTACATAATTATTAATACTTTTAATCTTGTGTGAGTAAATATTTGCTAACCATCAAAAATTTCTGTTAATGCTTTTATCTTTTTCTGGTCTAGTGATACGGACCCTTTTACAATGACCTTTAACAATGAGTTAAAGAAATAGAGCAATGAGAACACTATAGAAATAGAGCGACTTCCTTTTGTTTTATTTATTTTATTTATATTAATATTACAAACTACATAGGATATTGCAATATTACACAACCATCGATTACTAAGACCATTATAGGTCGAATACTATTATAAAATTATAAACTAATATTATTTATTTTGTTTATATTATTTCTTTATTTATTTAATCTAATATTAATACAATAAATTGTAATAACATCACTAAGAGCCTTGGCTACAAAGGCCATTTTGTGCCTGGCTATTAAATTTTAATACATTGTCTATATTATATATTTTATATTTACGCTTTATTTGGTAGCAAGGGGGATTTATTTTCAATTAATAAAACTTGCTACCTGTGCAGGATTTGAACCCACACTCCCTTGTTTAATAAGTCACGGGCTTGATCGCTACGCTATCGTGAGCCCCAGCGGCTTTTTTTTATTTATTTATTTATTTATTTATATTAATATTACATACATTAATGTAGTGCAATATTATTGAACCATCGGCTACTAAGGCCATTATAGGTTTTTATACTATTATAAATTATATACTAATATTATTTATTTTGTTTATATTATATACTGTATATTTACATTATATTAGGTCGTAAGGGGGGTATGTAAAGAAAAAAACTTACGACCTGTGCAGGGATCGAACCCACACTCCTTCGGTTAATACGCCACACGCCTACCTACTAGGCTACCGAAGCCCCGGCTTTTTTTTCGTGGCTATGGTAATTTTTTCTTATTTAAAAAAATATTGCATACTTCAAGGCTACTAGTTTTGAAAATAATATTCAAAAAAAAAATTTTTCATAAAACCGAAATATAATTCCAAAATTGAATTTAAATCAAATAAAAAAGACAAAATAAAATTGTAATAGTTACTTTTTCTATTATTATCTAAAATATTTTTTTATATTATTAAATATAAGAAAAAAAAATTAATGGTCATTAATTTTTATAATAATAACATTGAAAAATAAAATAAAACATTAAAAAAAAAAAAAATAAAAATTATGACAAAAAGATTCATTAGTAGCGTTTAATAAAAAGAATTTTCAAAGTTTCATTAAAACTTTTTCTCAAAAGTTAGTTTAATCAAATTTTACTGATGATTTTAACAAATAATTTCATTAATGAAACAAAAACTTATTAATTTTTTAATTTTTTTTCTTTAGAAAGAAAAAAACTGAATTCAATTCTATAATAAAGAATAAAAGTATTTTTCAAATAATGGAAATATAAATTGAATAAAAAATAAAATTCGTGAGTTTAGTTCATTTGATAAAATTTAAGATTGAATTCTAATATTGTGATTGAAAATTCGAGAAAAATAATAAGCTTTAACTGCACTCTAATATAAGAGGAGTTATCGTGTAGCAATACTCTACGACGTAACGGTTCCGAATATATATATATGTCATTGATTGCAACAACACCATCTAAAACCGTAATAAAGTAAGATTTAAAGAATTTATTCCGTAATAAAGAAGATCATAATAAATAAGATTTAAGTTTTAAAAAGAAACCATTTATATTACATTGATAAATCGACCAACAGGATTTATTGCAAAATAAAATGTTTAATTAAAAGCGTTGAAAAAATAAATTTTTAACAACAACAAAGTACTTATAACAGTGAGGATTCTCGCCCTCAAAACCCCCATTAAATTCTTATATTTTATAGGACTACTATTTTTTATATTTTTTTTTCGCCCGCAAAACCCCCACTAAATTCTTATATCTTTCATGAATTATAAAAGGTCATCTATTCTATATAAATAGCTATAAAATAAATATACTACTTTTCAAAAAAATGTCGAAAATTTTATTTTTAACATTAAAATTCGATTTTTTTTTTAACATTTTATTTTCCAACATTTTTTTTTCCCTGTTCGACAAATTTTTTTTTCGACATTTTTTTTTCAACTTTTCTTTTTAATAATAATAATAAGTTCCATGACCAATTCCTCTCCTAGATGTCACGCGGGGAAACACCATTCTCTTATTATTTTTTTTTTGACTTACAACGGACTGTCATATGCAAAGTTATCACCAAATTTCATCTTATTTATGAACGAAGAACAGCAACAAAAGCAAGCATGAGACCAGATAATTAGCATAAGAGAGAATGTAGTGAGAATTAGTGGGTGGGTTAGTTAGTGGGAATACTTTTTAGGGCAAGCATTAGTAAAGAAAACTGACTAGTAACCAAAATTAGCTACAAAAACTATGACGTACATATATCTAGTTAAAACTATAATACTTTGAACACTTTGAGTACTTTTTTGACTCCTATTGTAAAATAATAGATAAAATTAAATGAAGTAATCATAAATTTTTTATAATAATGTTACTTTATATGTAAGTTTTAAAATGTAGTTTAAACTAAAATTTAAGCTAACAAAAAAAAAAAACTGAAATAACATATTATTAAACCAGTAAAACACAAACTTTAAAATAAACACAAAAATTAATTAATTTTATTTTTGAAAAGTATATTTTACATTTATTAGATACAATGTTCTGTACAAAATTATTAATGATAATTTTATTCAATACAGTGTTTATTTTTTTGGTAAATTTTTTTTAAAAGGATGCATTTTATGTCCCTTTTTATATTGTATTGCAAACATTTTAAAATAACAAATTTTGTATTCATAACGGTAAATAAAGTATTGATTTTAGATAAATTATTTTTAAAAATATCCGAATAGATATTAGATTAAGGATACAACAAAAAAAAGTGTTTATTGTAATATGTGTTTATTTACTATTTTTTTTTTGTTGTTTTCTTATTCTTTTTTACTTATTTTGTATCTCTTGCATTGGAATCGGGGGATAAAAACTTTAGCTTGAGATTTAGATAAATCTTATCATATTTCTATCTTCCAAAGTTCACAAACATAAAATTTTTAAAATAGATATGTTATAGTTTTTATTTATATGCAAAATACCATAACTTATATACTTAACAGAATGGTACATGGTATACTTATTTAGGAGATAAATACTATTGTTAAATAATTACGTTAAATTTTATAGCAGGGAAGCTGTATTCAATACAATAACTTGAATATGTTTTAATTCAATTGGTTAGTAATATCGAAAATAAAGTTTTTTTCATAATATTGTGAACCGCTCAAATAATAAATAATAAAGAAAACGGAATAGTAATAGATTTTTCTTTTTCTTATATAAAAAAAAAATTAGAATAAATACACTTTTGTCCTTGCAGTTGAGAAGACGAGATAGTCAAGGAAATGATAGATAGATATACATTAAGATTTATTTTTTATTTTAATATTTTGTATTTGTATAATTTTTATTTTATTAAATTATTTTTAGCATATTTTCGAAAAAAAAAAAAAATCTTAAAAAACTTGCTTATTAATTTCACTCTATCTGTCCGTATCTCACTCTGTTCGGTTACAAAATTTCTGCACATTTTAATATCTAATCACAGATAGAGTTCTTAAAAAATTTTGATTTTACAAGCATAAGGTACATCAGTTACTATTTTGTTTGCACTTCCGCAAGTTTAACAGCTAATAGGGTTCTAAAACTTAAATTTTGCATTATTAAAAATACCAGTTAGGCAGCTATACAAATTTTTTGAAAGTAGAAAGCAAAAATGAAAACCTCATTTACACGTGTAAACTGCTATTCTTAAGTATATATCTTTCTTTCTTTAACTAAAGATACTTTTATTTTAAGTGAAAATTTTTTACTTCAAGTGAAGATATTTCTAATAGACATTTGAAATCTGAAGTAAAAATTCTTCATTTGAAATAAAAATGCCTTCACTTAAAGTAAAAAAATGTCACTTAAATTAAAAAAGTCTTCAGTAAAAGTAAAAATGGTATATATGTATATCGCTTTTCTTTAAAATTGAAGAAAGAATCTTTTGATTTTTCACAATTTTTTATTACAATTGTTTTTTTTTTGTTTTTTATATTATTATTGTTTTATTATATTGTTTTTTTTTTTTTAAATTCTATAGTATAATAAATACAATGTGAATTTCAATTTATTGTGTCATGACAAATTGTATAGATTTAAAAATTGTCAGTTCCAAATGTAATTTAAAATTTGTGTTTTTGAGTATAAAATGAATATAAAAAGGAATGCAATTTGATTTATATTATCTTTTCTATTTGAAAATTGGTCTTTTACTAATCTAAATACCATAATATTAATGACAATGTTTTAAATGAAATATTATAACATATGATGCAAAAAATCAAAATTAAATATATATTTTTTTAACCGGAACGACATAAAAGGATACTGCTTCAACAGGATTTATGGTACAATAGTTTTAAACTAGAACTTTCTTTATATACATATATATTTTTATTATATATATAAATACTTTTTAAGATTGTTATTTAAAATTTATTTAAAAATCTTTTGTTCCTTATTCTTCGGAAAAATTTTTGGCATTCTCAAACAGTATGCGATTTGTCTCAGACTTGATCGTATTGTACAACTCATACACGAAAGTTATTCGCATAATCGCATACTATTTGAGAATGTCAAACATTTTACGAACGAACTCCAATACCCTTATACCTCATTTCCTAACCAAGTATGAGTTAGATTATCCGTTAAACAAAATCACACGAGCGATACAAGGGGAACACTTCAAAAAGGAAATTTTGTGCTTATCAAGAGGTAAACCGCTTCCAGCACGAAGTCCGATACTGTCAATAAATCCCTTCTTGAACCATCATAAGATAATATGTATTTTGCAGAAAACTTCACTTCACAACATGCGAATTTTAGATTGCACACTCTTCGAATCTTTTTAAACTTTTTAACTGTTTTTAACGAGATGTTTTTTTTTTTACGAAGGTTGGTCGAAAGTCACCAAGAGGAACTGCACGTGGTTCCTCAGAATAGTGTTGGACTTTAACCAACCAAAACCACCCCCCTTTTAAAATCAAACTTTAGGATGGAACCTTTAATACAAATGAACAATTTCATTTTGGGGAAAGGGATGTGGGAAGTATAATTGGGGAAATTGGAAGTGGAAAATTTGGGATTAGAGGGGATAGGTAGGAAAATTTGGAGGGATATTTTGAAGATAGATGTTAATCTTCTTCTTAAACTTAAGTAAGTCGTACACATATGAATTACCAACTTTAGAGAACACATGTCACATATGATGGTATATGGTTCCACAAACGGGGCGTACACATGACAAATGAATTCCCATAAGCTGTATTTCGCCATGTTGATAACTCTACATGGTAGGGATGAGCTTCTATTTCACTCGTTGTTTCTCGTTGGAAAACTTTGGGTGGAGGCATTTACTGTTTTATTTCTTTGGAACAGGTGTCTAATTTCAAATGTCTCAAAATATCTCACTTCAAAATAATTTCAAAAAAGGTTTGGTAAATAATTGTTAAACAGAAAATTCTGAGTTACAAAATTTCTATACTTTTTAAAAAAAAAAAGGGAATGCGGTTTTCAAATTGCTAAGAATTAATTTAAGCACTTATTTTGAAGTCGAAGTGTAATGTTCATATGTATATAGGTACATGTACTAATATTTAATAAACAAAACTAAATCCCAGAAATTAATTTATAGAAACTCAGATTTTCCGGCCGAATTCCATCATCTATATATGCACATAATGTATATAAATTTAGCAAATTTATGTCATTTTTTTTATATCAAAAAAATTTTCTTAAAAATTTCACTCTGTCCGCCTGACCGTCCATTTGTTATTTACAAAACTTTTACACCGTTTAAGATGGAATAAGTCAATTTATTAGCGATGGATAGGATATACAAAACTAATTTTGTCGAATAACTTTTTTATGTAGCTCCACCTATTACTGAGCTATATCCCCTCAAAATCTGAAAAAGCCCTCAGTGTATATCTCAAATTCACATTTTTGCAATATAAAAACGTCAAACAGAAGATTTTATTTCTTTCTTCCTCGGGATGCCTTTATTTAAATCCTTAACATTTTGAAATCGAAGAATCTTTGCGTACTTCTTCAAAATTTTTTTGTAACCTTCCCGTTAAGAGTTAGTAAGAGTTATTGAGAAGTCAAAAATCATTAATTTGCTTTTTTTTAGACACCTGTCACAAACATTAAAGCATTAGACGCAAACATTAAAGCTTCAGAATTATATTTTCACATGTCCTAACAGGTTTCTTAATTATAAGGTTTCCTTAAATTATATAAGATTTCTTTAAAATAATAAATTTTCTTTCATAATAGTTTTTTTATATACATATAAAATTCTAAGAAAAATTACAAATTTTGATGAAAGTCACCATTTTTGAAACAGTTTGTATAATTTTCAGTTCAGTCTTAATGAACTTTGCACTATATAAGTGTAAGTGGAAAAGTGCTATAATAAGACCAGAAAGCATGGAAAGCTTTAAACTATAAACTAATGTTCCTAGGCAATAATAAAAAAATACATTAATTTTAAAAATTCATTTGTTTTGTCAAATGTTAAAGTCAAACAAAATAATAAGGGAACTGCTATTTTATTGTGCTCTTTTAAAGTTTTTTACTGACCTGCATCGCATTCTCAAACAAAAAACTAAATTATCTTATCTTAATTAGCTTTTAAATTATTAACAAAATGTGATTGTGAACTTATATGTATATACACTCTAAAAAAAAAATTTGGAAGTCAAAGGAAGCCAAAATAAAATAGATCCATAAATAGTATTCAGTTATCTATAAAGTATGTCTTCATTTTTTTTTAAACACAGTAAAAAACCGATTATATAGTCTAACAGAAAAAAAAAAAAATTTTCAGCAGAATTTGGAACTATATGGGATGGCAATGTGATAATATATAAAGGAGATATGGCAGTAAATGGATTATAAGAGCCATTAAAACAAAAATTCTCCAAAAAAGTTTTAAATTTAAAAGAATTGTTACAATAAACCATATAGTGATTATTATCGATTTCCATTGTATTACAGATAAAAAAGCAATTTCAGAACTTGTTTTTAGTTATATGTTGAATTCCGGTTTGGGTACGAATGCTCGTATCTCAAAATCTGGTTTTTTAAAATCTCGTTTCCTAAAATTTCGTTTTTTTTTTTTTGAATTTTTTATTTTATCATAATTCATTTTTTTTATTTTTTTTATTTCAAATGTGGTTCGATTTGTTGAAAAAAAACATATTGATTGTAAAAATTGTAGACAAAAAAAAAAAATTTAACAAAAAAGATTCAACATTTCTCATTCAGGACATATACAAATAATATGGTATTATATATGTATATATATGATATTAGAAATACACATGTATTTATAAAGGTTTTGGAAAAAGAGGCAATCCTGATTTTGAATTCAATTCTAAAATCCCTCCTAATTCGCAATCGCACATATACATATACATATATAAATATATTGGAAAAAGTTAATAACCCTGCTTTTGAATTCAACTCTAAAATCCCTCCTAATTCAGAATTACTCATATACATATACATGTATACAAATATCCTGTAAAAGGCATATAATCTTGATTTTGTAACCAACTAGTTACAAACTTCTTCTTTAATTTTTTTTCATTCATATATTATGTTCTTCAACAACAAAGCTTTTAAAACAATAGGTGCTACTACCTCCAAACTCTCGCTAGACAAATTATTGAAACCAAGATTTTAAATCCAACTCTAAAATCCCTTGAAATTCAAAGTATCACATGTACATAATATATAATATAAATATTCCAGAAAAAGTGTAAAACCCTGATTTTAAATCTAACTCTAAATTCCGTCCTATTATTATTCGATAAAAATTAAATATTAAAATTTAAAAAAAAAAAACGATATAACGAGATTTTTAGAAGAACCTGATTTTGATAAAACGAGATTTTAAGAAACGAGTTTTTGAGATACGAGCATTCGTAGCGCTCCCTTGAATGCCATATAATAATTGATTTTACTATTTAGAATCTTTTTCTTTTTTTTTTCTTTAATGATAAAAGTAACCTTTTATAAAGAACGAAACTAAATATTTTTTTCTTTTTTCTTTTGTATTACTTTAGGGTATCGATTTTCTATTGTTAGATATTCCTTTTCTATAATATTTCTTTTAGAAGGCAAAAAAAGAAAAAAAAAAGAACCACTTAAAAGGGCTGATACATGGCAAATTTTTGGCATAAAAACTTAGTTTTTTTTGTTGTTTTTATATACAATCCATTAATATTTTCTTTGAATTTTTCTTATAGTTATTTGATTTTCTGGGAAAATTTTTTAGGATGTCATTTGGTTGTCGATTTTTATGTTTTCCAGCTTTAACAAAAATATTTTCCCTATTTCATTCTTTGTTCTTTAATAACAAATATATTTGAAGCAATTCTATTTTTATATGAAAAAAAAAAAAACTTTTATTTTATTTTTATTTATACTTTCCTAAAGGATTTAATAACATTAAATACATTAAACATACTTCTGTTTTCAGTACACAAATAGATTTTTATTTTATTAAAACGGAATGAAATGTAAAAAATTAAAATTAAAATTAAATTTATATATGTTTTCTAATAAAAAAAGAATTTTAATATTAAATTTTATTTTTTAGTTATCGTGCGGAAGGACCGACTGTCATATATGGCTTTATAGGCTTAGAATTCGATTTTCATTCAATCCATATATACTTGAGTCCATATCTAACTCGACTCCTTTAAAGTGTCACAAGCGTAATGGCAAATTATATCCTAGAACATACGTTTTTCTTTTGTAGAAAACCATATTTCTAAATATAGAAACTAAATTCATAAGTCATATCTATAAATTTTATCGTCTGAAAATGGATTTTGAAATTACCAAATCTTTAAATCGATTTATCTACCATTTCCAGTCGTTTTTTAACGATTTTAACAATTTTTCATATCATTTTTACTCTTGATATCATTTTCGTTGAAAATTGGAATTTTAACCAAAAAAATTAGTTTTTGCGTATCTTATCTTTATCTTTTCTAAATAATATAAAAGCGAAATTTGAAACACGTATCTAAATTTTATCGTCTCATATTTTGATATCAATTCTTACTTTCATTCAAAACTGAATATTTTCCTTGAAAATAAGAATTTTAATAAAAACGAGGAAGAGTGCGATAAAGTTGATTGTGTCAACTTTTGGATACCCTTATGAACCTAATATATGCTGTTTCCATAAACCTTATTCATCTTTTACAAAAATACATATCTTTGATGTTTTACTTAATTACGTACCGAGAAATATTTATGTAAATTTTGGAGTTGTATGACAGACCTAATACAATCGAACCTGTTGCCCTGAATCAACCACCTTTTACAGAAGTTGTTGCCATAAAACTTCAAAATCTTTTACAATATTTCAGATGCCCAGCTTTATCATGTTCCAATATAAGCAAGCAACTTGAACCTACTACTGTAGCACCTATTATTGTAGCACCAAATTTTTGAAGTTATTGCCACAAAACATGATCATCTTTTGTAAGATTTCAGATATCTAGTTTCGTTGAAAATTGGAATTTTAACCAAAAAAATTAGTTTTTGCGTATCTTATCTTTATCTTTTCTTTATCTTATTCATTAAGTGTAAAAATGTGTAAGCTAGCGGACCTGCTGCTCTGGCATATCCAAATTTTGCAGAAGTTACTAGCATGCAATTCGACATCTTTTCACAAAATTTCAGATACCTAGCTTCAATAGACACTGAAATATTTTCATTTAGTAACAGAAGTTGTATGACAGCTACCCAAACCTAATTAAAACATAATTTAAAAAAATATTTTAGATTGAACCATCCCCTAATTGGATCGTGTTATCTTTCTGTCCAAAAGTCTATATATTGCTTTATATTAATTTTGTAAACTTCTTCATCATATTATCAATAACTCATTAGATATTAAAATAATCAATTACATATACATTTTATAATCCTTAATTTTATATTACAATTCATGTTTAATTTAAAACGAAATATATTAACACAGGTCATTCATAATTTTATTTCTTTTTCATAAAGTTTTGGTTCTTACAGTATATTTCAGATTTTTATAGTACCTTAGAACTAAATTTCTATATTATCAAGACGTATTTTTTTTATTTGAAATTAAATTTATTTCGAGGGATCCACTATAATCCTTATATATCAATACGAGTGATTACGGCATCAAATTACACTTAGACATATTTTGAAAAGAAATGAAAATAACTAAAAAACTTCACAACATAAAAAGAAGGATCCTAATACAAATATTATTAATTAAAAATAGGTATTTATAAATAAATAAATAAATAAGTATGTACATACAATATGATTTCTTTCAACTTCTTTATTTTCTCAATTTTCTTTAATCGTTTTTGATTCCTTTTTAATGCTATCATCAAATTCATCTGAAAAGTTAATATTATTTAAATCAGATTTGAATAAATTTTTTTTCTGAAGTAATAGATTTTAACAATATATAAATTGCATTAGAAATCATTTTTATATCTTAAATTAATTTAAAGGATATATGCATTACTCAAATGTATAAAATTCAACTTTAAGTTATGTTAAAATCTTATCCTTATATTTTTATTCGATTACGAATAGTTAGTTTAATAGTTATAGTATAAAATAATTATTTTTTTTATACAGGGGTTGTTAAAATAAAAAATCAAAATATCAAAGTAAGAAAAAAAGGAGTATAGACGGAATAAATTTCCGACAATTTTTGAAATAATCGAACACATAAGATTCTAGCATATATTTCAAAAATAATAAAATATAATGCTAAATATATATCTATAGAACATGAGATATCCCATTGGGTGACGTGTCAGAAGTATCATGATCAGAAGTCACGTGGGATTCACTGAAGTGAGTTTAAACTTCCATGCGGCTCCTGACTTACCACTGTAAATAAAAAGTCCATGGGAATAATATAATAATTTCGAAAGTTTTAGACTAAACTTTAATTTATGCCCCGGCCAACTATAAAATCAGATACATTTAATTTCCATATTCCGAGCAGTCCGGATATATACTTATATATGTACATACATTTTGGGAGGAATTTTATAGACTATTGCGAAATCAGATTTGCTCCTTTTTCCAGAATATTTATACATATGTATATCTGGCATTCTGAATTAAAAACTTTTATATACATTCTGGAAAAAACGTATACCCCTGATTTTACAGCCAAATTTAAAATCATTCTTAATTTAGGATCTCACATATATATTCGGAATCTTAATCATAGTTTCCCCTTTTTGCAGAAAATGTATACATAAATGAATTAGGAAATATTATAGATTTGTTTACAAAATCAGGGTTATACTCCTTTTTCAAAATTTTTCTAAATATGTGTATGCGATATTCTGAATTAGAACCATTTTTAAAATTGAATTCAAAATCAGAGTTATAGACTTTTTACAAAATATTTGTTTATACCTATTATGTATATGTAACAATTCTGAATTAAGAGGGATTTTAGAGTTGGTTAAAAAATCAGGGTTATGCTACTTTTTCAGAATATGAAGTTATGTATAATACATATATAAAATATAGGCAAATTTTGAACAATCATTTTCAATTTCAATGGGAATTTTGACTCACTTTAGTTTTCATTTGGACTTCTAACGGTAACACTGAGACAAAATTTGAAGAGAGTCAAAAGACCCTATGGGATCCAACACCGCTCTTATTGAATTATCAAGAGATTCACATAATATTATTTTATTTTTATGATTAATCCTTCATAAAATCAAAAATTAAATCATTGGAATGCATTTAGGTGATTTTAGATTAACTTTATAAGATTTTGAATCTCAGAAAAAAATTTAGGTGTATTGTATGCAATAAATAATTTTTCTTTTACGGAACTTAAACAAAATGTTTAATTAAAGTAACACACTATAATATATTACATAAGAAGCCCTATGATTTTATGATATAATCATGAAAGTACTTCCACCAATATTTTTAATTCGTTACGTATGCCAAACGTATCGTATATCGTATGCTTATCTAAGTTTGACAGGAATTTAAAATAATTGTATGAATTTATTACCAGCAAAACGATGCTGACGGATTGTATGAACGATACAAACGATTGCTGACGGATTACCATATATTCAAAAATATTTTATGTGCCATATTCGAAATAAAATAGTAAGGTAAGCAAATGAAGTATTAAATGTATATGATACAGGGCTTACATGTGGAAAGATAATGAAACAAATCTATTAAACTTCATTATTCTGAATAAAGGACATATGAGATTCAACTTTTAACATGAAGTCTCACTTTGTAAGAGTCACACTGTATTATGTAAATATATTTTTTAATAAAACTGTATTATTTGACTTTAATACAAACGCAAATAAATATTTACACCTTAAAGTTATTTAGCAAAATGTATCTAATACTAATATATATACATATATAGGCATAATATACATATAGCAATTTCCAGAAAAATGAAAACAAAACAATTTTAATTTTAATTAAACATCACCCAAAGACTATACATATTATTATCATGTCTATATATAATTATAAATTCTCATACATATTAGTATTTATATATATGTATACATATAGCTATACAGTATGCATATAATATATGTATAATCATGTATAATTCGTAAGACAAATAGGACATTAAGATTCATATCATATTTTTCTTTAAATTGTCACATTGAATTGCATTCGATCACGAAATATTTATGTTCAGAGTTTTGAATAAGTCCATTGGAATATATTGATTAAGTATAATATTACATTATTATACATATACAAAATATGTATGTATATATGTATATATTTCTCCATTTTAATAAATAAATATTCGTTCAGTAAAAAGGATTATTTCAAGGTATAAAAACAAATATGTACATGCATTATGCAATCAAACGTACGTGTGTAGTGTAATAAACTAGATTTTTTCTTTAATTTGAATAAGAATTGAATAGGTCCGAACCGAATATTAAAGACCTGCAGAAAAACAAATCAATATTTCAAAGAAATATAATCAAATGGTGTTAAGGAAAAATTTTACGTTTTTAAGTTTTCCATTTAAAGACATTTTCTTTAATTCTAAGAAAAAGTTATTTAGTTATGAAAATATATTTTGATATTTGATAATTAATTGGGAGCAGTACGTAAGTCCAAACAAATCTAGTGACAAAATTCCAAATTAAATATAGATTCCAAACTACAAAACTTCAATAATTAAAATCCCAAAACTTCAAAGAATATTTTATAACCATTATATAAATTCTATAGCATAAGTAAATAAAATATGTTGGTTTTAAATTGGGGGTTTTAATAATTTATTTAGACAGAGGTTTGGGGCGACAGCCTATACACAATTTTCATCGTTTTGTTATTAAAATGTGTATATTTGAAATAAATTCGAGCGATTTTATAGTTGTTTACAAAATCAGAATCTGCTTTTTTTTTAATACACATAGGTATAATACATACAAATATATTAAAAATTTTGTATTAGGATGGATTCAAGAATTCTTTTTTTTAAGATTTTGTTTTTTCAACCTTTGTACAAAATTTCAGGTTTCTATCTTTATTAAATTCGAAGATATGAACAGGGTAGAACACTCTTATATCAAATTTCAAGTTTTTATCTTTATTAATTTTGAAGATATGCTTGTTCGGTTTTGGGAGTTGTGTGGGAGGTACTCGAACACATCGTCCGATTTCGCCCATTTGCAATTCCCGCCTTTCTTTAGTCATTGTTAACCTACAGTATAAATTTCATCAAGATAGCATCATTATTTTTTAGTTATCGTGCTTACTGACGGACGGGCGGACATCGCTAAATCTACTCAGGAGGTGATCCTGATTCAGAATACATACACATGTCCATATCTAACTCGCTTCCTTTTGGTGGTTACAAACACCATACCAAAGTTAATATACCCTATAACTTTAGGTGTAGGGTGTAATAAGGATAGCCTTTTAAAATCGTTTACACTTTGTTTTATTTATTATTTCTAATTAATTTTAATATGAATTCTATAGATATTAAATATATAATTATTTAATATATACTTTTGTAAAAAAAAAAAATGTAAATAAACACGAAATACAGAACTATATTAATTTGTATATCTACCTATGTTTTTATACTTAATCTAAATTAGAAAAAAATATTTTATTTATTTGATTTTATTTAAAAATTTACAATGAAGATTTTGAAATACATTTAATATACTTTATGGAAATTTGCTTATAATATGAATTAAATGTTTGTTGAACTCTTCAATTGGATTAAACACAAAAAAAAACTTTATATAATGAAAAACGTGTTCAAAATGTTTAATAAAGGATTACGAAAAGTTTTTTTTTTTTTTTTTTTGTTCTGATGTAAAAGAAAAAAAGTTAAAAAATAACTTCACAAATATATTTTGTATTGTTTTTTTTTATGATACATTTAAAATTTAGTTAAATATAAAATAAGTAATTCAAATAATATTTTTATGAGAATTTTATGTAATTTAATTATAGAAATTAAACTTAAAACAAGGAAGAACATAAAACTAAAAAGTTTCTATAGACACACATTTTTCAAAAGGCAATTAAAACAGTTTTGAATACTGTGTCTTGCACGAAAATATCTAAATTTCGTAAAAATTTTTTAAAAAATTGTGGAAAACCAATAGACACTTTCACCATCCATCAGCTTCAAGACAACTTCAGTTATAAGGACAGGCTACATAATTAAGACAAAATGTGGTAGGTAACACTTTATCTTATTACTTTTATTTTGCTTCCTCTTGCTGAGGTACCTTCTAGAAGAAGAAAAAGGAATATTCGGTTTACCTATCTATATATATATATATATATGCCTATTCTCTCCAACGACAACTCCGATTTTGACACTTGATATACATGTAAGGGTTGCTTCATATTTATTATGCATTACAATATACTACTTGTAAAATGATAATATTGAAGCTTTAATTGTTGGGTTTTACTTTGTTAAAATTTTGTACAGGTGATTAATTTACATGGACATGAAACGGAGCAAATTTTTAATTTTTTAATCCCTAATATCTCTTAAATAGGGGTAGGTATAAAACATTATCTTTGATTAATTTATAAGTTCAGTAGTATGAATTATAAACGAAAAATATTTTTTAGAACAAGATTTTACACTTATTTAGAAAAAAAATTATCCGGAAAATTATCCTCAAAATTATCCGGATCGTATTAGTTCTTAGTTCTAAATAATTTATAATATATAAGTTTGGACGTAATGCACACCTTATTCAATCATGTAAAAAATTATGCCAATTTTTTAAAATTTTTTGATTTTGAGTCAATTAACTTATAGAATTTCTCGATATTCAAAATCTTTTTTTGGTTACATTTCTTTATAAGGACATAATTTTAAAAAAAAAGAAAACAATTATGCGTAAAGCAGCTTAAACCTATAAATATACATTAGAACTTACTCTAACTAGAACCCTGTAACTCATATACAACAAAAATCTCTAAATTTGGGAACCTACTATTTCTCGATTTATATGTTCCCCAAAAATTTAAGGAAAAATCAACATTTACCTATTACAATTCACATATTATAATCCGCACCTCCTAATTTTAAACAAATTTCTTCATTGCTATCCAATATCTTATTCCATATTTTTAACTTGACGCTTGCAAAAGCAATTAGGGTATCATCCCATTATATTGGCTTGACAGTTAGATGAGGTTAGTAAGTAAAAATCTCACAATACTAAAGATCGGAGTTAGAGGTGTAGGCAATTATATAATTGTTTAATTAATTTAAAATACGGTGTGAAAAATTAGATTAAAGTGAATGGATATTTAATTTTTTTTTATTATAAATATGTAAATCAAATAATTGAAAATTTCGCACAATAAAGCAAACAAAAAAAAAATGTTTTTGTTTATTATTTCAGTTGATTGTAAGCAAAAGAAAATAAATTATCTTACTTTAACTTTTCACCTTTAATATTCATGTAGTACAGGTGCTACTTTATTGAAGCTATCAATCATATTGTCATATTCATATATACATACTATATTGGTATTAACTTATCAACAGGAACAATAGATCCAACAATACTAATAATTATACAGACAACACATGTCATTTTCACTTATAAATATCATATATACGTACATACATACCTATATGTATACAATATAACAAAAAAACAAAAATATATCCTTTTTTTAAATGTACAAGAAAAACAAAAAAAAAACAAATGGCGGAAGAGAAAATTAATGAAAAATTGTTCACTATGCATATAATAATATTTTTTATTTCATATTTTTTTTTTTTTCTTTTCATTTATATTTTGTCAACCATTTTGAATTATTAATCATTTTTTCCCCCCATTTTTTAATTACAGCTTCCAGACAGTTACGAAGAAAAGTTCCATATGCTGGACATTTAATGACACCAAGAAGATTGTGGTTAAATAAAATTCCTACACAATGTGATGTTGTTATAGAGTTTCCAGGTAATTTATTTGAATTTTTTTTTTTTTGTACGAAACAAAACTGTTTTTGATTATATAAAGGAAATGTAAATATTATACACACACACACCCACATGTATAAGTGAAGTTTAGATAAAAGTTTCTGGTTTTAGTGAAATTAAAACTTTTGCAATTTTTTTTTTTGTTTTGTTACGACTTACAAGTGAAAAAAAATATAAATTTGTACGGAATTTAGTTTAAATTTTTGGATCAACTGAAAAAAGTTTTGGTAAAGTTGTGATTTCGTAATGCTTGTAATTAAAAAATTTGATTTTTCGGAAGAAAAACTTAAATATAGGTTGTAATAATTTTTAGTTGTCCTAAATGAGAAACTGAAAATCATTACATGTCATTTAAGAGAACAAAGAATTATTATAAAGCTATGTATATGTATAAAAGAACTCTCAAATTTCTTCAAGTACTTAAAGGTGTCTCTCAAAGAAATTTAGAGGTATTTGATCTCGGCTAAACTTTTCTATTTAGAACCTTTTAATAATATATCATTAAGAGTATCATAATGTTATTTTTCTAAGCTTTTATTAAATAGCTTTTACTATCGTAACTATCTATTATTTTTTCTTTTAGTCTTCTTATTAGAAGCTAGAATTAAAAAAGAACTATTAAAGCTCCGGCTTTTAATAAAACAAAATTTAAATTATTTGCATCGAAAATTAAATTAGCGAAGCAAAAAATTACAAGTAGAAGAATTATTCAATAAAATTGAATTAAATTTCTAAATGGTTTAGTTAAAATAAACAAAGAAGAACCAGGTCTGAGTGACTGATAGCCTCTAATAATTACTTACCATTTATTGTTTTCATTTTCTCCCTTTAAATCGAATCTTTGCGACAAATTTTAGCACTCAAAGTTCCCCCACTTTCAATAAGTTTCGTTATACTGCTTTTCAAAAATTCTTCCTCATGCATCACTTTCACAAATTTAAAAAAGGGTTCTTGCTTCTACTCGGCTCATACAGCTTAAAACTAAATAATAATAATAAATAAACAAGACTACAATCATCATTTCAACCTGTTTAAAAAAAATCAGATTAAATTTTTAAAATAAAACTTCTCGGATTATAGTCAACCTTGATACAAAAAAATTTTAAGTAAAAAACAAAAACATACACACACTTACAAGCCATTCTTAATTGATTGTTGTTATTATCAAGAAGAATATAATGCAACAGGATATTTTATTTTCTTAGCATAATTAAATTTTGTATATACACTTATTTAAAAAAAAAAAAAAAACTGCCATAAATTGTATACGTATATGTAATAAAATTTTACATATGTACAAAATACATAAACATTGACATTTATGATTTTTTATTATAATCTTTTTAGCGATTATTTTGATGAGTAAGGACTAAAATAATATGAAATGAAAAATTACTTGCAATTAATTCATAAATTTTATTTCTGATTCTAATTTATGATCATAATTATGATACATATTTATAACAATAATAACAAATCATCAAAATAATGATGATGATGAAGATTATTATGTTTATGATGATGACAAAGTGATAAAATTAAATATAATGATAAAAAAAAAAAAAAAAATCCAAAGTTGATCCTAATTGCAAGGCAAATTTTATGAATATTTGATTATCATTAAAAGGATAAATGTTTATGCAAAGGATAGGACATGAGTAGTAATTAATTTTTTATAAAATGTATGTACGAATTCAAAATTATTTCAGTAGGTGTCTGTATTAATCCTTTTTAATCTTGAATAAAATGTTAAACTATGTTGATATGTTGAAAGGATCATCGATTTAATTTTTGTCATGTTATTATTTCTCTTTTATTTTATTAAATAAAATTAAAGTGCCAACATATTTAAGGATCATCTATATAGCAGAATTTATTTTAATCCTTTTATTTTTCCTTTTTCCCTTTAAAGGTTTTAAGGGATTTGTAGATTTTTATTAATCTTTGATCTCATTAAGATTAATCTCAACATTTGGACTTTATACGAATTGAAAATACATTTTTGATAAAAGATTATTTTGTGCAAAAAGTTATAATGATTATATGGAATACTGTATTTAGGGATGAACAAAACATCGTGGTTGTAAGGTACAAATGAAATGAATTTGTAATACCTTTAGTAAAGTTCTAAATTTTAGCAAATTTTAAATCATAAGGTCGTACCATTTAAAAATATCTTTGGAACAAGCTTAAACTTTTTTTACTATTTTGATTAATCTATTATGAGTGTTTTTGTTTCAGCACGAGAAAACTCCCTCAAGGAGAGTTTTAATAGTGCGATATTTTATTTAGAATCTTTTACCAGTATATTTATTTTATCTTTAAGGCCCTCCTATTATTTTTATCAGATTTAAGATAAATAGAATAAAACTTATCATTATTTAAATTCTTTTAATAATTTTTTCTTCATTTTTGAAAAAATGATAAAAAAAATTTTAGAGCAAGCGCCTGATGAAGCATTACGATGGCTTCTAGCACGAATACGTTCTCAACCACCGTCTGGACTTGGTCTTGTTGCCAATGTCAAATCACATGAAAGTACAAAACGAACAGCTTTTTATATAAGTGCTCCAATTAATACGTAAGAAAATAAAAATTTTTATATAACATTAATAATAATATTAATAAAACTAATTTTACATTATTTAATTAAAAAGCCTTTATAAAGCCGCTGAAGAAGCAAGACTTCCAAAGCGTTTGCGTAACGATTTAGGTGGTGCCTTAAGAGAATTTACAACACGTGAATGTCATTGCTTTGAACAAATAAAAAGTAATGATGGTAGTACAACATTATTTACGTCCCAAGAACGTCAATGGTTAGTTTTACAAATGTTACAAGGTCTTAGAGCTGGCCCAACTGATTTGGATGCATTACAGGGTAGAGCTAGTGTTGAAGAAGGTCAAAGTATAGGTAAATATATAAAACTATTATAATAAATAATAAAATAAATTGGATTTTATTTTTTATGTTTTTAAATGAATTTTTATTTAGTTGCGGCATGGCAAGAGACTGGACTTATTTTACAAGTTTTTCCACTTCATGAGACTAGTGCTTTAACACGTCTACAAATGAATTGGGTTAAAAAAATTTTTGCTCCACAACCTTTAGGTAATAGGAAAAATTTAAAAAAAAAAAATTAATTTTAATAATTTAAAAATTTTTTCAGATGATATTGCTGAATATTTTGGTGTTAAAGTGGCTTTATATTTTGCCTGGTTAGGGCATTATACATGTGCTTTAGGTGTTCCTGCCGTTTTTGGTACAATATTATGGGCCGGTTTATATGGCCGTGGACAAACAATTAAAGATATGGGTCATGTTTTATTTTCTTTATTTAATGTTGCATGGGCTTCATTATATTTAGAAGCATGGAGACGATATTCAGTTGAATTAGCATTTCGTTGGGGTACATTATCAACACCACCAGAAATGTTAGAACCACCAAGGCCATTATTTAAAGTAAATTTAATATTTTTTTTTTTTTCATATTAATATCCTTTTTTGATTTAATTTCTATATAACTTCTAGTAATTTATTTTACACATAATCATATAGATATATATATATATGTACTCAAAAGAAATGAATTTTTATTATTTAATTTTATAGGGGCCATTAGTGGAAAATTTTGTTACGGGACATTTAGAACCAAAAGATGCCCCAATATGGAAACAAAGAGCATTTCGTTATTTTGTTAGCTTTCCTATAATAGGAGTTTGTTTATTAGTTGTTTTTATTGTGATGTTTTTAATGTTAAGATTTCAGGTAAAATATACTTTTAAAATAAATATTAAATATATAGTAATATATTAAATAATATTCATATTCATTAAAATATTTTTGTATTAAATTAGAAATCATTGTAAATGTATATAAATATATTTTATTTTATTTTAAAAATAAGATTTTTGTTTTTTTTTTTTTAGTAAATTAATAGGCCTCTTATTAATAAAAAAAAAAAAAATTATAATTCACAATTTTTTTAATAATTCTTTGGCAATTTCTATTGTTATTTTTATCTAAAATTATTATTAATTATATTAGATGCCAAAAATATTATTATTTATTTTTTTTCTTAAAAATTTATTAAATCAATTGCTTATAGTTTAAATAATTAAATAAAATAATAATAAAAAAATTATTAAATATTTTAAATTAATTATTTTAAGATACATATTTTTAAAATAATTTATTACTGACTATTATAATCTTCTTTTTTTTTTTTGTGTAGTAATGAATTTTTTAAAAATACACATCGTTTACATATGAAAGTTTTTCACTTGTTATAAAATTTGTTCTTTCCTTTTCAATAAAATCCAACATATTAATTAGTTATAATGACATATAGGCTTTCTTGTTTTGTATTATTTTCAAAACAACTTAAAAACTTAAAATCTTTAAAAATATTTTAATACTATAGGTTAAAAATCCTTTGAATTCCTTTTAATGTAACTACCAATTCAATGCAATGTAATGCGATCTGTATTCCATATCACAACAAAATTTATTTTACCACATTTTTTTCTGAAAAGGATAATTATATTAGGATTTGATTTAATTATCTTTTTAATAGGTAAAAATAGATTATGAATTTTGCAATTCAATAAATCATATTTCGTCTATTCCAATATTGAAAAGAAAACATACATATGTTTACTAGTTAAATCTATGGTATGTCGATCAAAGTAAAATGTTTAAGAATTTTTAAAAATCCATCAAAATATTTATGTTAATTCTAAATTCGAAAAAATTTAATGTATTATTAAAAATTTTTCGGATTATCAATTTTGACTTTTTTAAATTTTCAAATTAATTAGAATTTGAGTCTATCTAATCTGTAAATGTATTGCTATAATTTTTTTTTTTTTTTTTAGTATTAATTTTAAATAAATTTTTAACTTAGATTGTTTATAACAACTACAATTTTTTTTTTTACTTCTCCTTTCCACTACTTCTTCTCCTTTCCATATTTAATTAGGCTTTAATTTCAGGAATTATTAGTTTCACTATAAGCCGTTTATAAGAGAGCTGTTTAGCACAACGACTATTAATAAATTCTTTATAAAATTCCATTAAAATTTCATTAAAACGAAAAATTAAGGATTTAAAATCCTTTTATAAAATATCATATAGAAATATTATCTTTTCATAACTAATGAAATGAATGATAAAAAAAATATTTATTCACTATGATGAGTTTAATGGACTAATGAATTCTTATAGAATCAATCTTTGAAATAAAATAATAACAATTTTAAAACTTTTCTGAAAGAAAACCAGGACACATTTAACAATATTTTAATTTATGTCATAATAATAAATTTCAGAAAATAATATCTACTAGATAAATTGTGCTTATTAAGTATAATAATAAAATAATTCATTTTAATAAAAAAATTAATTTTTAAAATCATATTTTTTTAATTTCTTTTTTCATTTTAAATCAATTATATCAAAAAAAAAAAAAAAAAAACTAAAAATAGCTGCTTTTGCAATTAATTTAAAATTTTTGTTCTTAATATTTTACAATTTTATTTTCAATTTTTATTTTTTTTTTTTTTTAATTTTTATTCATTATTAATTATTTATTTTATTAGTATTATTATTAATTGGCTTTTTGTAAATGCACTGGAAAAACCCACATATTTTTCTTTTTGTTTCTTTTTTTCATTTATTTCAGGATTGGCTCGATCATCGATTACCTGAAACAGGATTTTTATATTGCATGTGCAATGTTAATCAGGTTCTCACAAAAAAATTTTTTTAAATTAAGATTTTTAAAAGAAATTTCTTTTTATCTTTTCAGTAGTATTATTTTTAATAATATTAATTTAAATTTTATACCCGTTATATTTTATTTTTTATTTTTTGTTTCCTATTGAAAAATTCTTTATATAAAAACATTCTTTATATAGATACATTTTATAGATACATCTACAATGAATTTCAAAAAATATATTTCGAAAATTTTATTTAAATAAATTTAAACATATAGAAGAAGAGTCTGTTCTGATATATTGTAATGGTGTTTTATAAAGGTATATGTACTTTATATTTTCTAATATAAGTTAAGCATTTCAAGAATTTTCATTATTTCGATGCTAAATCACAGCTTCTGTCGTTGTCTTAGACAAGTCATTTACCTTCGGTAAAAGAAAACTATAGTAAAGAAAAAATTAAGGGCTGTCAAAAAAGCTCATTCCCAAAATTAAAAAATATTTCATAATAAGTTTTGGGTAAAAAGTACAAAGGTATACAAAAAAAAATAAATTATAAAAAATCGTTAAAAAATTTATATAAAAATTTATTAGAAAAAATTGGGAAAACTCAAATCACACTTTCGTTAATTTTAAGGCAACCCTATATTATTAATAAATGTTGTTAAACAGAAATAAAAATATAATGTTGGAGTTTTAATTTTGTATATTACTTCAAAAAAATTTGGACAGGTGTTCAAAAATTGGGAATTTTCAGTTTTTGACCCCTTACAACTCTTGAACGGGAGGCGATACAGAAATATTTTCTGAAATAACTTATACATACTTGTTTTAAGATTTAACTCGTCTCAGGTTTCCAACTTAAACCATTTGGAAGATGAAGGTAAATTTAAATACCCTATATGGAAAAACTATATATTTTTTATTTATATATCAGCATCGTTTCCAGATTAATGATATGCCATATACAACTTCTGTTATAACAATTTAAATATAGGAGCTTTTTTAACTTTAGGCGGCTGTAGCTCCATAATGGGTGTGGCTATAGAAAAAAATTAATCCATAAAATTAATTTTTTTGTGATACTTATTCGTAGTTAAAATTTCATTGCTTTGCAACAGCAGCTCAGCTCATTCTTCGATCAATAATCATATCAATAATCAATAAAAAAAAATTATTTTATTTCTATTACATTATACCATTTACATTTCAATAAAAATTTTAAAAGCCCAAGCTCTCGAAGCTCTCACTCTACATTTTGCTTAAATTTTACATAAATTGCCTTTAAGGTTAACAATATTTCACAAAGCAATATGAAAGTTATATTTAAAGTCATAAAATATGACAAAATTTTAACCATAATAACCATTTTCTATAATAAATTTGCAAAATCTTTTAAAATTCAAAATCTTTTAAAATCAAAATTGCAAAATCTTCAAAATCTTTAACGATTTTCATAAACCCTAGAGAGTTTTATATTTTTGATTATAACAAATTTTCGTCATATGAATGTTAATTTATTATACCCGTACGTATGAACAAAGTTGAAATGAGGGAATATAATAAGTTTACCATTATGTTTGTGATTTAAAGATTACGAGATAAATATGAACATATATTCTTGCACAAGATCAAATTTTAAGTCGTTTTAGCTATATACGTCAATCTCTTAACCATTACTCAAAAAATAATGGAACTAAAGGATTCTGAAACTTCTACTAAATTTTAAATTTTTCTTAGCCAGCCTAAGCATTTTTGGAGCCAGACTAAGCATTTTACAATAGTTTAGAATATTTAAACTCATTATGAAATTGAAATTTCTATTTTTTCAATTTAAATATTCTAAACTATTCTAAAATGCTTAATCTGGCTTCAAAAATGCTTAATTTGGCTCCAAAACAAAATTTTTATATGAAACTGATCGTCTGTATAGAATTATGTAGTCTGTGGTAAATATCAGTTTCATTATTGAAGTAAAACAAATTCGACCGACGCGTTCGAGTATAAACTTCTTCTTTTATATGAACATAAGTCTGTGCATAATTAAACTAGATAGTTGATATTTTTATTAAAACAAGTTAAACGTTATACCGACGACTTCTGTTAAATTTGATTAAGATAACAAGTCGGGTAACCGCGAAATTTATATGCTCATATCTTGCTACTTAATAAACTTATACAAGTGAACTGAAATTTCGCAAAAGATATCAAAAGTTTTATAGCATGAACTTCTGTAAAATTTGATTGGTTTAGCGGAACGGAATCGAATAGCTATCATACAACTTTGAAATTTACATAAATATATTTCAGTACACTATTAAATCAGATATATATTAAATTTTTTCTCGTTTTAATGGTCTTTGTTAAACGGTTCAATGGTTGTTTTCTAGAATTCTATCTTAAGAATATTGTCTAGAAAATTTCCTTTTTTTAAATAATAAATCTCAATTTTAAATCAAATACAATAAAAAATATCAAAAAAATTGACGGTTCCCGTACAAAATCCCAAATCAGAAAATCCAAAAACATAAAATCCAAAAAACAAAATTCAAATACCACAAAAACCAAACCCCACAAAATCCAAACATGACAAAATTCAAATACCTGAAAATCCAAATCCAAAATTTTAATCTTATTCCACATTGCATATTGGATTAATTAAATAAATAAAATTAATTAATATTTATTTTATATATTATATATTACAACAACAAGGTATTTAAAATAGTGGAGACTGCCACCGCCAAACTTCGCCAAAAACATTGCTAAATTTTGAAATCAACTATCTCTCCTAACTGAGAATCTCACATATACATATATAAAAATATTCTGGAAAAAGCGTATAATCCTGATTAGTGTGGGAGCCTCCAAAAGCCAGTCTCACATTTGTATCTATGAAAGTTAAGATTTTGTTATGTTTGGCTTATATGGTGTTTGGATTACCAGTGTTTGATTCATATGGTATTTGGTTTATATTATGTTTGGATCATATGCTTTTTGGATTTTATGAATTTCTGAAAATAAAAAATGTTTGAATTTTGTGGCTTTTGGATTTTGTACAATTACAAAATTGACATTTTAAAAATTTTTAATTTGATTTTCCTATAGAGTAAATTTTTGACCGAAAATGTTATAAAAAAATCAAATAATATGAATATAAAATTTAATTTTTCTCTTATATTTTTTATAAAATCTTCAGTCGTAATTATCTCAATAAATGTTAAGGATAAAACCTTAAGCTTTTTGTAATTAAATTTTTTACTTATTCTTTTTGCACCACTTCCACCACTGTCCAGTGACTATTTTAAAATATTGATTTTTATTTTAATTGAAGTTTTACCATTTTGAAAGTTGCTTTGAAATTCAATGTAGATCTTTAGACATTAGACTACCTTTAAACATTTCTCGATCTTAATTATAATTTTCATTTATTTAAAATAAAACAGCTATCTATTTAAATCTTAGAAAGTTAAAAGTAACCATTTAAAACTTTTTGATTGATTTGATTGTATTAAGATACTTAAGATTTAAGTAAATTTATAAATTTAATTTATTTTTTTTTAAATACTTTGAATATTTTAAAAAATAATTTATTTTTTTTGGTTAATTTTTAATTATTTTTTTAAACAATTATTTTCAAAATTTATAGAAATCACAGATTATCCTACGAGCCTTATAGTATATCCTTAATATATATACTACTTTATTTAATTGTTGATTTTATTTTATTTGTTAAATTTAAAAAAAAAAAATTTTTATAGAAAAAATTAAAACTAAATTTTGTTAATTTTATTTCACTTCACGTATAAATTTTTTTAATAGCAAAAAAAAAAAAAAAATTTTAGTTCCACGTAGAAAATTAAATATTAATTATAGTAAATCATACATCAGTACTGTAAAGTTGTTCTTCTCTTTAAAATTAAAAATCTTCTTTAGAAGAAAAACATTCTTGTGTAAATATTACCATTATTACCGTTTTAAACAAAACAAAAAAACAAAAATATACACGTTTGTGTATGTATACGTATAATTTTTAGAATATTAATGTGAGAACCACAATATTGTCGCTTCATTATAAAATTAAATTTTTATTTTAATTTTGTTTCTTTTTTTAATATTTTATCAAAAACAAAAAAAAAAAAATTTTTTTTTAAATTTCTAAAATATTTTTAGAACATTTTTCGCATTTTTTAACATTTATTTAAAGTAGTTTTTTTTTGTTTTTTATTAATTAAAAAAAATCAAATCATTTTTATTTTATTTTCCTTTTTTTTTTTTGTTTTTTATTTTCTGGTACTTTTAATTTGCTGAACTCTGGTTTTTTTTTCTTTTTCTCATTTTTTATAATTATTTTTTTTTTTTTTCTAATTTGAATTTTATACCATTTTCAATGTTAAAATGTCAATGTCAACGCATAATTTACAGGATTGGTGGGATTCAAAACTTCCTGATGGTAGCATTATATCATGTTTAAGTGTGATACCAAAAGTTCTTTTAGCTGGTGCTATTACTCTTATGGATGAAGCATACTATAAATTAGCAGTATGGTTAAATGACAAAGGTTTGGTTTCTTAATACCTAAATTTTTCTTTTGTTTTTTTTTTTAATTTGAATAGGTATATACAGTGAAAGTCTGCTTTAGTGAACACATATTTTTTTTATGTAATATTAAATTCTACATAGTATCAAATTTTTTAATCATATATTTACGTAATTTTTTTTATTTTAATTTTAAAAGATAGGTAACTGTTGTTTTGGTGTAAAAAATTTAATTTTTGAGTGAGATTTCATTAATTCATCAAATGACGTTTAATCTTAGTTCTATGGAAGAAATTGTCATAAGTTGAAGATGAAAAGAATAAAATGATGTCTTAATACAATATTTTATTTAATTCCATTAAATTAAAAATATTATTTTAAAAATATATTACAATAAAAACTAATAAATATTTAAAAGTAACTTTAAATAACGCCAAAATAAATTCATGATCAAATTTATATATTTAAGAAATTGAGGCTAAGATATGAATTAACAAAATATACTGTTAGAAAGCATAAAGAAATCAAATATTAAGACTCATGCTAAGAGTTTTTCTGATCTGGTATTTATTGTGTAAGATAAATAATAATGGTTTTATATTAGTTCGTTAAGTAATACTATATAAGCCGTATACTATTAGTTGGCTAATATTTTCCATAAATCGTTTGATGAAAAATCAGATGGAATACGGTTTTAAAACAGAAAGGAAGCTGTTATTTATAAAGTTGATTAATCTCAAATAGTAAATTAATAAAACCGTTTTTTATCTATATATGTATTACAAACAAAATGTCAGTAATTACTCTTCTACGCACTTCCACACACTTCTAGAAATGAGTTTTAAGTTGAAACCCCTTAAGTGATCTTTATATGACGGTTAGATTACAGATTTTGATATATGGAGGATAAAATCTTTTAAATATATGTATTAAACAAACTGTGGGTTAATTGTGTTCATTTAAGCAGCATTTTACTGTACTAATAAATATATATTATATAAGAAATTGTGGATTCAAAAACTGATAACAAAAATAAACAAAAAAGAATTTAAAATCTACTGATTTTATATTTCTTTCTAATGAGTTTTTTATGCAAATTTATTTTTTATGGTTTCTTTTTTTCAAACATTGAATTCTTAGGCCTACATTAAATTGTAAATTTTTATTTTTTATTTTTGCTGTAATTTAAAAAAATATACAAATTTTATTTAAAAAACTTTATAGAAAATTACCGACTTCAATCAAAATATGAAAATCATCTGATAGCAAAAGTAGCATTATTTCAATTTGTAAATTCATTTCTATCGCTGTTTTATATAGCATTTTATATAAGGGATGAAGAGAAATTAAAAGAGGTTCGTTTATTGAAAATAATATAAATGTAAATTATATTCCACAAAAATATCCTTTTTTTAAAATTAAATTTTTCGTTTTTTAATTTTTGTTTATTTATTTTGAAAAAAAAAAAAGCAATTGGCTGGTTTATTAATATCACGTCAAATAATTGGTAATTTAAGAGAATCAGCATTACCATATATGATAGAACAATGGAAATTGGCAAAATTAAGTTTTAAATTGGGTGGTGCATTAAGTCCATCACAATTACAATCAGAAAATACATGTGTTGGTAGTGGTATTGGTGCTACATTTGATAGTGTATTAAAATCAGCAACAACAACATCATCAGCAGCAGCATCAACAACAGCTGCAACAGCTATATTAAATCAACAACAATGTGGTACAATAATAAAACCAAATATTGGTTTAAAAAGTAATTCAGAAGAAATATTAAATAAAAAACAACAAGAACAACAAGAAAAATTTAGAAGTAGTCAACCGTCTATTGTTAATGGCGGTGGTGTTGATAATAATAGTGGTGGTACTGGTGCTACAACTAGTGGTATAGCAGAACAACAATTTTGTAGTAAAAGAAATATTGGACAAGCTGAAATTGAAAGTACATTAAATAAGGTAATTAATAAGTAACTATAAATATAAACAGTGAGCAATACATTTAAGAGTTTTAATTAAAATATTTTAATTTAAAACTAAAAAAATGTTATATAAACAAAAAAAAAAAAAAAAAATAGGTTTTTAAGTATCTGTAAGATCAACAAAAAATCCAAAAATAATATTAAAACGCCTACGACATTTGCATACAGAATTTAGTTTTTTTTTTTTTTGTTTTTTAGATGCAAATTAACTGGTATTTTAAGTATTATTTAAACAAATCTAAATTAAAACTATACTGTAGTTAAGTTCAACTATAGGATATTAAAAATCCAAATATCTTAAAATTTTTCAACTATATAATATATACTTACAATATGACTTATTGTACTTGTGTATTTATTACTTATGTACAATATACAATATGACTTATATCTTTGCCAAAAAGTAACTGTGCTCTATTCAGACTTCATGATAACAATAAAACATTAAACCATTGACTTCAACATCAATCTCTGCCGATTTGTATAGAAACTTTTTGGTAATGAAATCGAATTCTTGTTTTGTACAAAGGTTTAAAATTTGATGACATTTGAAATCATTCATGAATACCATTTTCTGATATATTTAGGTGATCCTCTAACCGAAATTAATACTTGACACTAAACGAATCTGCTGGTCTTAGATTAAAATAAGACTAATCTCAGAAGTTTTGTTTAATATTTGGAAAATTTTCATTGAATACATATATTGGGGTATACATATATAAATATTATTTTAAATATTCTTCTGATATTTTGGATAGGATGTGGTGTGATTTATGTAAGAAAAAATTAAAAAATGTTTCTTTCATTAAAGAGGGTTTTATATATATATAAATAAAATACCCTATAAAACTATCGAGCCTATGATACGGATACTTTCAATCAACTCAACTTTTTAAATCAACTGAATATCTTGCGTAAGCAAGCCATTATTACAATTGTTATAAATATTGTTATGAATAAAAAATTGATTTTGTAAGACAATTTTTAAAATACAAAAAGTTTTAAATTATTCATTGTACATATTTATAAAGAGAATGTACAAATGAACAGAGAAAAATAAAAATTAATTTTAAATTTTTTTAAATTACAACATCACAAAACAACACTCAGGGGTATAAACGCCACAAACACGCGTATTTGCGTTGCAAAATTTTTTTAAAGCATACAATATCCTCACACTGATACAAAACTCGGCAAAAAAAGAAATTCTTTTTTATTTCTGTTTCCACTTTTATATTAATTTTATGTTTGTTTAGAAAAACAGGAATAGAAAACAATAACAAAAAAAAACAAAAAAAAAGATAATAGAAATAAAAAAAAAGAAAGGATGTCTATTTTTTTCTCTTGAGTTTATCACACGTTTCATATGGCACTTTAGCAAAAGTTCATCTTCAAAATAGAATAAAACCACATGATACATTTAATGAATCAAAAGGAAAATATATAGAAGATATTATGTAAATCCAATTGTTTTAAAAGGCGCTCATTTCCAAAATGATAATACAAAGCGTTCTTGCAATTATTTTTTTTTATAAAATTTTATGATTTTTCTTGGAATTTTTTGTGTAGGAAAAATAATCAAAAATCAATAGGTACTTTCTCTTTCTAGCTGAAGTATTGATTGCCAATCGACTTCAACATATACATTGTTATTTTTAAGTCAGAAGGACAGCACAATGTTTTACTGAAATAAAAATATAATATTTGAACTTTAATTTTAGCATTGTCGCATAGAAAATTATAGAGCCTTTAATTTTCAGGGATGGCTGTAAATGTCGTAAGGGGGGAATTATTTTTACGACGTGTGTGTGATTCGAACTCACATTTCCTCGGTGTTTACAACGTATTTCATACCCATTAGGCCACCAAGACCTCAATTAATTTCAAATATTCTTTTCTTAAAATGTCAAACTGTATGTGTTCAAGAAATTAGAAGGTTTTCAATTTTGAAAAGCATTCATATAGCAGTAAATTTAAATGCCAAATAATAAAAACATTATTATGCCTTTATTTTTAAAGTTTATAAATATGTATTTATAAAGTAACAGAAACTTCCTGTCATAAGACTTTTTCGGATTAGAAAAGTATTAAATACAACTTAAGACATAACCTAAAACAAATTTATCTCAAACAGTATAGAAATTTTGTAAACGAACAAACCGAGGGACGAATAAATTAATAAGTAGATTTTTGAATTTTTTTTGAAAATGTGCTAAAAAAACAAACAATGACAAAGTTTATATTTACAAGCATATAAAAGTTTAATCTAAACAAACTGTAGTAAGTATATAGGTACATATTGAATAGATTCTATAAACAACGTATATCTAAAGATTGAAATACAAAACAAAATTCTATTGTTAAAAATGTAATTACATTTCTGTAGAAAGAAAAACAGTTTCAAAACATTCCATATAGAATTTTTTCTACTTTGGAACATTTAACGATCAAGGAAAATTTTTAAATATCGTAAAATAAAGATACTTCTAATAAAATTAAATATTTTAAAAAATCAAAAAAATATATTACAAATGGCACTTAATTATTTTTCCAATTTCATCCAACAGTTTTTTTTTTATTAAAACTTTTAATTTTTTTTCTTTTCCTTTTTCTTTTAATATCCTTTATCATTTAGTATGATGGAACATTTTCAGATCATTTAGAAATGCTTGTACAAATGGGTTATGTTGTATTATTTTCGGCAGCATTTCCATTAGCTGGTCTTTGTGCAATTGCAAATAATTTATTAGAAATACGTTCAGATGCTTTTAAATTGGCACATGTTCATCAGAGACCATTTGGACAACGTGTTGCTAATATTGGTACATGGCAGAATGCATTAAGTGTATTAAGTTTAGCTGCTGTTATTGTTAATTGTGCTTTAATTGGTTTATCTGGACAAGTATCACGATTATGGCCAGGATTAACAACAGCTCAAACAATAATATTGATTGTAGCATTAGAAGTAAGTTAAAATAAAAAATAAAATAAAAAGAACAAAGAAGATGTATAAAAATAAAAATCATAATGTTTTTTGTTTTTTTCTTTTTTAATTTTCTTTTATTTCACTTTCTTTTTTTTTTTTTTTTGTTTTTCTTCTTTTAATAGCATATAATGTTAGGATTACGTTCTGCTTTAACATGGTTATTACCAGAATTACCATCATGGTTAGCTGCAGAAATAGCACGTGCTGAACATTGTAGACGTGAAATGCAAGTAAAAGGTACTTCACCACGTCCAACACCACCATCACCGCCTTCAACAACATCAGTATCACAACAGATGACACCAGCTGACTTGGCAACAACAAATGATGAATCAATGGAAAGTCAAATAATGGATGAAGATAATCCCATATATATACAACAACAATTAGATGAAATACATGCAAAATTAGTACAAGAAAGTTTACAAGCTGAATTGAATATGAATGAGAATATTAAAGAAAAAGATTCATCACCAGATTCACCACCATCACAGGTTTTCTTTTTTTTATTTAATCTATACATGTACATTATAATAGTAAAGATACATAAAAATATATGTATAAAATATAAAATTTTTAAATTATATGGTATACTTTATATACATAGATATTTTATTTTTGTTTTTTTTTGTATATTACAGACAAGCACAATATTAATTCGACCATTACATGAATCGACACCACCAAATGGCGGTGATTTAATGCATAATCTTCCATATGATCTTCAAGCATTACCTGGGTAATAATAGAAAATTCTTTTACTTAAAATAATTGAAATATATGTATAAATATACCACTTATATATATAATTATTATACTTAATATATATATATATATATGTTATATAGGTATATATTATATTATTTCTTAACTTTTATATTTATATTTTTAAACATTTTGTTTTTCTATTTACATAATTATCTTTTCTCTTATTTAATTTTTCTTTTTATTTTAAAATACATTAAGAATTTAATTACATACTATTGAAATAAATTTTAATTTTTTTAATCTATATGAAATATTTATTATTATTATTATTTTAAATTTGAAAAATTAAACATAAATAATTTGCTTTAAAATCAATGAAAATTTTGTTTAAAGAAAAGATTCCGCTTGTTATATAGAGGTTCTAACTACTAAAATACTATTTACATTTTAATATAAACTTTTTCAAAATGGCAAAAATTTTTTTTTTGAAAATTTGGCGTCCGCGTCCTCATGTAACTCTAATCCGAACTCATGTAATTCTAATCCGATTAGAATGCAATTTAGTGCAGAGGTTAGTGTTGCGATTAGGACTTCTGAGAAATGTTGCTGAACTTTGATGCAACATAAAAAAGTTGCCAATTGATGTTGATGTATCATGAAAATGTTTTTAGCTTCAGTGGATCCGCTCTAAAGAATCCGAAAACGAAAATTATTTGATATGTTCTAGCTAGAGCACATAATGATTGTCATACGATTTAATGAAATTTGGTAAAAATATTACCCTTACGATATATTTGATGCTAAAATAATTTGAAGCTGGAAACTTAAGTGGGTCGTAATCCCAACTATTGGGGCTTTAAATTAAAATTATAATAAAATCAAAAGATTTTAAAATACACTCTTACCAACTTGAAAATTAGGTAAAGTATGTTAGAACCAAAAACAGGAACAGTTTTCACCCTTCACCACCCCAAAGATAGATGAGGAGTTACATTCCTAAACCAAGTTACTGCCCTTCTACGGGGGACTTTTTTTTTTTTTGCAAGATAATAGTATCTTGTATTCAATTTCTATTATTAATTTAATCAGCTAAAAATTTTTAACCGAAAAAAATCTTTAAAAAACCTTAAAAATATTAAAAATAGTACTACATATAATTTATATTTAGATTAACTTATTGAGAATAATTAAGCCTTATATGTGAAGCCTTTGTTCTAACATATATGTAAAGGAAGTATAACTATACAACGTTTTTAAAGAAAATTGTTAATTTGAGTTTTGAGATGCCAGTCGTATTTGTGATAAAAAGGTCCTTTTAGAATTTGTAATCGAATTTTAACAAACTATAGAAATTTGTCAATGTCAATTGGCCAATTATTAAAGTTCTATTAAACCAAGTGGAATTATAGCTTATTTTTTTTTTGTCAATAATTTAAATTTAATTTTTTTCAATATTTAAAATGCTTTTATTTTAATTTTTATTTTTTATAAAACGCCTTTAAAAAAACGTTAATGTCCATAAATAACTTTTTGTGTCATTATTTATAAAACCATAACAGCTAAAATTTAAATTCAATTAAAATTAAATGTTTGTTTCTATATTCATAATGATAATTATCACATCAGATAATTTTAAAGCAAATTATTAAATAAATTGGAAAAAGTTTTTATTTTATTTAAAATTTTTATTATGGGAACGTTGCTTTTCTATTAAATTTTAACTTTTTAAATTTTGAATCTATAAAAAAAAATTTTTTTTAATATTTTTCTTGTTATTATTTCCCTATTTATTTTTTTTTTAATTGTTTATAACAGCTATTAAAAGATAAATATTTTGTAAAATATTTTTAAAAAATAATATGTACATATATATTTTCCAATATTTTTTTTAATATTTTTCCAATTTTTCTTTTTTTCTGTTTAAAATATATTTCTTTAAATCAAATACTAAAATACATTTATACTTCATTTCATATCTTTAGAATATCGTAATCTCATGGCAAAAAATTAAAATACGTACATTGTCCTGTTCCTTTGAAATTTTGCACAATGAAAATTCGGTTAGAATAATAAATTTCTGTGGGGGTCGCGATTGTTTAAAAGACTCTAACGGTGCCTTGAAGAATATGCGAACATACTTAAATAATGGTAAATATCTCAAAAATTGTTAGATCTATATAAACCGTTGTAGTCGCAAAAGATAGGTCTATAAACAACCCTTCAGAATATATACATATAATTAGTACACGTCTCATTCGAGGTCTCTGTCTCATTTAAGTACAGAATGCTTAAAACAAAAACAAAAATTTTTTTAATATGCACTTTTTTCAATTTTTTTTTGTTGAACCCATTTTTTACTCTTTTCCCCCCTTTTTCTAAGAAGTCCTCATTGATTAGTTTGATCTTTCTTTTTTTTTGAGTTATGTTTTTGGGTAGAATGATAAAAGAAAGTCAATTTTTCATTAAAATCTTATTTGATGAAAATCTTTTTTACGCCTTTTCCACAATATTTATATATATATGTATATGTGAGATTCTGATTTAGAAGGCGTTTTAGAGTTATACTAATTATATGTATATCATCTTAAGGGTTGTTTGCAAACCTATCTTTTGGGACTATAACGGTTTCTATAGATCTAACAATTTTTAAGATATGCACCATTAAGTATGTGCGCAAAATTTTCCAAGCACCGTTAGAACCCCTTAAAGCCTTCGTTGCCAATCGCGACCCCCTATTATTTTAACTGAATTTTCATTGTGCAAAATTACAAAACAATCTGACAATATACCAATTCTAAACTTTTGTCAATCTCATTTTAAATAATTTATAAATTTATCAAATACTAAAAACAAAATTTAATTTAAGGTGAAAAAAAAATTGTTTCTTAATAAAATTTATTATTAGATATTATATTTTTGACAATTAAAAAATTAGATTTTCCCTTCTTTCACTAAATACATATAAAATTATTCAAGTATACAATTTAATAAATTGGATAGTATAAGAATTAAATATAGCAAATATTTGACAAATTTTGATTTTAGATCGCACGTTAAAAGTGTGAAATTGCACAATAAAGGTATGTTTAAAATTACCTTTACATTTTATACAAATGAGCATATTTTTCGGTAAAATTTTTAAAGTTACTAACAAATAACAATGAACACCGTGATTTAAATATATATAAAGCGAGAATTCTTGCCAATGCATCTTTATACAAAATTAAAAAAATACGTTACCTTATTAATGGGGTTTACATCGGTTTCTAATCAAAACCGCTCCTTAAGTAATAAATTTACATAGACAAAAGTTAAAAAATGAAATCTGGAAGATGAACTTATTAATATTATTTTCCTCAATTTTTTTTAAACACATTTTTCAAAAAAAAAATTTAAAAACTTTGCATATTAGTTTCACTTTTTTCGTCCGTCCGTCAATTTTTTTATAAAACTTTTACACCATTAAAGATTGAACAATGAAATTTTAATGATATACATATAGCTCTCTTAAAAAAATCAAAATTGTAGAAGAACTACGGAATCTCTCAAAGTTGAAAAAGTCTTATTTTCAAATATTTCAAGTTCTACCTAACACTTTTTCAATATAAAAATATCAAATGCAAAGTTTTTTTTTTTTATTTTTGCTTTATATGAATATTAATATCAAAATTATACAAGTTTTTGCATTTTAGTATAATTTCGCAAATTTCGCTTTTTTCATTACCGAAATATGAAAATGCTTTAAGGTAGAATCTAAGGTAAGGTAGAACGGCATATGCTTTAAGTAGAACCTAGAAATTTTGAGAGAAGTAGGATCTTTCATAACATAAATTAAATCGGATGGTTTTTTTGTACCACCTCTAATTTAAGACGTTTTTCATTAAAACCAAAAAAATTAAAACTTCAACAATATAATTTTAATGTTTTCATATTTTTTTTTTATATATAAAACTCTAAGAAAATTTATAAATTTTAGTGCAAGTCACAAGTCTAAACTATTGTCTTTTGGAAAATTTGAGCGTTTACAACCTTGGGGTTTGCATTCTGCTATATTTTTTTTAAAAAAATATTCTGGAAAAGCAGAAAACTCTAAGTTTGTAACAAATTTTAAAATTCTTCCCAATTATTTTTGTTGCACACATATCAAATATAAAACAGTGGAGACTGGCTGACTTTGGATTTTACAACCAACGTTAAAGTCCTTTCTGATAATTTTCACATACATACACATATTTTAACAACTAAAGTATTTAAAATAATTGTGGATTTTTTTTTTTTGTGTCAAAAACCATTATGGATTTTGTTTTTTGTGGATTTTCGGACTCATCGATTAATAATTTTTTTTTTTAATTTAACATAATATATGTATTTATATATATACATACTTTCCATACATACACAATACACACTTTCAATACCTATTATATATACAGAATACATACTTTCAATACATTCATTAATAATTAAAAATTTTGTTAGTATCTTTTACTTTTTTTTTTTTACGATATCTTAACTGAATATTATTATATCTTTTCTTCTAATATATTTTCTTTTCTACTTTAACATTTATATTTTTTGCTCATTTTAAATGAAATTTAAAGTCGAAAAAACTAATAAAATTAAATATATTTTTAGTTTATTTAGTTAATTGCTAAATTATGTATTAATGGTGGAAATTCTTATTTTACAAAAAAATTTTAATTGAAATTTCCCGTAAAATAATTGAATAGTTCTCAATATTTTGTGTAGAATTTAAATTGGAAAATTTTTTTTTTTTGTTTTTAGGAAAGTTTAAATAAAAGTATTTTTCGACTTTTTTAATTTTTTTTTTTCCATAATCAATTTGATTTAATCGTTTTAATCTTCATATACAGAGAATTACAAGAGATCATTTCTAAAATGTATTAATAGTGTTTTTATTATCTTTTGATCAAAGAATTTAATGGTGCACTTTTCTTTTAATATAATTTTTCTTTTATTGCATACATTTCAAAAATGATTCAACAACATTACAAATAATCTGCTATAACATGTTGTATTAATTTTTCTTTTTATTGTTTGAAATCCCATTAAGAAACTTTTCCATATAGTCACTTAGTACACTTTTTCATATGTATCTTAAGTTTCACTAAAACGTTTATTATACTGTGTATAACAGTTATTTTACTACTTAGGTATAAATCATAAAAAGACATTCTATGCTTTTCATTTTCTAAGATACATTATATTTTAGATAAATTTCAATAATAATATTGATTTGGATGTATCTCCTTCGGATATATGTATAAACCTTTTCAATGTTCGGTATTAAAATTAATTAATATCTATATTGAATTCAAAAAATATCTGATTTAATTTGTATTTACTTATTTACTTTTTAATCATTTCATTACATAGAAATAATAAAGAAAATCAAAGTTGATAATAAACTATACTTCAATTCTTAAAGATCTGACTAATGGCGCAGAACGTAAGTCGCCATTTTTTTAGATGACAGGTCTCGGATTCAAATCTCCAGTCATATATTGAATTATTAAAGAATTCTATAAGTTAAAGATTTTTTTGTAAATCAATTATTGATCTCTTGAAATTTTTCATAACTATTTCTATATAATCTCATAACTATTTCTATATTTTTAATAAATTTTTCTTTTCTTTTCGAACCATCTGTAGTAGATCTATAAAAATTTGAAAGAAAAAAAAAAATAAAAACTCCATTTTTTATTTATAAAATATATACAATAATTAATTTTTAGCGCATGTAAAAGTTGTAGGCTGAGAGCAAAAGTTCAAGACATACCTCCATTTAGAGGAAGTTCAGTTTATAACTCAAAATATAGCTCAAATGCTAACATGCACGCTTTTTCAGGGTAAATTTTTGTTTAAAAAATGAAAAGAAATAAAAAAAAAAAAAACGTAAATTAATTTTTTATTAAGAAGTTTGAAGCAGAAACAAAAAAAAACTGATGTTGTAATTTCTTTTTTTTTTTCTATGTCGCAGTCACACTGATGCAACATTTAAAAATTATACGCATTAAAGAATACAAAAATAAAAAACAAAACCAAAAGTTTTTTTTTTAATGCATTTCTCTGCCACATAAATGTGGGCATTACACAGCCTTTCCTGTTCAGGCATGGTTGTAAATATCGTAAGGGGGAATAACTCTTACGACGTGTGTGGGATTCAAACCCACACTCCATCGGCGTTTAGAGCGTATTTTATACGCTCTTATCCACTAGGCCATCAAGGCCCCCACAAAACAAAAGTATGGAGTGCCCAAATTTTAAATTTAAAAAAGTGATTATTAATTAATTACATAATTTTTAAAATTGAAGTTGAAAAACAAATTCGTCTCTTATATTTTACTGCTGGATGGAAAACTTAATTTTTATATAAATTTTTTTTAATTTTAGAACAATTTTTGGTGGCTCATTGAGAAAATTCCTTATAATTACAATAAAACTTTTTTTTCTGTATGAAACACTTAATTTGTTTAAAAATCTAAGTTTGTATCTAAAGTTGTATTTAGAGAACTAACTATAACTAACTGTTTGAGTGATAATTTACAAATTACATCAAATGTCAAAATTTGATTATTCAAATGTCAAAACCTTGGAATGAAAACTGGCAATAATTTTTATAAACATTTTCTACTACAAATGAAAAATTTTAAATATATTAAGTATTTTAAAGACATTGGATATATTTGATTTGAAACTCGTTGAACAAAATTCCCTTTTCTTAATAAAATGAAACACTGAGATACCCTGTACATTTTTATTTCAAAAGTAACAACTGACAATTTAGAATTATTTCAAATAGAAAATTGAATTACACTTTATTATTACAACAAAATATTGCCATATGTTACAACAGTTCGGCTGCGACGTTTTGATGTGTAAAACAATTCTTTGATGTGTAAAATTAAAAAAAATGGATTGAAATTTTCGCTTACTATTTCTAGCCCTAATTCAAATTTTAAAATTATTGTAATGTATTTTTAATTGGATGCATGAATTTTAAAAATTTTTGCTTGGAAATAGTTTTGCTTGTTTTTTCGTTTTTTTTTTTTGTGAATATTTTTTGTTGTATTTTTTTTCAAAATTAAAATTAACCTTTTTTTTTAAGTTATTTTAATATTTGAAACGAATTAAAAACTTTTAATATAGTGTTGCCATTTTAATTTTATATACACAAAAATAAGAAAAATGTTTTTAATTTTAAAATGGTGCAATTCGTTTATAAATGGTGTACTTTTTTTTTTATGATTTATCTATATATTTGTAATATATTATATATATTTATTTTTTTTTTAATTGGAAAATTATTTTTTTATTTTTATTTTTAATTTTAATATAAATGTGCTGTTTTTAATTACTAAAGAAAAAAAATTATAAACATTATAAAATTATTTAATAAAAAAAAAAAAATTAAATTTTTGTGTTTTGTTTTTTTTTTTGTAAACTTTTTTTTTTTTATGAAATAAAGACCATCTGGTAGTAGTATGTCATTGGCTAAAGCACAACAATTATATCTCCCAGAAATACCACCATTCCGTAAGAAATTATCAACGCAAGATTCAGATAATTCAGGATCAAGTGTAGAAAGTCCAAGAAAACCACAACAATTAACAAAATTAGGTGATATAGTAGCAATACCACCATTTAAACCTAGAAGATCAACAGAAATGACACCACAAGCAAATGTAAGAGATGTTTAATTAAAAATTATTTTTTATTAAAACAAAAATAAAATAAATGAAAATTTTTAATATAAAAAAAATTTTTAAGTTTTTGTTTGTCTTAAGAGGAATTTTGGTTTGGAAAATAATCTTTGGATATATAATTAAAAATTTCAAAAAAAAAAAAACCTTTATTATGTACATTAAAAAAAGATATCAAACAAAAATATTATTTAAATTTAGTTTTGATCTTAAAAAGTAAAAATATAGGTTACGCTTAGCTCAAACTTAATTTAATTTAACCTGCGAAAACAGACTAAATTTTTTTCTTTTTTTTATATATGTCTCAAATGTAGAAAAAATGTCTCAACTTATAGAAAAAAATATAAATATTAGATGCAATTATTTTTTATAGCTTTACATTTTTCTAATAAACCTTTACAAAAACTGGATCAATCCAAAGAAGAAAAGAAATCTGAACTGGAAAAGAAAAATTTATGTCCATGAACTCCCTAAAGTATGCAAAATTTGCAAACAAATTATGTTTCTGACACATCTATAATTATAACTTAGTAGTTTTTCAAGTATTATGACATTCCGCTAAGTTTTGAATACAAGTACATATTATATGTATTTGGATACGATTTTTCTATTACAAAATCTACATTAACATATTATAACATATGTACATATATATGTTTAGAATCATGATCTTTTTTGTTTTCTTATGGAATCAAGAAATTTTGTATCCCATATGAATTTTTGTAATTTAGATGTCACGGTAAAATATACTTACCCTTTAAAGCATTTAAAATTAATTGTCAGAGCTGACATATTGACCATAGCCAAGTACAAATGTAATCTGATGGTATATAAGAATTCCTTTTAGGTTTCATTTTGAATATTATTTTATAATGAGTGAGTTAAGTGACACGAAAAAAAAAGAATTGAATGGTCAAATGGTTATGTACATTTGTTTGTAAATTGCATTTTAACAGAGGGAGAGCAGATTCAAGTCCTGTACAGGTGGCAAGGATTTTCAAGTGGAAGGGATTTTACTGAAAATAAAAATAATTTTTTTTAACAAACCTGCTTATAACCAAATATGTATTTAAAATAAATATATAATATAAATAATAACATTATTTATTTAATAATTCGTAATGGCTTTAGTAGCACATAATTTTTATAATAATATTTCATAATTCTATGTGATTTGAAATATTAAAATATATATAAATAAAATATGTACCTAACTATTGTTAAAAAAACCAAAATTCCTCTTTATTTTTTGAATTTTAATAAAAATAAAAATTTTCCACCCAAACAATATTACAAAAATAGCCACATGTCGTATTATACAATTTATTATTAACAAAAAGTAGAACCCTATAGAAAAATTATTATGTATAATTTTGTATTTCTTTTTCCTTTAAACGTCTCAACATCCTTTTGTTTAATTTTTTTTTAATTTTTTTTTTTTTTTTGATTTAAGTTTGTCTTTAGCTATTACAAAAAAAAATTTATTATAAAAATTAGGTAAAATGATTTTGATTAAAAATTTAACAAATTCAAAATAATAAAAAAAAAAAGCCAAATAAAAAATGAGAAAACATAAATATTTTTTTATTTTCTTTTAACAATAAATGTGCGTAACAATTTTCGTTTTACAATAAACTCTTTAAATAATTTTTTTTTTTTTAATTTATTTTAATTTTAATCATTTGCTTAAAAAAAATTATACTTATATAAATATATATATATATCCAAATAAAGCATTTCTAAATAATGATTTAATAATTTCTCAATAAATGAAAAATTAATTTTCTCTCTATGAATACAAATGCATTTCAGGTTTATTTCTCTTAATTGAATATTTTACAAATTGAATTAAGCCTTTTAAAAAACAAATTCATTCCAACTATACTTAATACATATTTTTAGAAGATATGTACATTGTTGATGATGATTTAACAAATTTTTAAGCGAAATCGCATTTGAAGTTTTGTTTGAGTTCTAAGTCTAAGTTTGAGTTCTGAGTTTGAGTTCCCTCTTAAAAATATTTTAAGAGGGAAAAAACAAGATCCGTAAAATTTTTTCTACTACATTTAGTTATTTTTATGTTCATTACAAAATCAAAATAAAATAATGTAATTTAGTTTTTTTTTTTTGATATTGCAAAGACAATCGCATAACATCTCAAGGGAAAGAAAAAACCTAAAAAAGGCGTAAACCTAAAACAAAACAAGAAATAAATAAATTTCAATATTCCAAAAAGAAAATGCTTACCAAAAATCACTAATCTAAAAAATAAAAGAGTCCAAAAATATATTAAAAAAATTTGTTTATTAATTTAACTTTGTCAGTCCAGCCGTCTACCTATTTACAAAACTTATGCACCCTTTCAGAAAAAACAATGAAATTTAAATTCTGGATAGGTCTCTTAAAAAAACTAATGTTGTACAACATTATGTAGTCCATGTTGATTCATATGTTGTGTTTTATTTAGACCTATCCGGTACCGTACAACAACCCCTTCAAATTTAAACAGGCTCTACTTTCAAATGTATATATATCAGGTTCTGCTTAATATTATTTTAATATGAAACCATCAAAAACAGGATTTTTATTTATCTTCATAAATCAATATCAAAATTTAATAATTTTTTTTTCAAATTTAGTATTTTAATTTACTGTTACATATGTGAAAACAAAATTTTCCGTAATTCTTTGGTTACTCCGGAACGTTTTTGTTAGAATTTTGAAATTTTGAGAGAAGGAAAGTGGTTTAGAATTAATATAAGTTACCATAGAAATTTTTTATACCACCCCCTGTTTAAGAGCTATTAGAGGTTAAAATTGAAAAATTTACTATTTAAGGACACCCTAACTTAAGCATCTGTACATATTTTTATAAAATAAAACCTAAATATTGATATCCCAACATTATCTTTTTCCATATATGTTAACAGGTTGTTTGATAAAACTGAAGAAACTGTCCCTTGATTTTTAAAATTCTAAGAAAACTTAGAAATTTTGGTGCAAAATCACAATATTCTAAACTCTGTTTTTATTATTTTTTTTGAAAATGTACGGAAAATGTATATTCTGCTTTGTTTAAGTGATAATTTGGGGAAATTTATTTTTCATTCAATATGTATTTGTACACTATTTTGAAATGCTATTATTAAAAACAAAACAAAAAAAATAATTACTTTTTAAATATACCACAAAACAAAAATATACCTTTTCAAATTTCTAATTAATAATAAAATACAACACATGATTTTAAAATTTTATATCTTTATTTTAAATAAAAAAAAAAAAAAACAAAATTTAAAATTAATTAAAATATAATAAAAATATTAAAAAAAAAAAATTACAAAAACAAAAAAAAAAACAAACGAAATCGTAGCTTGAAATTAAAGATAAAAATAAATTGATGCCACTTCATGTTCCCGAATGGATGTCGAGATTGAAAGTTAATGAATCGACAAATATTCATAGAAGCATTGATTGTATCGCATCCAAGGTACGGAAATAAAAAAAAAAATCGAAAAAGAAAATTATAATTAAAAAAAAAAAAAAATCAAAAATAAGAATAAAATATGAAAAAAAAATATATATATATATATTAGTATTAATTGTTAATACATTCGTTAAAAAATATATATATATATATATAAAAGGATATGCTAAAAAATGTTTTAATTTAATTAATAAATTTGAATTTTTATATGCGTTCGATTAATCGTTTTATGTTTTAATTTATAATATACATACATATATATATATATTAAATAATATAATCTTTGTTAATTATAAATGTGTTATTGTTATAATTGTTTTTTTTTTAGTTGAAAAATATTATTATTAAATATATGATATATATATAACATTAATATATGAATAAAAAAATAATAAAAAAATAATTATTAAAATATTTTCAATTTAAGATTTCTATCTTATAAATTGAAAATGAAAATATTTTAGCATTATTTACTTACTGTTCGTATTACTAACGAAAGAAGAATAATAAAATTATACTACGAGATCACGAATGAAATAATATTAATGATTTTCTTATTAAACCGAAATCTATAATCTAGTCTAATAGTTAAACCAAGTCTAATATTTTGAATTTATGAAAATTTTCAATTATTATATGCTTTTATATGTATCAACTCATCGGTGTCCGTTTTTCTCACTGTCACACACTGTTGCGATATCGTAGGTACAAAAAAGTGAGCATTCTTTTATATTAACTTGTCAATGTCTATTTGTTTATATATTCCTTTGATTTACCTTTTTCTTCAACAATTTCATATTGAAAAGAGCTTTTAGTATTTTAATTGTATTATAAATGTATAGAGGGAGAAAAATGAAATTTTTAAAATATAATTGATTTTCTTAGGAAAAATTAAAATCTTTTCTTGATTTTCTTAGGAAAAATGCCCATATGTTGCCTATTATATGCTTTTATATTAACTCGTCGGTGTCGGTTTATTTATTTATTTATTTATTTATTTATATATTTATTTATTTATTTGTCATTCTGTCACGCTTTTTATTATCTTCATAATCTGTTAGCAACATTTGTAAGTGTAGTATTGTGCAGAGGATAGTGTACAGGTTTCAAAAGTGGGGATCATGTTGTTCGAATCCAGTTCACATGCAACATTTTTTTTTTTTTAACTATCTATTCATCAACATTTTTTGAATAATAAAATAATATGTAAAAAAAATATTTTTTAAAATATGCTTTTATCGAAACCAAATTCGCCCCCTAAAAAGTAGAAAATAAAATTGATTGCAAAACTTTAGTTTTTTTGACTGTTATAATATACAAGGTAGAATGTAAACCAACGGTTTTTAAAAGCGCACATTTCCAAAACTCAATACAAACTGTTTAGAAGTGTGACTTACACAAAAATTTGAAAATTTCATGTAATAAGAAAAAATGTGAAAAAATAGGACATTTTTTTAAATTTTGAGGGGCCGTAATCCCGGAATCCTATATAACTAAGAAAAGCCGTTAACACACGTAAAAATATATTATTGAACCTTTAATTTTCATGTCTTGCCGAAGAAAAATTTGTACAGGTGCCTAAGTTACAGGTGTCTAAAAATAGCAAATTTTCAATTTTTGAGGCGTAATAACTCTTAAAGAGGGGGTGCTACCAAAAAATTTTTTGAGAAAACTTATACTAATTCTAAAAGTTCTTTCTTGTCTCAAAATTTCAGGTTCCTATCTAAAGTCGTGCCGGAGTTATGAAAAAAGAAATTTTAAGCAAAATGTGGTTTTCACATAACGGTAAATCGTAAATTTCAAAATATTACATAATTTTGATATTGTTTTATATAGATAATAAAATTTTCGATTTTCTGGTGGCTTTAGATTGCAAAACTATAACGCAGAGCCTGACATATATACATCTGAAAATGGCGCTTTTTCGCAATTTTGAAGAGCTGCAACTTCGGAACCCTTTACAACTTAAATAAACCTTTAACACCCGTTAAAATATATTACTGTAGCTTTAATTTTTTTATCTTGCAGAAGTAAAATGTGTACCGGTTCTTAAGTTACAGGTGTTTAAAAATAGCAAATTTTCAATTTTTAAGCCCTAGTAGATCATAAACAGAGGGTGGTCCAAAAAAATTTTCTGAGCAAACTTATACTAATTCTAAAAGTTCTTTCTTGCCTCAAAATTTCAAGCCTCTATCTAGAAGCGTGCCGGAGTTATGAAAGTAGAAAAATCATGCAAAATTTGGTTTTCACATAACGGTAAATTTAAATACTAAATTTAAAAAAAATTGTATAATTTTGATATTAATTTACAAAGCTAAAAGAAATACCTGCCGAATGACGTTTTCAGATTGAAAAAATCTCAAGCATAACATATGATATATGCATTTAAAAATAGACCTTTTCAAAGTTTGAGGGGCTGTAGCTCCGAAATGGGAGGGGCTACATGAAAAAGTTGTTCCACAAAATTATTTTTTTTATGAGACCTACCCATGGTTAAAATTTTTTTCTCTATCTTTAACGGTGTAGAAGTGTTGTAAACAGACGGACGGACGGACGGACGGACGGAGAGAGTGAAACTAATAAGCACATTTTTTCAAAATTTTTTTGGAAATGTGCTAAAAAGTGAATTGCTAGTGCAAGCATTTTGGACTGTTATAATATAAAAGTAAATTGCTGGAATAAGGTTAAATAAAAATCTAGGAAATTTGAGGTTCGTGTTTCTTTTTTATTCCAGCAATTTACTTTTATATTATAACAGTCAAAAAAGCTAATGTTTTGCAATCAATTTTATTTTCTACTTTTTAGGGGGCGAATTTGGTTTCGATAAAAGCATATTTTAAAAAATATTTTTTTTACATATTATTTTATTTTAAATTTAAAGTATTATTTATGAAATATTTACTCATTTCATTAATATTAATATAAAATTTAAAATCGCTGCTATCAGCTTACAAAATTTCAGCTTTCAGAACCTCAGAAAAAAAGCATTTATGGATATTCATTGATTGTGATTTTACCTTAATCTCAAATAAATTGCGTGGTTCTTTTATTATCTTATATCAATTTTAATTGCTCAAGATCTACCATCAATTTTATTTTCTAGTTTTTAGGAGAGTAGATTTGTTATTAGATTGCTCAAGATCTACCATCAATTTTATTTTCTAGTTTTTAGGAGAGTAGATTTGATATTATTTAAAAAAAAACATTGTTTTTACATTATTTTATTTAAATATTAAATATTATATGAAAATTGCATTTTACAAAAGTTAAAATTTTACAGAACTTTATCAATTTATTGTTTTATCGATTTATCACTTTATCTCGGTAAAGGATTTAAATATAAGACCAAAGTTTCTATCGGAATCTTTTTACTTCAAGACAATTTCCATGTTCCTAATCCTATTTATTAAGGAAAAAGATTCTGATTTTTAATCTGATTTTGTAAAATATAATTTTTGTCAGTAAATTGTAAAAAGGCATTCTAATCATTCTAAGCATTCGAATGAACAGATTTAAAGATTGAAAGAACGAATAAAACAAATTGAAATTATTTAAAAAAAATTTAAACAAATATTAAAAGGAAAAGTTTCTTTTCTAAAACAAAAAGGAGTTGATATTATACTCTATGTTTTCTTTAAATTTTTAAATATGAATTGAACAAGGGTATTTTGAATTTTAAATTTACATCATATACGAGAATAGTAAACAGTCAATAAAATCTGATTATTTGAATTTACAAACAGATTTATTTAAACGTAATTTTTAATTTATTGTGTAAATTGCTACAATAATTCCTTTTTTTTTACAATCAGACAAAATATGATCATTGTTTTTTATAATTGATTGTAAAAATTTTTTAAATAGAATGATGTTTTAGCAAAAAAAAAAACAAAAATAATCTGATTATTTATTTAATTAATAATTCTGATGACAAATTGCATGTTTGTTTACGATGTACAAAATTCTTTAAAAGAAAAACAACATTCGTGACTTGCAATTACTTTATAATAGTAGGTACTTTGTTATTTTCTTTTATTATGCAAAATTTAAAAAGTAAATACAGTCACTGTATATAAAAGGAGAAAATGAGGTGCCCGAAAATAATGCCACAAGAAATAAGGCCAAATAGGTTTTATTTTCTTTTTGAAGTCTTAATAAAATCAAAATCGTGATTTTGTTCAATTGGACCTTATTAATCCTTCAAAGAACTATTAAAGTTGAATCGAACTTATTTCTGTTTATTTTTAAATATTATGTTGTTTATCTTCTTTTTTCGTTTTGTTAATCAGAAAATTTTGATTTGTTCCACTTATCCCAGAAGATTTTTTCACCTTTTTCCGTAACGATTAAGTATAACAAGTTGTAATAAAATCAAAGCATTTTATAGTTAACTTTTTGGAAAGGTACGATATAGCTCCTCTTACAACAATTCTTAAAAAATTAGAAGGGATGATTATTAATGTCATGTTATTACCATGTATGAGTAATTTATTTTTGATTTTGGCATTACTTCGGTATCTAAATTATCTGTCATATAAAGTCGAAAATGAAAAAAAAAAAAAAGAAATAGAAGCAGATTCGATTTTATTTCATTGGGATATTATTTCCGGGCATCGAAACTTATTCAAATAAAACATATAATTTTTTATTGATATGTTTTAAATATGCAACACATAAAAGAATTAATTATAACACTATTAAATTATTAATTAACAACCGAATTAATGACTAGCATGAAATGTCTGAGATAAAAAAAAACCTTTTTTTTTTTGTTCCTTTTGAGTCTTACACTTTTAGTTCTCTTTTTCTTTCTTTCAATTTAAAATATTGCTAAAACTATTACAGAATAACATTACAAAAAGTTTTTGAATGACGTTACAGATAGCTGTCAAGTTTCGTTAATATGATAAAAAAGAAAACCAAAGAAAATATAATATTAAAGATGGGCAGCCACTAAAATAATCTTCTTCGTTCTATTAATTCGTTCCAAGATGTCAGATCTTAAAAAACTGTTTTTTCTTTCCTTTTTAATTTTAGCTTTCTCTTTGAAATGATGGATCTTACAATTAAAAGATGGAATCTTAGATTTAGTTTGTCCCATGCTATATTTCTATTATGGATACCAACACTTGAAACATATTTTTATGAGGTTGGCTAATAGTAGGGTTATTTTCTCCTGAAATATAAAACTTTATTTCTGACTTAAAAATAAAAATTAAGAAACTAAAAATATATACAGAAAATTATCAAAACCGAATGAAGAATTGCGGAGAATTCTATGCTTAACACACAGATTACAATATTTCGTTAGCATTATAAAATACAATTTATAATAATAAACTTTTAATAAAATAATAAAAAAGTATTGCAAATTAAATAATAATAATTACTAATATACAGGGTGATTCTCTTTCGATCTCTTGGAAGCTTCTGAACTAATTATTTAATTTTATAATTTTTAAGATATAAGCAAATTAAATAGTTTAGGTCCCAATTTCTCAAAAACCAAAAACAAAAAAAAAGACCATCCCCTACAGAACATTTTTTTGTTTGTTTTGATTCGTCAAATACTTCCTATAAATATTCACGATCGAAAAACAATCACCCTGTATAATAAATTTTATATAAAATAATATAGTAATAAAATATTAAAAGTTAAAAATTATATTTATATACATATATATATACAATTAGGTGTGAACGTTACGTAATTTAAATATTTTTTTTTAATTTTGACGCTTTTAATGTGAGTTAATATAAAATTTGGGTTTTTTTAAAAATAATTTTAAAAAATTAGTATAATTATTTTACAGTTAGTTATTTTAATAATATGTTTAAAATTAAATTATTTTATAAATTACATAAGTATAAGTACTTATGAATTAAATATTATTTCATAATAAAGTTATAAACAAAAAAATTTAATATTTTCTATTGGTTTTAATTGCTTAAATTGTATAATTATTTATGTTTTTTTGTTTATAATTAATAATTTTATAATATACTTAATTGAATTCACTTCTATTAGTATATAAATTTCGATCGTTAATGTTAAACTATTTATATGTATATTTTCTATGAGTTGTATATTACATCCGTTATATCCGTTTAATTTAGGATTTGCCTAAACTATTATATAACAGTTAAAACGTTTTTATATTTTTTTTTTTAGTTTTTAATTTTTATTTATATTTTATTTATAATTTTTTTTTTATATTTTTTTGTTTTCATTCTTTAATTTTTGAATTCTGTCACATGCATTGTGTCACTTTAGGATTATATAAAACGGTGACTGGCCGATTTAAAGGTTATTACAAAAAAAAACCGTAATTTTTATAAATTAAAAAAATTTTTTTTTTATATTATTTTGATTTTTATATATAATTAAAATATAACAAAAATATAATTTGACATACTATGTAATTTATTTCTACAGCTTAAATTATTCTATCGCAACTTCTAATTTTAAAATTAAAATGCGCCAGTACAAATCAGTTTTTAAAAATTCAATTTGGCAGAAAGATATAAGATTTTAATTTTAAACGAATTTTTAATCAGTTGCTCGTCTTTTTTTTAAATTAAAATTATTAAAAAATTTTTTACAATGATAAAATAAATATTTAAAATTTAAATTCTTCTAAAGTTAATTTTTTTTTTAATTAAAGCTTTAAATGTCGAAAACATTAACAAATTAACATTTCTTGTTGCTTTTCTGCAATTTTTTCAAAGAGGCTTTACTCGATTATTTTTTTTGCTTTTTCCTCTATATTCCAAATTTAGTTAAACTTGAAAAATATGCTTAAAATTTAAACAATTTTTATTTGATTAAAAATTATAAAAGAAATGAATATTAAAAATGTAGTTTAAAAATTAATTGAAAATATTTTCCACCCTGTATTATTTTAACTTTTTTATTGTAATCCAGTTAATATTTTATTTACAAAATAGCACCCTCACCAAAACAGAAAAAAAAAAAAAAAAGTTTATCTTTAATATAATTTGACTGTTCTATTTTTTTTATATACCTAATTTAAGTTTGGCATTATTACGTTACTTATGAACAGTCCTAGTTAAATTAAATACGCACTTTTATATTATTAACTTTGATGTCTAAAAATACCTAATAATTAATTTTTTAATTTTTTTTTTTAAAACTTTCTTAAAAATTTTAATTGTAATTTTAAATATATGTATATATTTTTTATTTTATTTTTCAAATAAAATTCAAAATACATTCTGTGTACAAAAATAAAAAACACACATACTTTTGGCACTTTAAATCACTCTGTATTTATGTCATAATTACAAAAATAATTAAACCAAAACAAAAACAAAACAACTTTAACCATCACCATATTGTTAAAATAAACGTTGATTGATTGATTGATTGATTGTACCAACATTTGTGTGCACACACACAAAAAAAATAAATAAAAACAAAAAAAAAACACAACTCTTGAACGTCGTATAAATATTATACGTAAATAATAATTAGGAAGTTGCAAGTAACTCTGATTCGGATATTTTAAAGCCTGCACCATCTTGGACAAATGTTGCTGCTGCACCATCATCTTCATCTGTTACTGTATCTGCAACAAAATTAAGTCAACCAACAAATGTAACTGGATCAGCATCTGGTGGTTCAGGTGGTAGCAATAATAGTGGTGTTACAAATCAAAGTTCATGGAGTCCACGTACTAGCTCCGCTACAACACAACATTTAAATACGTCGAATTTAAATACAAGTAATACAACAAATACTAATAATACAACAGCTGGTAGTGGAGAAGATTCTTCAGTAACAGCTAGTAGTAATAGAAATGATTCATTAACAACAACTACAACAACCGGAATACCTTTAAAAGATAGAGAACAAAAAAATTCAATACCATCATCAGAAGAAGATGCAAAAGGTAAAAGATGGAAATTTAAAATTAATATATTTTTTTTATTATTTATATTGTTATATTTTTGTTTTTTTTTTTTTTGTTGATTTAGATGCAGCTAAAAAATCATTAAAACAAACATTTGTTAAACGGGCTAGATCTGTTGCAATATTTTCTTTAAAATTAAAAGAAAGACGTCAAAGAGATGCAGAAAAAGCAGCTCAATTGGCAATAGAACATGCAAAAGTAAAATAAAAAAATTTTGAATAAATTTTTAAACTGTCACTAATTTTTTTTTTTTTTTGTTTTAGGCATCGCAAATATTACCACAACCTGGTGGTGAATTATCATTTTTACCATTAGAACAACTAATACAAATAGATGATATTATTAAACAGTCACCAAAATCTCCACCGCCTGGTTCTAGTGGTGGGACATCAGGGAATTTTTCTAACTATTAAAACAAACAAAAAAAAAACTAAACAAATATTCATTATAACTCAATTATGTAAGAATTCACAGCAAATAAGAACAAAAAAAAAACATAATAAATATTCTTTTTACATAAAAATAAATAAAAATAAAAAAAAAAATTATTTGTAAATAACATAAATAATAAATTATAACTAATTTAATTATCTATAATTTAAATAACAAAACTAGACTTAAACCTAAAACTAATAAAACAAAAAAAAAAAAAAGATTATTTTGATTTTATCAAAGACAATTAATTTTTAAATGTAAAATTATATATTAGTAAAATCTTAAATTTGCTATGATTTTCAATAGGATTAACCCTTTGACTTTTTATTTAATTTTCACAATAATGACACTTAGAATAGATATGTAAAAAATATGAAGACTCGAAGAAACGTGTATAGGTTCATTGAGAGCTTTAAATGACACTGTCAGTAGAGGCCGTTATTCTAGAACAATAATCTCTGATGTTACTAATGTTACACTGTTAATGTTAGTTAATCTTCTATAGATGGCTATCTAGGTAGGTTATACTGCACTACTCTACTAATCCACGACATTACTACTCCAGTACACTACTACAGTACACTGCCCTCGTACACTATTCCAGTACTACTCTAGACAGTACTTTGGTCTGCAATTTTTAAAGTATTTTAATATTAGATAGTTTTGTTCAGCACTATAGTTGGATATCGTAGCACCCAATATGTAGGTACAACTTATACCAGACCTATGTATACCAGACAAATTTTGTGCTTATTTAATTCTACTTTTTAAAATTTATTTTAATATTAGACATGATATTTATGTATATATTAATTTTTTTAATAAAAATGTAAATTAAGGCCTAATATTTTTAATATAATAAAAATTTAAATTGAAAATGAAAATGAGACAACGAATATTGAATTTATTGTAAGCTAATATTTAAGGAATGAAAAAAAAATTGAGAAGAATTAATAAATGATATTTAATTTTATTTAATTACATAAAAAATTATTATTTTAAGGAAAAGAAAACGACGATTAAATTAATCCTTTCTAATACAAATTTTTTTTGTAGCCAAATATGTATAAAGTAATTAAATTTAACGAAGACTACCATGTAAAAGGTGTAAATCAGGCTGTTCTGTAAAAGAATAAAACTTTTTAAACACTTATATAAAAAATAAATTTTCCCCACATAATTTTATAAATCGATTCACTTTTTGCAAGGATAGATGTGAAATCATCGAAACACTTTAGTAGGGTATAAATGTACTGTTTGATTTTTGGACATGATTTTATAAAAATTATGATGATAACGTTTATAGTGTAAATCTTTATAACTTAAATTGTTACAATTTAAATGATGGTTGGTTGATTTACATGACTGTTCTTAAAGACCTCAAATAGAAAAAACGGAGATGTTGTTTTGTTCTAAACTCAGCCAGTAAATTTATAAAATTAGTTCTTAAATACTACTTTCTGATAGATGACTGCAGTCTCATAATATATAGGATACACAGATTTTCAGGACATTCACAGAGAAATTGATGGAAAACCTCTTAGATGCCTTTCTCTTAACAGCGCTCCCCCTAACTGATACAATGCAGTGTCATCAGCGCATACGATTTCATTATATGTTCTAAGTGTCACATTAAATTCTATTATAACAAAGCAAGTTTTTTTTTTATTCCATAAAACTTTAAGTTATAAAAATCGTTTTTAAAAATTAACCTTTGAATAGCTATTAGGTAATAAATTTCTTTTTTTTTTTTTTTTGCTGCCTTAAAAATTAATTATCGCAGAAAATTATTAAAAAAAAAAAATCAAAGCAAATAAAAAACTTGTTCAAAAAAGAAAAAAAATGTTATGTAGCGCTTGTTAAACATTTTAATTATAGAAAATAAGAAATTTAAAAAAAGGAAAAATAAAAAAATATTTTAATTTTTTGTACATAAAAATTTTGAAGAAAAACAAAAAATAAAGAAAGAAAGCATTAAAATATATTTTAGCCATTAAGTAAAAAAAAATATATATAAATATATTTTATTAGCGAAAACAGCAAATAAACCAAAGACACAATTTAGATTTCAATTGAAAACAAAAAAAAAAAATTTAATTTAATTAATTAAAACTTTAATTAAGAAATATAGAAAAAAAAATATTTTTTAGAAGGATTAAAACCGCTTTACATTTTTTATTTTGTTTATAATTTTTATTTTAAAAAAATTTACATTTTATTTGGCTGAAAATTTTTCAAAAAAAAAAACAAAAATATCAGAACAAATTAATATTCTAAAATTTAAATATAAAACAAATTATATAAAACTTTTTTTTTTTTTTTAATATCACGTTTATCTGACTTTTTATTTAATTTCCTAATATTAGTGACGAGGTATGATATGTTTGCTCTTCCTTCTTATTTCTGCTCTTACTTCTATTATTCTTCTAAGAACATATTGTTTTATAAGATCAATTATATTCGTTCATATAAGGTTTCGCTTCGACCTTTGGTCTTTTTCCTTCCATTCTCCATTTAATGATGAATACCTCAATTTTTCATTCCTGTTTACCATCAATTTCAATATGCCTGAAATGTTTTGGTTAGATTTTTTTGTTTCCAAAGTAAGATGTTAATCTCCCAAAGATATACATCCTTGGTAGTGTCAAATTCTTACTGACTAAGCCCACTTCCCTCTTTTTAACCAATATAATGCGATGAAACGCGTTTTTGCTAACTCAAGAAGTAGGATTAGAAAAGATTATGACAGGGGTACGGAAATTTTCAATTAAAGGAAGAAATTACTGAATGTATTTTTGATTCTTGTCTATAAGCAATAAAATATGCCTGAATGTTTGGGTTAGATTTTTTCCCCCCTGCGGAAGATATGTATCTTACAAAGATATATCTCCTTGGTAATGTCAGATTCTTACTGACTAAACCCATTTCACTCTTTTTAGCCAATATAATGGGATGAAATGCGTTACTGCTAACTCAGGTAGTACGGATAGAAAAGATTATGACAGGATTAAAGGAAATGTCATGATCGCATACCTATTGACTGTGACACATTATTGTTCTTGATTGTTTTTGAAATATTATTTACTTGTCTTAGGAATAGTGTCTTGGTTCTTAATGTGTTTGGTGAATAAAAAAAAAAAGAAGTTTATCTGCATTTATATTTTTGCATCAACATTTCTTTTAAATTTTAATTTTTTACTGCTTTTTTAACCAAATAAAATCCTTTCTAAATTATATTTTTAAAAAATTTATATTAAATTAATAATTTTCTTTTAGCATAAATACAGTCAAAATTCAGCCAATTTAATATTTATTATTTATTTATGCATATTTAATTTCAGTTTATATTAATAAAAGTAATTTAATCAAAAGCAAAATTTAATCAATTCTTAAATAAATACAATTAATTGTTGTTATAACATTAGAGACAATATTATTAAAAAAAAACGAAAAAAACGAAAAAAACAAAAAAAAACAATTTAAATATTTAATGTATTTTTGTTAATCATATCTTAATATATTTATTTTTATATTGCATAATACCTATAATTAATTTAAAATTAAAAGAATTTTTTGTTTTTTTTTTTTTTTGTTTATTTTTGTTACGAAAATTTAACATTTCTTTCATCACATTTTTAATGATAAAAAAGCTTTTTTAAAATGTACAAATTTTTTTTAGTAATAAAATTTAAAATAAAAAAAAAAAAAATAAATAAAATTTAATAAATAAATAAGATATTACAATTGTTTTAAGTGCACAACTAAATTTTATTAAAAAAAAACAAAAAATTAAAAAAATAAATACAATTTAATTTAAGTTAAAAAAAAAAAAAAAATACATAATAATTTATTCAATAAATGAATGACTATAGAAATTATTTAGAAAAAATTTTATAAAAATATTAAAACAAAAATTAAAAAAAAAATTTATTGAAAATTTTTTAAAAATTAAATTTTCAATTTTAAGAATCTGTACAAAATAAGAGCTAAAAATATTTAATATATATATGTGTGTCTTTATATAACAAATTAGTAGCGTTTTCTGGGGGAATGAAGAATACATATAAGTTACATCCTATAGATATGAATTTACTAAAAAATTTAAAATATCTGATGTAATTTATAAAATATGTAACTTAATTAAAGCAATTAAATATAATTCTGAATTCTGAATTAATTTAATTAAAGTGTCATTTTTGTTTTTTTTTTTTTATAGAATTAACTTTTAATTTATTTAGAAATGCATAGTTTTTTATTAGTTCCAGAAATTTTAACTTAATATTAAAATTCTCAAATATATTAATTAGTATGTATTTTTTTTTATTGTTTTAATTTGAAAATTTGTCAGATAATTGTTTTTTTTTTTTTTTTTCTTTTAGAATAAAACTAATCTGACACCCACATATCTATCCCCATGCACTTGTTTAATATTATTATGTATATCAAAATAAATTTTAAAAATATGATTTGTTTTTTGTATAGATTCTAAATTAGAAAAAAACAAAAAAAAAAAAGAAAAATTTAACTGCAATGTAGGAAATAAATGAAAAAGCAAAAACAAAAAACTCAAAAACAGTAAAAATAAAATGATATTCAAGTTTAAAAAAGAATATAATAATTTTTTTAGAAGTATTATTAATAATTAATTGTAAAGATTGTAAAAATAAAAAACAAAAACAATAAAAGTATTAAAAATAAATAATATATAGATTGAAAATTTTGTGTATATTCTTTTTAGCACATTTCCAAAAAAAAATTTTGAAAAAATGTGCTTATTAGTTTCACTCTGTCCTTCCGTCTGTTTACAAAACTTCTACACCGTTGAAGATAGAGAAAAAAAATTTTAACCATGGGTAGGTCTCATAAAAAAAATAATTTTGTGGAACAACTTTTTCATGTAGCCCCATATATCTTATGTTCTGCATAAATGCATATATCTTATGTTCTGCTTAAAATTTTTTCAATCTGAAAACGTCATTCGACAGGTATTTTTTTTAACTTTGTAAATTAATATCAAAATTATACATTTTTTTAAATTTAGTATTTAAATTTACCGTTATGTGAAAACGCCTCTAGATAGAGACTTAAAATTTTGAGGCAAGAAAGAACTTTTAGAATTAGTATAAGTTTGCTCAGAAAATTTTTTTGGACCACCCCCTGTTTATGAGCTGCTAGGGCTTAAAAATTCAAAATTTGCTATTTTTAAACACCTGTAACTTAGGAACCTGTACACATTTTACTTCTGCAAGATATAAAAATTAAAGCTACAATAATATATTTTTACGTGTGTTAAAGGTTTATTTTAATTGTAAAGGGTTCCAAAGTTGCAGCTCTTCAAAATTGCGAAAAAGCCCCATTTTCAGATGTATACATCTCAGGCTCTGCGTAATAGTTTTGCAATCTAAAACCGCCAGAAGATCGAAAATTTTATTATCTATATAAAACAGTATCAAAATTGTGTAATATTTTGAAATTTACTATTTAAATTTACTGTTATGTGAAAACCGCATTTTGCATGAAATTTCTTTTTTCATAACTCCGGCACGCCTTTAGATAGGAACCTGCAATTTTGAGACAGGGAAAAATTTTAGAATTAGTATAAGTTTTCTCAGAAAATTTTTTGATAGCGCCCCCTTTTTGAGAGTTATTACGCCTCAAAAATTGAAAATTAGCTATTTTTAGACACCTGTAACTTAGGCACCTGTAAAAATTTTTCTTCGGCAAGACATGAAAATTAAAGGTTCAATAATATATTTTTACGTGTGATAACCGCTTTTCTTAGTTATATAGGATTCCGGACTTACGGCCCCTCAAAATTTCAAAAATGTCCTATTTTCATATTTTTTCTTATTACATGAAATTTTCAAATTTTTGTGCAAATCACACTTCTAAACAGTTTGTATTGAGTTTTGGAAATGCGCGATTTTAAAAACCGTTGGTTTACATTCTACCTTGTTTAATTTTAAAATTTGTTTCAGTTTCAATATTGAGTTTAATTAATTCTAACTTTTTACTCAACATTTCCAGATTAAATCGAATGAATATCAAATTCTAAGTAAATCAAAAAATTAGGGTGCCTTTAATGATTTAAAAATACCTTAAACGAAAAAAATATTAAATTCAATTAAATAAATTTTATAATGCCTACAGTCATAAAATTTTTGTTAAAAAATCGACAAAATGCAAAAATCCTTTATGGTTTTTGCCACAAAAAACAAAATTGACAAAAAAAAATCATAAAAAAATATTCCACAAAAACATAAAATCCAAAAAAACATGCAGAAAAACATGTAAGCCTAAAACAATTTTATTGGTATTTATTAACTACATTATTTTCGATTTTACTTTTTGTATAACATTTGTTTGTAACAGAAAAAAAAATAGTTTTTCAATTGTCAAAAGAAAATGTCGCATTTCTATGTTGAGAAAAAAAAAATTTTGTCATTTTTTTTAAAATGATATTTTAAACAATGGTGGCTGATACGAACGGGTTACAAAATCAGCCACCATTTTTTAAGAGTTTTGTTGTTGAAATGTGTATGTAACAAAAATAATTAAGAAGGAGTTGGTTACAAAATCAGGGTTACTTTCTTTTTTCAGAATATGCATATACTCGTGTGCATATAATATACATAAGTATGTATCGAAAAATAATAATTTAATTCATGGCGCCCCTAACCAAATTGACATGACACCTTTAAAGTTTTTTAATGCCGTGTAAAACCGATGTTTCGCGTCTAAATGCAATGTAAATGTAATACAACTTAGAACAACTTTTTCGCCGATTAAATAACAATTCAAATTCACTATCAAATTGTCAAAGATAAATTAAAAGTGTCCAGAAAATTTTAGATGCAAAAATTTTAAATAAAGGCACATCGAAGGCGGTGTACAAACTGTCATAATTCAACTGTCATAACATAATTTCAAACTGGATTTGGATCAACTTTGTAAAAAGCTTTTGTTTTACAATTTGGATCATAATACTTTGCATCGGACGCTTTTTTTATGCAATTTGGATGTCACGGCTAGCGTCAATAGACATTGAATTATTTTCATTTTAAAAGGAGAAGTTGTATGGTAGCTAACCGATTCTGTTGCATTAACAAAACTAATTTTTATAGATGTTGTAACTCGACACCGTTTTGCAAAATTTCAGATACCTAGCTTTAATAAACACATTAGATTTTAATATTTCCATACAAAGAAAGAAGTTGTATGACAGCTAGAAAACAGGAAGAAACTAAAGCAACATTTATTGAGACAATGAGATTAAAAACTTTTAAACTCTCATCTTAAAAGTATTATAAGAATATCTATAATCAAAATAATTCTATATAATATGGCATATTGCTTAAGAATTCGGTCTTTAATAGATTTTTATTTAAAGTATAATTATTTCGCCTTCCGTCGGTCATTCATAAAAGAAATATTTTATATTCGATAACAAAATAAAATACAAATATAATTATAAAAAAAAATGGTATTTAATATAAAACAATGTAATTCTTTCACCACAAAAACACCTATAATTGAAACACTGTATTTGTGTTTCATAATTTTATACAACAGCTTTTTTTCTTTTCCTTGTCACTCCTAAAAGGAACAAATGGACATCCACTAAGTCATTTATTATTCATATTTGACAAAGCTTCAGTTTCTGGAATCATTATTTCACTAAGCCGTTGATTACTCAGCTGTAGCTATTGTACAAGGCCAGGCGTTTCTTTAATTCTATGCCATCTATTATCTTACACAAGAATTATATTTTATTATTATTTTATTACAATTTATATTATTTTTTATTAATCTATATGACCTAGCCGGGGTTTGAACCCCAGACCTTTCGTATATGAAAGGCCGGTGTCTTAACCACTACACCATTGGATATACAACATTGATATACAACAGCTTATAACTTAGTAATCAACGGATTAATGAAATTAACGATTAAAAAAACTGAGGCTTAGTTTAATTTAAGTTTCAACCTAAACAAGGTATAAAGAAGTAAGAAAAAAATTCAGCTATTAAAATTATTATAAAATTACGATAAAACAGAAAAAGAAGTTGTTTCGTCTTAGTTCAGTTTATTGGACTTCCCTTTCAAAAAAAAATATTCAATTTTTGCTTAATTCAAAAATGCATTTTTAGAATAACTTCTACTACCTTAATTGAACCTAAAAAATTGTAGTAATTGATTTAACTAATTAAATTCAACTTTTTCAAGTTTTTATCAATTATTCTCTCAACTCACAGATCATTTTATTAATTTTTAGTATAAAGGTTTGTGAATTTTGCGAAATAATCTAGAAATTGTCTATATAAATTGATACCTTTAAAGAACCTAATAAAATAATCGTTTTTTAATTTTAAAACCAAATTAATTAATCGGAAGTTAACAGATTATTAGAATAAAGAGTTTATTGTTTAGTTCAGACTTCACAACATTTTCTTCGATGAATTGCTGAAACTCAAAAAGGTAAACTAATGATTTGTACAGTATCCTGTAAAACGGCATAACATAGAATGCATATAAAGTTCGAATTAAACTTCTCATATATTTTTTACAAAATATGATGTTAAAAATTTAATAAAAATGTAATATTTGTTGGTAGTTAAAAAATTGAGTAGTAAATTTTTCTTTTAATATACCAAACACTTCTTTGTGCGATTTAAAATGGCGTTGTTGGTTAAAAATTTTTTAAATTTTAACTTTTTTACAACATTTGCAAAGTAAAAAAATGTATTATTTGTTTTTATTTTAATAAAAAAAAATGAAAATGTTTAAAATAAAAATCTTTCTCTAAAATATTTTTAACCTTTTTTTTTTTCTTAGACATTTTTATTTTTTTTTTTTGATATTATGGAAGTCATTTTAACCTGCGATGAAAACAAAATTTTTGTATTTTGTTTTTTATTTTTTTTGTACACGGTTTTTAAATGTTCACCTGTATGTTCATATGTTGAATGTGTTGATTATGAAGATTTGTTATATTTTAGCAGATTGTTAACTGTTCTTTTTTTTTCATTTTAATGTTGAATGTTTTGTTTTATTTTTACAGGTAAATTTCGGTTGAAACGGTTAACATACATATTAAATTTTATAAAAAAAATTTTATGATATCTTTAAATTGTTATGTTAATATTCTAAAAACATGAAAATAATTTAGCAAAATAAGTACAAATGGGAAAATGTTTTTAAATGAAAAAAAAAAAAAAATAAACAAAAAATAATTTTTTAGTTAATAGTTAATAAATTATTAAAAAAAAAAAAAAACCCTAAGATATTTATAAGGAGGAGATATAGATAGGAAGGTGAAAATTATTTTATAATATTATAAATCTAAAAAAAAATGAAGTTGAGAGAATGAAAATCACTCAAAAGTTACAAAAAAGATTATAATATTTTAATAATTTTTCATAAAAATGATGTGGTGGGTGATAAAATCAAATGTAAGACTATAAAATACTTACAAGAATATCTGAACATATGAACATGCATAAAGAAGAAAAACCAATAAAAAAAGCTATGAAATTTATGAGATCTATAACTGATTTTAATTCCTCGAGAAATAAAATTATAATAAGAATCCAAAGTCTAATGAAATAAACATTTTTAACTAACATAAGTTATGAGTTTTAGATCTTATAGTTATATAGATACTTTCAATAATTTCCTTGATATAGAGTAGTTGTGTCTTTAGGTATTGTATAATAAATGTTTAGATCTATGATTTATTTAATTTTAGTTAGTTTTTTCATTATTATGAAAAATATTTCTTTGAAAACTTAAAGTCAATATTAGTGTTTTAATCAATCTACAATGTCTAAGATACTCAAGGTTGTTTATTTATTTATTATAATGTCATTAACTATTGTTATTTAAAATACCGTCGGTTTCCACAATTAAATGCTACATGTATAAGGGTAACACAGTTGTCTTTTTTAAAGTCTTTTAATAATTTTAAAACAAATCTTAAAATACATTATTGAGATTGTGTTGCTAGCCAATTTTTAAAAATGAAATTTAACATGGGCACCTATCATTTTAAGATAGGTGATAGTGATAGGTGATAGGTGATACATAATTCATAAATTTTATACATGAGTATTAACCTTGTCTTTTTTTAAATAAATTTTCCAATCAGTTTCATTGAATTTTTATAGATTATGGAATTATGTATTCCTATTTCCTATTTATTACAGTTTAATTTAAGTAAATAAGAACAAGAGCATTTTAAAGAAAACAATTGTACTGAGAATAGACAGAGTTAGTTCAAAGCACCCTCCACTACACCATTGCCATAAAATTGAATCATTCACCTTAATTTATACCTTCTAAGGTTAAACATTTGTTCTAAAAAAAAAAACAATTAATGTGTCTCCTCCGGAGAATTCATTTGAGAATCATTCAAATTGATTTTTCTAAATAATTTTGTGCCGTTACTCACAAAAAATTAGGAAACAAGAAATTCAAAATTTAATATTAAAAATTCTAAAAAACCAAAACTAATTATTTTAATATTTGATCTTATAAATAAAATTCTTCTTTTCTTTATTGAATTAAAAACAACATTTAATCATTAAGTCACCAAGCAATAATAAAATTAATTAAAATACAATAAAAAAAAAATAATAAACAACAAGAAAACGGAAATTAAAATTAATTAAATCACTTATTATTAATAAAAAAAAAATCACTTAATAAAAATAAAAAGTAATGTATTATTATTATATTAATTGCACATCATTACCCGTTTATCTGTTTTTAGCACTTTTTTAAAGAAATATTTGAAAAATTTTCTTGTTAGTTTCACTCTATCAGTCCGTTCGTCAGGCTGCCCGCCTGTTTGTTTACAAAAATTTTATACCTTTTAAGATAATACAATCCAATTTTAACCATAAATAAATTAAAAAACAAGGTAGAACGACCAACGGTTTTTAAAAGCGCACATTTCAGTACATTTCAGTAAAAAACAGTACAAATTGTTTAGAATTGTGACTTGCACAAGAATTTGAAAATTTCATGTAATAAGAAAAAATATGAAAATAAGACTTTTCTTGAATTTTAAGGTACTGTAAGTCCGGAACCCTATATAACTAAGAAGACCATTAACACACGTGAAAATATATTCCTGGAACTTTAATTTTTATGTCTTGCCGAAGAAAAAGTTGTACAGGTGCTTAAGTTACAGGTGCCTAAAAATAGCAAATTATCAATTTTTCAGCCCTAATAGTTCTTAAACAAGAGGTGGTACCAAAAATATTTCTAAGGAAACATATACTATTTATAAAAATTCTTTCTTGTCTCAAAATTTGAAATTTTTATCTAAAGGCCTGCCGGAGTTATGAAAAAAGAAATTTAATGCAAAATGTAGTTTTCACATAACGGTAAATTTAAATACTAAATTTAAAAAAATTGTATAATTTTGATATTAATTTACAAAGGTAAAATTAGCTGTCGAATGACTTTCTCAGATTGAAAAAATGTTAAGCAGAATATGAGATATACGCATTTAAAAATAGGGCTTTTTTTAAAGTTTGAAGGGCTGTAGCTCCGTAATGGATGGGACTACATGAAAAAGTTGTTCCATAAAATTAATTCTTTTATGAGACCTACCCATGGTTTAAATTTTTTTTCTCTATCTTTAACGGTGTAGAAGTTTTGTAAACAGACGGACGCACGGTCCAACGGACGGACAGAATGAAACTAATAAGCACATTTTTTCAAAAATTTTTTGGAAATGTGCTAAAAAATGAATATTGTAAAATAACTTTTTTAAGTTCCCCAGCCATTACGGAGCTGCAATGCCTTAAAGTTGGAAAAAATCCCTAATGTTTTCCAATTTAGTATTTAAATTTACCGGTTTACAAAAATAAGATTTTATAAGATTTTGCTTCCTTCATTACTCTGGAATGCTTTTAGTTTAAACCTTAATTAATAAGGTTAATAAAATTTGAAGAGAAGAAAGTTCTTTTGGAATTAGCATAATTTTAAAGGATAAATATGTATATAGGAATGATGTTTGCGAAATAAAGATTCGGAAGTTTTGTAATTATCAAGGATGAAATGAAAAATTTAATGGAATATTTCGAAGAAAGACTTTAGCAGGTAACATTTTTAAAGTTACCTCAGATTTTTTTTTGAACCATCTTCTGTTTAAGAGCTATTAAAGGTCAAAAATTAATAAAATATTCTATTTTTAGAAACCTTTAATTTAGGCACTTATACAAATTTTTTTTGAAATAAAACGTAAATATTAAAACTCCATAACTCCATAAATATTAAAACTCCGTTTTTACATAATATGTTGACAGCTTTTCCTAATTATAAAAGGTTTCCTTAAGTTAAAACTGAAGAAAATGTCTCTTACTTTTACACAATTTTTCTTACATATATAATTCTAAGAAAACTTACAAACTTTGTTGCAAATCACAATTCTAAGATGTATTTTTTTTTTTTTGTGTATTTTGTGCTCTTTTAAAAACCTTTAGTTTACGTTCTTTCTGGTTTTCTTTAAATCCACTTTATTTATTCTTCAAATTTATGTTAAATTTGTACTAAAATTCTTTGAAAATTAAAACTTTTTTATTACATTTACATTTTAAGTATTATAGTTACTATTTACCAAAACTTCTTCTTCCAGATTTATAACTTATTATTTATTTTATTTTTTGACTACCTTTTAAAAATTTTTGTTTTTAATAACCATTTATAAAATGAAATTATTTTAAAAATCGACTTGATATCACTTTAAAAGGGTAATTTACTCGTTTAATTCAAATGGTAGTCACTATTAACGTATTAAATTGTGTTAAAAAATAATTCATTTTAATTTTGAAGAAAAAAACAAATAATTTAATTACAAAGTAATTAAAAATAATCTAATAAAAGCGTTTTTTTTTTTTTTTTCAATTAAGAAACTTTGTTTAAATTTATAAAATGGTACCATAAAATAAAATTCAAGTTTGATAATTAATTGTTCCCATCAAAATAGTAATTTTGTTCTAAAATGTTTTTGAAATTTTAATTATTTGTTTGTCTGTATTTATCTAAGTCCCATTTAGGCAATTTATTTTTTTTTTTTTTGTAGATTGTTTAAGTTTAAAGCAATTAAAATCTTCAGGAAGATGAATATTGTAAATAACAGAAAATCATAAAATTTATTTTACCAACATACTTACAATGTTAAATAATAAAGGAACTAAAAATGACTGCTATTCAATTAAGAAATTTAATTAATAAATAATAAAGTAGTCCAAATCTGATTATGTATACTAAAAAATAGAGTAGTACTATTATATAAAAGACTTTCAACTATTTGATTTGTCGAGTATATCAAACAATAAAACTTTTATTAATTTTTTTTTCCAATAAAATTAACTAATCATAGCTTAAAACTCTATTAAACATACAATTAATACTTATGGGCATAAACAAATTTTTTGATAAAGATAATCCAATATTGAATAAAGAGCTATAATCCAATATTGAATAAAGAAAATATTGGATATGATGAAATATTGGAAGATGATAATGTTATAATCCTATGAAGTTGGAAGATATGATGAAGTATTGAATTTAGAAAATGGCAGTAAATAGACCGAGCTCTTCAAAATTGCAGTTGATAATAATGGCAAGATGACGTTTGAGTGGAATTCTTAAGAAAAAATACAATAACAGTTGTCACGAAAAAGTCAACAGTTAAAAAAAATGCTCTTGAGTAGTTAGAAACAGCGTAAATTACGAATTAAAATTGTAATTGTATTCTTATCGAAAGTTCATTCATCTCAATTAAAGTAGAGAAAAAAAAACAATTGACTTTTACAGACTACATTTTTTTACCAATCACATACATGAATGTAAAAAGGTAGGTATTGTTTTCACACAAAAATTTTGACCCAAGATTTTTTTCCATTACTTTGTAAAAACATGTTAATTAATTTAAGAACAGTGTTTTTGGCAGATATTTATAGAAAATTAATGGTTGATTCTTATATTATATTAACTTTCGTCAAAAAAAAATCTAAATTGTATTATATCTAAGCGATTATTTTTAATAGTAGGGTATTTTGTACTAAATAAAAAACCGGCTTAAACTACAACTTACTCTTAATCTTGTACATCTTATCTGAATATTTTTCGTTAAACCGTGATTTTTCAAACAAATTAACTTTAATCCATATTGAAATAGTCAATTACTAAAAATTAAGATAACCAAAATTCCAGCCAATCGTGTAGTGGTTAAGATAACGGCCTTTCAAATGAAAGGTCTAGGGTTCAAATTACGGCTGAGTCATATAGGTTAATAAAAAATATTATAGATTTTTATTATATTATATGTAATAATTAAATAAATTAAAAATAAGTATACATGTATGTCTTATAAATTATAATTAATATCATATTGTAATATATAATAAAATAATAATAAAACATAGTTCTTGTATAAGATGATAAATGGCGTAGAAAAAAAATAAGACGCGCATCATACTACCATAGTCTTGTACTACAGCTACAGGCGAGTAATCAATGGCTTAGTGAAATTAATAATTCGCGAAACTGAAGCTTAGTCAAATATGAATAAAAATTTAAATAGTGATATATACATTATTTTTGCATTAGCCTCCTAATCTCAAATGACGGAAATAAAATTTTATTTACGAACAAATGAGGTATAAGGAAAATATTTTTAATATACCACAATCACTCTACAGACTACAGTAACTTATTGACCTTAGTCCAAGTAAATGATAACTAAATAAGTTAGTGATAATTCTCAAAATGATGAATTAATTTATGCTTGTACTAAGCGATATGTTAGTACGAAAAAATAAATCTTAGTATTTTTCCTTCCATTAGACATTTTATTCTAATTATATACATGTATTAGAATTTAAAAAAAAATCTTAGCGGCCTCGGTGGCCTAGTGGGTAAGAGCGTATAAAATACGCTGTAAAAACCGAGGGAGTGTAGGTTTGAATCCCACACACGTCTTAAGAGTTATTACCCCTTACGACATTTACAGCCACGCCTGAACAGGAAAGCTGTGTAATTTCCTGCCCACCACATTTATGTGGCAGAGAAATGCATTAAATAAAAAAATCTTAATTTACTTTTTTATCATTCTTTTATTTATAATCAAAGTATTTTTTGAATTTTAATTAAAATAAAAATTTAATTTAATTTTGCAAAACAAATCACAATAGTAATTACCTACAAATGTCAATATATGGTTTGTGTCTCCAATGTCTTATACCCAGAACAAAAATTATACATATATATACATATATATATAATTGCCTTTCATAATAATCAATACTATTTAATCAACATATATTTAATTATAACTATTCGACATTGCTACTCTTTCGTTTTACTATGCTCTCTTAATAAACTTATACTATTCTACTGTTTCTACATATACTCCGACTCTCTTAAAAAGGGTTTCCTTCCCATTTTTTACTTTAAAAGAAACTTATATTTTAAATAAATTCTATTTTTGAAGGAGTATAGACTGCGTTATCTAATGTTTTATGCTTTAAATAATGAAGGCCTACATCCGAAAGGAAAAGGCCCATTAACTTGTTATTATCATTCATGGGAATAATGATGTAAAATATCTATCTATCTAGTTTTAAATAATGGAATAGAAACCGAAATTTAATAACTCCGAATTTTTAAAAACATAATACCATCTTTAGAATCAACTTTACAACAATTCTTTAAATTAAATTTATGGAATTTATTATAGTAATGTTGGTCCATTTTTCTATTTAAATAATAAGATTTTGTAATACATAAAACCATTTCATCTACAATTACTGCGTAGTAAAGTAAAGTAAAATTATTAAATAAATAAAGATGCTCTCCATATTTAATCGTTTATTTTATTTACCGACAATTTTTTTTTTAAATGGAGTAACAAAAACATGTAACGTGTAAATATTTAACCCATTTGATGTTTCCTATACAATAGAATTAATATTTAACAATACTTCTCTTATAACTTATCTTGATGAAACGTACAACCTGTACAAAAAAAATGCAACAATCAAACTGAATCAAGTTGAATCAAATTGATTAAGAAAACAAAAAATCAATACTTCTATTAATTAAATTGTAAATACCCTTTTAAATTTCAAATTCCAAAAATATTATAAGAAAAACTTTTAAAGGATGTCATCGATTATTATTTTATTTTATTAGTTACATTTTATTTTGCTCTAAATTCGTTTCAGGGTTTTTTTTTCAATTTCAAGAGCAAGTTTTTTTTTTTTACTTCAATAAAGTAAAATGTATGATACCCAACGGTATATTTACCGTTTAATTGTCGTTATATTTTCCCTTTTTTGAAATAAAATATTTTATGATATTGATTTTTGTTTTTTGTTTAACATTTTCAATATTAGAATGAATGAAATAATTATTTTATTGTAATTTACTACATATTTTGTTGTATTGTATTGAAAGAGGAAGTGTTGACCTAAAGGAAAAGAATATTTTCAACTGAAAATATTTAAAAAAAAACAATTATGAATTAAATACTTAATAAACGCGTAACAAAATAAACGGAGTGAAAAAAGAACGTATCTTTCACCAATATAGAAAACTACAGCAGTGAATAGAGCGGATTCTTAAGAATTCTAGATGTCGATGATATTGACAAAATATGGCGTTTAAATGGAAGAGATGTATTTGCTCAATCAGGTGCAACACATCAATTAAGAATTAATTACATCTTAATTAGTGAAAAAACGCTTAACTTTTACAGGATATCAATTTTTTTTTTAAATTTAGTTTTATAAATAAAGCTTAATATAAACAAGATAGAATCTAAACCAATAGTTTTTAAAGGTGCACCATTGTAAAAGACAATACAAACTGTTTTAAACATAAACTGTGACCGGCACCAAAATTTAAAAATTTACCTACAATTTCATATATGTAATAAGAAAAAATATAAAAAATAAAGAAACACTTTCATCAATTTTAAGGGAAGTGTACATAATTAATAAAAATCATTAACATATGTAAAATTATAAATTTTAATTTTTGCCATTTATTTTTAAAAAAATTGTATAGGTGCCTAAGTTACAGGTGTTTAAATATAGGAAAATAACAATTTTTGAATTATAATAGTCTTTAAATTTTCTGAGGAAACTTATACTAATTCTAAAAGTTTTTTCTTACCTTAAAATTTCGGAGCCGGAGTTATGAAGGAAAAAAATGGTTTTCACATCATGCAAAATCTGGTTTTCACATAACGGTAAATTTAAATAGTATTTAAATAGCAAAATATTGCAAAATTTAAAAATAGAGTTTTTTCAAAGTTTGAGGGGCTGTAGCTCCACAATGTTTGGGGCTACATGAAAAAGTTGTTCTGCAACATTAATTTTTTTATGAGATCTTTTATGATATTAAAATTTTATTTCTCTAAATCATTAACGGTGTAGAAGTTTTATGAACAAACGTACAGAGTAAAACTAATAGGCACATTTTTTCAAAATTTTTTTGAAAATATGCTAAAAAGAAGTTACCTATATCTAAAAAAGTGTCAAGCATTTTTTAATAAGTAAAGCATATGTAAAGTAATTTTTAATATGTAAAATGCAAATATTTGTTCGCGTAAGCTTATACTTGTTGATTATTTTGAAGTTTATTTTGTCGAACTTTTATCGCGTTTTATTTTTTTAATTTGAATTGGCTTCACGGCATTTAAAAGAAAAATAGAGTGGTTATTCTGATACAAAACTCTTTTAAGCTATAATTATTCTATTATGTTTTATCTCAGCAATATATTTTTAACCTAATTTCTAAACCCTGTATTGAATATGTAATTAGAGAAAATCTACCAACACTGTCAAACAATTGTCTTCGCTTTTTTTTTGTTATGGTACTGTAATATGGATAATAATCTTACTCAATATATACGAAATGACTTAAAATATGCAGTTAAAAAGCTCCTCAATTTTTACCTCATAACTATACCTATATAAACAAAAAAAAAAAATAAGCGTATATTAAAAAAAATTTTAAAAAAATTCTCATTTTTTTTGTATCTTCAAAATTTATTGTTTTAGAATTTTTAATAATTACCACAACTAAAATATAGCATTCACATCATTTTGTTTTTCTAAAAAGAAAAAAAAATGTTTAAAACTTTGTTTTAATAATTATTACAAAAAAAAATGTCATAAAGATCAAGATCACCTGTTTTGTTTTGTAGAACGAACCTACATACTTAAGTACATACAAGTATATAACATATTCACATTCATGTTATTTTAATTCGCTTCTCCAAAGTTCTCAACTATAGGAAAAAAAGAGACAAAAAGATAAAAAAAAAAAAACAATATTAAATGATGATTGTTTTCATTTACTCTCATTATTTATTATATTAAAAGCACCTGTATTATGTACCTTATGAAAAAAATATTTTATTTTTTTTTTGACATATAAGAAAATTAACTATAATCCATCCATTCATTTCTTAAAATGATCGTACATATTCCATCTACATAAGTTTACCTTTAACAAGTGAAATTTTTTTTATTCTTTTGTTCTTATTTTTTTGTTTTTTTTTTTTGTTTTTCAAAAATTTTTCATATAGTACGATATAAAATATGATACTGATGATGATGATGACGATTAAGTTGATGGGATTGCACAACTTTTTTTTCATTACATTATTTCAAAGTACATATATGTATATGATAATATACATATGAATTGTTTTGTCCTCTTTTATGAGGCCATTATAACTCACATTAGCGCAATTTTCTATCTTAAAATCTTAAATCGTAAATTATTTTTATTATTTACTTTTTTTTCTTTCAACCATTTATTTTTGAATTGTATGGATAACAATAAAAAAAAAAAAACAAAAAAGATGAAATGAAAATTAATCCCAAATAACTAAAAGGAACCTTTGGTATTTTATTTTTGTTTTTTGTTTTTGTTTTTATTTTTGTTTCTTTTCCTTTTTTTTTTTTTGTCAAAGGTCACGTTAAAATAAATTTATTGTTGGTCCGAAAATTTAATTGTATAAAAAGATGAAAAAAAAAAAAATAAACTGAATCTTATATCTAATTTCATTTATTGCTGTTAATTAAGTGACGTGTTTGAATTTAAGTTATTTAAAAAAAAAAAAAAACAAAACAAAAGTCAGTTTCGGTTCACATTTTAGGAATTTTTTTTTTTGTTTTTGTCGGTAGGATTTAATAAAAGAAATGTTTAAATATAGTATAAATAGATATTTTCATAATATTTTTTTAAAAGTCATACATATCTGGTATATAATACACATTATGTCTATTGAATCCTTAAAGATTTAACATATTTTGTATTAGGAAAAAACTAAACATTTCACGCTCTCGATTTTCTAAAACACTGTGTACATCTTTGATTATACAAAATTTGTGATTCTTAAAAAAAAAAATAACTGCGTAATACCGAAAAGAATAAAAAGGATTTCAATTCAAGAGAAAAACATAATGTTAGACATAATTAGTGTATAAAAGGCTTAATTATAAAAGGCTTAAAAAATTTTCAGTAAATAATTTTGAGTTAATGTTCCGACAAAAAAGAAACTTTTTGAAAGAATTGAAAGAGCTAAATATATAAGTTAAGATACGAACTATTGATATCAGAGTTTTGAAAATATACACTTGCATAAAATATCTTACAAAAACAACTTTTAGTTAGTCTTTTTTGAATTTATACATAATCAATTTTATTTGGTTTCTTTGAATATTTACATTGTAACACAAAATATTTAAAGTAATCTTCTACCTTTATCTAAGGAGCCTTTAATTTTAATCCGTAACTTTTAAAGATCTACCTTTAACTTTTAAAGTGCCTATCTTTCTTTATTATTGATTTTTAAATAATTTAATTTTTATACAATTAAAATTGACTAAATTTGCCCATATGTTTACCAAACGTGTATAAATATCGATAAATTTAAGAAGAACATCAACATCTTTGTTCGAAATAATCCTCCCAACATCTAATAAATTCTTATATTTTCCAATTGCCTTTATTCCTATTCCTACTTTCCCAATCCGCAAACCAAACAGTACATTGTACCATAATCTCTAACCTAATGTTTGGTTTAAAAGGGAGGTTTAAAAGGCGTTTAGTTGTTTAAAGTCCAACACCAAGAAAAGAGTAGGGTATATAGAAAATGTTCTAATCATAAGGAATACGGTAGGGGAAAATATATGAAAAATTAGACTAGATTGCGTGAAAAAGCATTCTATTAAAAATTAGGGTAAATAGTTTACGAAATCTTATAAAACTAAACTATAACTAATCCAGCGCAAATTTTTGAATCTTCTAAGGAATTCTTCAGAATTATTGGCACTAACAAGACAAAAACATAAAACAAGTTAATTAAGCTGCAGATAATTAATCAATCTTTGATAATCTCTTTTAGAACAAAAGATGAACGACAATATGAATGAATTAGATTTTCAATCGGAAAAAATTTCAATTTTCAAGTGTTTTCCAGAAAGATTTTTTTTTGTTTTGCAAAATCATAAATTTTTAAATGTTAAATTTTAGGCGAAATTCCTAGAGTTACATTATGTTTGGGAAGCATCAACTTAGTATGATGATTGATTGAATATAAATCGTAATATGAAGTATCGATTCATTAATAATTTTAATAATTTCATAAGGTTTTTTAATAAATTTTACTGATTTTCAAGTTCTTTTATCAATTCCTAAAACAAAACCTATCTTTAATTTAATTTTTAATTGTTTAAAATAAATTTTCGTCTAAGTCTGATATTTTAATTTTAATTTTAACTATATTTCTTTGAAAGTAATCAAAAAATATATAGTATCTAATTAAATCCATTCAATAAATCTATTATAACATTGTAAAACAGTGTTCATTTAAAATTTTAAAATCGAAAAATAAAAAATCAAAACAACCGATATCTGATTCAAACAAGATAAACGGATGTTTTATCTATAATGTCTATACTGGTTGATATTTCGTGTATGTGATGTTGTTGTTGTTGTTGCTGTTACTTTACATTTTTATGGTTTATTTATTAAGAATAATAGAATCATTCATTTGACATCTGGCTGGTTTACCTATAACATCAACATCCGTATTTACTAATAAAATTTTAAACTTTAAGTCTTTTTGGCTGTTTTTTTTTATTGTTTTTACTGCCGTAACAGTGATAATAAAATGGTGACAATTGGAGGTCTTCGATTTTTTATTTTTTTTTTATCAAAAATTTTACAGCATTATTGACACTATCGATTTAATATAATATGGCACACTTTCGATTTTTATGACAGTCATTTAATACATTTTACAGTTGAATCACTTTGTTTTTTTTGAAATTGTCTTTTTTTTTTTTTAATTATTCAATTGTTGTCATTTATCATATATTTATTTTTGTATTCCCTCACATCTTAGGATATAAAAGAAAAATATATTAACTTATTTTTTTTTTTTGCATAAATTTGCCACTTGCGTGATGAACTTTTACGATAATAAAAATAGAGTTAAATATATGTGCAGGTAACATTTTCAGAAGAAATAGGATCTATCAGTTGTACTGTAATAAATACAAGGTGTCTGATTGTGGAAATTAATGAAAATGCAACAATTTAATATTGAAATATTTTAAAAGCTGGAATTTGATTCTTTAAATTGTTTTAGAGGTTATGCATGGCTAAAAAATCGAATTTAAGTGAAATTAATTCTAATGAATTTTTGGACACGAGAAAGAAAGTATGAGTCGAATGAAATAATTTTCGTACGAAATTTAACCAAAAAAGATTTAAAATAATTGTCAAATCCAAGAAAAAATGGCTATCTTAAGCAGAAAGTGAAATATTTTGTATGTTTGTTTTGTTAGATTGAATTGAAACTTTGTAGAAACAGTATAAACGTAGTTCTTTACCGAAGCAGTTCGTTGGATTGATAGGGTTCGGATTAGTTAACATGTTCCGTGCCCACCTTGACGATCTGTCAAAAAACAAAAATCTATCCGAATCGTGTCAAATTATACAGGATGCTATAATGGTTTTAAAGAACAAGTTTAACAAATTTTTGGAAAGTTCCGTTACCTGGTTATATACATATACTAAATCATTTCTTATTTAAAAATTAAAACAAAATCTTAGGAATAAAGGAATAGGACAAAGTAAAATATAGTCAACAAATTTCTCCATCTAAATTCATCAACATTCATCTAAAAAAAAATAGAGATTTTTGCGGCATATAATCTAACTATTTAGAAGAATAATAAGGCAATTGTTTTCATTACACTTGATGAATTCACTAAAAAAAATCACTTAATTGAATTAAATTGGGATTTATTTTTTAGGTACAACATCCTAAAGCAAAAAGAGTTAAAGGATTAAAGAATCATAAAGATTATAAAATAAATTATTTAGTAGTTTGTAGTTCTTTTATTCAATCATTTATTAAATAATTTCGTTATGGGAATGATTACTTTATCACTTTTCTTAGTGATTATTTTGCAGATTGACACCCAGTATATGCGGTATAGTTATTAAATTTTTTTTTTTATATTAAAAGGTGAAAATTTACAGCTATAATGTTAATTGTTTTAAGAGTTTTTTTGTTTTTAAGTTTTAATTTAAAAAAAAAAAATACGCAAGCTTCTGGGTTTTTTTTTTTTTTTTTGAGTTTTTAAATTTAAATGTGTGCACAAAGGTAATCTTTGTTCCTTGATACTTTCAATCTGTTTTATAAAGTTTATTTTTTTTTTTGTTTTTATATAGAATTGCGCATCGTTATTTTTCTTATGAAATATTTTATATTTTTATACTTATTGTTTTCTTTTTTTTTTTTTAATTTTATTATTTTTTAAATGTTATGTTGTCAGTCAAAAGATACTGATGCTGGTGCTAATAGCTGCTTAAAGCATTGCAGCAACAGCAAAAATACCTGTTCATAAAAAAACAAAACAAAACGACTACTATTAAAAACAATAAACATAGCATGGTACGTTAATTAGATCTAAAACAATTTTTTTTTTTTTTTTTTGTATTTTTAACAATTTCGTTTTGATAAAATGCGTTTTTTATGACAAATTTACAACGAAATCTCCTAAAAAAAAAAAAAAAAATTTGAAAAAAAAAAAGCAATAATTATTACATTCCAAAAATTCTTATTAAATAAATTTTAAAAGATAATATTTTATAAAATTGAAAAAGTTGATTTGCAAGAGAAGTAAATTTTGTAAAATGGAAGGTGTATGATCATCTTGTAGTATACTTATATATAGTTAAAAGATGATATAAAAGTATTCAAGAAGCTGTAATCTGATCCTAATACAATTAAATGTAATAAGTTTTTTTTTTTTTTTAATACATATAATAAAACAGTTTTTTTTAAATAGACGGTAAGATGGTTGTTTTATTTTGTAAATGTATGTAAAATAATAGAGATTTAAAGGAACATTAGAAGAGTTGAAGACATTTTTCCATTTTAATAAAAGAATTAAATATACAATTGAATTTTTAGCATAACACATAGATTTTAGTATTTTACATTCACTTTGTATATAAGGATCAAAAACATACCGTAGACCTTAGTAGAAAATTAATGAAGAGCTTAATAAAATATATGATATTGGTATCGATAAACTGTAAAGAGCTAGCACGAGAAATCAATATTGCAAAGAAAACAGAGTAATGGTGTAGTATCACTTTGTTTATTGCTGGAATATAAAAAAACATAAATTTGGTATCGAGTAATATAATACTTCCATATTTAAAGTGAAGAAGTACAGAATCAAACACAACATCAACATTTGTTCTATTTCTGTTTAACAAAATTTCTTCTATCACTTAATTTCCACAATTATTATATCACAATTATCACCCTTAATTCTATTTTTGTCCTTCGAAAAAAGTAGTGACATTATTTTGTTTCCTAAAGAATTATTAGAAAATTTTCAAATATACTTTAATATTGTTGCCTCATAATAAAAAGAAAAAATCGAATCTAAAAATTTTATAAAACAAGAAACCGGTAAAGATGAAGCTTGAATAAACACATCAAGGATAAATAATTAAAGTAGTTTATTAATAATGGTTAATTTTAATCTTATATGAATAGTATTAGACCACCTACTATCTATAGGTCGTAATACTATACTTTGTAAACAACCGTAAAAACTCCCCAACTTTCCCATTTAGGAAAAAACTAAATGGAAAAAGGAACTTAGGAAAAACTAAACTTAGGAAAAACTAAATGATAATATATATAGTTAGGACAGTGTGAGACTGATTCAAATATGTGTAGTGGCTTATATTGGAACGATTTTAAAAGTTTTCAGATTACTAATGAAATAATTAATTATATTCAAAATATTGTAATTATTACAAAGCATATAACAATTAAAAGTCAGCATATTTTAAAATTTATATATACATACAATTTCTTATAGAATAACACAAAAATAGAAACTAAAATGCTTTTAAAAACTCAAATCTCAAATGAATTGTTTTTTGATAACAGCTAGAAAATTTCAAAATTAAAATAAAAAAAAAATAAAATTCTCTTAAAAAGCTATTAAAAATTTTTTTTTAATAAATATGGCATTATTTAGAAGCCGCATAAAATTTCTTTTACAACAAATCAAAAACCCGAATGTTCATACACCTGTACAATGCCTAAATAACAAAACTGAATTACTATACTACCCAACCATTATTGCTACACTTGTTATAATCCTATAGTTATTTTTTGTTTTTTTTTTTTTTTTGAACTTTACTTTATGATTTTATTGTAACAGTTTAACTTAAGGTAATTTAGAAATTTATTAAATACTTTTAAAAAACAAAAAAAATCACTGTCACCAAAATGTCAATTTCATAGTTCAACATCATGTTCAAATCTATTGGAAGCTTACCGAAAATCCATTTCTCAAAATCCTAAATTTAAAATTTCAAAATCTCAAAATCATAATCCCAAATCGAGGACGTTTTCCACAACCCCGAAAATTTCAAAAATTTAAGATCATAATTCCAAATTTCAAAATCCCAAAATTACAAAATCTCAAAATTGGAAATTCAATATCATAAATGAGAAAATTGTAAATCCGAGTACTTTATTAATGTTATTATGTTTGTAAGAAAATAATTGAAGGGATTAAAGTTTCAATAATTTGTTTTGTAGAGTTTCTTTTGTTGTAATTTGTTTATATTTAAAATTCTTTGATGTTAAAATATGTGTATGTAAGAAAAATAATTAGAAAATGCTTTAGAGTTGGGTACAAAATCAATACTTTGGTTAGTGAGCCTTTGAGGGTAGTCGTCACTATTTTAAATTTTTGATGTTGACTTTAAATTGTATGTAAAAAAATAATTTGGAAAAATTTAATAGTTAACTGCAACATCTGGGTTACGTGCTTTCTTCAGAATATTTTATATTTTCTTCGGAAATATAATATTATATTTCGAAAAAAAATATAATACCTAAATTTTTTTAGATATTTTTTATGCAAGATTTTTGTTGAGGTTTTCCTAAGTGGTACTTCAATGTGAGAGAGGAAGATTTCACAATTTGAATTTTGTATTTTGCGATTTTATGATTTGCGATGTTGTGAGATGGAAAATTTTTTGCGATTTTGGGATTTTTGTTTTTGATTTCGTGATTGGAAATGGAGCAATTGAGAGAAAAAATAAATAGGAGAGTTTTTAGAGTTGGTTGTAAAATGAGAATTCAATAATTTGTGTCAAGAGACTTTGGGGCGACAGGCTTCAATATATAAAATGCTTTGTTTTTGAAATTTGTATATGTAAAAAGAATAATTAGGAGAATTTTATTGTTAGTTACCAAACAAAAATTTCAATCAATTGTTTGACCGGCGTTTGAAACGGCAGCCAACACTATTTTAAATATACTTTTTTTGATGTTCTCCTCAGTACTAGAAGTCAATGTGTGCGTGTAAGATTTTCACTATTTATGATTTAGTAATTTGGCATTTTGTTATTTTGAATTTTATGATAAATGGAAGAATTTTTGAGATTTCGTAAATTTGGGATTTTGTGATTTGCGATTTTATGAAATGCTATTTCGTACTAATTTCAACTCTATATACTCTAATCTGAAAATCTGAATTATATAACAATAAAATAATCATTCGCATCAACATCAACAACGATTCGCATCATGTTAATGTGTTACCATTTTTTTTTTCTTTTTAAATGGTACTAAATGCATTCTAATGACATTGACAAGAGCAGATTATAAACAGCAGTAGCATTTGATTGTGGTTTTTTTTTTTAAATAAAAATATAGATTTATTTTCTATTACGCTATATAATGAATTTTGATCATAAACTGCCAGTGAGGGCTGCTGTACAATTTTTTTTAATTTTTTTTTTATTTTTTATTATCTTATGAAACTTTTTAATTTTTTGTATCTTTAAGCACTTGAAAAGGTGCTGGACATTTTGATTTTAACTTGATTAAAAAACAAGACCAACAACAACAAAAAAAAAAATGTTTCCAATGTTGTATTCGAACAACTATAAAAAGAATGACAATTAAGAGACAAATGAAATATGTATAATTAAATAAAAAAATGTTTAATTATGTTAAGATAGGCCTTATAATAATATAGTATATAGTTGAAAGGATGGATAAAAGTATCTTTAAGATCCAAATAATAGAATTTCTGATGAAAAAAAAAAAACAAAAGAAAATATTTTGTTTTTATACTTTAAGACAAATTTTTTGAAATCACTATTATGTTACAGACTATTTGTCTTTTATGGTATGTAGGTGATTTTAATGATTTTACCGGTAAAATGTTTATGATTTATTTTATGTTGTATTTGGAAAAAAAAAATAAAAAATATTCCCACTTATTCTACCATTTATTTTTTTTTTTTTTTATGATATTTTGAGAAGTTATTAAACAACTATTATAACATATTAAATGAATATTTTTGTTTTTTTCTCAATAAAAATTAATTATATAAAATTGGATTACATTGTATAATATATAATAGCGTATTATAATGGCGGTATAAAAGAAATACCTACTAAAAAAAAAAAACAATAAACAAAAAATGGCATTATCTTTTAAAATTGTTAAGAATTATTATCTAAAGATACAAAAAAAAAAAAAAAAAACTATAATTTCATATAGGAAAACAACTATTCCTTTAAAATTTGTTGTCTCACGATTTTTCTTTAAAAGTAAACTGTTTAAATTTTTATGTCAAAATTGTAATATTTCTGTTGAATTTAAAAAATTTTTAAAAACTGATATTAAATAATGGCTATAAAGGATTAGATAATAATATTATCTATAAGTGAAAACAATATACGTATCGCTATTAGATAAAATATTTTCATTTGATTAGAATTAATTACTGTCTAAGATATGTGCTTGTTAATAGTCTTAGATATGATGTCATAGATGTCATATAACATAAATATATGGTACATAAATAGATAGATTTTTTTATGTACAATGTACTTATGTATAGGTTATATATAACACCTAATAACAAACTTGTTGTACTGCGGCTAAAATGTATATTTTTTTTTTTTTTATAATTAAAGATTTTTAATATTTTGTAATAAGAAAGTGTTGGGTTATCAAGTTTTTTTTTAGAAAATATGTTAAGAAAAGGTTTTGGTTAGAAATATTTTTTTTAATAATATGTATTTGAAAATTTGTTCAAGTAAAGTTTATACGAGATTTTTCAGTTAAGAAATTTAAAAAATTAGTTTTTGAAACTGAGTTAACTCATTTAACATCCTATTATGTTTTTTGTTAATTTTATCGTATAATATCGTATTAATTAATATCGTAATATAAAATAAAAAACAAAATCTTGTACAAAATATTGGATGGTGCACAAATATAAATATATTTGTGTTTCATAATCTTGTATCATAGCTACAGTCGAGTAATCAACGGTTTGTGGAAACTAATAACTAAAACGAAACTGTAGCTTAGTCAAATATTAGTCAAATATGAATAATAAGCGGCTTAATGGATATACCGTATGCTCTTAGGAGCGGAATATAAAAATAAAGTTCTTTACTAAAAATACTAGTTTTTTTCTCAATATTAAATTAACAATTTAATATTGAGAACCTTTGATACGAAAAACTTACATATCACAACAATTTTGTCCGTCTAATTGCGAAATAAGACCAGGAGTATTTTTTTCTAAAAATCTAAAATCTGATGTCTAAATTTAATTCAGTATAGGTACTGTTTTAAAACGATTAATTTTAGGTTTAAGGATTCAATCAACAAAAAAAAAGAGAAAAATTAAAATTAAAAAATAATTAGACAAGTAGTAGTAGTTATATTTCAGTCTTTTAGTAAAATTTTATTCACAGTGGTAAAGTATTAAACATTTAGCATAGATTGAGAAGATACATGATTTGTAGCATTCGTGATAAACAATATCGATAAATTTCAGCATCCTGCTCAGTAAATTCTGCCCAGAATTTTTTAGAAGAATTTTTATTATCATTTTTGTTACGGCGAACGCATGGAATTGGTGGTTATTTATAAATTTTGCACAATTCCTGAATATAATTTCTCTAAATAATAGTTGATTCATTTGTATACAAAAAAATGTAGCTAGAATCCCATCATTTGCAATTGATACGTCTTTTGTCTTTTTTCCACGAATTCACCTTTCATTAAAGCGAAAATGATAATTACAAAGATTACAAAGATTTTTAAAAAAAATGTATTTTACTTTACTAAATATTGTTTATTACTTTTGTACAATTAATTGTTGTGGTATTTCAATATGTTTCTTATCAGATTCCAAATATCGTAGTGATTTATTAATTGCCTCATCATCATGTTGATTTGATATTAAGTTCACCGGATTATTATCTTTCCATTTAATTGCCTTGTCAGCATATTATAAATTTATAATATTTTTATATATAAACAACTCCTATTTTTTTTTTTTAATTCGAAATTCTCTTTTAAAGAGTTGCAACTAATTGATTTTATCTCGCACCTCGAAAGCGTAGTTGTGTATGTTCAGTTATAAGTTCAGTTCAGTTATGAGTAATAAAAAAAAATTATCAAAATAAAGTAAAAATCTATAACTTTAAAATTTGTCAAAAAAATTGCAAAATTTAGAACCCTTATATTTTGGAACCTATTAATTTCGTTTTTAGTTTTATCTAGATCTATCTTAGATCTTTTATCCTAGATTTATCTACATCAAAATTTCTAATTTTTATTTCTGAATTATTTCTGTTCAGAAAATTTAAAAAAAATTAAAAGATACTTTTACAGCAAATCCTTAAGAAAATTCTTTAACAATTAATGTGAATAACTATAATTAAATATAATTTAAGATTTAATTTAATTTTCAATTTTTGACTATACTTATACCATTCAAACAGGGGCAATTTTTTTTTTTTAATTAAGTAAATTAAATTTATTCAGATGATTTATTCTTAACCTCTCAATTTTAAGTTTTTAACTTGAGTTATTTACAGGGAGTTGACCAGTTTTGCAAAGTAATTAGTTTTATATAAAGCTGAATTAAAATGTATTGAATATTGAATTTTTATTTATAAAATTGAAGAACCAGACATACAACATTTTCAGATACTAAAAATATCCAGAAAAAATGGTCTATATAATTCTTAAAGTTCAAAAAGGATATTTTTCAAATATTCTGGTGTTTACTCAAAAAAAATACAAAAATACAAAAAAAAAAAAATATTTTAATAAGAAAATCGTTTAAATTTACAAAATTTTTTTTGAATTTTCCTTATTTAATCATTTTAACTAAAATGATTTTCTTTTAAAGCCAAAACATATAAATTACATTTTTAGTACCTAAAATACTTCAAAATATTTTAAAAAATGCTTTAATAAATTTTATCACTAAAATAAAATAAACTAAAAATAATTTTATATTAAATAATACTTAAATAGATTTTTTTTAATTATTTTTAATTGTAATCGATTGCATATTTTAAAAATAATTCAATAAAAAAAAAAAAATCATATTCTATATTTATTTAACATTGTAAAATTTTCTTTTAAATAAAAAATTTTATCTCATTTTAAGAACTTGAACTGATCTGCGCAGAACATTAAAATCTTTATAAAATACCAAATAAATACCATTAAATCACGTGCTGGCACTTTGATTTTTTTAATATTATTATTATATAGTTTATTAATTTAAAGTTTTTATTGATTGAATGATCATTTAATCGATTGACTGCTTTAGAAACATGTGTCGTGTCACCAATTACAAGTATTAAAAGTTTTTCACGCTCATATACATATATAAAATTAAATAAATACACGTATAAAATTTCAGAGTTGGTAAGTTCATATAAATACGGTTAAATATAAAATTCCACTTGCTTTTAAGATGTGTTCATATAAATATAATTCAGTTAAATTTTTTTTTTTTTTGTTATTCCATTATTTGTGACAATAATAAATTAATTGTGACTTCCCATTTTCTTCAGGATGTTTTCAATTATAAAATGTTTCAATTCACATTTCTCGCCATTAAAGCTGGATATTGTATGTATACCCTTATAAGAAATAAGAAAAATGTTGATTTAAAAAAAAAGACGAAAAAAAGAAAAGGCAGCACGTATCTAGTTGTGATGCATTGGAATGTTGAATGTCCGATTGAGTACGTTACCGTATTTTGTCGGTATTCAAAGAATTAAGAAATTTGACGTTAAAATAAAGAAAATTGATACAAGAAGAAATAAAGGAATTTATGCTGAAAAAGGAAAGGAACTTGATTTAAAGGAAAAAGGTTTTTTTTGTTTTGTTTTTTTGTAAAGTGTAAAGAAAACTGGAACATGTTGATACAAAAATTGTTGGTTTGTGAGTCTTTAAGGAGAAATTTTATATGAACCGTAGATTTTATAAATTATGTATATTTATAATAAATATCTAAAATGTTTAAATTAGAAAATTATTTTTATTTCTATTTTTATTGGTAATACGTTACATTTAAATATGATAAATTTGAAATATTAGATTCAATTGTATTATAATATGATTTCTATATTAATTTAAAATTCTCTAACTATTTCTAAATATATAACGCCTAATATTAAAATGATCCTTAAAATTCATTCATTGAATTTTCATAGTAAGAAATGACATAGTAAGATATTACTAAATTTTCATTGAATTTAGGGATTTTGAACTAACTGAACAACCGTAAAACTAAGATAAAATATGTAAAAAAAAAGGTTTTCTCAAAAAAATTCTGAAATTAAAATAAATATAAGATTTTTGCGTCAAATGAATCTTAAACTTTAAATGAATAGTCTTTTACAAAAGAAAATGACGTTTCAAATGAAAGAAATAAAAACATATGCACCAGATTTTTAAATTTCAAACTACAAAGAAAAAAAAAACGAAAGTTTGAAGGTATCAAATCATCTATAGTGAAGGTCTGTGCTAAAAGAGTAGAAAAAAAATTACAAAACTTTAAGAAGAGTTTAACAAACAAACCGAGCCACAGTTTTTTTTTTTAATATTTGTTAAGTGTACAACTATAGTATTTTTGGCTGATAAGTCTTTCAGTACCACAGCTGTAATTAAAATTTTTTATTAGGGTATTTGATTATCTGTGAGTTATAAGATATACATTAAAATTGTTAGTTTTACATTTGATATTTTGTTTTTGATTTATATGTTTTAAATTTTTCTTTTATTGATATATAAAGTACTATGTATTTTTGCCATTAATTTGAACCTAATGGCAAGAAAAAATAAAAATTGTGGAGGTCATTTTGCATCGTCGTTCGACCCCACAAAAAAAGAGTAGAAAAATGGTAAAAAAAAATTGAATTATGCATTATGGTATTATGATATTATAAATAAAACCATTGATTTTCTTGATTTAAGTTCTTCAAGAATGATTTTAATTATACATAAAATGAATCACGGTATAGTAAAACGGTAGTCAAATTATGCAAAATCAAACTGTATGATGAAAATGAAAAAAAAAATTACATTGATTGAATATCGGTAGTAATTTTTTCACCTTTTTGAGGTCACAAATGTTTAACACTTAACAAATCTGAAGCATATATTTTTCTTTTGTTTTTTTTTTTTATAAATTTCACTAAATTGAAAGTAATTTTTTCATAAAGAAAATGTTTTTTTTTTTTTGCACTATATGATTCCAATTTTAATTTTAATCTGTCATATGGACGTATCAGTAAATAAAGTGTCCTATAGTGCTTGTTATCACTAACAGGTAGCCAAATATATACATATATTTAAAAATATTTTAAAAATAAACAAAAAAAAAAAAAAAAGTTTTAAATAAGCTACTCATCACTTTATCAAATCTAATTTATCTCTTCCAAATAACCATCAAAATTTTAACATACACAAAAAAAAAAAAAATTAAAGAAATTAATTTAATAAAAATGGAATAAATCAGTAATTTAATTTACATATTAAACACATTTGGCTACCAATATAATCATCCATCGTTTTTTTTTGTTTCTCTTGACAATCAGCAATTTGACATTTTGTTTTAGTTTTGTTTTTTTTATAGTTAGTTTTTCATTCGTTATATACTTGTATCCATAAATGGAGTAATGCATCTTTAATTTTTCTTTTTTTTTTGTTCTGTTTTTTTACTAACTTCATAAATAAATGGAACTTTATAATAATATCACAAATCTTAAGCTTTTTCTTTATTTTATATATATGTATATTACATACCTGCCTACTAAAAATTTATCCCTAAAATAAAAAATAAACAAAAAAATGAACTGCAAAGAAAAGAGTAAAGAAAAAGTATAGAGGAAAAAAAAAAATAAAAACCCATCACCAGGTAATTTTCACACTTAATTGGTTGACAGAAGGTGGTCTCAATTAATCATTAAAGAAGAATTAGCTTAAGTGTTATCTTGTCATCTATTTTTAATTTATTTTGAATTATTTTTCATTTTGTTTTTCTTTTGAGGATCTTCTCTCTTTTTGTTTTTTTTTTTCTTTTTCAGTTTTGATTTAAAACTTTTAGATTTTCTTTATTTTAAACAGTATTTGCTTTTTTAGTATTTTGAGTTGGTGGAATATTAAAGATGCTTTATATATAAAACCATTGAATTTTATAGTTCATTTTAGGTTAGGATTATATAACCTGTACAATATGACTCTGCATTTAAACTAGATTGTATCTACTCTGATGATATACCATTTAGAAGATTTAACCCAATTAGAACTGTTTTAAAAGTTTTTAGAGCCGTAATTTATGTTTTAAATTCATTTTTGCGAAGTCAGATAAGGATATTGTTTAGGAAAAGGGTACACGAAACACTTAAAACCCTTCAGATAGAGCTAATGTAAAAGACAAGCATAATAGGTTTATTATTTTTTACTCTTCTTTCTTATCCACAATTCCTTCTGAAACTTTTTGCAAAAATCGTATATGTAAAGAAACTTCGAAAATAATTATAAAATGAAATTCACTATTCTATTTAACTGTATAGACCGTCAAATTAATTAAAATTACGATTTGTAATCATAGACTCCGAGTTCAGTTCAAATTACGTTCTCAAATAATATTAAGAAGTTTATTTTTAGAACTATATGTATATAGACTGCGTATAATGTATCAGTATGTATCAGTTGGTTTACATTTTATTTTCAGTTTACCTCAAATTATATAATTTGGTGTCCTTAAAATTAATACAAGACAAAAATATATAATTTTATTTGTAGATTCTTTTTTAACTTATTATCTATCACTCAATAATATTTCACCAAAGGTAATATTTCTTATGTAAATTTTAAGTGTAGGTAGTTCTGAATTGTTTTGTGCTTTAATGATGACATACCATAATAGAACATTCATTTGTATGGACTTTTATCTCAGTATAGTCAATTAACCGAAACATTTAATATTATACATGATGTTACTGATCCGAAATAGTAAAATATGTATACTAAAAGATTAAAATCTTATTAAAATTTTAATAATGCAGCATTCAGGACATTAGAGAACATTTTAAAAATTTGAAATAAGTTTATTACAAAGAAAAAATAGTTTATAATATAAATTTTAGATTAATATAGGATCCTGTGTCATTTTGGGGTTTTTTCATAGTAACTTATTAATAAAAATCAAATATATTATGAAAATTAATATTTAGAACAACAGTTTTATTATGATAGTTATAAATTTTTTTTTAATGTTTTTGCTTCTCAGTTATATAAAAAAAAAAATAAAACGGTTGTTATTATGTATCGATGTCATCAAGCAGTTTATACTCCCATCATAACTCAACAGGAGGTATCATCTGCGCATTTAAAATTATTAACTAAAATTTTCTTTTTTTTTTTTTGTTTTTATTTTTTTTTTTTTTTTGTTGACTTGTAGTTCTTTAAATTTATTGTATAATTGTAGTACTGAAGAGGGCAATATAAGTTGCCGCCTCTTGAGAAGCACTTTTTAAATATTTTTCTTCTATTAAACTTTTTTTGCGTTTTACTGTAACTAAAAGATGTACTACAGATAAAACTATAGATTAATGATTTATAGTTTTATCTGTAGTACATCTGGGGTTAAAAAAAAAAAATACTAGTTAAATTCAAAACTTTATACTTATAACAATTTTTGCATAAATATTAAATTTCATATTCCTGGAGATTTTAATTGATTGTTTTATTTTTTGTTTTTTTTTTTTTCCTTTCTTAATTTTTAAAATTTATGGAATTTTCTAATTGAATTCATGTTTTTTTTTTTTTTTGCTTCTTTTTTTTTTGGTTTTTGTAGATTCTCTAGTTTAGGTTGAATATCATGTAATGTTTTTTTAAGCAAAGGATGATTAAGAATGATTCATTTTATGTGAAATATGATGATTAGTACACTAATAAATATATATAGTATAACTATCAAAATGTACATGATTTGTAAGCAATTTGTATAAAGGATTTTTTTTTTATTTTAGTTTTTTTTTTTTTTTTATAAAATATTATTTTACTAGTTTATATATTTAATTAATATAATATTTAAATGAATTTATGTTGTAAATAATGTAAAACTATGTAATAATTTAAAATATGTCATAATTTTTCAAAAAAAAAAAAAATATATAAGAAAAGAAATTTTTGGTTGTAATTAATTATTAGTGGTGCTTATGTTTTTTTTTTTTTTTTTTTTGCATTTTAAAATTAATGTTATAACTTATAAGTTGAAGGAGGTTAAAATAAAGTAAAGTACAAAAAATTTAATTTGAAAGAAATCAGTAAAATTATTTTCACAATTTTTAATTAATAAATCGCAAAAAAAATCTTTAAAGAGTCATTTATACTGAATTCTTGTTATATTTTACTTTTCTATATTATAATATAGAAAGATCCTGTGGTAGGACATAAAGAAAGAAGATAACAAAGAGGGAGAAAAGTTAAAATAATGAATGATTTGTTTTAGTTATGCAGTAAAAAAGATAAGAATTATTTTTGAAAAACTTTAAATTGTGTTATATCGAGGAATATTAGCAATAAATCCTATTTTCGAAACACGTGTTGTGCTCATTTGACTTTTACTCCATATCTCTTTTGAATCTTTTCTGAATTAGATATTAAGAATTTTTTTATTTTTGCTATATATATGTATAATATAATATAAAAAGGGTATAGGTTTAGAAAATTCTTATAAAAGTTATTTAAGGATCAAATATACAATATCAAATTTCATTATACCTTCTTAAAATATATTCATATTGATTTTTATGCTTCCGGTCTGTATTCCAACTATTTTTCGGTTTTAATCTTTTACAAATATATATGTAAAGGGTTTATAATAAATTGCCATATATTATTTGAAAATAATCTGCAGAACTCTGAGAATCAAAAGAAATAGCTTGCATATTCATTCGATTAAATTTTTTATACGTAATCGATAATCATGAGTATAAACATCCTACAGATCTTTAATCTTTTAGAAGCTGCAAGATTAACAGAAATATTTATTATAAATAAATACAAAATCTACAACACATAATAATAGAAGGAATATACAATAGATCTACATCAACAGATCGCAGAGTTACTTATACCCATTAAACAATAATCTAATCTACTAATCTAGTCCCGGCTATATTAAAATTGCTCCTCCATTTGAAACACTTCGAAATAAAACTGATGGATATAAAGTTAAGTGTATAGATCGGATCAAAATCGAAAAATTAGTTAATTTTGCTTTGTCTGTCTGTTCGTCCGTTAACACGAAAAGTAAAAAACTAAAATAGCGAAAATAATGGAAAGTTAAATATTAACATTATAAGCAAAGTGATAGTATAGTTATATTTTGAACAATATAAAGGATTCGTTCTGGTATTTAAGAGTTGACCAGCATTCTTCCATTTAAGTTTAAGTTACATTTAAGTTTTATATTTATAGCATGTTTTAAAATTAATTATTTTTATGTATTGTAGTGCTCAATAAAGTCATATTTTTTAAAGTACAAAAGAATCAAATGTCAAAATATTAACAACAGGGCCAGCACTCGTAGCTGTGGTAAACACATCAAAATACACAGCCTGTTGGCAAAAAAGTGAATCATTTTTCGTGGTTTTAAATTTGCTAGAATTTTAATTTATGTATAACGTATTAATTTTTTTCTATTGTAAAAAAACACCCCAACATTCCTACCAGGAAACAGGAGTTATAGCCACCTGGCACATTTATATACCACGGTACCTGGGTACAAATAAATATATAAATAAATATTTTTTTATTCAATTTGTTCGAGAATCGAGTTATTGTATATTTAGTAACATTAAGAATTAATTAATTATTTATAACAATTAAAATATCTAAGATGATTTACTGAGAAGGCAATTTCCTTTCCTTTTTTTTTATATTAAACTTTCCAACAAATCAACTATTACTTACTTAACTTAATGAAACTTTCAAAATATTCTAATTATAAAAGCTACTTCTTGCTAATCATAAATTTTGATCTAATTTAAAATGAATTTGTAACATTATTACATTATATTTTCATAATTCTTTAATAAAATAAGTTATTATAATAAAAGAAATTTTGTTTTTAAGAGTAAATTTTAATATATAGAATAGATTAGAACTCTTACAATGGCAACAACAAACATTGTTAAATGAATCACTTAACTTTCAATTCAACAATAATGGCCTCAAAAGAGAAAAACGAAAAGTACATCTAATTTAAATTTTTTTTTTTTTGTTTAATTACTTTAATATTTTGGATATACCGTATATATTTTAAATTAAACAATTAACGTTAAAGAGGTCACTTTTAAATAGTTTTATTAGCTGATTACATACATATCTATAATTTATTTTACTAATGCTGTTGTATCCAATGACTGTTATAATTGAGGTTAGAAAGTTTTAAAAATTTTTAAATTTTAAATGTGCTTTAATTTAATAAATCCAGAGATAAAAGTGTAAAATGATATTTTTGAAAATTACTAAGAAAAATCGACACTCTGTCTTGCTCTTTCTTTTTCTTTCTACCTAAAGAGAAATATAACGAACTCATAGCTAAAATAGAAATGCTTTCAGCAAATATATCAGAATTTATGACTGATCATTTCTTTTACTTTTAATTTTTTTGATCGGCAATGTAAAGCGATTGGACGGAACATGTCTTACCTAAAATTGGTAATGGTAATAATACCCAATATGGTAATTTAAGATTATAATGATTTAATCATTATGTTATTCCTATTATTATAAGATGAGTAAAAGGATTCATTACCCTTAAGTGTATCTAACTCATCAAGGAAGTCTAGGTTTGTCAAATGTATCTTAAAGTTATCATTTATCATCTTCTTTAAAAAAAAAAATGTTTTTACTTCCCAATTTTAAATGAAGATAAGAGATGTTAATTCATTGTTTCAAAATCTAAATATAATTCTTGAATAAATTTTTTTTTCATTAACTTTTTGTTTACCTTTCTGTCTTTGCCAACAGTTTTTACTTTTAAGTTTAATAAAATGAAATTTTCAAACTAAATTAAACTTTTATTTCATGTTTTTTGTTTATTAAATATTAAAACCACAAAAGTTCACTTAATTTTACGCAGTTAGTATCATTATCATTATTAATACATAATTTAATTACTTATTTTAAAGTTTATTATAAATAACTCCAATGAAACTGTTAACTCCCATTTATAAAGCAAAAGTTGAAAATAAAAACAAATTCAGTCATTTAATTTTCTTAATTGTATACAATAACCATGACATCTTTTAATATTTTTTTATTTTTTTTTTTTTTTATAGTTTTTTTTATTTTTTTTTTATTTTATTATTTTTAATTCCATTTCTAACAACTCCATATACATTTTTTGATAACATCTATTCATTTAATTTAATGTCTTTAATATTTTAATTTAATTTCTACGAAATTCTTAAAATAAAAAAACAAAAACCAACAAACAGATTTAAAATATATGATAAAAAAAGAGAAAGAATGAAAGAAAGAAAGAAATAAAAAGAAAAAACAAATCATACGAATTATGACTGCAAAAATTAATTACTAATAAAATTATTCATTTTATTCATAATTCCCCCCCACCATAAATAGGAACAAAGAAGAAGTAAAAAATCTAATGAAGTATTCCTACAACTCTAAGATATTTGATTGGTTACATGATGTTATATGATGGTAAAAATTTTCTTTAATGAACAAGATTTCGAATATTTTACTATTACGCAAACAAAAAAGTGTACTGTAATTTTTTTTCCGAATTGGGTGACCAACTGTGCAAAACCGGAATTTAATATTGTGAAATTGAATTAATATAAAAAAAAATTCTAGCAACATCATTTTCGCGTTGCGTCACATGGAACGACCCAACTTGAGGCTTTGAGTACATATACATTATGTATTTTTTTTTTTTCAAGATTTTGACTTTCAAATAAAATTCTAAAAATATTTTGACTTTCGAATATAATTTTTTGTTGGTTAAGAATTATTTATCCAATTTTTTCGGATATCTTTCGTATTTAGTATACCGAAGGGTGTTCAAAATTGAGGTATCATTTTGATTTTGCCGCCATTTTTTTTTTCTACCTGGAATTTTTATACGAGGTTTCTTTAGATATATTCTAAATACAATCCGGTTAGTTAATATGGAACGTTACACGAAGGAACAACGTGTTTTTGTTATTACAACATTTTTTAAAAATGGTAAAAGTTTTCAAGATTTATTTAGGAAATTTCGAACAAAATTTGGTAGAGAAAATGCTCCAACAAATCGTGCCATCAAGCTGATGGTTGATAAATTTCTAGAAACTGGATCTGTTCTTGATAACAGAGGCAACATTTATCAACGTAGTGGCCGTTCAACTGAGAATGTAGCAGCTGTGAGCAGAAGTGTTGAAGAAGATCCAAAAACTTCCATTCGTCATCGTTCGCAGCAATTAAACATCAAACCATCCACATTATTCAACAATTTGCATCGTGATCTCTATTTAAAGGCTTATAAGATCCAGCTGACGCAAGAATTAAAACTAACTGACCATGCATTACGTCGGCAATTCGTTTCTTGGGCAATCGAAAAACAAGAAGAAAATGAGAATTTTTTTAACAAAATAATCTTCACCGACGAAGCTCATTTCCAGCTCAATGGCTACGTCAATAAACAGAATTGCCGCATTTGGGGTGAAGAGAATCCAAGGGTTATCTTAGAGCAACCAGTACATCCACAAAAAGTTATGGTTTGGTGTGGTTTGTGGTCAGGAGGAATCATCGGACCATATTTTTTTGAAAACGCAAATGGAAATGCGAATAGGGTCAATGGAAATCGCTACAGGGAGATTATCCGAAGCTTTTTGTGGCGGGAAATTGATGATTTGGACGTAGAGAATATGTGGTTTCAACAGGACTGTGCCACTTGCCACACAGCAAGAGAAACAATGGATCTTTTGAAGGAAAAGTTCGAAGATCGCATTATTTCTCGTAGAGGAGGAGTGATGTGGCCACCAAGATCGTGCGATTTGACACCGTTGGATTTTGTTTTGTGGGGTTTTTTGAAATCGAAAGTGTACAGCAATAATCCCACAACAATTCAAGAGCTTAAAAACAACATTATCGAGCAGATTTCAACCATTGAGAACAGTTTATTGAACAACGTGATTCAGAATTTTGGTAAAAGATTGGAAGCCTGCCGAAGTAGTAGAGGGGGCCACTTGGCCGACATAATTTTTCATTATTAACCGGAACCAATTTGTAATAAATTAAAATAAAAATATATTTAATATTTCAAAAAAAAAGTCTTTTTTTTATTAAAATTAAAATGATACCTCAATTTTGAACACCCTAATTATCTATACCTATAGTATACCTATATTATACCTATAAATTATAATTTTGTAGATATTGACGTAAACTTTTTAAAATCTCATTTTATTCTTTTGTATTAATTTTTATTTGGACCGCTTCAATTCAATGTAAAAAACAAGGAATAAAAAAAACAAAAAAACTAAATCTTTAAAAAATTAAAATTCGTAATCGAACTGATAAAAACTTTTCGAAAATAAAATAATTCGATTCGATCAAGAAATCAAGTACATATTAATAAAAGGATTAAATAACAATTTAACAGAAATTTAAATGATAAAGGCAATGACAATTGACAATATTACAATCTCTTTAAAAATATATTTTGCTATTGAGTAGAGTCTGTACTACTACTACTACTACTACCCACCTTAAATTTTGACATGTTAGTAGGTGATATGTGTATAAGTATATATAAGACATTTTCAATTCAAATCACGAAAAAATATTTCCAATTAAAAATGAATGTTATAAACTGATAATAAAATTTATAATACTACTATAAATTTTATACATATCTTTTTTTTTTCTATTTGAATTTATTAAAAAAAAAATTAATTTCATTTAAAATTCAACAAAAATTTTCATCAACCAATCAGAAAGCTGTAAATCTTAATGATACAACAAATCAAAAAATACTATTTTTTATTTTTAGTATTTTTATATGTATTGGTGTATTTTGTGTATAATTTTGAATTGTATATTTGTATATAATAATATATGATTAAATATAAATTTTACGAAAAAAAAAAAAACAACTTTAAAAGCGTTAAGTTGGAGTTGAACAATATTATAAAAGTTACAAAAATTAAAATAAAATAAAAACAAAATAGCCGTAAAAAATGTTTAATTTGAAATTAAAACTTCAAAAGAATAACACAATAATTTGTTTTTTTTTTTTCTTTTTTTATTTTTCTTTTTTGGATGATGTTCAACATAGCCATTGGTCAATTATAGAATATGTTTTACACGTTAAAAATTGTTAAAAAGAGAAAAACTTTTATATTTAAAATGTATACCCATATTTTTAAAGTGTGTAATTCCATAAAATATAATTAAATTCCTTAAAAACTGTTTTATTGTAATTTTTACAAAAATTTTATACATACATACATATATAAAATAATGATGATTTGAAATGTAGGAAAGGTCAGTTTATAAGGATAGAGAGAGTATTATCTGGTATCAGATCATCAGGATATTTTAATTTTTTTCTCTAATTTTTTCTGCATATAGCCTTCTTTAAATTTGTAGTCAATTTTTCTTGTAAATAAGGATCAATATGTTTTAGTGGTAGTTATTTTTATTTAACACTTTGGTTCCAGTTCCCCCTTGTAACATTGGGAGTTAACGTAAGTTTATTTTTATTTTAACCGGTGAGCACGTGATTTAGAAATATTAGAGTGATGTTTACTGGTGGTACCCGTGGGACTTAAAGCAAGTTTTTTTTTTTTGTGTTCACCGGTGAACGTGGGACTTAAAGTGTTAATATAATATTTTGATATCTTATTAAAATATTTTATATGAAATATGTACCTAAATTAGATTAATTTTCTACCATGATTTTTTGAAGATACATATTATTATCAAGTTTTTTCATTACATTTCATTCCATGCTTAAAGTATCTGCGAATTAGTTTTATTGCTTATTGTTTGACTAATCCTGTAAGGGAAAATGTTGTTTTTTTTTGTAATAGGTTTATAGGAACTTTTAGAAATGATTTTAAAAGATTTTCTCGACAAAAAAAAATGCTTTAAAGCATTATATTAAAAAGTAAAATATACATTAACTATGAAAAGAGCTTAACCACAAACGACTAATCACTTATATCTAATGAAACTAAAGAGCTACAAAGGAATCAATATTTAATTTTGAATAATTTAGATATTAAATATATTTAAATAGAAATAGAAAATTTAAAAAGTGTTGCATATATGTATACCTTTACTACTTTTCAATTTTATTATTTTTTACTTGAACTGTTTCACATTCATATAACCTGAACATTTTGAGAATGCAATTCAATAAAAAAATTGATATGAAATGAGAATATATTTTCAATGTTGTCAAAAGTGCCATAAAATGTATAGAAGTTTTTAATGTTTAAATTAAAATGTATCTTAGTTGTCGCTATATTTATCTAATATCAATAAAATTTTTATTCTATCAAAAATTGAGTAGATACAATTCTTCAAATATGAAATGAAATATCGATGTACCGATGAAATATCGGAGTATACTCTCAATTTTTTATAGATATTTCGAAGGTCTTAGGTTCTACTGAAATAAAATACCTTGGTTTAAAAACTTTCACCTGACGAACAAAGAGTAGTAAATGCTCATTCGTTCAATTTCCTGTTCTTGCAAACATATGTATTCATGTACTCCCAACTGAAGTAAATCGATTTTTATATAGCTTGGTAAAATTTAAAAGAAAATTAAATTTTCTGTTCTAATCAACACTGCAAAATTTCTCCCTGCTCCTCTCTCATAACTGTAGTCATCCTTTCAATGCTTCTCTAATCCAAACAGTCTTTTTTATTATATATAAAACAGAAAATATCACCACACCTATTGAGTTAAGCATAAAAAACAATATGCATATAATTTTAATTTTAATTTTTAGTAATCTAATATAGGAAATAAAATTGTAATTCCAGCGTTGCCACCTCTACTCCAATTGGAAAATCATATTTTTTAAATCAACATCGATTTTCTATATTTAAACCCTGATTTCGATAGTCATTTCATAAAAATGAAAATGAAAAATGTCATTTCATTTTAATAATTTTTTGCGATTTCGATAGTCGGGCAAAATGAAATGGAATTTAAAATTAAAATGATTTATATTTTTTCTTAAACCGGCAATACTTTTTAATTTTGAGATTTTGACTATACAAAGAAAAGCTATAAGTAAAAAATTAAGATTTAAAACACGTAGTTCCCAATACTGTAATAGAAAAAAAGCAAAAAATTAAAAAAAGTGCCGAAAAGTGGTTCCTTAGGTTTTGGATTCTGTTTTTTCGGGCGGGCTTAAAAGTTGAACTTTTTTATTTTTTTTTTATGATATTTAAACTTTACTACAAAATCGGTGAGTACTGAGTACCTTTTTTTTAATCATGTCGGAACAACTTCTAATTCACAAATTAATGGGCTTTCTTTCAACTTATGCTATCGCATAGTCATAGGTTACTTATAAAAATGTCTATATTCATATAAATATAAATAAAATACTTCATAATTTTTTCCTAAATCCATTTTTACAAGCACTCATTTAACAATTTCAAAATGAGAAAATTTGACGTTTTAAATGAGTATATTCATAAAAAATGACTATCAAAATCAGCTTCTTTTCATTTTTTATGATTTTTTTCATTTTTTATGACTATCGAAATCAAAAATTTTGTTTTTCATAAAAAATGAAAGTGATATGACTATCGAAATTAGGGCCTTAATGTAATTTACAGCAATTATTTTCATTTGACATGAATGATTTAAATTTTTGAATAATTGTTTATAAAACTTTTGCACCGCTTTTTTTTTAAAATAACGAAATATTAACAGCATAGATAGGCATCATAAACAAAAAAAATAGTAATTTCCCATTCTAATAATAGTCCCACCCATTATGGAACTACAGTTTATTAAAGTTGAGACAAATACAATTTTCAAATGTTTATATTTAAATTGTTTTTTAAGCGATTGGCTCACATCCGAAAGGAAAAGGACCCATCACTTTGCAAGGGCATTGCATGCGTAAAGTTTAAGTAAATAAACAAATTATTAGCCCCCCGTTCCTTCAACAATAATCTTTGTTATAAAAATGTCTAAATTCGTATAAAATTCACTATTTTTTAAGTGAAATGTCAAAATTGAATACTTTTGTATGCGGGATTTTCAAAATTAATTATTTTTTATATCGAAATGTGAAAATCTAATTTTCTTTGAATAAAATTGGTATATATGTCGGGGCATACTGTAAGTATTAATAGTTGGATTCAAAATCAGAGAAATCTTGAAGAGTTACTATAGAGTTAGTAATATGCTCTTTTATATGCTCTTAATATTTTTTTTTTTTGATTTTTATAGTTAGAGTTGGCAAACTTTGCACATATTCGCTTATAATATATATTTTATAGTTTGTTCAACTTTTAAAATCGATTTGCTACGAAAATATGCCCGGAGAGGTGGCAACCCTTAGTGTGACACTGTCTGTATATTTAATTTTATCTCTATAAGAGAATACATAATTTTCAGTATTAATCTTTTTTCAATTACAGTAAAACCCGCTTAAATACGTTCCCGATAAGTACCTTTTTCGTTTTTGAAACCAGAAATGTGGACATTTTAAAATTTTCTGAGAATTGCATACAAATATACTCGCTTAAGTGCTTCTCGTTTAAGTAACCTAAATCTCTTAAGTATACTCTGTTTTTCAAAGCACAATATTAAATTTTGGATTAAAATTTTATTGTTAAGTGCCTCAAGAGACATCTACTTTTGATACCGAAAAAATATTAAATTTTTGATTAAACTACATACACATATATACTTAATCGTTACAATATAATTTGTTTTAATACATACATATTTTATACAGCTTATACTATTGAATTTTCAGAAAATTTCTCTGTCATTAGTTATGGATCTAAGTACCTACCATGCGGCAGTTAAACGGATTTTAAATAAGTACCTATAATTACTTAAAGTGCTTATCAGAGCTCGGTTAAGTGCTTTGTTTGGATAAGTGCTAAAAAATGGCTAACATTTTTGTAAGAGCATTTAAGCGGGTTTTACTATGAAAACTTTAACCAAAGTTTTCTTAAATTCAAAAAAATTATTCACATTTTATAATTACATGTAATAATAAAATAAAAAGTTAATTTTAACTTTAAATTATAAATTTTTTTGTCTAAATATGTCCAAAAAAATTAAAAAAACAAAATAGTAGGTATTCATAATTTCTATTTAAAAAATAAAAACTAGAGCAAAAATTAAATTAAAATTAAAAAAATATTTAAAATTATAATAAAGTTTCATTAATTTTCTTTTTTTTTTTGAAAATCACTACCGTATAGGTAAGTACTTGAGACAACAAATTGCAATTAAATCAAATGTATACAAAATGAAATACGTTTTATTTATTTTCAGTTTTTCTTATACATATGTATGTATGTATAATATGTATGTATGATATACATATTAATATGTATACTTATAATATGTATGTATAATTATACATACATACATATGTATAATATGTATGTATGTATAATTATACATATGTATGTATGTACATACATATAGCTATATTTTTAGGTAAATTTAAATAAAGACATAAAAATTTTTAAAGTAAGTTACGACCTAATAATCGTTAAAAAGTTAAAAAAATTAATAAAAAAAAAACCAAAAAGAAGTAAAAAAAAAATCAATTTTGATTCAAAGATTCAAAGATCCACAAGAAAAACTCAAAAACAGTTAAAGTTGAGTGCAAACGTTAAAAAAAAAATAACAACAACAACAAAAATGTCAATTCACATAAAAGATTTCGTTATCTTTTCGCACATCAAAAAAAAAAAAATAACAAAATAAAAAATTACAAATGTGTAATCACATATCACGCTTATAATTTCCCGTTAACAGCTACTGATGCTATGCAATCATTTAATACGTTTTTTTTTCTCAGTCTTTTCCTACTCTTTTAGTTTTTTTTTTTTTTTTTTTGGAACAAATTTATCGAATCCCAGTTGTATGTATGTATGTATATGGAAAAAAAAAGTAAAGAATTTCAAATGATATGAAATTTTTGACAAGAATCACATAATTTTTGTCCAATTTTTTTTTAAAATATAAAATAAAAAAAAAAATTGTGTTTTTTTTATGGTTTGAAAATTAAACAAATATAATTAATTATCTTAAATATACTTGAGTATATGTATGTATATATCAGTATATGTATATACAAAATTAATGTAAATGGGGCTGGGACTATATTAAATATTTGTTTTTTTTTTCCTCCTAATAATGGTATTTTTTTTGGTTTTTTTTTTTTTTCAAAAATTTGTATCATATGAATTCTCGATGAAAAATATAAAAATTAAAAAAAAAACAATAAAAAACAAACAGATTTAAAAAAATATAAATAAAAAATTAAATTCAAAATAGAAGGAAGAAATAAAAAGTATAAAAATAAAAACTTGACCAATGGTCATTTTAATTAACACTCTATCATCTCATTTAAAACATTTATTTATCGTAATATAAATTTTCTGCTTTTTCTTTCATTTTTTCTCTTTTTTTTTATTTATTTTTATTTTATATTTATTTTTTTTTTTTTTGATATAAAAGTTTTGAGGAAAAAATTCCAGTAGATCATATTCTACATAAATCTTTTCAAAAATTATATTTGAAATTTTATTTTTATTTTGTTTTCATTTTTTTAATTTTTTTCATTTAGGATCAAGGGACTCTGTAGAAGTTTCTAATTAAATTTGTAAAAATACACTACCCTATAGATGGGGGCTTCGGTGGCCTAGTGGATAAGAGCGTATGAAATATGTTGTAATGTTGTAAACACCAAGGGAGTGTGGGTCCCACACAAGTCGTACGAATAATTCCCCCTTACGTCATTTACAGCCATACCTAAAAAGGAAAGGCAAATTACACAGCCTGACAGCTTGATAGGGATATAAACAGCCTGACAGGGGTATAAACAAAAAACAAAAAAAAAACACCACACTAGATGATTAGTCTACCTCTTTACTATATTTTCTATTCTTATATCCATGCGAATTTATAACGTTGTTGTATTTATTCAAATCTAAGATTTCCTTGATAAAATTTAGCGTATACTGGCGGTAATATAAGAGGGGTTTTAAAAGTAGTGTTAGTTCTAACGAATGACATATTTTTAAAAACTTGCACTGTCAGAGGACTACCGATATATTACATTTAAATATTTTAAGCATTTTCTTTTCTTCATTTTCTTAGTGACCCTTTTTCTTATTTGTGGTCGGTCTTTCACATCTATATTAACTCTTTTAAATCATGTTGCTCATGGTGTCTTGAATCTTCTTCTAAGCATATGAAGTGCTTATTGTATAGCGCATGCTCTTACTCCTTTTCCTTTTAAAGTTAATTATTCCCTCTTTTAAAATTAATTACTCCATCTTTTAAAATTAATTAATATTAAATTGGATTTAACAATTTCAAAAATATAAAATTGATCTTTAGCGATTGTAATTTGTAAGTGTTATTCTAATTTTCTTAGATTTGGTAACCAGATTTTCTTATATTTGGTAGCCATTTTATAAAATACACCTATACAATGTTACAACCATATCAGAAAATTAAAATATTTTAAACCAAAAAGGGTCAACTCTGGGCTATTAATCATAAAAAAAAACATTTAAGATTAACGTTCTTTTAAACATGGGCACGTTTTATTGTATTATAAAACTATTGAATAAATTAGTAGTTACAAAAAGATTTTCAAGTACTGACCACCGAAAAAATAGATAGGTATGTAGTAAAAAGTGAAATTTATTTTCTTTCTTCTTGAATATTAATGTAGGTAATGTTAGATTACTAATTTTTTTTTGCATTCTTATTATATTTTTAAATTAGGTATTGTTAATGTTAGTATGAATTGTTAGTAAAAAGTATTCGCGCAATCCTCTATATTAATGTATTAAAGTACTCGCGCGATCCTTACGTAATATTTCTTCTCGGTTTTGGTGATAAAATTTGTTTTTTTCTATACTCCTAAAACTTTGAATGGTTATTTAAAATGTTCGCGCTTAATTTTAAATAATATAAGTTACTCTACAATTTAGTCTATATACCACTGTCAAAATTTGCCCAATATTTATCTCATAACTTTTATTCTGCAAGGTGAATTTTAAGGGGTCCGCTGTACGTTTTGGATATTCATATATGGAAGTTTATTTTCTCAATATATTCATATTTTTGATCACAGTTTGATCTTTCGCCACCTTTTTTTTCCGCACCTTCACTTTAATGTATTAAAGTATTATTTTGTATACTGAAATTTGGTATATTTTTTTATTTTTCATCTTTAGTTTTCATATCTTTTATACTTAAATAAAATTTTTGTTTTGTTTCAAATTATCGCTACTAAAACCCCTTTACCTTACCATATGTAATTCATATACATTTTCTTCTTTTCTTTTTTTTTTGTTTTTTTTTTTTTTGTTTATGTTGATTTAAAATTTTATATCATATTATATACATTCAAATAAAAATATATCAACCTGTTACCTGGTATTCACAGGTATTTTAAACGTAGATTTAACAGTTTAACAAGTTGATGAAATGTTTTGTTTATTGTTTGTGTTTGTTTGTTTTTTTTTTTTTTTAAATATAACAACAGTATACTGTTTAGTAGTTAGTTTTAAAAGTGATGCTCTGATCTTTATTTTTTGAAAAAAGAAAGAAAAAAAAAAATAAGAAACTAATTAAACAGATCCTCTATACTGAAGATTCTGTATTATCTTTACATTTCTTTTTTTTTTTTTTTCTTTGTTTTTAATTTGATTCGTTCACATTTTGTTTATTTGTTTATTTGTTTTATTTGCGATCATTCTTAATTTGTGTCTTGAATCGCATACTACTTACCATTTTATATTTTTCTTTTTAATGAATTAAAAACAAAAAGATCAGGTGTAAGCGACGGTAGTACAAGCATAATTTTTTAAATAATAATAATAAGTAATAAAACAAAAACTGTTTCAAAAAAAAAAAAAAAGGAGCATTGAAAAAAGGATTAAAATTGTTTTTTTTTTTTAAATCTATTGACAAAATTATTAGCATAATTATTCATTTATTTCCGGTTCCTATTTTATATTTTCATTTTTATCATTTTATCATTTTTTGTTTTTTATATCGGATTTTTACCATTAATCAAATGCTTATGTAGTGATTTTTCATATATGATAATTTTTTTTTGTTTAAAATAGATATATATATATATATATATATTTTGTGGAATGACAGATTTAAATATGGGTTTAAAACATGTTCTTTTACAAAAAATTCAAAATGAACGAAATTTTGAATTTGAAATAAATAACAATTCAAAAATAATTTCATTGTGCAATAATAATAATAACTGTTATAATCATAATAATAATAATAATAATAATATAATAAATAGTGATAATAATCATAATAATAATAACTGTTATAATAATAATATTAATAATAGAAAAATAACTGATTTTAGTATAGAAAAAATTTTAGAAAATAATAAAAAATTAGATAAAAAATTAACAACATCAATAATTCAACGTAAAAAGGATAAAATTGAAAAAGGACGAAATCAATTAAATATTAATATTAATAATAACAATAATAATAATAATAATAATAATAATGTTGATAATAAATATAATGATATTTTAGATTTATCAAAAACATCAAATAAAACAACAAATTTTTTAATAAAAAATTTTATAACAAATGAAATTCATAATAAATTAAATAAAATTAATTCAGAACAATTATTACAACAATATAATGAACAACAATCAAAAATACAACAAAAACAATATTATTATCAACAAAAAACAAGTGATATATTAATTAAACCAAAAGTAATTAAATATTGGAATACAAATGAATTAAATTCAATAAATTTTTTTAATAATAATCATAATTTTCATTTAGATAATCATTTTTTAAATACAATTAATAATAATAACGGTAATAATAATAATAATAATAATAATAACAGTAATAACGGTAATAATAATGATAATATATCAGGATCATCATCATCATCATCATATGAATTTTATTATAAAACAATTAATTCAACAGCAAATTTAATAAATCAAAATTATTATTATCATTATTATCATCAACAATATTTTCAACAACAACAACAACAGCAACAACAACAAACGCAACAATCGCAACAGCAACATCAAATTAATTCAGAACAACAACAACAATCGATTCTTTTAAAAAAAACGAATAATTTTAAACAGGACAATAAAACAATTACATCAACTACATTATCATCATCATCATCATCATTATCATCATCATCTACAATAATACCATCATTATGGCCATCAATTTTAAAAGAAAATAATACTGAAATTGATACAATTAAAACAAATTTATATAAAGAAAATTATAAAAATCCAATAATTGATGAAAAATATAATTCAAATTTAACAATAAAAGATACACCTATTCTAATTTCGGATTCAAAACAATTAAATTTTAATAAATATGAAAAATTATATACAAAAGAACAATTAAAATTAAATGAATTTATACAATCAAATGATATTAATCGATTAAATTGTATTAATAATTATGAAAATAATTTAATACCGTCGCCAACAATAACATTACAACACAAATCATCATGTGATGATGAATTCTCATTTCGATGTCATATTTGTGATAAAGTTTTTGGATGTTCTAATACATTACAGGTAAATATTAAATTGATTTTTAATTTAAATAATAAAAAAAAATTTAATAATAAACCTAAAGAATTGTAAAAATTTCTTAAAATCTTTGAAGAAAAAAAAATTTTTGAACATATTTCATGTATCTGGTATAATTTAATTTTGCTCAGTATATTTTGGCCGAAATTTAATTCAATCTTGTACAAACGTCCTTCAAGTCTTTATTTATTTTGTGTTTATCGATTTAAATTTTTACGAGCTTTAACAAATCTAATCATGACACTTTCAACTTATACTTGCAATCGAACCGAATTATAACAAATTTTTTTTGTTATAAGGATAAGTATCAAAATATGTACTATTTTTTCTTTTGTTCCATAAATTTTTATAAATTCATAAAAAAAAAAAAAAAATTATTAGCTTCTGATTTTACGTTTCTTAAAAATAAACTTTTTTTATCATTTACTTAAGTTATTTAAACAACTAAATTGAATATCTGACTTTTAAATTTACTAAAGGCTTTTATCCTAAAAAAATTCCTATTAAAGTTAAAAAAAACTAAAGCGAAGTGTATAAAGTGTGTAAGTGCACTTTTGTAGTAAAGTGTAAAGTCTATTACATTGTAGCCCAGAAAGAATTGTTTAAATTATATTAACTTGTACTTGTAAAACTTGGATAACCCTTTTGGATAATTTTATAGAAGAACTTTCTTATGAAATTTTACCCGTTACGAGGTTACACTTCCTTAACACCTACATAAAACTTAGACGCTTGTACAAATTTATTTAAAATAAAACACAAAAACTAAAGCTTCAATAATATTATATTTTTAACAGTATATTAACCGTTTTTCCTAAATATATAGGTTTTCCCAAACTTGAAGAAAATACATCTTGATTTTTCAAAACTCTTTCTTGCATTAGAAAATCTAATTAGAATTTCAAATTTTTATACAAAAGTAGTCATAAATCTAAAATATTTTTATTGTCTTTTTCAAATTGTACGCACCTTCAAAAACCTTTAATTTTACATTCGGTCTTGTTGTTTTAAGGAATCAAAAGAATGAATTTTCATTTTACAGAATAAAAATTTGTTTCCGAACACGAAACGAACCAAGTACCGTTCGAAAATTAATATATCCTTCGTTGAAAAGTTACTTTTCTTAAATTAGTGTGAAAAAAGCTGAAAATATGTTTTTCTTTAGTACGGAAGAAAATCGAAGTAGAGTGCTTAAATCAAAACTTATTGCTTCTGGCAAAGGGTAAGACATGCTTGTAATAAACCCATGCTAAACAAAATTTCTAGCTAATTTTGTAATTTTGTAGTATTAAATAAAAAACAAAATTTTTAGTAAAAAAAGGAGTTTTAGAAATTTCAGATTTTGAAAAATGAAATTTAATTAAATGAAAGGAAAAAAGGAAGATGGTTTATTTCGGTTCCCATTTCTTATTATATTCTATAACTTTGAAGAGCGTTAAAATTTAGTTAATACATGTTAAAACTCAATTTTTTATCCCGTTTTTTCTTTAATTTAAAATTTTTATTATATAAAACCAATTATATTAAATTTTTTATTATTAACAATACCTATATTATTTATTTTTAATTTTTTATTTAACTTTATAGACTCATGTTAAAACACATAAATCACCACGTTATGAATGCATGGATTGTGGTAAAGGATTCTCTCAATTACGTAATTATAAATATCATTTATCAGTACATCGTGGTACAAAAGAATTTGCTGCTGAATGTTCTGAATGTGGAAAAGTATTCAATGATAAAGGATATTTAAGTAGTCATATGAAAATACATCGTAATAAAAAAGAATACGAATGTCCATATTGTCCGAAATCATTTAACCAAAGAGTTGCATTTAATATGCATGTTCGTATACATACTGGTGTTAAACCACATAAATGTAATGAATGTGGTAAAAGATTTTCAAGAAAAATGCTTTTAAAACAACATATGAGAACACATAGTGGTGAAAAACCATATACATGTTCAGTATGTGGTAAATCATTTGCTGATCGTAGTAATATGACATTACATCATCGATTACATTCAGGTATTAAACCGTTTACATGTCCAATATGTCCAAAAGCATTTACAAAAAAACATCATTTAAAAACACATTTAAATTATCATACCGGTTGTAAACCATATATATGTCCACATCGAAATTGTAATCAAGCATTTACACAATCAAGTAATATGAGAACACATGCAAAAAAATGTCAATTTAAACCATCATTAGTTTGTGATTTAATAAATTGTAATAATACTATAAATTCTAATAATAATACAGCTAATGATACTAATAATCATTTAAGAGTTCATCATCAAGATGTTACAAATAATTTACAATTAAGCCATGAGGCTATTTTAGTTTAATTAATAAATTAAATAAATATTTAACGATTGTTCCAAGATTTGTATATGAAAATTAATATTTAGTGCATATAAGTTAAAAATTTAAAAATAAATATATTGTATAAGTATAAAATTTTTAAATATATATATATATTTTATTTTTAATTAAAATTATTTAAAAATATATTAACAAGCTTGAAAATTTTATTTTTTAAATTTTCCATTTGGTTATTTAGTACTAAAAATTTGCTATCACTTGATTTTTTTTAACCAACTACAAGTTCTAAAATTCGAATTGTAAGAAAGGAGTGAGTTTTTGACTATCAATTTTATATATGTATGTATGTATGAATGTGTATACCAATTTTTTCATTTTCACATGTTCCATCTTGAAACTTGCATTTTGAACTTAAAGAATTTGAAATTGTCTAAACAAAGTACTCTAGAATCTAGGACCTACATCTTTAATTACATCTTTACCTACATTTACAAATTTAAAATTGAAAATAAAATAAATAACATATTAAATAAAAAACTTCGTTTTTCCGATGTTTGCAAAATAAAGTTTTATTATTTTAATTTATTTAATTATTATTGGTAGAAAATGGTATTAATAAAGAATAAAAAAAAAATTTTTTATTTAATAATGATGATATTGGCTGAATTGAGAAGAATAAAAAAGTATAAATTTTCTAGAATAAATTTTTTCTTTTTACTTTTTTTGAAATTTCCATTTTAAATCAAAAAATTTTAAAACTAAACTTAAACAAAATAATAAAAAAGCAAATTTTAAGTCTAAACTCATTAAAATACAAAATCAAAATCATAATGGAATATATCAAAAATTGCATCAGAATTTTTTTCAATGACAAACTGAAATGGGAAGAAGTGAAATATATGTCATTGGAACAATTTTGTGTCATCAACAATTTTGTTCAGGAAAATAATTACCAATCCGGAAAATCATAAAATTCATTTTTTTTTTCAAATATTTAACTTAAAATTTAAAAATTTGTAGCAGAATTTATTCTTTAGAAATTATTTAATCATTAAATCGACACTTTGCAACAAAAAAAAATGAAAATAAACATTTTCCGGAAGCATTTCAATGACAGCTATAACTGGCGCCTTAAGTCCTTTTTATTACCTAAAATAATTGAATTGAAGGCAACACATTTAAATAATGTAAAATAAACTTTTTTTTACACATTTTCCAAAAATTTCCGTACGTCAGTCTTCCATTTCTGTATCTTTTTATATGTATGTCTATAATAATGTTTGATATCTATTTGAAAAACTTCATCCTTTAAGATAAATAAACAAAATTTAGGATTAAAATATTATGAGAGATTAATTTTAAAATATTATTAAAAAAGTATCAATTATAAAATAACTCTTATATAGCATAGCCCCACTCATTGTAAATCTACAGCCCTCCAAAGTTGGAAAATCTACATATTTTTTAATCTAAAAACACGAAACAATAAGAGATTTTTTACCCCAACCCAAAATAATAAAATAATTATATACGAAAGTAATAATACTTTTTGTTGTAATTTAAATTTACAATAAGAAACGCTATACATATGTATAATGTTAATATAAAAATAAAAAGTTTTTGTTTCCGTCTATAAATTAAACATTTTCAAGAACTTATCGGTCCTACCGCGTAATTAAAAAAGATTCGTCAAACATATCATATGAAATGAAACTGAAAAATTTTACGCAATAGATGTCTCTTTTCAAATATACAATCAGCAATACAACCAGATACAACCAGATATATATCTGGTACAACCAGTAGCAGTACCAGTACAAGATATACAAGAATTAAAATTTTTAAATGAAATTCTATTTAAGACATAAACCATTTAATTGACATAAAACATTTAGGGTATCTGTACACATTTTTAGAACAATTTTATGGTAAACGTAAAGCGCACGTGTCATTTTTTTTTATTTCTTTTTTTTTTATATGACAGCTGATATTTATGGATTAATGTCAAAAACGTCAAATGATCCTGGGCTGGGATTATTTTAAAACGTCAAATAATTTGACTTAACTTTCTATTCCGTGTGTTTTTGAATATTAAAAAGGCTGTGTAATATTTTTCCAGTAAAGTTTTATATTTTTTATAAAGTAAATTTTTTTAATAGGTAAGTTAAATAATTTTATTGAATTTATATTGACTGTTTTAAAACGTTAATGTGATAAAATAAAAAAATGTTACGATATTACAGTACATTTTTTTCATTTGAAAAGTTTCTTATCAGAAATGGAATCCTAACCTCAATTGCCGCGTCATAAAAAAAAAAATTTTTCATTAGAAATTTTGCAATATTTGTGAAATAACTACATATAAGAGAAATTTATAAATTTTTTAATTAATATGAGGTTTTTTTTACTAATATATTTTTTTTTTGTTTTAGGATTTTATTATTACTTTAAATAAAGGGGGCAAAATACATAAAAACCACCTTGGTACCTGAAAGCCTTTAAAGGTTTTGTGAATAAAGGCCATTGGCCTTGCCATTTTTGGCTAAAACGAATAAAATCATACATTATTCAAAATTTTCGTTTTTTTTTTTTTTTTTTTGAAAATTAATTTTTTTCTTAGATTTTAATTAATAGTAAAAATATAAATTTTAATTGATATTAAATAATTTTATATACAATATACTTCAAAATAACCGTATATTATATAATACATATATAAATCGAATTTTCATTAATTTGCCAATCCAATTTAAGTTTTCCTGATAGACATTAAATTAAATTTGCATTAAACAACATTTAGAGAACAAAAAAAAAGTTGTCAACAAATATTTAGTAGAGCAAAATATATAAAAATAATTTATAATAAAAAAAAAAAAAAATTGTGATATAATTTTAAAATATTCCCCCATATCAAAGAATTTAAATTAGCTTAAATAAAAAAATAAATAAAACTAATTTAGATAACAATAGAAAATATATCTTCGTTAAAAATTTTTAATTATAAGAAGAAATTATTTATTATTCAAAACAAACAACAAAAAAAAATCAGAAATCAGTAAAAATGTCACAATATTCGCAATCAAATGAACAAAATCAATCAGCAGCATCTGGTATAACCAATTCATATAATAGTTATGTGATTGGTACTTCGACGAATTCATTATCAACTGGATCAATAACAACAGCGACATCACCAGCATCGTTAATCAATAACAATCAAATGTTAGAAAATTCAGTACGTAGATTTTTAGAAGATACTTGTTATAATAATAGCATTAGAGGAGATAATGGTATATATGGTTACAATAATATAGATGGAAGTACTTTTAATAATTTTAGCCAAAATAATTACTATCAATCTGTAAGTCAAAAAAAAATAATTTAAAACAAAAAATCAAATTTAATAAAAATTATTTTGTGCATTTTTTATACTGATATTAATTTATTTATTTTAATATAATTTTAGAATCCTGGTCCAAGTAATCAATCCTATTCATTTAATAGTACTACATATTATAATGGATTATCAAATTTTAATGATACAACAAATCCATTTTTTTATAATTCGAATTATAATAATCAAGGATATTATAATAATACTGCCTATCCTTCTGCAAGGTAACAAAAACCTAAACTTAGATTAAAAAATTTTTTTGCTTAAAACATATTTAATATTTTTAGTGGGACAGCACTTCATGCAACTGCACCAGAATTTGTGCCACAATTTAATAATTTAAGTCTTGAAGATTCATCAATTAAACTAAATTCAAAATCATCATTATCAAGTACAAATGCTCAAATAGTATCGTCATCCGCTACAGAAGATGCAACAAAATCATTTGATACAAAAAATTCAACGTATAAATATACAAATAACAACAATAATAATAATAATAGAAATCGTTCATCAAAAAAAGATAAATATCAACGTAATAATGCAGATGCTTATAATAATCATCGTACTGAAAGATTAGAAACTAATCGAAATTTAGAAACTGAAAATATAAATAATTATCAAAATCGTCGTTCTCAAAATAATCAAAATAAAAATCAATATCAAAAATATGATAATCATAGACATAATAAACGTCGTGATAATTGGAATCGAAATCGTGTTAATGATTTAAATGAAACTTCAGTTGCAAACAATAATACCAGTAGTAATAATAGTAATAATAATACTAATGGTAATAATAATTTTAATAACAATTCACAAAATTCTCCAAAAAAATGTAATTCTGAACATTCATCACCCAGATCAATAAAAGATAGTCCGAAAAAAACTCAATTAATTATAAATCCTTTAACTCCTGAAAATGAAAAATTATCACAACGTGAAAAATTAATAAGAGAAATAGAAGGCCGTCGTCTTGAATGTCTTGTATGCGTTGAATGCATTAAAACTCATCAGCATGTGTGGAGTTGTTTAAATTGTTATCATATATTTCATTTGAATTGTATAATAAAATGGGCATCTAGCTCAAAATCAGAAGATGGTTGGCGTTGTCCAGCTTGCCAAAATACATCAAAACAAATTCCTCGTGAATATTATTGTTTTTGTGGTAAAGTAAAAAATCCCGAATATAATCGTAATGATTTAGCACATAGTTGTGGTGAATTATGTGGTCGTAAAGATAATTGTTCACATCCATGTACATTATTATGTCATCCAGGACCATGTCCACCATGTCAAGCATTAATTACACGTCAATGTGGTTGTGGTAAAACTGTTAAATCAATGCAATGTTATTTAAAAGAAGATATTGAATGTGATTTAAAATGTGGAAAGTTATTAAATTGTGAATTGCATGAATGTGAAGAAAAGTGTCATCAAGGTAAATGTCCAGCATGTACGCATAAAATTGATCAAAATTGTTATTGTGGAAAAAATGAACGACAAGTTACATGTACTCGAGAAACTATAGAAAAAAAAACATACAGTTGTGGTAAACCATGTGGAAAAGATTTAGCTTGTAAAAATCATAAATGTAAAGATGTTTGTCATAAGGGTGATTGTAAACCATGTAAAATGATTCCAGAATTAATTACAACATGTCCTTGTGGAAAAATGGCTATTGGAAAAGATGAACGAAAATCGTGTTTAGATCCTGTTCCAGTATGTCCTGGAATTTGTGGAAAAACATTAAAATGTGGTTTACCTTGTAAGTTAAATTATGTTTGTTTTTTTTTTTTTTAATGAAAATTTTGATTAATTCTTTTATTTTTGTAGCAAAACCTCATCATTGTACCAGTAAATGTCATGTAGGAAATTGTCCACCATGTAATAAGCAAACTGGTAATTAACATTTTTAAAATGCATATAAAATAATAAATTCAAAAATTGTTTTTCTTTATTTCAGCTGTAAAATGTCGATGCGGTCATATGGATCAAATGATTAAATGTCGTCAATTATCGACTAGAGCTGATGATGCAAGATGTAAAAAACGTTGCACAAAAAAACGTAGTTGTGGCAAACATAAATGCAACCAAGAATGCTGTATTGATATAGACCATATTTGTCCGATGCCTTGTAATTATACACTAACATGTGGTAAACATAAATGCGATCAACCTTGTCATCGAGGTAATTGTCCACCTTGTTATCGTAGTTCATTTGATGAATTATATTGTGAATGTGGTGCAAATGTTATTTATCCACCAGTACCTTGTGGTACAAAAAGACCAGCATGTGATCGACCATGCTCACGTCAACATACATGTGATCATCCTGTTCAACAGTAAGTAATATACAATTTTTTTTTAACTTTTTTAAGAAATTGATTTTTATATTGATTTTAATCAATATTCATAAGAAAAATAAAATTAATTTGAAATCAAAATTTATAAAAAATAATATAAAAAAACAACATTAATATTATTAGAAATATTATTAATAAAATGTTTTATGACCTCGAACCCTTAATATAAAACATAAAAAAAATATAAACAATACGCACCTGAATCATTCCAATAAAATAGTGTTTATTTTTGGTTAATAAACAAATAATTAATAATTAATCAGAATATGATTATTTAAAGAAAATTTATTTACAAATTATTGTTTTATATATGAAAATCATGCGCTTTAATTATGTCCTCTGTCCAAAAAAGAAAATTTTAAAGTAAATAACGTTAACTTTTATATTTCTTTAACAAATTATGAAAATGTTCGACCGTTGTCTAGGATATTTTTAAAATGCAACACAAAAAAAGTATAAACAATAATGCACTGTAAAAATTTCTTTAGAAGGTTAAGGATAATAGATAGATCGGAGAAAAACTTTTAGTTTCGTTTTTACTTTTGTTACGACATGATCTAAAAAAAAAAAAAAAAAAAAAAAATCGGAAATTCGTTTTAAACGTTTTTTTCTTTTTAAAAGCTTTTTCATATTATTTAGTTGTATATAATTAAATTTGAAAAAAAAAAAAAATTTATATTGTTAAAAATGATTATTAAATTAAATTATGCTGTTAAATTTTTTATTATAATTAATTTTCAATTTAATAATTTTATAAATGCTCAAACAACACAAAATATTAATGTATTATTTATAAATGAAGTTGATAATGACGTGGCTTCAAAAGCATTAGAAGTTGCTTTAACTTATGTTAAAAAAAATCCAAGATTTGGTGTATCAGTTCAAGTATTTCAAGTTGAAGGAAATCGTACTGATTCAAAAAATTTTTTAGATGCTATTTGTAATAAATATTCAGAAGCTATAAAATCTAATGCACCACCACATGTTATATTAGATGCAACAAAAACAGGTGCTGCATCTGAAACAGTTAAATCATTTTCAGTTAGTCTTGGTTTACCAACAATAAGTGCATCATATGGTCAAGAAGGTGATTTAAGAAATTGGCGTGATATAAATGAAATTAAACAAAAATATTTATTACAAATAATGCCACCAGTTGATTTAATGCCAGAAGTTGTTAGAACAATTGTTAGTTATATGAATATAACAAATGCTGCAATATTATATGATGAAACATTTATTATGGATCATAAATATAAATCATTAATACAAAATATACCATGTCGACATGTTATAACATCAATAGCTAAAGGTTCTGAAAAAACTCAACAAATTGATAAATTACGAAATTTAGATATTAATAATTTTTTTGTATTGGGACAATTACAATCAATTAAAGATGTTTTAGAAGCAGCTAGACCAGAATATTTTAAAAGAAATTTTGCTTGGCATGCCATTACACAATTTAATGGTGATTTAACATGTAATTGTGGTAATGCAACGGTTATGTTTTTAAAGTAAGTTAATATTGAACATGAAATCAAAACAAAAAAAAAAAAAATGAAGAAAAAAGAATTAAAAAGGTTTATTATTTTTTTTTTTTAATTTTTAAATAAAATTAGAGATAGGTAGGGTACTGTATTTTAGTTTCAATATTAATATTATTCAAATTTTAATTTCATTTATAAAACAATTTCAAATAGAATACATGAATCCTACAAAAAAAAAATTGATTATTTACGACTTAATTTGTTAGTAATGCTTAACAAATTTACATTCGCACATATATTCTTGTACAAATGTATGTACATATATATATATATAAATAAATGACCATACCATTAATAATTATAAAAATGATTTTGTATATACATACATATTTAGGATATCTGTTAAATTTAAATATGTATAAAGTGGTGATTTTGATGAAAAGAGGTGATGGACAAGCTGTAAATATGAAAATTGTTATCGATCGATAAAGTAATAATTGTAATTAGTTGAGGGTTGAATTCAAAATAAAAATAAAAATTTAGTAAAAATTGTTATTACTAAAAGGAAAAAAAATGAAAAAATTTTCTCTAGAGTATTAGAAATCACAATTTTAATATAATTTTTTAAAACTTTATTTGAAATAAAAGTAAAATTAGTCTAAACTGATAAATAGAATTGATACATAATTAAAAACAAAAAATACAATCGACATAATAAAAACATAATAAAAAACAATATTAATTTATTTAATTAAAATTATTATTAAATTTTGTTGTAAAACATATTTTGAATGACAGTTATTAATTAGGTTTAGGACTCTTTAAAAAGTAAAGGTAAAGAGGCTTATTACAATCAAAAGCAATTTTGCGTAACCATGACGCAAGTGTAGTCAAAAAATATTTAAATGTATTGAGTTGTATGGAAGATGCTATAATTAACGTAGTCACTCATGACGGTACATTACGCAACTAAGAAAAAAATTTGATAAGCTTTTAAAGTTTTATCTGTTCAATACGCTTTGAAAGGTCAAATGTATTGCTTTTGTCATATTTGTTTTTTACATTAATATTTATAATATATATCTACTTATATTTCATATTCTTCATTTCAATTTCTTTCTTCAATAATTTGTTTTTTTCACAGTGAAAGTGCATTGTACAGAGAAATTAATTGTAAGAAAAAAAAAAGAAAAATTTCGAATAAATTTCATTTTTACATTTGACCATGTTTGAAGATTGTGTGTTTTTATTGTGGTAACAATTTTTGTATACGGCCCAAATAACCGTAAATGGAAAGAAAGACCGTAAGAAAAACTGTGATTGTACCTTCACAATAAAGTATTTAATTAATTTTATAATCTAAAAGAGCTAAACCACACTAGTATTTATGAGTTTATGAATTTCCACGTTTAGTACTTCGTTTCATAACGTCTTTCTTATAATCTAATTTTGTGGATAATGATGAGTCATCCGCAAGATCTATATGAATAAGTTACGAAACAAAAGTGATCGTTTCTAATACATAAGTTAATTGTGTAATTCTATTAAATCTGTAATTAAATAATTATTACAGAATTAGTTAACAAAAACAGTTTGCAAATAACTTAAAAATAACATGTACTTACTACTAGATCATAGACTATTAGATTTTAGCCTAAGCTGTTGCATTTTATAATTCAAAAAGAAAAATTAAATTTTGAATTATTTTTTTTTGATATGTTAATTCAAAAAGAAAAAATAATTCGTACATACATTTCTTAAAACATTTAATTGCTTTTTCTCCGTCCATGTAAGATACACATTAATTTTGAACAATTTATTCAAGAAATCTTATAAAAAAAAGTTTATTAAGGAGCTTTAAATTATCTTTATATTTTTCTTTTATTAAAAAAGAAAATTTACGGAGTGCTTAATTTATCTAACACCACCCCTAAATTCTATTATTAATAAATTTAAATAAATATTTTATAAAAATTATTTTTAAAATTGATTTAAAGAGACTTATTAATTCTTTTAAACGTTAATTTAATTCTCTGAAAATAGGTTACTCAAATAAATAAATAAATACAGAGAAAAAAAAATAACCAATTTTTTTACTTTGAATTTTTAATCGATATATTTATTTATTTATTTTTTTTTTTTGAAACAGGGCACGAATTGTGTACGGACATGAAACTATAGAAGATATAGAAAAAAAAAATTTTTTTAATTGTAACGACTTTTTGTTTTAAAAGAAATCTTGACTGTCTGATTTTCAATTATTAAAATATCTATTTTAATCTAGTTTTATATGACTATTTTGGTTTTTGTGTATGAAATTAGGTCACATATGTTTTAAGTTTAAAAAATGTTTTCTAAGTAAAAAGTGTAGTATAAAAATATTCGATTGATATTCGCTCAAAAATGGTTTCGTTCGTTTTTAAATATTTTTTACAAGTTTCTTTCTGGTCGTTTTATTTTACAAAAAAACATTTTCCAGCTTCATTTCATTAAAAGAATTATCAAAAGCTTTCAAAAAATTTGAATCCAATATACACTTTAAAAACACCTTTTGCCAAATTTTTAAGATTCTTATTTTTTAGTATCTCTTTAATCAAAACAAAACAAAAAAACCTTATTTTATTCTTTTCATTTCATTATACAGTATGTTCAATTTAGTTTCATTTAATCGTATCTATAATTTTTAGACCTATAGGAGATCAAAAAAGTCGTGATCAACTTGGAATGTTAAAAACAACATATAATTTAAAAGAACAACCAGAAATATCATCAGCATTTTATTTTGATTTAACATTACGTACATTTTTAGCAGTACGTGAAATGCTTCAAGCTGGTGCATGGCCAAAAGATATGAAATATATGAGTTGTGATGATTATGAGGGTAATAATAGCCCAGAGCGTGATATTGATTTAAAATCATATTTTATAAATATTAAAGAACCAACAACTTATGGTGAATTTCAATTAGAAGTATCTGCTAATCCACCATTTAATGGTCATAGTTATATGAAATATGAAATGGATATAAGTGTTGTTTCGATACGTTCTGGTGCTTCTGTTAATACAAAATCAATAGGTTCATGGAAAGCTGGTTTAGATGCACCATTAGATGTTAAAGATACTGAACAAATGAAAAATTTAACAGCAGATACAGTTTATCGAGTTTATACAGTAGTTCAGGCACCATTTATAATGAAAGATAAAAATGCACCAAAAGGTTATAAAGGTTATTGTATAGATTTAATTGATGAAATTGCTAAAATTGTTAAATTTGATTATGAAATATTTGAAGTTGAAGATGGTAAATTTGGTAATATGGATGAAAATGGTGATTGGAATGGAATTGTTCGAAAATTAGTTGATAAACAAGCTGATATTGGATTAGGTTCAATGTCAGTAATGGCTGAAAGAGAAATTGTTATTGATTTTACAGTACCATATTATGATTTAGTTGGTATTACAATAATGATGCAAAGACCAACAGCACCAAGTTCATTATTTAAATTTTTAACTGTATTAGAAACGAATGTATGGTTATGTATTTTAGCAGCATATTTCTTTACAAGTTTTTTAATGTGGGTATTCGATAGATGGTCTCCATACAGTTATCAAAATAATAGAGAAAAATATAAAGATGATGATGAAAAACGTGAATTTAATTTAAAAGAATGTTTATGGTTTTGTATGACTTCATTAACGCCACAAGGTGGTGGTGAAGCTCCAAAAAATTTATCTGGACGTTTAGTAGCAGCTACTTGGTGGTTATTTGGTTTTATTATTATTGCATCTTATACAGCTAATTTAGCTGCTTTTTTAACTGTTTCTAGATTAGATACCCCAGTTGAAAGTTTAGATGATTTGGCGAAACAATACAAAATTTTATATGCTCCATTAAATGGTTCGTCAGCAATGACATATTTCCAAAGAATGGCTGATATTGAACAAAGATTTTATGAAATTTGGAAGGATTTATCATTAAATGATTCCTTATCGCCATTAGAACGATCAAAATTAGCTGTTTGGGATTATCCAGTTAGTGATAAATATACAAAAATGTGGCAAGCAATGCAAGAAGCTGGCCTACCAGCTACATTAAATGAAGCTGTTGCTCGAGTTCGAAATTCAACATCTGCAACTGGTTTTGCATTTTTAGGTGATGCAACAGATATACGGTATTTAGTGATGACAAATTGTGATTTACAAGTTGTTGGTGAAGAATTTTCACGTAAACCGTATGCAATAGCGGTTCAACAAGGATCACATTTAAAGGATCAATTTAATAATGCAATTTTAATGTTACTTAATAAAAGACAATTGGAAAAATTAAAAGAAAAATGGTGGAAAGATGAAGAAGCACAATCAAAATGTGATAAACCAGAAGATCAATCTGATGGTATATCAATACAAAATATTGGTGGTGTATTTATTGTTATTTTTGTTGGTATCGGATTGGCTTGTGTTACTCTTGTATTCGAGTATTGGTGGTATAAATACAGAAAGAATTCACGTGTTGTTGATGTTTCTGAAATGAATGCTCAAATGAAAGATGATTTACGTAATGATGGTGTTTTATTAGGTGCTTCATCTAATAAAGATAGTAAAAGTAATGCAGGTGGTGCTGGTGTTTTACGACCTAGATTTAATCAATTACCTCAATCAAAATTGAGATTTTAAGCAATTAAATAATATGATGATGAAAAAAAAAATAAAACAATTTTTTTTTTTAATAATTAATAGAAATTTAAATGTTTTGTGTAAAATAATAAAACGCACAGAATATTGTAGTAAAAATGTACGCACATATTGTGGTTGTGATGTTTTAATTTCTTTCATCTTTTGTTTTACAAAAGATTAACAACTTTAAAATACTTTAAAATCAGATTTAAGATTTTTTTAAATTAATGTTTTTTTACATTCTTGTACTTTTTTTTGTAAAATGGCAAACTTTAAATTGTTGTATTCTTATTGATGTTTTTAGAGTTTAAAGAGTGTTAAAATATTGTAATAAATTTTATAAACATTTTAAATTTGCTTGAAAATATATATAGTATTATAAGGAAGTATAATTTAAGAAGTATTCAACTATTTTTTTTTATCTCAATCTTAAAAGTCTTTTTGAGAAGGGAAAAAATTAAAAAAAATGGTGAGGATTAAAAAAATAATTTTTTATATGATTCTAAAAACATATCTTCCTTAAAATTGTAGATTTTTTTCAATATTTTAAGATCTTTTTGAAATTTTTAAATTACAGTACTTGTCATTCTGCACCACAATGTCCACCATGCTTTGTCTTAACAACAAAATGGTGTTTTGGTCATCATGAACAACGAAAAACAATTCCATGTAATCAAGAAAGTTTTAGTTGTGGTATGCCATGTGGAAAAGATTTACGTTGCCGTCGTCATAAATGTATAAAATCATGCCATGAAGGTTTATGTGAAATTGATACAGATATCTGTAAACAACCATGTAAAACAAAACGTTATGATTGTGGCCATCCGTGTATGGCACCATGTCATGAGAATGATTGCCCCGATACACCATGTAAAGAATTAGTTGAAGTACAATGTGAATGTGGTAATCGAAAGCAACAAAAAACATGTCAAGAAGTTTCTAGAGAACAACGAAGAATGGCAACAGCAGCATTAGCATCATCTATATCAGAAATGGGTGATGTAATAGGACCAATGAAGTCAACCAGTAATAAAATGTAATTATTTTTTTTTGTTTTTGAAAACAATAAATTAAATAAATATAAATATTTTAGGCTTGAATGTACCGAAGAATGTAAAGTTTTAGAACGTAATCGTCGTTTAGCTATCGGTCTACAAATAAGAAATCCTGATACTTCACAAAAATTATTAACACGTTATTCTGATTTTGTTAAAAGTTGGGCAAAAAAAGATCCACATTTAGTTAAATCAATACATGATGCATTAACGGATTTAGTTCAATTAGCTAAACAAAGTCAACAAAAAAATCGACGTCATTCATTTCCTGTTATGAATCGTGAAAAACGTCAATTGGTACATGAAATGTGTGGTATGTTTGGTGTTGATTCAGAGGCTTATGATGCTGAACCAAATCGTAATGTTGTTGCAACAGCATATAAAGAAAGAGTAAATAATAAATAAAATATTTTATTAACATTTTAAACGAATTTAAAAAAAAATGTTTTTAAATTTTGCAGTCATGGTTGCCAGCTATGAGTATAATGGAAGTTATGAAACGTGAAACAGGTCAACGTAGAGTTCCAGTTCCAAATAATAATGCATGGGGTGTTAAAAAATAAAAATTGAAAATATTGTTATATTATTTGCAATTCTCTACGTTTTTTTTTTTTTTTAAATGAACTCTGTTAAGTTTTCAATTTAAAAATTAAAATTTAATTGAAATAAATTTTTTTTTTTTTTTTTTTTAATTTATTATGAAAAATACATAACTATTCAATTATATGATATTGAGTTTAAATGAAAAAAATTTATTTAAGTAAACTTATTATGCTCTTCTATTCCTAACAAAAAGAAAACTTTCATTATATATTATATTTAAATTTTATTGTATATTAAAAGAACAATTTTAAATGTTTTGTTCTATTTTTTGAATTATGTAATTAAGAAGAAAAAGGAAAAATGTTTGAATTCGAAATTTATTTTGAAAAATTGAATAATGAAATTTGATAATAAAAAAACTTCTTTTGAAATTTAAGTTTTTGATTTCCTGTTAATGATAATAAAAATTAAGAAAGATCATTAAAAAATAAGAAAAACAGATAAATTTTGTTTTATTCAAAGAGTAATATTACAGGGATGATTATAAATTGATTAAGAAAATAAATACATATACTAATAAATATAGCATTAATTACCAAAAAAGAACATTTCATCTAATATTCATCGTTATTTAATTTTGGTTTCATGAAAACTGTAATGACATATTTGTAAAAGAGTGCTATAATTTTTTTTAACTAATTAAATTTGATATTTTTAAAAGTTCCAATATTAAATCAGGCGATTAAAGTTAAAATTGAGTTTAATGATATTTGACAGCTTTTAACACCATCATATCCAAAGATGAAACTAGACACTCGACAGATTTGGATATGAAATTCTATATTCAACACTGATTTTATAACTGACTAAAAGAAACTTTTAAGTTATTATTGGTTAGTTAAGGTTATTGCCTTAATAATTTGAAGCAAACCAAAATTCAAAATAAGATAGTCTAATTTTTTCATTTCTAAAATTCATTTAATTATTTATATGTTTTTGATAGATATTAATTTCTTGTTAATAAAATAAATAGGTATAATATTTTATAAAAAAAATTAGAATTTTTGTATAACAGAGTAATATCAATAATGTTATATTAAAAAATTTCTAATAAAAGTTAATTATATAGGTAAATATGTTTATATAGTAAAGAAAATATTCAAAATTTTGATTAAATGTTATTTACAAATTTATGATTGAATGATTTTTTAATTTACTGTTTATCATTATTTCCATGTAAATAATGTAATATTTTTCTTTCTTTACATATAAAAGAGAATCTTAATTCTGTTTGTTTTTTTTTTTTGTTTTCAAATTCATAATTTTAATTAAATATTTATTTAAATATTAATTAGATTAGAAGAAAATATAAACTATCATTTACCGCTTAAAAAATTATGACACTTTAGATTGGATAATGCAGGATATTGGATGGAAATTCATATTTTATTTTAACGTTATTACAATGAAGTTGGCAGCAATTGAAAAAATTCATATAAGAAATTTCAAAAATAATCACAATATCAATATCATTATATTAATGTGTCAAATATTTCAATTCCATTAATTCCTATAATCAACTCTTAGCAAAAAAAAAAAAATAATAACATACAATTTTCATCTTTTGTCTTTTTTTTTTTGATTGGATTTTAGTATAATTTCTCTTCTATAAAATTTTTTCATACAAACAAAAAACGAATTTACCAATTACTGAACAAAAATATAGTTTTCTGTGAGACTTAAAACGAATCGGACAAGGTATGGTGTAAACGTCGGTTTATTCATTTTTTTTTTCTATTGAAATTCTGTTGCATTGTGAATAAAAATAAAAACAACATTTAAAAAGCAAAACTTTTTTTTTGATTAATTATAATAATATTATAAATTAAATAAATTGAAAATAATAATAAATATTTAATGTGGTTATACATCTATAAGTGATTTTTACATTTTTTTTTGTTTTTTTTTTTTTTTTTTTTTGGAAAGAACCTGTTTTTTTTTCATTCCAAAATAATTAAAAAAATTTTATTTTAAAATAAACTTAAAAAAGTCCAGTCAAAAAAAAAAAAGAAAAAGTGAGATGAAATATCAAATTTTATGTTCTTGTTGATTTTATGAATAAGAACTAATTTTTTTAGGAAAGAAAATTAAAATATGAAATTTATTTATAATAGATAAACAATAATCAAGTAATTTAGAAATAATTAGATATGTTTAAATAAAAAATTTAATTTAATCTTTTTATTAAAAATAAAAGTAAAGTAAAAAAGAACGTAAAAAAAAATTGCTTAAAATACTTATTATCGCCTTTGTCATTTTTAAGGAGCGCCAAAGTCATTTGCTACTTTTATTTTGGTACTTTCACTGTCCAATTATAATTTTTAATTTTTTTATTTTATTTTACTAATTTTATATTTAAAATTAAAAACAAAAAAAAAAAAAATTATAATTTTTCAATTCATTGTTCAATTAGATATATTTTTTTTAACATCTACATAAATTCTCTCTCAGTAATCAGTATAAAAAAAAAAAAAAAATAATGTTACAATAAAATTCGACGAGTACAATGAAAATTTATTAAGATGGATTCTTGTATTGTGAATACGCAAACTCAATTTCGAGACTCGTTAATTTTTATTCTTTTATTCACAATCACCACAATCAAAATTATTCTCTGAGTTGTCAAAATAATATACATACCTACCTACACAAATTTCTTCAAAATTTTTTAATGATGTGTTGTCAATTGTCAGTTTACTCATAAAAATATAAACAAAAAAAAAAAAGATAATCATATGTAAATTTATTGAATTTTATGACATAAAATATCATTTAATTTTATTAAATTAATTGAAATTAAAAAAAAAAAATAGATAAATATATAATAAAATAATAGAAAAATTGTGATTTTCATTTATAAAGAAAAAAAAAAAAGAAACGTGTCCTCATCTCTTTATTACAAAACTTTTTCTTTTTCCAAAAAACAAAAAGAGTACTTATACAAATTTACAGGTATACATAAAAATGAGAAAAAAGTTGTTTTTATTTTGAAATTGAAAGAGAACAAAATAACATTTAAAAAGAGAAAAAGGATTAAGGAAAAGGAATGGTACTTTATTAATTTAATAACCTTTTTTTTTTGCGGTTTTGTTATTGTTAGTTTAGTTACCTTTATCCGCTTAACAGTAAAATATTTTTATTTAAAAAAAATAAAAACAAAAGAAAATCCTTATAGAAATTATTCTTTGATTATAAATTTTTTTTTTTCAAGTGAGTAGTGTTTAGTAAGTGGATGTTGATTTAAAAAAAAAAAAAAAAAAGAAACAGAATTTAAAAATTATAAAAAAGAGATAAAAAATAAGAAAGTTAGAAAGAGAAAATAATGGATTGTGCATCCATTCTGCTGCATCCATTCTATACCATATAATTAATAAATTTAAAATTGCAAGATACAAGTGCAACAGAGCAACAGAAAGTAGTGAGTGTTTCAATTCCAAAATAAGAAACCGGGGATAAAAAAAAAATTTAATTAGATTCTTTTTGTTTTCATTTTATTAAAATTTTTCTCCAATTTTTTGTTGCTATATACGTGTATGTGTGTGTTTCATAATTTTTTTCTTATTTACATATTTTATTTTTCACTGTTTTTTTTTTCTTATTTCTTTCTTCAATTATAGAAAAAATAAATATAAATATAAACAATAAAAAAAATCGAAATTTGTGTACTTACAAAGAAAAAAAAAATTTTTTTTACAAAATTTCATGTGTGAAAAAAGAATAAATTATTAAATAAAAAATTAATACAAATTTTTTAAAAAATACCTAATAATAAATAATAGAATAAAATACATAAAAATAATGTGCTAAATTTTTTTCTTCTCTTTAAAATTAAATTAAATTTTTAAAAATAATATTTTTTTTTTTATACTTAACTTATAATTGTGAAAAAAAAAAAAACTAAATTATTGTGTCTAAATTTATTTAAGTACAATAATTGATAATTTAATAATTCCATAATAAGTTTTATATTTATTAAAGTAAATAAAATTCTTTTATGAGATTTAAAATAAAAAAAAAAAAAAAAAAAATTATTTTGAATGAATAAATTTAAAATAAAATTAGGATAACAATTTTAAATTAAAAAAAATATTTATAAAATATCCAATATAAAAATACAGAAAGTGGAAAAGTTTTCCTGGCTGTTCATTTTTTTTCTTTAGGATCGGAAAATGACATCAAAATGTGGATTACTTATAATATCGGTTTCGATTATTTTATACATCGCAAATGGTAAGTTTTTTTTTTTTTTTTGTAAATTTTATATTTTGTAAATACATTTTAAATTTGTATTAAAGTAAAGATTCTTTTGTGAACTAATAAGTACTTACGGGTATTTACATACAAACAATTTCTGTACCTATCTATAAAAATAAGTCTAACTAGACTTAAAATTTATTTTTATAGTGTCTGTCTACCTTCTACAAGTATTAATTTGTTTATTGTTTACGTGTCATTACAGTTCCTTTAAGAATTTTTAAGTTTATAAAATATAAATAACGTTTGTAATAGGGTTTTTTTTTTTTTTAATTAATAAAAATATTTTATGATTAATATATAGGTATACATAGGTATAAATATTTTTAATTACATACCTATATATGTATGTATATTTAAAAAAAACTGGCTAAGTAAATACAGTTTTGCTATTAATTGATTTACTTAAGTACAAAATCCTTAATATGCTATTAAATGGTTATTAAAGTAGTTACTTCCAAAATAAACTGAACATTTGTTTACAGTCTCAGAATTGCTGTCTTTTTAACTTCTAAAATATTTTATGTACATAAATAAGTATATATACTTATATATCTTTTATACTTTTAACAAAAAGGATTTCCATTTTAAGTAAATTTTCGGTTTTTTTTTTTTTAAAATGGAAGTACTTACATTCAAATTTCATTTAAGTGCAAAATTTTCATTGCAGTCTTAAGTGCAAACATTTTCTTTTCAAATGCAAATTTTTGTATATTTTGCGTTACTTTTTATAATTAATTACTTAAGTAAGTAGTATAGGTATATACATATGTACTTAATTACATTTATGTAGTTATATATATAAGTAATTTTTCAGACAGGGTACCGTACAAGAGATATACTTACATAGGGTTTTTTTTATGTAAAATTTATACACATTCAATCAAACAAAACTTTTATTAAAATAAGGATCAGTTAACAAACATTAATTTTAAACTTTTTATAAATACTTAGAACGAAATACTTGGAATCTTGCATTTAAAAAGGAAATACTTGTAGTTAAATAAATTGGAAATACCTTTTCAGTAAAAAAGGTATAGTTTATTAAACTCGTATTTGTAAAGTTTTTTTTTCTGTTCTTTAATCTGTGCCTTATTCCCTTAAGTGATCAATCAATATGACGACAATTTTGATTTTATTAACTATTGATTTAAACAAAAATCTAATACTCTTATTGAACAAATTTGTTTTCAAAAATATTTTTTTTTTAAGTAAGTTCTCTGTGCAAATAACTACTTACTTAGTTTTTGCACAAAATATCTGGTGATAACTAAATCTAAAATAACTATCTATTTAGGTAATCAAAATAAAATTGCTTCGTTAAAGATTGTCTTTAAAAGCTTTTTCTATCTCTTATCTACTGTAACTTAAATTTCTTTTTTCTTACTAGTACTTAAATAAGTACTTTTATATATGAAGCTATTTTAATGTAGGTTTATCGAAGCATGTTATAAATACCAAATAATTCAACAGGTTATTTACTTAGTTAATTTTTTTATCAACAAGTGTTACAGTCATAGTTACACTCTTAAAATAACTAAATTTGAAACCACTGGAAAACCCATTTTCATAGTTAAGTAACTAAAATTTAAAGAAAATACAATATCAATTATGTATATTTATTCAAAGATTAAGTATGTTAGGTAAGGTGATTATCATCAGAAATTGTACTTGGACGGTCATTCATTCTATTATTGAATACGAATTTATGAACCAACCAATTCTCTTATTGCTTACGTAATATCTTCTTAAATTTGTTAAAGATGTATCAGTTAACAGATTAAAGATGTAGTTATCAGTCAAATCATTAAGTTGTTTAGAGAACCCCATTCTTTTTTTTAGAGAATTGAAATTAAAAAAATAAGACCAGAACAGGTATTATAAGTAGTAAAAGTCAATTTAAATAATTGAAGTACTTACTTATATTTTTTTTATTCTAATATTTAAAGTTTTGAAGCAGAAAAGAAAATATGTACATAACTAAAAAAAGTTTTGATAAGGGCCAAACAATTTAATACTTTATTTTATATGAATTATATGAATTTTTAATTAAGAATAACTATAAGTGTTAGGTATGTATATATTATATTAGTACTTAAATGTTAATTTAGAATTCATGTCAAATAAACTGAAAGTTTAGTTAAGCATATTTCTTTTTGCCATAAACAAGTAGGTGTAGGTATTCAATTTTATTATTAATAAATAATAAAAACTTTAAATTATTTTTCACAGCAATTTTTCTAAACAAAAAATAATGAAAAATTAATTTATTTAAAAAGGATTTTTTTAATAAAATTAAATAAGTAAGTAACTACTTAGTTACTTGTCTCAAAACTAATTCCCAAGTTTTAAATTATTTTAAATTAGTTTTTCATTTAATATTTATTTAATTTAATTGAAATTTTGTTAATACTTACTTACTTAAGTACTTATGTACTTATATATTTAACTATTCTACTTCCGATTCCATAAACCCTTATGATTTGGCATTTTTGTTGTGTGAAAGCTAAGCTGAGGCTCTTCTAGTTTTACAGAATTTTCATATAGTTATGGTTTAAAACGGAGTCCATAAGTACTTACTTTACTTAAATTAAAATTTCATTTATACATCTCAATATCTTGGAAACAAGAAGATTCGCAATCATAACGGTTCAAAAAAACCTACTCATAAGGGTCTATGCAACGGTATAAAGCAGTGTAGTTAAGGAAACACCTTTAGGATTTACGTTAGTACCTAAAGTTACGGTACGTATACCTATAAACCAAAGTAATGTTATACTTATTACGTGAGTTAATTTTTTTTTTAAATAAAATTTAAACTTAAATGCTTTTTCGATTGTGATCTGACGTTCGATTTATGAATTCTTATAAGTACTTAATCATTGACTAAACTATCACCAAATTAACCTTTTTTTTTTATCGAAAATACTGTGAAGAGATCAACAAGTAGAGCAAATCAATTACATAAAAGAACATTTGCATTGAGGAAATAAATTCTGATTTCTGAATTTAGAAAATTTAACAAAGAATAAAGACTATTTTTTATTGAACAAAAAAAAAGTAAGTACTTATTTTTCATTGATTGTTTATATGATTTTCATTGATTGTTTATTTGATTTTATTAACTAGTTATTTAAATTTTTTTGAAATATAAGTAATAAATCGAAATACGTTAAAACACTAGAATTGCGATTTACAAACTTATTTGTTAGACTTGAAAGTTAATTCTTTATTTCATATTTACATATCAATTACATTCAATCAATTGTAATAAAAAAAAAACTTGGTGCGGAAAACTGAAAATATCATTAACTACATACATATATACTTAAGTACATTAGGTATAAATTAAATATTTTTATTTAAACTTTTGGAAAAAACTAACTAGATTTTTGTTCTTTTTCGAAAAGTTTCATGAAGAACAAAAAAGAACCAAATTGTTACGGCTAATAAAAGCAAATTTTAAAGAAGAGAATACCTAAGTATAACTAACTACATAAGTAAACAAATCTATACTTATTATCTAAATATGGATGAAGAAAATAAAATAAAATTTTTAAATAATGCTGAAATATTTCACAGGAGTCGTCTGTCTTAACTTTATACTTAATTTTTGCGAATCAACTTACGAAAAACAAATAACTTGCAATTGAATCATTTATTTTGTTTTAATGTTTATTTTATATATAAACGTATACTTACTTATGTTTAATTTTATAATAAACACATAATATATAAACATAATGTAAATATGTATAACTAAATAAATAAAAGTGAAAAAATATAGTTACTTAGTACTTAAAATAATTTTACTTTAAAAATCAAGTTTTCTTTGAAATAAGTACCTAAGAGTCGTTTGAACAAATAAGTACTTAAATCAAAAAACAATAAGTACTTAAGTAACTAATTTCTGTATAAGTACTTAGATTTTATTTTAAATTAACTATAAGGAGTTATAATTTAATAATATTTATTAAAAGAAAACTGGTTTGAACGAACTAAGTATATAAGTAAGTACTATATTTTATTGCAGAATATCAATATTGTCTTTAAAAATGAAAATATTGGGAAAAAGAAAAGAAACAGTTCACTGTACCAGGATATTTTCTATATATGGTGTACTTATTACCTACGCATGATAGGAGACGTCAAAAAAAGCAAAAAAATTTTTCGAATGGAGGCCCTATTTTAAATTGTTTCATGTTGAAAGTTTTTCGTATAAATACCTACTTAACTATTGTAATTTTCGTTCCATACTTAAGTATTTACTATGGTGGAAAAAAAAAATTTAATAAAATTTTAATGAAGCATAAAGGCTAATTTTCATGAAGAAAAATATCGGCGCTATTTGTTAGAACATAGGCAGAAGATACAAAAACACTACTTGTGTGACAGAGAAAAACACAAAAATATCGGTACCAGCGTTCAGAAAATATCGGATGAAATTTAGCTCGCTGAAGCTAAATTTTCTATAATTATCTCGGATATTTTTAACCCATACGTAAAAAATATGTATGTACACAAAAAAATGGGCACACTACTAACATTCTTATGGATACATGACATTTGAATTCATTATTTTCCCCCCTCTTTCCTATTTGAAAGTATTAGGTATAGTTTACTCTTTCTAAATATCGGATAAAATTTTGTCCATGAAAATTAGCCTTAAGGTAACTAATAAGTATTTAATTTTTTTGAAAACGTTTAAAATATATAAAAATGATAATAATATAAATTAAAGCTATGATTTTGATAAGTTAAAAAATGAAAAAAAAAATTATACGTTAATAACGGTTTTTTATATAAAAAAATACAGTTAAGTATTTAAAAAAACATGAAAAAATATCAAAATTATAACGACTAAATTGTGAAAGTTAGGAAAAATTTAAGATATTAGTATAAAGGCTTATAGTTTCCGCTGTGTATTGATACCCTAATCTTGTATGTTGTACAGGAACAACGATACATAATATTATTATACTTAACTATTTTGAAAAACTTAACGAAAACACTTCGAAGGAAATTGTTAAGAATAGACAACACCTCCGCAAGAATTTTTTATTCGTTTCGGTGTTGCGTGTGTCAACTTATTTCTTCGAAGTCGAAGTTCAACTTACAGACGGTCTATATAAGTATATTAAGTATATTTAAACCTAATATTTTTCTATTTTGTATTTTTCTAGTTATGTTTCAAATATTTTCAAGATAACTGGCAATTTTAGTTTCAAGATAGCTGGCAATGTTATTCCGAAAACTGTATAGAATTTTAAAAACCTATAAAATACTTAAAAAAAAATAGTTATGGAAAAATATCTAAATACTTACTTATCTAAATATATATATTTAGTTACTTAAGTATATCATTTTTTTTTTGTGTATTAACTTTCATGAATCCCTTTTTTTTTGTCGAAAGTTTTATAACAAGAGTTTTGGTACGCTTGGAGCCATATACAGTCAGTAAGCATGTAAATAAAACTTTTTTATTTTTACATTTTACATAAATGTAAATTCATTTTTACATAAATAGTTATATGTGTATATGTAACTAACTATCCCAAATAAGTATTTGGAGTAATAGTTTCTTTAAACTGAATCCTTGTTATATTTTCATCGTGTATATGAATAGCAAGTGAACTCATATTATAGAGAAATAAAGTAATATTACGCGATTAAAGTGTACACATGTGCATATTATATTGGAGATAAAGAATACGCATAGGTATGTATATATACTTAAGTATATAATGATATTTATGCAATTGGAAGATTGTATATATATACATATAATGACTTATGCATAGATATATATATATGTATTCAATTATGATAAGGTATAAGTATATATATATATTTATATAAGTATGTATATAAAAACTTAACTATGATTCATTTATAAGCTAATGCATATACTATATATATAAGTATATATATACATACTGTACAATAACTATATGAATAAATATCCATATAACTATCAGTTTGAAAACAATATGATAACTTTCAACTGTTGGAAATGATTATGTTGATAATGTTGATGATGTTGTTACTGATAATGATGATTGTTATTCAAGCAACAATTTAAAAACAAAAAAATAAATACATAACTACATAACTACATAACTACATAAATATTTAAAACTAGAACAAAATGAATGTATATATATGTGTATATGAATATAAGTAAATAAGAAACAAATAATAAAGTGATTAAAACAAGGGTTAATTTCTAGAATAGAAAATTTGCATTTGGTACTTACTTACTTATTGCATTAGAATAGCATATGAATTAGGGTATACTTAAGTAAGATAAATGACGGAAACAAGTACATTGTTTTGTATATATATTTATAGCTGAAGAGAACGTATGAGAGGTTGTTCTAAATTCATGCTTTTCTTGTAATATACGACTTGCTTACTTATTTTGATTTAACTAAATTTTAAAATTTCGCATTAATTATTCAAATAAATTATCGTTTGTTTTTGTTAAGTACTTATAAGTACTGAAGTGTTAAAAGACATGAAATTTATTTGTGCAATTTTCTATAGTAAGTAGAAGTAAAATAATTAATAGGTATAAGTAATTACGTTTTCTTTTAATAATACGTTATTAACCTTTTTATTTATATATATATTCAATTAATTAGATCTGATTAGATCAGTCTTGTTTTGTCTATAGTTAACTAAATGAAGAAAACTTACTATAGTTATATGTATATACTTATATCCTTATTTTAGAAATTATATAGGGATATGATGAATAACGTAAGAATATGTTGGAAATTATATGTACATATATACATATTTTTATTAAGTTTAAGTATTAGAATTAATGTCAATTAATTCGCTCTCAATTATTATGTACTTAAGACAATTTTTCAGACCTTATCACATGTATAGAATTGCATAAATTGCAGTCGATACAATTTTAATTCTTTATTGTTAAGTAAAGTATAACTACTTAACTTATTTTAAATTTGATTTATAATAAGTATATAAGTATATAAGTATTTAATGAAAATTGTTTGTTAACATTAGATAGTTATCTGTTTTATTACAATTACTTACATTTATATTTTTTCCGTAATTTTATAATTTAAACCTATGACGGTTAGTCAACTCACCAACTGATAAATGCTGGTTGAATCCGGTATGAAATCATATAAAAGAAAGTTCAACTTTTTCCTGAATTTTAAACCTGAGTTCTGAAATGAAAGGTCGGTTCTTTAATCATTGCACCTTTGAGTTGTATTGATTAACTATGTGACCAATGCATCATAATAAAGTTCGAATACGAATATGTTTTCAATCCGAATTGTAAGTAATTGAATTGGAATAACATGGAATTAAATTGGAATAACACCTAATAATAAAAAATCTACTTTTATACCTACTTAGTTAGTATAGAAATACTTAGTAACTTGTTATATATATGGCTTCAAAATGATAAGACAAAATTTATTTCTTTGATTGTTCGAGGTAAACAGTTTAGAATGTGGTTTACGCTTTTGATTTACAATAAATATAGGTATTAATAAAAAATGAGTTAAATTCGCCTTAATGATATGCAAGCAGTAAGTAAGTACTTCATTAAAAAAAAACGCTCAAACATATGTAAAACATATGTAAAAAAACAAAAAATTATTTTGCCCTCATTTTTAGAAGTGAAATTAAATAATAGTTACATATATATATATTACTATATATATATAAATGTTAAATGTAACCAACTTATAAAATATGTTAAGGAAATTTATGTTCCTTACATTTTAACATTTTATTTATTTATATTTGTATACATATATATACATAAGTACTTACATATACTTATTATAATGTAAATAACTTGGTTTCTTCCTTATTTTGAGATGTAAACTATAATATTATATGCGAAAATTATGTTATGAAAGCAATTTACAAAGTTATCAAGATATCAAAATTACCAATAAAAAATTGGCACAGCTGTAGATTATATTCTTCTATTTGAATCTTTAAAATATTTAATTTATGTATATATGTATGTGTATGTATGAATATACATACTTAGTTATTATATGTTTCTAATAAGTTTTTATGATATAACTATAAGTATTCAATAAAAGAATACATATATTAAATTGTGGTAGTAAAGTAAAGAAAATAAGTATATAATATAGTTTTTCTTTTGAATTAAAAAAGGATTCGAAATTTTAGAACTTTTGACGTATTTAACTATGTGGTTACTTAGTCATAATCGAAAAAAAAGGGATCAGTTTTTTGTTGTTTTCAAATTGAAAATATATACTTACATATATGTGTTATGTTTGTGTTAGGTGTTTTTTTTTTAGAGGCGGAGAACTTTAAGTCGAACTAAAACACAGAAAAATGTGTTTTAATATCCATTAAATTGGTTTTACTTGACAGATAATTTTATGACATTAATTTTTGAATATGATTTCAGGCATATACAATCTCTGCGGCTGGCACATACATGGCGTAATCTGGAGGTCTAATTTTCACAAACTCTTTGCAGTAAATCAGGATGTATTTCGGCAATAACGCTTCGAATGTTGGCTTCCATGTGCTCAATTATTTATCGTTTGTCGGCGTAGACGTGCGACTTTACATATTCCCAGAGAAAATAATCTAATGGGGTCAAATCGCACAAACGAGGTGGCCAGTTAACAGGTCCATTTCGTGAAATTAATCGTTCGTCAAATGTTTCATTCAGTAAATTAATTGTGTTGTGCGCTGTGTGACATGTGGCGCGGTCCTGCTGAAACCACATTTATGCAATATTGCCTTCCAATTGAGGCACAAAACAGTTAGTAATCATGTCTCTGTTCCGCTCACTGTTGACTGTAACGTTCTGACCATTAAAAAAATAATTTTATTTTTAAAAGTTCACTAAAATTTTTAAAGGCAAGTATGATATTAATATTTTGGAAATTATTTTTAGTATTAATAAAGATCTTAAGAGCTGAGAACTTAGTTATGTAAAATTTTTCAGTAAAAAATTTTCATTTGTACTTTACTTAAGATTATGTGCAATTATCAAGTTGTACTTACATAAGTATAGTTACAACATGTTTTTCGCTCCATGGTTTTTATTGGAATAAGTGATCTGGAATATTGAGTCGAACAAAAAATTTGTACGGGAGGGAGTGATCTATTTTCACCACTTTTTAAAAATTATTATTATTAAGGCTCCTTAACTATTTTTTAACCATAAGTAATTTAGTTTTATTTCGATAAAATTGGAAACAAATAAGACAGAATTGAAGCAGTTTCCTCTAGAGCTTTCGAGTTTAGTGTTATAAGGGTTTGAAAGACAAATATTACTAACAAACTATCAGTTTAAATCCTTTTATCATAAATTAATTAATTTAGTATCAAACAAGTAATATACTCGTAAGTAGCAGGATAAAAAGTCCACTGTTCACGCAATGTAATAAAATAACTATAAAAATTTCGGAAACGAAGAGAGCAGTTAAGCTGAAAAAATGAATTTATATTAAAAATGATTGAAGTAAAACTTTCGCTTTAAATTTTAGTACACAAGTAAGTACTTACTTTTTTTTTTTCTTTTACGCGTGACATGCACGTGTTTCGCCCGGATAGTGTTGGACTTTAATCAACCAAAAACCTCCTTTTTAAACTAAACTTTAGGTTGGGACCTTTGATACAAATGAATAGTTTGGTTTACAGAATAGGGATGTGGGAAGGATTCTTGGGGAAAAAAGGATTTAGGAAAAAAGCACTTATATCTATAAAAGCATACTTAACGCATACTTAAGCATACTTATGCATATGTATTTAAGCAGGCAATTTAAAGGTTCGTAACATTAAAGAGTTCTCATATTTTTTTCAATTTAAACTACACCTTTGTATCTATTTACAATTTTTTTTGGACCGTTACCATATTTTTATTTGATTACGTTTTGTTTAAAACAAAAAAAAAATGTTATTTGTTATTTTCTTAAACGTATTTGATGTCGTGCTAAGTTTTTATTAAAATAGTTAATTAAGTAGTTATGCATGTACATACATATTTGTATATTTGCAATTGTACAAAATTTCAATAACTACTTACTTACTTAAATAACTATAATATTTTTCTACTCGATACTTAAGATACTTATGCATAACTATATATATATATATATATATACAAGTATAAAAAAACAAGCATGTGCTTTTTCGCATACTTAATTGAAAAATGTTTTGATTTGATTTGCTATGCATTTGCAAATTAAAACAAAAAAAAAAAAAAAAATGTGTTAATTTTTGTTGAACTATGCATAGGTAACTAAGCACTTGTTTTCATATTTTATTTATCGTGGGAAATCGAATTTTCAATGGTGAAAATGAAATTCTTTCAATATTTTATTTTATTTCTATTTCTATTAAACATTGTTAAGAGCTTTCTATAATTATAAATTTATAATAAGTATTTATATACGTACGTACATATATGTACATATATGTATAACTACACAAAAACCTGTTAAAAAAAGTTATTTTTATTTATTTATTTGAGTATCTTTAGCATGAGTATTTAATTGTTTGTTTTTAAAATTGTTATGATCAACTTTTATTTTATACTTACTTAAATATTTTTTTTTTTTATTTTGTTTTAATAACTAGAATGACAACTTTTTCTCTTATTTCTAAATTAATTTAAAATTAAAACTTGTTTTTATGTATGTCCATGTATGTATGTACACTTAAGATAAAAAAGATTTATAGATGCAAAAAAAAAAAATATCTCAAAATCACTTACTTATTATCTAAAAAAAAAATCTAGTTTAAATTTCAGTGAAATTAAATTGCGGAAAGAAAAAAAATTTTTTTGTTAAATACATATGTACATACTTGCTATGTATTTGCTTTTGAGGACAACGAATTAACAAATGCGAAACTGAATATGAATATATTAAGAATATTTTTTTATTTTTTATTTTTTCCATTACTTGAAGAAGGTGGTATAGTATGTATTAAATTACGGAAATGTTTTCTTATAGGACGGATGTTTTTTTGTTTTTTTCCTTTTTTTTTTTGACAGATCATCATACATATTTTGAATAAAATCATTAACACTAATACATATGTACATACATAGAGTACTTAATCATTATTTTGATTTTTATTTTACTTTAGTACCTACATATTTATAAATTTTGCAAAAAAAATATCTTCTTAAATTAATATAATATGTACATATATATATGTATGTAGATAGGTATTTACTATTTTCATATAATTATAGTTATTTGTTCTTCATGCTTAAAAGAAGACCATTAATTATAAAGTAGCTATTATAAGTTTTATATGAATAAGCAAGAAGTTAATAAATAAGTAAATTTTCTAAATCGATAGTTCCGGTCGAGTAATAATTAAAAATATCCAAAGTTAAAAGTTTTTTTTTATTTTATTATGTATGTATATGTATTTATTAACAAAAAAATATACATATGTACATGTATATTAGTATTTAAATTCTTTTCAACCGAGGTCTTCTAATAGATATTTTTGAAGTTTACAAGAATTACTCAAATTTTTATTTTTATTAGTTATTTAAAAAAAAAAAAAAAAACAAAAGGTGATAAATTTATAAAAAAAAAATAATCAGGGACGTTAAATTGATTGAGTAAAATTTACACAGGAAATAACTAGTAAATATAAGTAGTTAAGACGTTGTTATGTTAATAAATGCTTATAAATATTCAAGGAAAAATTAGTTAAATGGTTTTGATTTTTTGAATTAATATATTACATTGTTTTGGAAATAAGAGTATTCTTAATTAAAAATTTAAGAAGAAAACGCATAAAAGAATATGATATTAATACTAACTTTATGCGTTGCCTCGAAATTGGTTCATCTCAACATTAAATACATATATACAACATGTAGGCATAAAGGACCTATAAAAAGTACTTAGTACTTATTAAATATCAATACTGTCAATACTGTACTTATATACTTATTTAGAGCAACTAAATAATAAATAAATAGTTAAATAGTTCATTAGGGCGATTAAAATCTAAAACTATTTATTAAGTTAAATAATTTAATATATTAGACTTACTTAAGTTAATTAAGTAGTTCTATTAGACGTTTTATTTTAGAAGTGTTTCGTTCTTCAACATTACTGAATTCTTTAGTAGTTACTACGCTTGTATTACAGCGCCTGTATTGTCTAAACAACTTCTACTTTAAACTTTTTACTTATGTAAGATTAAATATATGTATAAAATTTTATAAAAATTATCTGTGAAGTATGAAACTAATTAAAAATTTTTCTTTTTTCCTTAACGCACACTTTTTTAATGAAATTTCTTGAAAAAGGAAAAAGTTTTTCAAAATTTTAATGAAACCACCATTGCATATATAGTTATATACTTCCTTATATAGGTTTTTACTTGTTTATTATTTATAAATAAGTTAACATATTTATTTAAAAAAAAATTGATACAACGGTATTGTTATATGCCAATACTCAACAGTTGTATCATACAAAAAATTACTCTGGAAAGTAAAATTTTGTTTTAGGAATGTTTCGTCTTTCACATGTTAATATTTAATCGAATTTTAATTTTCAATATAAAATCAATGTTACTATGTAAAAGAAAGTTAATTATACTTATTTACTCTGAAAAAATTATTTTACTATATACATATAAGAATTTGAACTTTGAATAGTACAGAATAATAAGAAGTACAGAAAATAATAATTTATTATATAAGTATGCACTTGTAAATTTTAGTTGATTGATCTTTTAAGATTTGATAATGAGTTCACCTTGAGTGATCGATCCTATAAACGATTTAATTTCTTTGAATTTTTCTATGCTGATAGCTATTATTTAAATCAAGGATATAAGATAAGACTATATTGTATTAAATGGTGACTGCAATATAAAAATTCTAAATTCTACTTGTTAGATTCTAACTATTTAAAGATGTGAGGATTACATATAATAGTTTGAATTTCTAAATTAAAATCAAATTATGATTCATTGTTAAGTATGCCAATCTTACTAACATTTTATTTGTATAACAACATCCCTGAAAAATTTTTAACATTCCTTTTCACATCTTAAACGATTGATTTTTTTTTTTGTTTTTGTTTGAATAGCCACTGATTTTTTTTTATCATAAATTTATTAAAGTTGGGGAGATTTCATGTTTCTACATGTTTTTGATTTGAGATACAAAGTTATATCTATATATAGCTACATACATATGTATAAATTCATATAACTTAAAATAAATGTAGCATTCAACATATGTTTTTAAGTAGATATATTTATGTAGATACATAAATGCTGGTATTGTGCTCCATATGCATATAAAAAGAAATATAAAATACTTACTGACTACTGAGTCAAAACATAATTTTAAAGCTAAATATATAAGAAGTAAGTATTATTTATATATTTTGCATATACATACATATATACGTAAATATGTATATTCAATTTCTTTATAATATATTTTATTTATTACGAGTCTTCTGCCTCATGTTTCAACCATTGTTAAAAGAGGTGATAGGTAAATAATATTAAAATTTACATGCTATGATGAAAAAAAAAAACAAATTTATGTATTTTTATATTTTTCTATATTTAATTTTGTATGTGGGGAACAAATTGAATTCAATTTCCGTTGGTGTAATCATTTTATTTAGGTACTTATGTTCATATATGTTATATGTATATGTATATATATATGTAATATTATATATAAATATGTACATATGAGTAGGTATAGTATTAAATAGTTTTGTTGTATATTATTGTGGTATGTTAAATATTAATTGTGTATAAGAATGAACATATGTTTGTATATTTGATTGTAATCATATCATATAAAGTACACTAAGTACTTTGTACCCTAAATATCTTTTTTATTTTTCATTTTAAATCAGTTTTTGGCTTAATTTTTATTTTTTGTTGAGTTTTTATTTTTTTTTTTGGTTTTTGCTGTTTGTTGAGTGTTTTTTTTTTCTCTGAGTCATTTTAGATTATTTTATGCTTTGGTGTTTTTTTTTTAGTTTTTTTTTTATCTCTTTTACCTTGCCTTAGTTTAAATAATATGGATTTACCCTAGTAAAATTGTAAGTATTGAAATTTTAGTATATTTGTTACCTACTATTATTTTATGCGACTGTCTGTGTTTTATTTTGATGATTTTGCTTCTGGTCAATGATTATGTAGTAACAATATCTTTAGTATAAATAGTTACTGATGGTGATGTTGATAATGCTTTTTTAAGTTGGTGGTATATAATATATTAGATTTTGGTGTTTATTTTAAGTTTTATTTTTTTTTATTTTTTTGTTTTTACCTATTTATTATTAAGGTAATCTTTCACCTGAATAAAATAAGTAATTTGAATATTTATTTATCTGACTTGTAATCCAGTATTTCGTTTTAGTCTTTGATTTTAATTTTTTTTTTGTTTTTTGTTTTAAGACTTGTTAGAATTTATTGGAGTAGAAGTTTTAATTTAGAATAACTGACTAGTTAGTTAAGTAATTAATTACTTATTGCCTAATAAATAATTTATTTTTGTGAAGAGATTAAATATAGAAGAGATTTAAATAACATATACTTACATAGGTATTTAAAATTAAAAGTTTGAAGATTTTAAAATTTTTTAAAATATGTACATACATATGTAACTCTTAATAAGAAATTGTCTGCATTAATTATTGTAGAAAAATTTAAAATTAAGTTTTTGCATGTTAAATGCGAAATAATTTTATTAAGTAAGTAAATAACTATAAGTATATTTAGGTACAGGTACTTAGGTGTGTTAATTTTATTTTAAGTGTTTTCGAATTCTTAACTACAATTCAGATATTTTTATAACAAGTAAGTACCTATGTATAATAGTCTTATTAATATTTCAATTAATGTATATGTAACTAACTATATATGTATATACATAAGTTACACAACAGATTTAACTAAGTAACTTTTTCATACCTTTATTGTTTTATACTTTAAGATTTTTCAAAATCGACGGATATTTTATACTTATCCATAATAAAGTGTGTCTACATTTATATTTATAATATTTAGTACATATACTAAAGTACATAAATTATAACTAAGTACTTAAGTACTTGCTTTGAAATTGTTTACGTTTTCTCAGTGTCAATAATTTTCATTCAAAATCGGTTAAATTTGTTATCCGATACATACTTACTTAACTAAGTATGTAGATAATTCTGTACTATTTTTTTAAATTAATTAAATATTTATTATACTTAAATACTTACTTACTTATATTAAGTAATTAATTATAATATTTTATTAAGAATTTTTTTTTTTGGAGTAAGTAGGTATTTACATTTTGTGCAATATAAGTACTTATATATTTATACATTTAAGTGCTTTTAGCCAGAGTAGTATACGAGTAGTATACGAATGAATTTTAAAATAGTGATAAATAATCATGAGTACTTAAACGTTCTTGATGATACTTTCATTGTATACTGTTTAGGGCGATACTTACTTACTATAAAAAATGTTTTGCATTGCTAACTAAGCATATGCACTTATAAAAGCTTATAAAAGATATAAAACCGTATACTTACTTTGTGAATTGTACGCTAGTTGATAGGATAAGGCGGTCCTGTCTAAAACATGTTTGAATAGAGCTTTTTCAATGACGGTTCTACCTGTAGCATCTTTTAATGTATAAAATATAAAATCGCTTTGAGAGGAACTTGTAGAAAGTGAGAACTTTGTATAGGTATATAATGATACAAAAGTCAAAAATATATTTATGTTAAAGTATAAGTGTATGAACTATATATACTTAAGTACTTACTTAACAGTTAACTAAAGTACTTAAGTACTTACTTAACAGTTAACTAAAGTACTTAAGTACTTACTTAACAGTTACTTAACTATAATTTTCCAACTATAAAATTGTGTAGTCTATAAAAATAATGCAGCGTTTGTTAAGTACATAAGTATATAAGTATTACTTATTGTATGATTTTTTAAATAAAATTAAATAAAAAACTAATACTTAGTTAAATATTTGAAGTCTAAAAAAATTAGTTTAAAAACTTAAGTATAAGTAAGTAAGTAGGTAGTTATTTTTATTTTAAATTTTTCTTCAATTAAGTATTTATTTTTTCAAGTAATTTTTATTAATTTGATTTAAAATGCAATGAAAATAAGTACTTGTAAGTACTTAAAATGTTTCGTAAGTAGTTTGTTAAATTGCCTATACCAATGAAAATAAATAAATAAAAAAAATATACTTATATACATATATATGTATATATATATATGTATAATAGTTGACTAGTTAACTAATGAAACACTTAAGATTTGAAAATGTCATTAGTAAAAGAAAAAGTGAATGTTTTTTTTTCTTCATTACTTATTTTACATTTTAATTAAAATTCTTTACTTAGTAGTTATAAATTAATTCATGTGCCCTAATTAAGTATAAAAAAAAATATTTATATACGTAACTATTTAATATTTATTTACATATGTATATATATATATATATATAACTATATATAAAATATTTATTTATTTACTTGCCAAAATATTATTACAGAAATGAATGAAAACTTACTACTTAAGAGTTAACTTTAAAAAGTTAGTAAATTTTTTTTAATTAACTAAGTACTTTTTTGTTTTATTTCACAATTTAGTTAAAAAAAATAAAAACTTTTTTCAAAAGTAGTTAATAGAAGAAAATCTTTAAATTAAATTCTTAATTTTAAGTAAGTAAGTATATTTAGTTATTTTTGTGATCATGTCATAAAATTATTGCTTTTAAAATTTAAATCCTTTTTTATAATATAAGTTATTTAAATTTTGCATAAGTAAGTATATGAATAAGTACCTATGTAGTAAATGTACATATAAGTAAGTATATTTATATATATTTATTTGATAATTTTTATTTTTTTTATTCTAAAGTAAACTTTTTAGAGAAACTTATATCTAGGTAGCTGTATAAGTATATAGTATTTCACGAATATCAATTTTCTTTTTTCTATACTTAACGATTATTTTTAAAAATTATTTCTATTTAAAACGATAGAATAATGGGAGTAATTTTATTTTTGTTTCATAACAAATATTTAAAAAATAATTTTTCTTTACTTTTAATATGATTAGTATTTAAATACTCTAAATACTTACTTATGAAACTTTTCCGAAAAGTTAACAAAAGCATGTTAATAAAAATCCAAAATTATGTTAATAAAAAATTTAAAAAAATTTATAAAAAATATGACCTAGCAGTAGTAACGTACCCTATAAACTGACTAACTATAATTAAAATGTACATTCTGCTAGAAATCGCCAAAATATGATAATTAAGCCGATTTTTTTTCAAATTTGACGACAAGATGTAACTATATAAGTATTTATCTATAAGTAGTTCCGTAACAACAAATTATCTTGAAGTGAAATTTGTATGTCCTATCGCAGATAAGGATCTTAGTTAAATTATCATATTTTAAAAAAAACATAAGTATCACAGTTTTAAACAACTAGCTTTAAGTACTTACCTTAGTTAAAAAATTCTTAATTTTGTAGTTATGGTTTTACACAAGTGACTTTTTCAGTTAGAATGTTAACAGTACTAATTATTCAAGCAGTTATGTATAACTAAATAATTGGTTATATAATTCAGGATTAATGAATAAATTGATGTAACAAGTATATTATATGATTAAGGGTCAAAAAATAGGTTATCGCTTGTTTCAATATTTTAATTACTACCTCATTCGCCTCTTCTTCAACAAATCAAAGTATCATCTAGTTGATGTATATCTATATATTGGTTCATAGTTTAATACATAAGAATTTGTAATATAAGTAACTATTTATGTATATGTAAGTAAATAGAAATGAAAAAAAAGACTTTATATATTTGGCTTTGCATATTATGTTAATTTTGTATTAAAGTAAAACTTAGTAAGATTCTGTATGAAAATACATGGAACAAAAAATTTCTATTTTGCTTGATGTCATCCATCTTTTATCTTGTTCTTCGTCTTTGAACTTATCTTTGTAACTATTTATATATGCACTTAATTAGTTAATTGAGCATTTACTTTATTATTATCCAATTTCTCCTCGCTTAGTCTCGAAACGTATTAGTAAGAAAAATATTTTCCAAAATTTGCATAAAATTTTTAATAACTAACTATAGGTACTTATTATTTTTTTTGTCACTATTCTATATTTAGTCATACATTTTATTCTTTTGTATTTTTTTCTTTTTTTTGGATTAAAATTTGCTTCGTTTCTTAATTCTTTATTTTAAATTTTTTAAAGTTCTAAAAAACAAAAAAAAATCAAAATCTGTAGATATATATATAGCATACGTATGTAAATCTATAACAATATTCAATATTAAAAGTTAAGCCAAAATAAAAGAATACTTTTTCTTTTATGTTTTATTCATTCATTCATTTGCCCTAATTTCGGGTCTCTGAACTGAATTCTTTTTCTAAAATTTCTTGAATTAAAATTCATTTTATGTTTTGTATTTAGAATGACCATTTTCATTTAATTTGTCAGGACACAATTTGTAGTTAAGTACTTATTTAATTTTATAAGTATAAATACTTAAGTATTTATTTTTTTTAAATATTGTTTGCAATGAAATTGAAGGTAACTTACTTACTTTTAAATGTTAAATTATTAAATTGAAATTGATTTTGTGAAAATTGATGTATTTTAATGTCACTGGATACCTATATCTGTACAGGAAAAACGTCAAAGTTTATAAGTAATTTTACAAAATATTTAAGTAACTACTTATATAACTAAGTATTTAAAGTAGTTTCTTATGAAAAAAAGCAATTATAAAATTACTTTGTTCTAAATACTTAAGTATTTAAATTGACATCACTGGAAAATGAAAATATTTTTTTGGTTTTCGACATTTTAAGAAATAGTTACTTATATTTAGCTTTTATATTTTAGGAAATTTAAATAGTAAGTTGAACAAAGGAGATGTAATCGGTCATACCGTGAGGGAATCAAAAAAAAATTTACCTAAACAGTCCTTCAAATGGAAGGACTGTAAAAGATCTAAGAAAACTTGGAGAATAACCGTTTTAGCTTTGACAAGGAAGATATAACTACAAATCAAATGCCTGACCAATGATCAGAATTAGTGGAAAGAATTTGTGAACGCCTTATGAAGCAATTAGGTATGCTAAAGCAAATAGAAGAAAAGAAAAAAAAACAATTGTTTAAAAAATAATTAAGAACTGCAAATCGAGGTTCCCTTAATTGTAGGTATCTATGAACAATGAACCTGAAATATACAAGTACTTAGTTGAGTTAGTTTTTTGCTACAAAAATGTTTGTTTACACTTTTGTATGTTATTGTATTGAATTTATAGCTAATACTTAAGTATTGAATTAAGTATTTTTTAAGAAAGTGATATTAACTATTTACTCAAAAAGGCATTTTTTTTTTTGAAACATTTAAATAAGTGAAATAAGCATTAAACAAATATTTTACATAAAATATTTAATTAAATAGTATTATAGGTAAGTACTTAGTTATTTAATTATTTTCGTAATCGAAAATTTACATTAACTACATAAATAGTTTTATATAATACTTACTTAATAATTCACATATAAGTAAATATATAAGTATGTATAACAATCATTTAAATATACTTACAATATTTATTATTTCGCATTGTCATTTGTGAGCCCATAATAAGCACTAGTTATTAATTTTAAAATTATAAGTACCATAAATTTATCATGAATATTATATTATGGTCACTCTAATCTATAGTAACTTAATGTGCTCGATTATTATTTTTATTATTATTGTATCTACAAATACATGTAAGTATATATATATATATATATATATATATATATATATATATATATATATATATATATATATATATATATATGGATGGATACAATTCCTTATTTATTTTCTTACTTATTTATTTCATTTATTTATTTATTTATTTATTTATTTATTTATTTTGTATTTAACATATATAAGTATATATATATAACATATAACTTACGTATATATGTACATAAATGTATAACTATAACTAACTTTTTCAATATATTTTATTGTTTGATTTTTTTCGTTTTTTACCTAAAAATCTTTTCTACCTTTATTTCGTATTTTAACAAAGCAAAAAAAAAAGTTCTGAATCTAAAATTTATAAAATATATACGTATATAAGTATTTATATTATATATAAGTATATATACGAATTACAATGAATATGTAAATTTTATAAAATTGTGATAATCTTTTTCTTTTCGCAATTTGCAAAACAAAAAAAAAGCGAAAATTAAATTCACAAATAGTTACTTATACAAATACATAAAAATATATGTTTAGAAGTATGTACATACATATATATAATATATTCTTAGGTATACATATTTAACATAATTTTAAAATTTTCAAAAAAAAAAAAAAAAAAAAGAAAAAGTGATGTGTTGTGTTGTGTACTAAAAGAGTGATAGGTAGTGGTGATAAAATTGAAATTTTATACGTATCTGATACATTAAAACGTTTACTGTGAACATGCATTACATACGATTGGGGTACGTACGTATGGCAAAAAAATATTGTAAAAAAATACAAAAGATTGGAAAAAAATTGAGGTGAAGATGAACAAAACAAAAAAAAACAAGTCTTATACTTACAACTAAAATTCATATATTTGATGGATAAAATTGAAAAGTTTAATTTTTTGCGCCCTAAAACGTATATACATATATACTTATATACATATAATTTATATATTCATTCTTAAGGTTTACACTATAAGTAAGTACAATGATAAAATTTAGTATGTTCTTTTTATGCATTGGTTAAAATAAAAAATTTTGAATGTTTTGAAAAAGTTGTTGTACTTAGAAGCTAATTATGAATTTTAAAAAGACGTGAGCTGAGAAATTTAAAGCTTTTGTATTCAGGAATAAATCGTATGCGTTTCTTATAATATTATGTAACTATAATACAGGGCCGTATTAAGACATATAGATGCTCTAAGCACTGAAAAAAAAATTACATCAGTAGTTACTCTTTAAAACGCACTTTCGCAGTTTAGTGATGTAAAATTATTGACACTACTCCTCAAAATGTCTTTTAAAAGAAAACATACCACATTTTGCGAAGATTTATCCATATGTATTTATATTCATGTATTATGAATATATAGACATTTTCATAAAGAACCTATGATTAGGCAACAAGAAATCGGATCAGCATGATTTAAAAAAAAACTCGCCGATTTTGTAGTAGAACTTAAATATGTATACTTAGCGAAAAAATAAAGTTCAAATTTTAAGCTCTCTCCAAAAAATCGCCCCCAAAACTTATGGTGCCACTTTTCGGAACTTTTTTAATTTTTTTTTCTTTTTTTGTTTTTATTACAGTATAGCTATCACATCGGTCTGAATTTTGGGTTTCAAGATACGGGGACTTCTCCAAAATAAGAGTCAGTAATTATAAAAGGCATCATTTATAAAAGTGAAATTGTATCTTTAACAATTAGTTATTCTAAAATGAAGTATTTAATATGTCTAATAATTATAATTGGTACAAAAGTACAAGATAATAGGCTAAAAGCCAATGTACAATTGAACAACCAAAATAAAGTTTATGACATTGTTCGTCATTGCAGAATATTTGTAGTGGCCCAATTCTCATGATGCTCGAAACAAGTACTTAGTTTGCTTATAGGTTAATCCAGCACTGCTATAATGTACTTATGTAAGTAACTATATTGCATACAAACACAGATGCTTACTTATTGTTTATAATAATTGATAACAAACAGTACCTATTTATATTAATTTATATTTTATATTTGTATGATATTGGAATAAGTATCTTCTTATCAGATTTCTGTTTTGCAATTATTACTTATTTGCAATGTAATGTGAAACCAGAAGAAATTTTTTTTTCTTTAATAAGTAACTAAGAACTAAGTAACTAAAATTTTTAACTTGAGAACAATTACTTCTATTTTTCCAATAGAAATAATTATATATTATATTTATTTTGTAGATATTTCAAACTAAAATAAGAGTAAATATAATAAAGATAGGTTCTTATTTGCATTTTGATAAAAAATTTTTATGATTTAATTTACGTCATCTTGCTTTAAGATTTTTTTCGATTCATTTTTTGTCTCCTAATTTGGAATTTTTATTGAACATAAAATTCATAGAAAGATATGAAAAAAAAAAAACCTGATTAGATATTTTGCGTAATTTAAAAGATATGATTCAAACATTTTTCTCTGATTCCATATAGGGATTTAAATTAAAGTATGAGTGCTTAAATAAAAATTAGATTAAAATGTGAGTGAGTTAAAAAGATGAAACAAAAAATTTGAATATTTTTTACTTAAGAAAAAAAAAATATTTCTATGAAATTAATTGAAAGTACTTTTTTGTACATGTGTTGTTTTCATTGTTTTTAAAATAAGTTTTTTTAAGTATGTAGTAGTAGTTCATATTACTTAATTCATATTTGCAAGAATTATAAGAATATTGATGATTTACTTAAATTATTGAATATTTTATAAGTAAACATTTACTTAATAGAATTATGTTCATATTTTTGTGACTTCAAAAATTCTACAGAATAAGTATAACAATTCTTTTTTTGAAAAGTATATAAATTTAATGTACTAAACGCATAATATCTCCTAAAACTATATAGTGTCCTTATTTTTCGAGACTTAAGTATATGCATTATAAGGTAGAGTCGCCTATTACCGGCATGTTAAGATTTTTCTTCCATTTTTGTCTATAAAATTTTATTTGAAATTATAAGTAAGTAAGTACCTACCTACTTAAGTTTAATAAAAAATGGATTTTATTAAATATGTATTGAACTTTTGCAAAAACATTTGTAATACAAATTTTAAGTGTACTATGTATGTATGTAAATAAAATAAGTACTTTTGAATTTTTGGCATATTTTAACAGATCAGTCGAATGATTTAGGGTAAAAAATTTTCAAAAATTCTATTACCGGCACTATAACCATTCCTATTATCGGCATATATATGATTTATTAAAAAATTTAAAATGCATTAAGTGTTTACTTATAAAAGTTTACTTTTTTTAAAACAAAAATAAGTACTTATGTAAACTTTATTGACTTTGCTGTCATGGGTGGCTTATCGGTAATAAGTAAATTATTTTTTTTAACACTTTCAAATACTTTTATTCTCCTTTATTCTTCTCAGATTCTAAAATTTAATCTCAGTAACTAAGTACTTATATAGTTACTTAAGCAGTAAGTATAAGAAAAATACATACTTAACTACCTACTTACTTATATATTATATGCAGTTACCTTCAACGGTATATGATATTTCATATATCTAAAAATCATTGTTTCATTTAAATAACGTGTAAACGTGTATTATAAATTTAATCAAAGTTTTATAAAAAATAATTTAAAAAAATGTATGAAATATTAAAATATGAAATTTTGTCAAGTCCATCTTAAGTATGTACTTAGATACTTAAGTATACTCTAATATTTAGTTAATTCTAAAGTTGAAGTTTATAGATCTATTAATATAGCCAGCATCAATTAATAAATATAATTGTATTTAAATAAAATACCAAAAAAAAAAATAATGATGAAATTAAAAATATTAGATACATATATAAGTTACTTAGTACGTAACTATAACTTATTTAATAATTTTTGTCCCTCAACTGTAATATCTTTGCTGTAGATTTATCTAAATTTAGCTTATTTATGAATTAAGTATCTATATAACTGCTTACTTATTTATAGGATTATAAAATTTATTCTTTAACTACAAGTATTCTTATGTGTATACTGATAGTTATTTAAAAATGTTGTTTTTCTAATAAGTTTTTAATACATAATTAATTTATTTAATTTTTTTTTTTTTTTTTTTTTAAACAAAGAAAACATTATCCAAGTACTTACTTATAATTAATTTTTGTTAAGGGTGTGTCACTATTTCACACATTCGTGTTTAAAAATAATTTACAAATAATTGCAATAAGTAAATTGTAATGTAAACAAATTTTTAAAGCTCTTTATTTTTTATTACGGGGGGTAGGTACTTACTTATATAAATAAGTAATTTGTTATTTTATAATTTAAAACGTTATGGGTAAAAGAATTTTTCATTTATTTATTTTTCTAAAATATTTTTTTGATGTCAGCACTATTCAATTTTTATTAAAAGTTAATTCTGAAAAGTAAGTGGCAACACCTAATCGCTTATTAAATTTTCTCTCTACTGGAAAGTGAAAATTATTGAAATTTATAAACGTATATATATATCGTCTTTATACTTTACAAAAACCCTACTTCTATTTTTTTTTTTTTAAATAAATATAGTAAGTATTGCCTATATTTTTGAATAGGTTTAAGCTTGTAATAAGTTTTCGGATCAGGATTTCTAAAATATCCACATTCTGCCTTACTTATTCTGACATTCTCTAGTCTGACATTCTCTATTATTATTCTCGAATGTCTTATTCTGACATTCTCTAGTTGCTTGATGATATTCACATTCAGAATCCATTAGTCATGTGGAAAACAACTTAGATTGAAATGTCGAACGTCAGGGTTACAAAAGTTTCGGTAGCAAACTTTTCCTTTCTTTTTAATTTTTTCAATTTTAGTTTAAATGAAAATACAATTTTTGTAACTATTTGCTATTTTTACTCATAATAATATTCTAAAAACTATATGAATAGAATTTGAAATACATATATATATATTCATATATACTTTAAATATATATTGTATAGTTTCTTATACATTTATACTTTGCATAACTAAATAAAAAATATATTCGACACGTTGAAACAATAACGATATTTATTGAAAAATTTTTTTGATATCAAATATGATTTATAGGGGGCAACAAAATATATTAATGCATTTAAATTTTACAATTCTTTTAGATTTTTATTTGTTTTTCTTTTTTTTTTTTGTATCCATAAATTTTCCGATATTAATAAAATGTTGCATGTTTTTCATATATATATATATATATATATATATGTATATAGATAACAAAGTGTAGTTATTACACTACTTATTATGTACTTTCATTGGTTTTTTGCAATAAATATAAGTATATGTACATTCTAAATAATATAAATACTATATACTTATATAGGTATACGTATTACTTATGTATGTATATTGATATACATTACTAACTACATATTATATACTTCATATTCATCTCACTGTTTCAATTTTATTTAAAGATTTTTCTTAAACACTTTCCATAATTTTTGGAAAGTTTTTTTATTGTTTTGTTTTTATTTTTGTTTTTAATTTACACGTGTATTGGCTTCAATTCAAATACACCGAAAATAAACAGAAACTCATAAATCAGTATAATAACAATAGGAATATTATAGTAAGTAATAAAAATAAAAATGGTCAAAAAATGGCATGAAACAGAAAAAATAATAACAATAATAAGAAAATATATTTATATACAAACCAAACAACAAAGAAAAACTTTTCCCAAAAAAGGATATATATATATATATATATAATATATAGTTAATGTCGTTGATTTCTGCCAAAAAATACTTATATGTAAGTATATATATATGTATATTATATACTTAAAAATATTTTATATCTAAATACATTTATGGGTTTTATTTTTTTTTTACTCCCATAATAAGTATATATATATATATATCTACTACTATGTATGAAATATAAAAGATTCATGGCGTTTGTGGTTTTTTGAAATTGCGAAAACGTTGAAAGAGTCATATATGTAGAAGTTGAGCTGTGTGGTAAGGGATTAAATAAAAAATATGTATTTTTTCTTTTTAGTATTCCAAATTTATTGGACATTTTTAGTCATCTAAAGCCAAAAAAAAAAAAATTAAAGAAAAACACATTTGTACTTACTCTAGAGTCGCAGCATTCAAAAATTATTATGCTTTTCAGGCTTATTTACATTGTTTTTTTTTTTTTTTTTGTTTATTTTTCGCTTCATTTTTAGCAACAGATATATATATAAAATCGTAAATTATCGATAAAAATAATAAAAAATATTAACAACAAAAAGCGGAAACTGACAAGAATTGAAAAAATGAAAAATAAGTTATAAAAAATTATTAAAATTATTAGTGGTAGGACTATAAGCATATATTTATATATATAAATATTCCAATTTAACAAAAATTTCAATTTTATTTTTTTGTTTTTAGTAAATCCTTAATTAGAGTATTTATGAAGAATTGAAGTAATTATTTATAATCAATCCAAACCTCTTAACAAAAATAAATTTTCAAAATAAATAAATTAATAACCTTGGATCTTATATTAATTCTATTTGGAATTCAATGGTTTGTATGTAATACTTATGTATAAATATCTCTTTTGCAAATAAGTGTATAATTAATGTCAAAAATTTAATTCTTCTCATATGACACTAATAAATATCTGGTACTTAAGTATATATTTTTCTGATATTTAATAGAACCTGTTCAAAATCAAATTCTAAAAAAAACAAAATCTTCAGCAAACTTACAATAAACGAACTAGCAAGCATTACTTACTTATCAACTGAACTGCAAGATAATTCGAATTTATTGATGAAAAGTCGCACGAACTTAGGATAACTATGTGATATTTGAGACTTCTTATTAAAAATTTTTTTAAATATGCACAACTTTAAAAAAAATAATATTGGATCTTACTTATATTACATAACTTATTATATAACTCGATATTTCTTCAAAAAAAAATTTCAAACATTTCCTAACACTATCTATTAATAATCATCTTAAAGAAAAAGAAAATTGAAAAACTATACACACAAACATACAAAAAAAAAAAAACTATAATGAAAGAAAAATAAACATGAAGAGAAGTAAAAAGGGTCAAGTTTATTCATGTAAAAGAAGGAAAATTCTTTTTCTTTTCATACTATCCTATTCATAATACATGTTATGATATTATACATGTATGCACATAGTATGTATAGATATTTTTATATTTATAAGAATAAGTTTAAGATGCTTTATAGTTACTTGTGTTTTTTTTTTTTTTTTTTTTATAATATTGTTTACGTATCTTTTTCTATTAAGTTTTTGCCAAAAATAAGATATTAACTACAACATGTAGATGTCATCAACAGCAGCAGCAATGACACTATTGGTATAGTTATAGTTTATATTATAACTCATAGGACATTAAAACAAAAAACATAGAATTGGCAAAAATTTACAATTTTTGTATATTATCAATATTTACCTACCACCAAAGACGATGAATATTTTTCATTTTATAGCATAACGAAATTACTTAACTCTCATTTTCAAATAAAAAAAGAAAAATCAAAACAAGAAAAAAAAAAATAAAAATTTTAAGGAAAATATTAACAACATAGAAAATTTTTCCTTGGAAAAAAATATATATGTATTAAGTATATAAGTAAGTATATATATATATTATAAATATTAAATTGGCTCAGTTCGTTCTTTTTGATTTTTAATAGTTATAGCTGCGGTGATTATTACAATGACAATAAGGGAATAAATCTATAGAATAAGACTTGGGTGGGTAATAAATTTTTATTTATAAGTTGTTTTTCTTTTTTTTTTTTATATTTTGAAGGTAAAAGTGGTGATGTTGGAATTCAATAGGATTTTGAAGGACATGAATAATTTTGAAAAAAATAAAAAAAAAAAATGGTAAACATTCCATAAAATTGTATTTTTGTTTTAAGTATAACTAAATAAATATATATACTTATGTATGTATATATTTTTTTATACTTATGTACATAACATAAATACATATTTATAACTATCTTAACTTATATTTATATATATGAGTATATATATATATATTTTTCTGACCATTTATTTTTGTACAGATTTGTATTCAATATGAAAAATAAAGAAATAAAGTATCTAAGTATATATTATATACTTATTACCTATATATACATAACTATAAGTATATACTTATATATTTAGATAGAATTTGATTTTTTTTTTATCCTTTAAGATTATATTATTAAGATTTGTTTATAGTTTTTCATTTATATATATTATTTTCGATTTATAAATTCAGGATTAATCAAACGATCTCGTAAATATTTTTCAATAAATTTCAACTTTTTTTTGTAACTATTGGTGAAAACGGAAGTAAAAGAAAAATTTAATTTTTTTTTTTAGTTTTTGATTAAAGGAAAAATTTATTGAATTGTAAATAAATTATTAGTTTCGCTATGACATATATTTTGCCTAAAAAAAAAAAAAAAAGAAAAAATAAATGACCTAATAAATGTGTATAATCTATAGATTCATAAAAATTTAATTTTAACTTTATAGTTTCTCTTCAATTGCCGAATAAAATAGTAATACTTTCTTTATATATAATTACTTATAGTAAGTAAATAAATATGTAATCGAATTTCATTGGAATAAAAATACTTAACTAGAAAATTTTTGTAAGTTTTTAGTGAAGTAAAGTAAAGTAATAATTTTTGAAATATTTGAAATAAATAGATACTTAGTTCTTCGAATCTTAAATTTTTTTTGGTATATTATAATTTATTACTTAAGTATATGTATGTATTTATATATATATTGGTTCTAAATAGAGATTTAAAGATTCTTTTATATAAAGTATGTTACAAAATTGAATTTATGCAAGTAAGAATATAAATTTATTTCAAGTTTAATGCAATGGTAAAGATTTATTACTTTTATTTTTTCAACTTTAACAAAGATTTCTAAACTTAATTTTAATTACAAATAGGCAATTTGTATATAATATATAAGTATAATTATATGTATACTTAGTGATACAAAAAAAAATCTCTTGAAATTATGATTTTCTAAATTCAAGAGACTTCTATTTTACTTTTTTTTTTAATTTTATGCAAATTTATAAAATTGTTTTAAAATTTTTTGGCCACTGGATGGCATTTGTGACCTTAGTGATATATACGACTATATATATATGGAATGGTAACGTTGTAAAGTAGCGTGATGTGATAACGATATGTCAAAACACGATCGATCTTAATTAGAAAGAAGTACAGACTCATATTTTATTTTTTAAAATATAAAATTACAAAAACATAGAAATAATCAAAAAAAAAATTTTTTTTATTCTAAAAAACGAGAAATTGAAATTAAATTTTTATAGAAGTAATATATGTAGTTATGTAGTTATAATCTGATAAATATTTTTTTTTAATAAAAATAACTATTAAATAAGTAATTAGATTTTAAAAGCGTATTATTTCCAAAAGATAATTAAGTAAAACATTTTAGAATATTTGGACTTACACCAAAAATTTGTACTTTTTGTTAAAATTTGCTATTAAAATAGTAAATTTTGAATTTTTGATCCCTAACAGCTCTTAAAAAAGGAGACTAACAGAAAAATTTCAATATCTGGTTAAAAGCGTACCAATTTTGCGTAATTTTGTCTTTAGATAACGGTAAATTTAAATACTAAATAGCAATTTGATTTTGTATTTATTATTAAAGTTAAAGAAATGTTCTGTCGTTTGACGTTTTTAGATTGAAAATTAATTTCTATCTTAAACATTATAGTTTTGTAAACAAACGGACAGAGTGAAACTGATTAGCAAATTTAGCAAAATTTTCTTTGAAAAATATGCTAAAAATCAAACAAAGGAATTATTTTTACTCATATTCTAATTAAAATTCAAATAAAACTTTAAAAAAAAAAACAATAATTAAATTCAAATTAAAATAAAAAAATATATAGTTATATACAAGTCAATGAACTCTAATTTCCGTTTTCTATTCTAAAGTCAAAATTAGTATAGTTAAATATATATATAAATAAAAATTTATATACTTATACTTATATATTTTTATAAATTTCTTTTAACTCCATTTCATTTTCAAAAAACAAAATAAAAACTAAATTAAAACAAAAAAAAAAAAAGGATATCATTTAAAAACGGAGCAAATAAATTAACTTTTCAAACTATCTCTAAAATTATTAATAAAAAAAAGAAAAAACAGACAAATGTCCTTTCTTTTATAAAGTACTTGGAAAGATAGACAAAAAAAAAAACATCCCTAACGGCAACTCTCATCTCTATTTAGTGATAATAAAAATAAAATCCAGGATAACATTTAATTTTTATTTGTTTTTTTTTATTTTTTTAAATAAAGAATACGAAATAATAAAGAGAACTTTAAAAAAGGACTTCTTTTTTGTATTTATATTATGTACTTATAGAGTTGTATTTCAGTTTGACTTTGTATTCTTGTATTCGCAATTTCTACACTAGTTAAATAATGACAAATCTGTGGGTAATTTTTGTTCTTTATTTTAACTTTTTTTTTTTTCATCTTCTATTTTTTAAAACAAAGGACACAATTTAATAGAACTTTATCAAAACGAATTTAACAATGATTATTTTATTTTTTTATTTTTATCATTTTCCTCTTTTATTATATTTTAATATATATATATAAGTATATATTATAATATATATATATAAGTATATATTATAATATATATATATACATACATAATTTTATATATATACATATATATATGTTTACAGTGATGAGCCAAATTAAAATTAATAATACATTTTATTTTATTGAACTGTTATTAAATTCATAAGGAAATGTAAAACTAAGTCTATTTTAAAAATATTTTAAAGTTGTTTTAGTAAATATCTAAGTACTTACTTAAGTATGTAAATTAGAAAGAGAAAAAACTACTTTTGCCAATTACATAAAATACTTTAAAAAATAATGTTTGATTTAATACATCATACTTAGAACTTTATATTATTTATGACAAGATTTCACCATCTAACTTTATCTAAGATTCTTTCAATATATATATTTCTACTTATTTAGTGAAGAATTAAGGATCCTAGATATTTTAAGAAGTTAACTAGTATCAATATGCATTTAATGCTTGTTTTGAATATGACCGGGCAACTGATAGAAAAAATGTTAAAAGAATTTAACAAGAAATACAATGCATGTTTTCGAATAGTAAAATAAAAAAGGATACTTCAATATATAGTTACGCAACTAAACTATTTTTTACATTTTATGAACATTACTGTAGGCAAATATATCATTTATATTATAATTTATAAGTATTTAATATATATATATATCATATAAATATTGCAAACATAACTATATACTTACTCTTATATGTAAACTATAATATATAGTGAATGTTTGTAGGTAAGATAAGTTTATAGTATTATCTTTGCTCTCAAAAGGACTTAAAAATTTCTAATAAATTTAAAAGAACAGACCAGTATTAAATACTTAAAGCATTTTTTAGACTGATAAGAAAAATTTTTCGTTTTTGGTTTTTTTTGTCTTTTTCAATTTTTATTTTTTGCTGTCTTTTGTATTTGGTATTGTCTTTTATATTGTATCTTGTTTAAACATTTCTGTATAGTTAATTATATATATTTTTTTTTGTCTTTTTGTATCTTAAGATGTCTTCTTTGATTGTAATACTTAGTTATAGTAAGTATGATGGTATCATCTAAGGACCAACTAAATAGAATAATAGACAACTAAGAATCCGAACTTTATAAAACTAAGAATTGTACAAATGAAAAAAGTAATTTTATCATTAAATTTTTTTTTTTCTTAGTTTTATTTTAACTTAAGATATTATTCAATTCTCCTTAAGGCCGAAAAAAAGGTATTGTATTGTTATACATTTATTATTTCTTATATAAAACATTTCTTTAATTTATATCTGTCTACATTTATTAAAAGAATCATCAAGAATTAACCGAAAAAAAGAGGAAAAAAGACATTAGAACGAAAATTGAAATTATTATATGTATAAATATAAATTCGAACTTGAAATGATCACAAAGAAACCAAAAAAAAAAAGGAATACTTATATAGTTATAGAAAGATCAAAGAAATATTTATTAGTTACTTAAGATAAAAAAATAATTTAAGAAAAAAAAACCGAATTTAATTGAATGAAAATCTATTTTCAAGTCAAATTAAATTAAATTCAAGAGAAATTTAACAATGAAACAGAATCATAATTAGTTATGTAAGAAAAACTTTCGAGAAAATTTATTAAGATATGCATTAAGCATATTATTTATTTTAAAAATTTCAATAAAATACTTGTATATAAAATATATGTATATGTAAATCACTGTTAAAGTTCGTTCGAGTTGAGACAATTTTTATTATACCAGGTTAAATATAGGTATATTGTGGGTGGGTAGGTAGACAGGATCTGCAGTTGCACATTTAGGCTAATTTAGGCTTGTTGTGATACCCTGGAACAGTGATTCTCTTAATTAATCCATTGGTATCCATTTGGAGCTTCTTCTGCAAATTTATTAAGTTCACATCCGACAGATTAAAAAGGTTGTTTAAGAAACTTTTCTTCAAAAACTTTCTTTTTTTTTAGAGCAAGAGCCGGTATATTATACTTATAAGTACATAAGTATATATATATACTTATATAATGTAATAATAATGTAATGAATAAAAATTAAGGCCAAAATATTATGTAAAGCAGAAATTAAAAAAAAATTTATTTGGAACAAGACAATCTTATTATATAGCAAAAAAAGAAGTTTTTTTTTTGTTTTACGCGATAAAGCTCGGATTTTCTTATAATTCCGTTGTAAATATTTCAAAAATAAATTCTCTAAATCAATAGGGGTTGCTCCAACTTTTTTATACGGCGTAATATAAATTAAAGAAACTAAGTAACTATTATTTATTGTTACTTTAATTTATATTAAAGTTTGTTTACTTTTCACAAAAAATGACGCATGAGATATTTCAAAATATTTTTCAATACTTAGCTTTTCTCGAATACTTTGAAAAGCAAATATTTAAAAATAAAACTTATACCTATATTTTCCAGTTTGTTATTTAAACTTTTGTCAATGTTAGCATTATTTCAAGTATATATTCTTTATAGCAATTCTTGTTTTTTTTTTCTATCTATAACACTTTTTAAAATCAAATTTAATATTTCTTTTTTTGTTTTCTTGGCATGCCATATAAAAACAAGTTGCTTAATATCTTAAATATCTATAGCTATTAACTATATATACACATACATAAAATTTTATGCTTTAATAGTTATACAAAATTATGCAATATAAGTGCTACTTACTAATATATTATAAGGTTATAATTTTTTTTTTTTATTTTTTTTTTTTTTTATCATAAAAAAATATAATATAATCCAATTAGGATTAAATGCTTAAATTGTATGAAAATATGCTTTTTCTATCTTATTACGGAAAATTTTCAACAAAAAAAAAAAAAAAAAGAATTGCAAAAAAAAAAAACAAAAAAATACATTGTTCAGTGTTCTAATTAGATTCAAAATGCTAGGTGAGCAATTAGAAATGACATTGGTTTGATTTTTATTTAAGGCGAAAATATAGAATCTAAACACAAAAAAAAAAATAGTATATTATATAAGTATGTATAAGTATGTACGTATATCTAGGACAAAACGTAACTTTTTTTTTTTTTTTTTATTCACCTGACATTATTCTTGTTTTTATATTTAAGTCTTATTGTATAAGATTTTAACAATAGACAAATTCAATGTCATTTGTGATTTTAAAAATTAAACATTTATTTATAACTTATATAAGTATAGTTGTTAAGAAACTTTTTAATGTTTTTTTTTTTTTTTTTTGTTTTTCAACCGATTTAAATACAGGTCAAAAATTTTGTTTAGAAAAGCAAAAATTAGATAAACTAAAAATTGGTAAGGAAAACAAAGCAATATTTAACTATATCTTAAGATTTTATCATGAGATAATTTTTTTTTTTATTTTTCTTACCTCATCAAAACAACACAAAAAAGCAAAAAAAAACAAAAAATTATATAAGTAAATTATTGTTATTGTTATAAATTCAACCTTGATTTTCCTTTAGTTCTCTATGTAATTATATCAGCGTTTATTTTTTGTTTTTTGAAGTAAATCTTTTAACATTTTTTTAATTGTTATTATTGTTAAGTAATAAACTTTTAAATTTTTTTTTTTTCTTCGTGTTAAAATGCTAATTTTATGTCACAAATTTTAACTTGGAAGTAAGTAAATAGTTAACTATTAAGAGTTGTATTATAATTAGTTACATGATTTTTCCGAATAATAATTATATTAAAAAAAAAATTTTTTTTTTAAAACTTTTTTATTATTATACAGCTATAATAAATAAAGATATTAGATATATATATAAACTTACTTATTCACCTGTACAGTAATAAAAGTAAAAATAAAACTAAAAACAAAAAAGTGTCTAGTTATATTTACTCTTGTATTAATACTTATAATTACTTAAACCAACTGAGTCATAGAAGAAAAGTATTAAAGTTGTAAAACAAATTTACCTCAACGTATGAATTTTCAACTTGTGAACTTCCCCTGGCATGAATGAACACTTTAACAAACAGATGAATAAAATACGACACGTATATTTTAATAAAAATTTAGGGGAAGTTTAAAAAGTGGATGTCGTAAGAAAAAAGTGTATTTTTAAAATTTTTATTATTTCTTAAAAATAAAAATGCTACAAAATACGTACATATATATACATATATATTTTTATATTAGAAAACAACGATTTTGGTTATTGTGTTATTTGCAAATGACAATTCATATTACAAAAATGTTATTTATTTAACGTCTTATTTTCCTTTCCTTTCCATTTTGCCAAGTCCCTCATTCTTTTCCCCAAAATCAAACTGTACATTATAATTTATATAATTATATTATGCTATTTATGCTATTAAAGTATCCATCCTAAAGTTAGGTTTTAAAGGGGTGTGGTTTTGGTTAGTTAAAGTTCAACACTATCCAGAGGAACCTCATGCAGTTCCTTTAAGTAACTTTCGAAATATTAAAACATGTCTTCTAGACCCCAAATTTGTATAAAAGTTAGTGCAGTGACATAAAACCCGCGGACTTTAATTCCTTTATTTATTCAAAAAAGAATTAAAGCCCACAGGTCTTAATTCCACTAGATCGTAAGCTTTAATTCTATTTCGAAAAAGAATTGAAAGTCCATCGAAAAACAAAGATTACTATCACAAAGATTACAAAGTAATCACAAAGATTACTATCATATGAGTCTGTATTTCATTTGATTGAATTTTATTGTATGGTATCCAACTATGAAATTTGTTCTAATTCTAATAATTTCAGTCAAACCTGGATAAGTGGAACTCTAGGGTCAAGTAGTTTCATTCCACTTATAGAGGTAGTTCACTTATGCAGTTTTCTACTCAGCCAGGTTTTTTATGTAAATTGCTCCAATTAAAGAGGTTTCTGGAAAATTGAAAGTTAAACCGTTTTGAAAGTTTAAAAAAATTTTTAATCACTTACAGCAAAAAAATTTTTCTTTTACATTTTAGCTTATAACTAGCCAATTAATAAACTAGAACTAACATCTGAATAGAAATCTGAATAGATACCTATATTAATCCAAAATGTTCCAAAATGTTGTGACATTAAAGAGGTACGAATTATAAAGTTTCAGTTAGTGAGGTAAAAATTTTGAAATTAAGATCCAACTATAGAGGTGAAAAAATCACAGTTATCTCAGTTTATCACTAAAATGTAGGGACCAAGGTGAGAGTTCTGTTTATAGAGGTTTTCCATTTACCCAGGTTTCACTTAACCAGGTTTGATTGTATAGAATAAATATAAATATTCCGGAAAAGGCGGCAATCTTGACTTTGTAACCAATTCCAAAAATTTTTGAAATAAAGCCCGCGGTCGTTCTGACATCACACCATAAAAATCAATGTTAAAAAATTTGTTGATAAGTTACTTATGTTGTTTTCTTTTCTGAAAAAAAAATGTTTGACCTGACAAAGTGCAAAACTGAAAAAAGTCAAATCTATTTTTTCTAGTTTTGTACTTTTTTTTTTAAGTTTTGACCTGAACATTTTTTAGAATAGAACAGAAAAAGGGCAACATTTTTTTTTTTCAGTTTGCTGCACTGATTTCTTTATCTACAAATTATATTTTACTTACTTATTTAAAAATTTTTAAACTTATGTTTCTAATCAAATATAAATTTTTTTTTTTTTTTTTGTAAACTAGATATTTTTCAAAACTCAACAAAATAAATGAAAATAATGTATTTTTATATTGTCATTAATTACTATTTACTATTTAACTGACAGTGACAATTATATACATATATTTTTTAATATTGTCATTCTGGAGAGTGAAAAACTCATTTTATTGCCCCGTCAATATTTGCAGGTCAAGTTTTTAAAAAAAATGTTGCCCTGTGCGAGTTTTGCCCTAAATTTTTTTCAGAAAAGAACACGGAACATTTTTTACAGTTTTGCATTTTTTTTCAGAAAAGAACGGAAAAAATGTGACTTGAAAAATAAGTGCATCCCCAGGTCAAAACTTTCTTCAGAAAACAAAACGACATTAGACTTAGAGTAAGTCGTTTTTTCTTATGATAGCAGTAGTTACATAAAATAATTACATATACATACATAAAAACATGATGAATGTAAAATATCGATGAGTTAATAATATTTTGGAAATATATTTTTTATACCCGTACGATAGGATCGGGTATAATAAAATTACTCCTCCGTTTGTAACACCTCGAAATAAGCGAGCTAGATATACCTTCAAAGGTATGGATCGGATCAGAAAAAAATTCTAAGACTTTTGAGCCATGTCCGTCCGTCCGTCCGTCCGTCCGTCCGTCAGCACGCTAACTCAAAAACTAAGAAAGCTAGAATCTTGAAATTTACACAAAATATTTTGGGAGTAATTTGTAGGTTCCCTATTTTTTTTGGTTGAGTTTGGAGCAAGCCTTAGGGTAGCTCTCGAACACCTAACTTTTAGATCCTCACATTTTTTTTGCAATAGAGCTATGAAATTTTAACTACTGATAGATCTCACAAAAATATTAATTTTATTTTTAATAACTTTTTTTTGTAGCCCCACCCGTTACGGAGCTACAGCTCCCCAAAGGTTCAAAAAAGCTCTATATTTAAATTATTATAGCACAAGTTGTATAAGGTATATCTTCATTTTGAAAACGCCAAATGATTACTACTTTCATTAGCTTTAAAAGTATATATACAATAAATATATAATTTTGGCATACGGTGTCTTAATTTACCGTTATGCAAAACTCAAATTTTGCAAAATCCTTTAACCCTTCCATCTTCTAAACGGTTAAAGTTGGAAACTTGAAATTTTGACAGAAGTTAGATCTTTGAAAATTAGTATGAGTCATTTCAGAAATTTTTTTTGTATCACCCCCCGTTTAGGAGCTGTAAGGGGTCAAAAACTGAAAATTTCCTATTTTTAAACACCTGTAACTTGAACACCTGTTAAAATTTTTTTGAAGTAATACACAAAAATTAAAGCTTCAACATTATACTCTTATTTCTGTTAACAACTTTATTCAATAATATATGGTTACTTCATAATTGACGAAAGAGTTACTTGATTTTTTCAAATTTTCTAACAAATTTTTTGCATTTTGCTTTACTCGATAATTTGAAATTGTTGAGGAATGCGTAGTACAAAAAAATGTAATTAAATAAACAACATAACGGTTGCTTGAAGAATTTTTATTTATATGATATTAATATATATACATACTTATATAATATCATGTTTATTTACATATCGTATATGTCACTAGTGAATGAATGATAAGAGTATAGATGTATATTATATAGCGCCGTATTTACATACATATATGTATTTTATTGTACTTATAAGAAATTTTTCTGTCAATGGAATATTTAAATATAATATAATATAATATTTAAAATTATATTTACTGTTTTGTACTTAGTAAATTTAATATACATTTACCGCTTAGTATTAAATTAAATTAAAAAAATATTTGAAAAAGTTTTGGATTGATAATCGTTATGTGGAAGGTTAGAATCATCTTTTGAAGAATGTATATATAAACATATAGTTTGAATATATGTACAACCCATAGTTCTAGAAATTATAAAATTCACCCAAATTATTTTAAAATACTAAAATATTAAAAAAATAATATTGTAAGCAGAGAGACAGGCTGTGAACATACTAACGGTTCGTACGGGTATCAAAGAGTTGACAAAGTCAACTGTATTCTTCCTCGTTTTTTATTAAAATTTTAGGGTGTGTTGCATAATTGTAAAATAATGAAGTAATATTTTCAATAACCGGATATCGGATTATTCTTTTGAACAGCTTCAAAGATATTTACAAATCAAACAATTTTGTTTTTTTTTTGATTTTATTTTTAAGTATTACGTGTACCAGAAAGTCAATGGGGGAATAATTAGATACATTCATTTTATTCTTTTTTTTCTTTGTTTTTGTTAATTTTGTCACTGATTTGTTACAGACTGTTTGTCTTTTATTTCTTATCTTAATTAATTTGATATTTCACTTAGGAGATAAAAAAAAACTATAACTAAACAACTTATGTACCTATTTATCATAAAATGTGAGTGTAAAAAATAGGGAAAAAAAACATACAAATATGTATACGTACTTATAATTTTGCCGCAATTGCAAAAAATGCGAACAATCAAAACTGTAATCAAAATCAATTTTGAATAAAAAAAAAAAAAAAAAAAAAAACATTTTTGCCGCTCAATTCTTGTTTAGTTTTACAAATAAAAAACAAAAAGTAAAGAAATAAATAAAAGGCAACAAAAAAAAAAACGCTTTATTTAAATTAATATGACCTTGATTTGATTTTTGTTATTTATTTGTTAGTTACCATATTTTGTTAGTTTTTCTTATTGAACTATTCTTGCTGCATAATCAACCTAACCTAACAATAATTATGGTTATTTTTTTAGTTTTGTATATAAAACATCTACATACTTACTTTACTTTTAGTTTTGTATTTTTAGTTATAGCTAAGTATATGTAATAGATTTAAATTTTTTTTATTATAGGTATAAGAAAAGACGTTTATGATCAGTATATTACTTACTATCATATTTTGTTGTCTGATAGTTGATAGCATCATCGTAAACGTCATCATGTTAAATCACGCTTAAAAAAAAATTAAAGAAATTGAAAAAAGGAAATAAATTTAAGTAATTGAAAATTTTGTGTTAAATTACTTAGGTACAAGTATGTGAATAAACATTTTTAAAATGGTTTATTTTTTTTTACGCTATATTGAATGTGCAGTAGAGAAGTGCTTTAGAGTTGTAACAAAAAATTTGTAAGCAGTTACTAGGTGAAGAATAAGAAATTTTGATAAAGATAGAATTTATTTTGATTTAAGTACTTATGTATGTATTTCAAATTGTTAAGGTATTTTCAGATTGTAAGGATTGGTAAGCATAAGTACTTATTTGAAATTTTTAAGGAGATCTTTCTATGTTTATTTTGATTGCTTTATTATATATTTGACAGATATGTTTATTCTGATTGCTCCAGATATTTTGACAGCTGTAATTAATTACACTATTTCATATGTTTCAATGCAAAAAGTACTGGAGGTAAGCAAAGAAAAGTACCAATATTTTGACAGTTAAAATAATAAATTTTTTATTATTTTAAAATAAAGATTTTCATGTTATAAAATAACAATAATATATCGAGAATTTCTTCCGACTTCATTTTAAAGTTCTTGTAATTAAAACTATTAAAAACAATTTAATAAAATTTTTGTACTTATGTAAGTAAGTAACAGCTTTTCAAAGTAAACATTAACAAAAATCAATTACTTTGAATACTTTGCTTCCTTAAATACTTTGACAAAGTGAATAAAGTAATGAAAGTAAAGTAATTATTGAAGTATATTATAGGTACCAAAATTAAAGCTCTGAAAATATATAAGTATAGTTATTAGAGAAAATCAAAAATTTAAAATTTTGTTTCAAAAGTTATTTTAAACTTCAAAAGTTTTAATAATCAGAGCTTGTAGGGTAAAATTTTCTCATTTTTCTTTTCTTCCAAGAACTTTGCTCCTAAAAGATCAGATTTCAAAAATTACAACGAAAAATAAAAGCAGAAAGAGTTAGTAATAAATGATTTTAGATTATGTATTACTTAATTAGAATTTTGAAACGGTTATCCTAGACGTAAAATTAAATGTATAAATCGTGAGCTTGAGTTTAACTTTCAATTTTAGTAATTAATTACCATGTGCCATGATAGTTATATGTTTAAATTTTATTTTCATTTAATTCATAATGTTCTATTTGGTAGTTTTTATGGACACTTAGTCAAATTATCTGTACTCAAATCAGTGTTTTATAAAATAAATATTGCAATTAATCAGCTTAGTGAAGTGATGAAAAGTATTCATTATGAGAGTTTATTTTTGTGTTTTTCTTCATTTATTTAAATGCGCGTTTCTTTTGTACCGTTATTGAATTAATTTCGTTGAGTAAATTTGCTTAGAGTAGCAGTTTATTTGTGAAACAATAACTAGTTACAATACTTAGTTATTAAATACTTAGATACGTATACTTAATAGTAATATAATAAAAAAATATAAGAAAAATGAAAAAAATTATATTATCATTGTAATTATTTAACGAATCATTCAAATTATGCGGGTTGGGTACGATTGCTCGTATTTCACAATCATGTTTTCTTTCAACAATAAAATCTCGGTTTTTTGAATCGTCCAAGTTTAATTAAAAAGACACTTAAGAGATTTTAAGCGGTTTATGTCCATAATTCGAATGTACAAAACTAGAATAAAGATATCGGAAGAAAATCTAGAAGAAATGCACAAATAATTTTAACAAACTTATAGGTTGATAAACCTGATTTTATAACCAACTACTAAATTCCTTCCTAATTATTGTTTTACATACATATTTCGGGTTGGGTACGAATGTTCGAATCTTATAACTTTTCACCTTTTTTTAGTTTTCTGTATTATCAGCAAAAAATGGTTTAGCAAGATTTAAAAAAAAATACGATTTTAAGAAACAAGATTTTGATAAAACGATATTTTAAGAAGCGAGATCTTAAAAACGAGATTTAGAAAAACTAAATTTAAAAAAAAAAAAAACGTTTTTATGAAATACGAGCATTCGTAATCAACGAAACGATTTAACAAAACAATAATGCTGTAACGAGCGTGTTTTGTTTTTCATTCATATATATATTTACGTACATTATCCATGGATATATATATATATATATATATAAGTATATACTACTTATGTATACTTATAAACTAATAAACAATTTATTTATTTTGCAAATCATTTCTTCATTTACTTTAAATATTTTATACTAAATTAGTCTAGCAATACAATAGATAAATAAATGAACATATTTTTATGAGAAGTATATATATATATATATAAAAAACATCTATAATTGTATAATATATATATATATATATATATATATATTTATATATATATTATACAATTATAGATGTTTTTTTTTTTATTACATTCGTTCAGGTTAAGCATGTGATAGATACTAAATACTTATATAGTAAATCAAATTAAAAACATGAAGACATCAAATAAGAACATTTATATTAGATAAAATAAAAAATAAATTTGAAATGTTGTTAGTCATACATAAGTTTTGATAAAAAAAAAAATAAGAAAAATGGAATGAGAAATAAATAAATAACAATTTTGTTGATTTTTTTTTTTTGTTTTTTGTTTAATGACTTTTAAATTAATTTATCTGAACGCGATTCTTGTTTCCTAATTGATAATTGCTTTTTGTCTTATTTTAAAGAATAATTTATGTTGTATTTGTATTTCGTTTTTACTCTTTTATTATTTTTATTTTAAGAACATAACTATTTTAATTGTTTTAATTTTAATACGTATGTACACCCAATCGTCTATTAATATATGAAGTGGAAAATGAAAAAAAATTGTTTTTGTTTTTGATAATTAAATGTTTGCTTAATTATAATGTCAATTTAAAAAGATGGTTGTATTTTATGTATCTTACATACATATATCTTTAGGTCTTCGGTAACTACTATACTTACTAATGTAATATTGTTTTTGTGTGTTATTTTTAACTGATCCCTTTCTTTCTGACACCTTGACTTTTTTAGATTTTGCGAATTTATTTTTTTTTTTAAGGCCACATAAATGCCACATTTTTTCCCTGTCACATAAATGTGGGCAGGAAATTAATTACACGGCCTTTCATGTTCAGGCGTGACTATAATTGTCATAAGGGGAATAACTCTTATGACGTTTGTGGGATTCGAACTCACACTCCCTCGGTGTTTACAGAGTATTTTATACGAGGTCCCAGTGTGGATATACCTAGCGATAGTAATAGAATTTGTAAGTAGTTTTTTTTATTTTAATAAAATACAAAAACACTTTATCTAATATTTTATATTTTAAAATTTTGTTTAAAGGAAATTAAAAATATAACAACAGATACGCATAAGTATATATAAAAAATATTTAAGTTAACTAAGTCAAAATAGCAATTATTTGGGTGCATTTATAAATCTAGTCGTATGGAATTGTTTTCTTGTAATTATTAAGGTGTATCACGGAAATTTTTGTTTATTTCTATAAGTTTATAATTAATAATTTTATAATAACTAAGTAGTTAAATGAATAATTTGATATTAAAAAAAAAGAATTAAAATTAAACAAGTTGAGTTTTTGTTATAACTATGTACTTATTTAAAAATTTTGTTCATTTTTTGTATCTCCACAATACAAATATACAAATTATTTGAAGTAATGTTTAGTAGAAACAATCGAAACAAGAAATTTTTATTTTAGTTATGCTGAAGTCTGGTGAAAAATTCGTTCTAATGAAAAAATCCGTTCCTCATTCAGAAAAATTGGTATGCTAAAGTCCATTCGACTGCAAACACTCTTTGCAGATGTCAAAGTCATATGTTTCGTTAAATATTTTTTGTATCTATAGTACTTTTTCGTATATATTTTTTTTTGTGTTTGTTCAGTACCTATAAAGAAATAATTTAAAAGTAAAATACATACTTACTTACATTTAAAATAATTTTTATAAATCGATGATAAATTTTGCATAGCAGCTTTAGAATAATTGGAAAATGAAGAAACGGGAATTTCAAAGGATTAGCGTTTGGAAAGAAAATGACTCAAAATATTATTTTTTATGCTGAACAATGCACCGATTTAAAAAAAAAAAATATTTTTAAATTTATAACTTCAAAAAAATAACAACTTATTTATCAAAACCAAAATTATCCTTACTTTTTTTCTTTAGAAAAGATTTTTTAAATGATTTTCTTTATTTCCAAAAAATAAGTTTAATTTATGAGATAAGTATACGTATATACATAAGCACATACATATATATATATATATATATAAAATTAATTTAAAGATGTAAAACTTAAACTTAATTTAAAGATGTTAAACTAACAAAAAATATACGATATTACTAATATTCATTTATATATCAATATTAAAAATATTTAAAACGAAATATTCTTGTACGTCTTTACTGAACATAACGTACTTATATAAAACATGTCCAAAATATTTTGTAAAATAAGGTAACAAGAAAACTATTCAGATTTGTGGAAGCATACATATATATGTATATATATTAACTACAAAATATCTTATACGTAAAAGAATTTTCAGAATAAGTAACTAAGTACATCACAATTCAAGAAAAAAAGATAAGGAAATGAAAATATACCAACTAAATTTAATGAAAAACAAGTCATTACCGCAATTGAAAATAGAAATATACATATACCTCCACAATTAATCCCGTTCTGATACCTTTAAAAAATTTTATCATTTTAAGTTGAAATTACAATAAGAATCTTTTAAACGCGCATTTTGTATCTAAAATTTAGAAATGAAACGGCTTTGTAAAAGTAAATGATGTTTGTGTGAATTTATAACATTAAAGCCGCATTTTGTACGTAAATTAAACAAACAATATGTACATATAATATAATGACAAAATGTATTAGGGTTTATAGGATGCTTATCTAAACAAATGAAAAATAAAGTTAACTTGAGAACTTACTTAACAAAGCAGAACTGTTTACACCTCACAGTTACAGTAAAATCTCATTATATAGCTCAAGTATGGTGCATAAGTATTAAATTATGGTGCATAAAAAATTATTTAACTAAGTATTTATAATAACTATTTTATTTAACTATTTGTTATTATATTGTTATTTAACTATTTTATTTATAATAACCAAGTTGGGAGTGCAATTTTTCCAAATCGATAAATTTTAATTCATATAGTTTTATAAATTAAATAATTAATTAATTATTATTTAATATTTACCTGCTGACTTTTTTATTTTAAATCCAAAAAAAATTTTCTTTTATTAATTAATTTAAAACAATTTTCTTTTTTTTTGTATTTTCAGGTGAGTAATCGATGCCATCAAAAATATACTTAAATATATAATATTTATCATAGATCAAGAATCAGGTTAATTAAGTTAAATATTAAACAATAAAATTGATTAAATTCAATAAATTATTTAATTAAATTAAAAGCTTAATTAAGATAAATTATATCAATAATTAAGTACATATTTACATTTTTGAATAAAAAATATTGAAAACTTTTTATGGTAAAAGATACTCAGTAAGTATAGTATATGTACACATATACTTAAATATAAATTTAAATTTAATTTTAATTAATAAAGTTTTTGGAAAATTTTAAGGATATATACTTAGTTCATTCAGTTTTTTTCAATTAAAAAAAAAAAACATTTTTTATCTTATTTCTTTTTTTAATGTAAGTTTCTTAGAAGTTTTTGTTACAAATCTGATACACGTATTTGATACTACTCAAATTTATTTTGATTGGTTTGAGAAAATATTTTTAGGGTTTTTTTTTAAATAAGAAATTTAAATTTAATAATTTTTGCAAAAAAATAAATAAATAATCACAATGTTTAATTTTAAAATGAAATCAATTCTGTATATACTCGTATTATTCTTATCTTTTTTTCTGACAAAGTGAGTTTGAAATTTCCAAGGTATATACCGAATTACTTACATATTTACTTAGTAAAAATTTAATTTTATTAACGTTCAAATATTTTTTATAATCTTTTGATTAATTTAGAGAATTTTAATTCTTTATAAAATAGTTATGTTTTCATAATTTAAAATTGAATATTTACTTCTTAATGAAAATTTTCAATTGAATTAAAACCGTGCACTTACAATTATTTTTTTTTTTTCCAAAAATAAACGCGAATAAAACAAAAATTTATGATAAGTAAAAAGTTACCTAATAAATAACAATAAAAATAAAATTTCAAAAAAAAAACTAGAAATTTAAATATACTTTAGTTACTTAAGTATATAACTATATAATAAAATCAAAATGAAAAAATGTGTTAATTGAACGCAAACACACACAGTAAAACACGCAATAAAAAAAAAATTAGATTTTCGATATTGTCAAAATGTCATTACACGTCAAATTTAACACTAGAGTAACTATTGATTATAAAAAAAAAATGAAATATTTTATTATAATACTTACCTTAAAAAATTTTTTTATTAAAGATTACACCATAATATTTTTAAATTTAATTGATGAAACACCACTTAAAAGAAAAACAGTGTGTTAATTGGGGAAAAAAAATTTACAGGAATATTTTCTTTTTGCAAACAAATTGTCAAATTTAATAATAAATATGTATATGTGCATATTGTGTTCTTTGTGCGACATGCGAATTATTTTCCATATTACTGTTACTCACACCAAGTCACAGTTACAACAGAGCGTTTATTAATCTTAAATCGAACTGGAAAGTATATTTAATATTAAATTGTCGATATTGAAAATTGTTACAAATTGAAATGGGTAATGTAATTATGATATTATGGGTTTTGGGTCTAAACTGCGTGATGAATTACCATCTGAACTGTGTAGATTTTTATGAATTATGGTTTACCATTGTTCCAATATTCGTTTTTAAATCGATTTTAAATCAATTCCAATATTTGTTTTTAAATCGATTTTAAATCAATTCCAATATTTGTTTTTAAATTGATTTTTAAAAAATTATACTTAATTCGATTTTTAAACGATAAAGATAGCACTGGTATTAGCTATATTTTTGATATGCTATAAACAATTAATTATTACAATCTAAACTATTATTCGAATTACCGAACACAAACAAGTTATGACTTATTGAAGATTCGAAAATTGAGAAGAAAATGGTAAAGGAAACATTTAAGATATTTAAAATGTTAAATCTTATCAAAAAACACAAAAGATATGTTTTGTAACGATACGAACATTTAAGTGCACATAATATGTTTAAAATATTTTCTTAAAAAAATACGGTTCTTGGAACCCTTTAAAATATTTACGATTTTAAAATTGCATTTAATAATTTTACTGTTAATTTCATAGTACCTATATGTAGTTAGAGTTATTCTGGAATCGAGTTTTATATATGTATATATATGTACTTAAATATATGTATATAAATAATTTGTTTTCGAAAAGTTAAATGTGCAATTCTAAATCACGTCCAAAATTAACTGAATTTTTGTTTTTAATTTGTTTTTCTTTTTAAATATAATTTAATTAAAATTTCAGATACGTATAACTACATATATATATATATATGTATATGCATTCTAAATTTGAATAATCACGACTTTGATTATTTATTTAACACCATCTAAGTGTTTACCTTTTAGCAAAAAAAAAGAAAAGTTAACTAATGTAAATTTTAAATAATTGTATTTAAGATAAACAATCAACTTTTATTTACAAATAAATATACTTTTTTTTTTAAAATCAGATATATACAAGATATAATATAGTAGATATATATTTTCTTTATATACATATATAAAATTAATTTTAATTTTTGTTATTTATAAAAGTATATTTAATATTAAATTTAAAAAGTAGATAAATTAAATATTGGTTATTGTGGATTTTTTTTTCTTGTCGTGATATCTTAATACATGGCTAATGAAATATGCAGTCAAATGAATTAAAGTACCAGCCAAACTCAAAAAGGAAAAGCTGCATCTATTCTCATGTACATTGTATGGGCATGGGAATAAATAAAATAAATAAATATGAAATACATGTTAAATGATAATACAGACAAATAAAAATACAATAAAGTAACATACAGTCAAATGATGAAATACAGTCTCATAAAATACAGACTCGCAAAACAACTTTTTTTTTTATGTGGCTTCGGTGACTTAAAGTTAGAATAAACCTATAGTTGTTGAAAATTGTTATAATATAAGTTTTGCTGAATATTTTTGCATTCTACGAAAACTTCAGTTAAGTAATACTTTCGAAATTAATACGGAAGGAAAAGAAAAATATTTGTTTTCTTACAATTGAAGAAAATGTCAAAATAGTTAAAGTTTCTAAAATTGTTTATTATCTTTTTTAAAAATAGTCGTCTTTATTACTATAAATATAACTAAGTTAACTAATCGAGTCTCGATGCTATGGAATAAAATTATTTCGCTTACATTACATTAGAAATTATTAATTGTAATTCTTTTGCATTTTGGCAGCATCAATATTTTGTCTTCAATTTATAATTTCAATAACTGCGTCAACTGCAATAATGACACTATACCTAAATACTCGCGTAAATGAAACCTTAAGTAATTTAATTTATACAATTTTTGAGGTCATTGATTTTCTGGTTAGAATTTAACGAAAAATCTCCCTCGAACTTTTTATAGTTAATTAAAGATTTAAATATTTTTCTAACTTAAAATTTCTAAGATAATAAATTAAAAAAATATTTCCGTGTTCGTAAATTGGTGTATACAAAGAATAAAAGAAAAGAATCTAGAACAATAGGTTTTTAATATAGATGGATTTTTTTTTTAGGTAATTAAATTCTTTGTTTAAGAAAATGTTTCCCGCAAAAAAAAAAATAAAAAAAAATAAAAAAAAAATATAGGTTATATTTATCAAAACATTAAAGATTTTATTTCTTTCAAAAAGAGGGAGAGATTAATTATTTCTATGAATAGTTGTAGGATATATTTCATAGATATTATGTATCTATATACCTATATAATATATAATTAATTTAAAAATAAAAATTCTCTCATATTCAATTATATTTATACTAATTTTTTTAATTATTTAAAAATGAAAAAAAAAAACAGAATACAATTAAAAATTTTATTTAAATAATTAAATAGTTCGCAAAATTTAAAGCTAAATGAGAGCTAAGTAGAACAGAGGTGTATTTGAAATTTTTTTTTAAGTTTTTTTTTTTTTCATCTTTTATAAAAACTATTAAAATTTTTTTTTATTTCCTATTATAATTATCATTTTCTTTTATGAGTTATGATATTTTATAATAATTAAACATTTATTTTGACTAAAAGTAAGTTTACAAATTTAATTATCGCCTTTTTTTTACATTAATTTTTAATTTTTTGTTAGTAATTTTGATAATTTCTTTTTTGTCTATTATATTAAGGGATAATTTCGTGAAAAAAGAATTGTTCTTTTCTAAGTAACTATTTGATTAAAAATTTAATTATTAAAATTAATCTTTCAATAACAAACAAATAACAAATAAGTAAATAGTCTAAATCGAGAATTTTTAAATCTAAATAATTTGATAATCAAAAGAAAAGAAAAAGAAACTTTAATAGAGTCGCAACCACTAGTTTTATCAATGGTGAAATTGAAGTTTGGTGAGAAATGAAATCTGATTTCTTAATCGGATATTTTTAGTTTTAATAAGATTAAATCGAGCACTGATTCCTCACTTTTTCTGACTGATGACATGAAAATTTTTAAAAAAATCTAAAGAAAAAAAATGAAAAGATGCTTTACATACTCGTATATATAACATTATGGATGGTTCCCATTGTTTCTAAATTGCTTATAAGTCCTTTTTGCATTTTACATGAGAAAATTTCAAACGATATTTTAAAGTTTCGAAATAGTGGGATATTAGAATACTAACAATGTGAAAGAGGGAGAAAAATTATTATATTTTTTTGGCAATTTTATGGTATACTTATTTATTTTTTGACAGATAAAATTTACATAACCCTAAAATATTTATATACATATTATATATTTTATATGTTTAAGTAAACAAATAAAATTAAAAAAGTGAGAAGTATTATTATAATATATGTAGATAGATTTATATTATAACTATATGTACCATTAATTATTATTTAAAAATATTGCACAATGCACAACAAAATTTTTATTTAAAATATATGTCACAAAAACAAATCCAAACAATTAATATCTAAAGTTCATCCAAAGAACAAAAAACAAACTTCAATATTCAAATGTCAAACGTTACAAACTTCAAAATATAATATTGTTATGTATTCAAAAAAAAATTAGAGTAGTATGAGAAAGTTTTTTGTGTAGAAATTAGAATACACATTTATTTTTGTATAGAATAATAATATCGGTCGTAGTTATATAGGAAAATATATTCAGAGAACATCTTCTAGTCAATATTTATTGTTACTCTCTATACTCTCTATTCTCGTCACTCTCTCTATTTATGCATGATTTTCTCGATATTTTATTTTTTGTCTTTATTACACAAATAAGTAGTATTTTTTGTATCTTTTGCCTATATTCTAACAAATTAGAAGCAGATATATCGGGATTCGGATTGCATGAAAATTAGACTTACGAGCACAAAAATGGTAGTTTTTAACTATTCGAGTACCTGTTTTATTTAAAAGTCTATTATCAGGATTATCCTGAAAAATAATCATGCAACTGACTTTGTAATTACTTTTAACAAAACTACAAAAAAAAAAACAAAAAATAAATACGAATAATTTCCTTGTAAATTTCTGTAGATACAAATACAACTACTCTGAGACAGTTTATAAAATTAATTTTCTTTTTCAAGTAATTACTATGAAAAAAAAAACAACAATAAGTAAATGTTTATTTATATGTAATGTTAAAAACTTATATATACATATATATACTTATTATATAAATAACTATATACATATGTACCTATTAAGTATATTTAAAAAAATGAAAAAAAAAATTAATAAAGATACTAGAACAAGATTTTTTCTCCTCCTTATTTTTAATTAATTTTAAGCCCTTATGTAAGTAAAAATATAATAGTTTTATAGTTGCGTTCTAAATTAATTAAAGAACATAATATACGTAATTTTATATACACATATATGTATATATATATATATATAATTGCGTTTACGTATGATTTTTTTTTTTTTTTACAAATTGAATTAATACTTGTATACCAATCTTAAGTTATTGTATCTAAGAGATTTTTTATTATATGTAAATTATATATATATAGCAATTAATATATACAGACATGTAACTATTGTTAATATTTTTAAATATAATAAAAATAAATATATTTTTATATATTAACTATATAATACATATATATATATATATATAATATATATAGATAATATTTGTATTCTTGTATTTAATCAGAAAAAAAAAATACATAATCAGATATAATAATTTCTATATAAATTAAAAATTTTGTATTTGAAGAAATATAACTAAGTAAGTACTGACAAGAAAATAATATATACTTAGTAAATATAAGTAGTTACATATAAGTACATAATATAATTTTTTTTATTTTTTTTTATATAATAGTTAAATGCGTTTAGGTTTAATTTTATTTTTCTGTTACAAATTGAATTAAGATACCTATAAGTACATAGTTACATATTATATACCTAAATATAAATTACTTATAAATTGTATCTAAGAAATTTTTATATTTTTTTTTTTGTAAGATTTTAAAATAAACTTAACCTAATTTTTTTTCTTTTTTTTTTGTTAGAACCTATTAACCTACTTTTAATCATAAATAAAGGTACTTAGTGATTTAATATAAAATTATATTAATTTTCTGAAGAATATATGAAATGTTAAAAAATAATTTGTACATAAGTATATAACTATAGATTTTTATTTTATTTTTATTAATTTTAAAGAAAAATACTTAAAAAACAAACAGAATTATAAAAAAAAAAATTCTTATTTTGTGACATATACTTATAGAATTTACATTGAAAAATACCCCTTCCCAATTAAAAAATCTCGATTTAGATAAATTTTCGGGTTAAAAATCTCATTTTCCATTTTTTTCTGCAAATTAAAAATATCTCCAATCAATAGCCTCAATTTAGTTAATAAATTTTTTTTTATAAATAAAATCTAATAAGAAATGGGAAAAATGATTAAATTAAGGCAAAGATTAAAGGTACTGCGAAAATGCATTGTTTTATAACATCTAATAAAAATCAGAATAACCTACTTTTTTTTCCTGCTTAAAAGACTGATACACATGTTCTGAGACACCCTGTTATATTATTTTATTTATAAAATGTTTATTATTATATCAAGTGATTCAATTTATAAGTATAGCATATAAATAAATATTTGTATTTTAATATAAGTATAATATTTACTAATTAGGTACAAATATTTATTAAAGATTTATTCAAAATTAGAACATCATAATATTAAGTACTTATATTTGATTTCTAGGTTAATAAATTAATATTCATATTAAGTATACAAATATTATATACATTCCAAACAAAAAGAAATTTAAATTTTGCATTTTAGAATATATTTTGATTTATAAAATATACATATAATTACTTAATTATTATATGTACTTATATGTATATTTTAATAAGTATCTGAAATATTTAAAATGTATCTAAAGTTTAGTCTTAAAAAAGTCAATAAAAAAATTACTCGATTTAATTTGAACTTCAACAATTATGATACATTTATAAAGAAAAATTTCTTAAATTAAAGTTTCCAAGACAGGTTTAAATCGTAATTGAGCTTTGTTGAGTTTTTTTTTTTTTCTTCGAGCTGAGATTTGTTGAGCTGAAAATAGTAAATGAAAACATGATTTTTTGCTTTTTTATATTGGTTAATTTTTTATTTAATAATTTAAAATTTTTGATTACAGAGATGTTTTTTTTGTAGAAAAGAAGACTCGACTATTGTACAAACCAATTTGGAAATACTTCTAAAAAAGTGGGGTAGAGTAGCTTAATGAAATCATAAAGAAGTATCGTTGTAACGTAATAAGGAGTATCGTTGTACATAATAATGTCATAAAGTACCATTTCCTAATGCCATCATTACGAAACTCCATCACTCCTTATTGGGAAGTACAACCAGCAAACAACTTATTTTTATAGTACATAGTTATTTGTAATTATTTTATTGTTAGTTTTTCATTTAAGTCTTTTTCCAAAATTTCAAAAAAGATTTAGATGAATTCTTTGACATGTATCTAAAAAGTTTGCGAATTGAGAAGAGAGAATGCTATCATCGTGTTATAAATCCTGGCGAAACTTAATATCAACTTTTAATGAATAAGTCGGTTCTCCTAAATTTAGAAGTTGCACTATACACCTCGGGTTTAGTCATTACTTATGCGTTAGCTCAGCCTTCATCAATAAAAAAAAACGTGTTCTTAATAAAATTTGGTATTTCTAAAAAAATTATAGGTACTTATCTCAGTAATTATAAAAATTAATTTGAAAATATGCTGATCAGAAGTACATTTATTAAGAAATATGTTAATTCGGTTCTAAATTTACGTTATAGCTGTCATTAAACAATTACATAAATTAAATAATGGAGAAAATTTTAATAGAAAATCTAACCAAAAACCAATTTAATTAAAATAATTACTTAAGTTATTAAGTAAATAAAAAAAAAGGCACTTTAGCACATAATTAAGTATAGATAAAAATGAAATTTAAATTTTTTATTCAAATATGAATTAGTACATATACTTATATATTATATTATATTAGTTTACGAGTACACATATATATACGTATTAAAAAATGCCAAAAAAAACTTCAAAACGTGGTTTTCAATTATCACAAAACCGATATAATTCAAATTAATAAATTGTGATTTTTTCAAAAACTTTTGAACTTGAATAAATAATATAATACTTAGGTATACGTAACTATATATATATATATATATGTGTGTGTGTATTAGTAACCATAAGATAATCGTGATTTATATGATAATCGATTGTGTTTATTTTTTGCTTATTTTTATATTTTGCGATATTATTTCATCGCACAATATGTAATATGATACTGAGCTCAATTTTTTGTACCCGTATACGAACGTAGTTTTTAAAGTATAATAAATTTGTCATTACGTTTGCGATACGTTAAAGCAAACGAGATATGGGGTTGAATGCATAAAACTGAACTTCAACTTAAATCTCATTTTTTCACACAAAAGCTACGTTTGAACTTAAAAAATTATTCGAAAAACTTAGATTTAAGTTCAAACTCAGTTTTATGAATTCGACCCCATATCTCGTCTTCTTTAAGGTATTCTTTTTTGTCAGAATTGAACTCTAAATCTATTAAGCCATATACGTCCGTACAATAACTCAAAAAATAAAGGAGGTATTCTAAAATTTTTATCATTTCATTTTTGTACAATTGTTAGTTTTGCTATTAAAATTCAGCAGGTTGCTGCGTCGGCAGGCAGGTTGGGTCGGCACTTATATAAAATTTGGTTGGTATAGAGCAGCACGATCAGATAAATGAAATTTTCTAAAAATATTATCAAGTTTTTATGACAATAACTTCTATGAAGTTAGGTTTCTTTAACACAACAGGTTCGGATAGCTTGCATTTTTTGGAACTTAATTAAGCTAGACATTTGAAATTTTGTAAAAGGTGAACAAATTTTACGGTAATAATTTCTTGTCAAATTCAGTTGATTTGGGGAAATAGGTTCTCGAATAGCATATAACTCAAAAATTTATATAAATGGATGTCGACACTTAATTAAGTCAGATATCTTAAATTTTCTAAAAACTGATTAAGTTTTATAGAAAATGGAAATGGAAACTATGAAAACAACATATGTACATTATGTTCATGCGAGTATCTTATAGTTGACACAATATACTGTAGTACACTCTTCTTCGTTTGTGTTTTTTTTTTGTTTTTATATTATAGTAACTTTATAAATTTAAGTGATAATGATATTTATTAAGAATTTTATTTAAAAAAGTAAATAAAAGCACAAAAAAAAAAATTAGAATTAAAAAGAAAAAAAGATTACTCATATCATTATCTCAATGTTAAAAAAAAAAAAATGACTCTTTTGAGTTTTTAAAAATATGTGTCACAATAAAAAAAAAAGTAAATATTTAAGTATACGTAGGTATATATATAAATATATATAACTAATCATAGTAAATAATATAAACATATAGTTAAGTATTTTGTTGGAATTTTTCCAAAATATTTAAAAAAAAAACCACATTATTTTGTGACGTTTTTTTTTTAATGTTTTCTTTTTGAAATTATTGACAATAGCGTATTAAAAGAAACAGCTAATTAATTTGCTGTATTGTATTTAATGGATTAATTTTTTAATTTTTTTTTTTTTCCTTTGGCAAAATTGTCATTTGTGATGTTAATAACAATTTTTAAATTTAACGAGAAATTATTATTACTTATGTTCATTTTTTTTTTTTATAATTTTTATCTTGTTTGTAATTTTTTCTGTTTCATATTTTTTCTGTATAAAAAGAAAAATCATAAATGTCACAGTTAAACAATGTTCACTTCTTTGTTTATTTATATACATTTTTTATTTTATTGTGTAATAAATGTTATTATGCAATTTTTCTTTTTTTATTTTATTGCGATAAGTAATTAAATATTTTTAGAAGAGTTTTTATAATTATTGTGATCAATTTTTTTGATATAAGTAGTTAAATAATATAAATTTACTCAGAAAAGAAATTTAAGTACTTATTTAAATTAATAAATAAATTTATTTGTTATTTGATATACATTATACGTATACATAAAACTGAGCTTGAACTCAAATCTAAGTTTTCCAAACAAAATCTACATCTGACCCCTTAGTTTTTCTATGCAAATATGAGATTTGAGTTTTATTTTTTTCAAGCTCAGTTTTATTTATTCCTCCAAATGTATGTATATTTATACATCTTGTACATTTATACATTTTGTACATCTTACTACTATTTTTTAAAATAGTTTACGTGCCCGATTGTTTTGCAATTTTAAATAAAGAAAGCTCGATGCATCGGAGCTATATACTGGTCAATATTGTCTTAAAAATATTTATATACATAAGTATTTATATATTTTTTTTTCTTAAGGGAGGTGAACATCTGCTAAGGACACCAAAACTCGCCATTAGTTAGATAATAATTCAAATTATTCATAAATATGTTTTACAGCGCTTATACTTCATTCAACTGCCTCAGTACATTTAGTTCCGAACTATTTTTTTTTAAAAAGAGAATTCTAACTAACGATTGATTCAATGCTTCAGAATATTTTGTTCTTAACAAAAAAAAAAATTTAGACAGAGAAAAAAATTTACTCCGCTCTTTTTAATGAATTTGTTTTTTTAAATGTGAGAAATTTTAAAACAAATTCTAAATGATGCAGGTTTCACCGCTTCGGACATTTTAGTTGCATTTATGCGCCCGCATTGTTATTATATGAAAATATGAATTCTGTCATTTTTCAAATTTAGTTCGGAACTGTTTTTTTTTTCGGTAAAAAAGTTGATTTAACTTTATTTTTTTGTGCGAAACTCTTTTTCATCTGTCATTTGTTGACATTATGCTGCAATATTCAAAAAAAAATTTGAAGAAAACAGACGCGGGTGAATTTAAAAATAAAAATACACAGTACTAAAAGTTAAATAAGTGTTGCTTATACTAAAAATATTATATTTTTAGTTTTGAAATAAATTCAAAGGAGAGTTTTATTTTTTTTTTTTATAAATTTTAAAACGTCAAAAAACGACATATCTAGTTAAGATTTTGTCCACAAAAAATTTTTTATTCGATTCATCAAATAAACAAAAATTTAAAATTATTTAATTTATAAATGCCATTTTCAAATTTCAGTTGTCTCAATTTTTTTCTTCTGCAGAAAAATGGTTTCTATTTAGAGAATTTTCGTTTTTTGAAATAGTTCAGAAGAAATATGCCGAAGCAGTGAACTAAGCATTAGAGATATAAAATTATCTACCAGGTCTTGATATGCTTTATGTAATAATGTAATGATATGGAAATGCGATTATAAATTTTAGTAAGTAAGTAAGTGATTTTTTTGTAAATAGTATGGTTTGGGTTACTATCACAAGCCTGTATTTCTTTTGACTGTATTTCATTTGCCACTATTTCATTTGCCTGTATTTTCATTTGCATGTATTTCATTCCAATAGTTATAAATTATATAAACCCCCGCTAAACAAATTATTGAAACTCTGATTTTGTAACCAACTCTAAAATCTCTCCTAACTCAGAATCTCACATATAGATATATATAAATATTCTGAAAAAAGCGTATTAACTCTGCTTTTGAATCCAACTCTAACATTTCTCCTAATTATCCATAAAATTATGAAAAGATTTATCTAGGCAATGTTTATCATATATGGGAGTAGTGCATTGAATTATCAAAATTAATTTGGCCTTAGCTAATATTAATGAAATTCAAATAACCCTGCAAAATTCTCTATAACTCTGCAAAATACAGGCAAATGAAATACATTCAAATGAGCAAGAAATACAGGCATATGACACGCTCCCTTGTGGTTTTAAGGAAAACAAAATTTAAATCCATTTCAAAAAAATGTTTCATACTTAGGTGAAGAGTTTCCTTATTTTTATTTATGTTTTTCTTATCTTTTTAAAATTTTAAGACGTATCGAAACAACTTAAAAAATATTTATAAAATAAAATTAGAATAAAATAGTTCGCGTAACTTAATTCTGTAGGATATTAAGGTAGACACAAGTACTCTTAACATTCTTTTATCATGTTCGATTTTAGTTATTAGTTTTCACAAAAAAATATTTAACTGTTCAAAATTAAATTTGAAAACATTTTTTTAAAATTATATTGCTATCAATTTTTTCATGGTATAAGTAAGTATATGAAATTATTTAGATTCGGTAACATTGATTTTTATTTTGAAAATACCATAAATATAGCATTGATATCTGATTTTCATATTTAAGTAAACTAATTAAAAATTAATTGCTTCTCAATTAATATCAAGGACAACTGATATATTATTGAATATGTGACGGTGGCAGAACATTATTCAATAATGGTTAAATAATTTTTTTAAATATTTATACATATAACTTTTGTTAATTGTAAAAATTTATTTGATTCTAAAAATTCATTTATTTACATAAAAAATTTACTATCGAAATTCACCTTTTTTTAAATAATTTTCTATTAAAAAAAAAAAAAAATTTTTTTTTGGTTCATTCTTTAATTTTAATATATAACTTTTTTAGTTCAACAATCTGTTTAATTCTAATTTCATCAGTTTGATTCAAACACATTCGAACGAATCACTTCTTCATTGATTCATCTTATTGGTTTACCAATGAATCACAATTTTCGCTTTTAATTTTTACCGATAATGGTTTATCGATTTACCGATTTTAGTAATGAAACATTTCTTGAATTGAAATACCGATTGCAATTTTCAATGGCAACACGATTCATTTTTTTTATATGAGGGTGTTTATTAAAAAAAAAATTAATTTTTTTAAGCGGTTCCTTGCGAACAAAATTAAGAAACCCATCGGGTTTGTTTAAAAAAAAAAAAAAAAAAAAACATAACGAGATTTTAAAGAATTTTACCATATATGGTAAAATTCTAAATGGAAAAGGAAAAACGGTTCCCTATTTTGTAAAACATTTTTTTGAAACGAAATTTGGGATCACTGAGAAAATAGATTTAGATTTAAAAGGATCTAAAATTAGGAGAAAAAAAAAAATATTTAAAAATATAAAAAAAAAAAGTTAGAAAAAGAAATAAAAACACTTAAAAAAAATAATTTTTGGGATAAAATTAAAATTAGAATTTTAAAAGTTATAAAAGAAAAATTAGTTAAAATTAAAACAAGAAAAATTTTAGTTCTAGTGGATGAAAATTTAAAACAAAAGAAAAAAAATTTTAACAAAGAATTTAGATAATTTTTGTTAAATGTTAGAACTAGAAAAAAAAATAAGAAAATTTTAACTAAAACTCTAACTTTCAAAAAAGTGAGAAAATAGTTATTAATTATTTTTTTTTAAGTACTAAAACGTTAATTTTAGTAAAAGTAAAATGTGGTTAACATGCAAAGAACATTTTTAAACAGATTATTTAAAATTGGAAAAATATTTAATTATTAATTAGACAATATTAAAGTCAAACAAAAGAAAAAATTATAAAAACTAAAGAAAAAAAAACTCAATTAAGTTCAATTGTGAAAAAAAAATTAAATTCCTTAAAAAAAAAAAAAAAACAAAAAAAAAAAACTTAAGGATTAATAAAAATAAAAATTAAAAAAAAAAGGAAAAAAAACAAAAACTGAAAAAAAAGGAAAAAGAAAAAAAAACAAAATTATAAATTGATAGAAGTTCGTTATTTCGTTTTTTTGAACCATCAAATATGTATGTGGATACTGAAGGGATCAGAAGGATCAGGAAGATGAAGGAAATTTAGAAAAAAAAAGATAAAATTTATAAATTAGTTCTAAAAAAATAAATGATTTGTTTTTTTTGTGTTTATTTTTACACTATATTATGTCTATATTTTAGATTAAAGTATAAATTAAAATTTGATAAAAAAAAAATTTTTTAAAATTAAATTCTTAATAGCCAAATTGTTCCAGCAGCAGGCCTGATGCAGAGAATAATTTTGGGTAAGTTATTTTATGTTATTCTTTATTGTGCCATAAATATCTAGTTTTTTTTATCATATTTTTTTTATATATATTGAATAAAATTTAAAATTTAAAATTTAATAAAAAAAAAAAAAAGGTTTTTTAAGAAAAAATATTAATCTATGTTAGTAGGTACTTAACTTAATTTTTTTTATATATAAGAAAAAAAAACATTCCAAGTTAAATTGTTTTTTTGTTAATTTTGTTAAATTGTAATTTTCATTTGCAATTTCTTTTAATTTTTTTTTTAATAAAAATATAAAAAAAAAATTCTGATCATATGTTTAAGATGAAATTTGTTTAAAAGGTCATTGAACTTAAGTTAATAAAATAATTAATCGAATATTATAATATTGGGAAAATTTTTTTTTTTAATTTTTATGATCCCAAATATAATTTTGTTTTATGACCTGGATTTTGTTGTTGTTTTCAATGTAATATGTAAGTGATTTGAAAGAAATAAATTTAATAAAATAAAGAAAAAAAAGGTACATACAATTTTGTTATTGTAAATTTAGAAAAAAAATCTTATAACATTTGATTTATTTAGGATGGAGTAAAAAATAAATAAATTAAGTAATTAATTAATTAAGAAAAATGATAAATATGTTTTGTTAAACCCAAAGCATAATTTAACCTAGGTAGGGGGAATTTTATCAAGAGTGGGTTACCTAAAGTTTCCCGTGGAGGGGTAGGTAACATGGTTGGGAAGGGCCAGGGAGGATATATCAGAGATCCTTTCCTGAGTGGATGATTTTTTTTTTCGTCAAGCATATGATTTAATGCCTTTTCTGTAAATTTATATTTTTTTTTTGTACTGGTTTGTTGTGATTTTTTTTTTTTGTTCATTTTGTTAAATATAGCACGCAGATGGTAATGATGTAACTCTAGGTGAAGAGCAAGAACCCCACCCCAATCCGGCGAGCTAAGCCTATACACAAGACGTGCTATAGCTCATTCATCTAGGATCATTTCAATTAATGTGGTGGAAAAGTGTACATGTTAAGTTGAATGAAAATTCATTACAATAATAAAATGGCACCCAACGTGGGGCACGAATCGTGCAAAGGTGGGTCACGAAAAGTCGCAGTGTTCGAAAGCTGAGGAGCTCAACGCCTGCACGGCAAGTAGTTCAAACCTTTACGGTTATTAAAGTCCCGCGTAAAAGAAACCTTTACGGTAATTCAATTCTTTTTTTTATTCTGTCTTATTTTATTTTTTTGTTAATTTGGAAATATTGTTTGGGTTTAGTTTACTTTTCTGGAATTCAAATTTAATAGGTTATTATGTATAACTATTAACATTTGACCGAAAGGAAAACTTAACTTTTAAACAATAGAGTTCCAACTTTAATATTATATCATGGTGAAATAGTTGAAGTTTGGAATTTTGGAATTAATTAGATGAACTATCTGCTAGATAGTGAAATTCTGGCTAATGAGAACTGAACTTAAACCAAAGTAAGTAATCTCATCCGAATTCAGTATTTATGCGTGAATTTATCAATTAATTTTCCAACCACTTGAGACAACATTAAACTAATGAATGTAATATTAAACTAATTAGGCTAACCGCTAAATAGTGAAGATCTGGCTAATGAGAACTGAACTTTAACGAAAGTAAGTAATCTCATCCGAGTTCAATATTTATGCGCAAAATGCTTGGCTAATTTTTTCAAAATAAATGTGGACATGAGTAATTTAATTTTCGTTTTTTATGTTTATTTTGATTTTTTATCAATATCTCATATATAATACTAAAGATAAAATTTTTTGTTATAACTTAAATTAGTTTTGATTGAAAATAAAACAAACACACAAATAATATTGTTATGTAAAGTAACTTTAAATTTCATATTCTATTAGGAATTAAGTTATGTTAGCTGAACGCTGAACATTGCATTAGTGGATTATGAGAACTTTACTTGAATTTAAGTTAGTTATCACCCGAATTTAATGTTCAAGTGTAAATTTTATAGCTAATTTTAGTAAATAATTTTATGATAACTGATTTCTATTTGTGTTTTGTTTTTAAATTTTTTTGTTTTGTGTTTTTCATATGCTGGTAAGGAAGAATGTATCCACTTGATTAAAATATTTTCTGAACTACCTAGGTTAAATTAAGTTAGAAAGATATTTATTTTATTTTGTTTGTTTTGGAAGAATAATTGTTTTTGTATTTATTATATATTCATATATAAATTTAATTTTTTTATATATATCTATATGCATATTTGATTGTTCAATTCTGTATGTAATTTCAGAGTTTTGTTTGGCGAATAAATATCTAAAATAATTTATTTTATTTATTTTAGTTAATTGTAATATATTTTTTTTTGATATTGCATAAATAATAGATTTGATTACATTTATAATTTTGTTTAGATTTTTTTTTTGTGTTTTTTTAAGCAGTTGTTGCTTTTGAGTTTTGAATATTTTCTTAATTTGTCATTGAAAAAGAAACAAAGAAATTTTTTTTGATCTGTTTAATAATTTTTTTTTTGCATTGGTTTTTTTGAAGCTGTAATTTGATTTTTTTTTTGGTTAAAATTGGAACTTAAATTTGTCTTGAATTTTGATTTTTGTGTTTAATTTTTTTTTAAATTTGAACTGGGTTTAAATTTGGATTTTTTTTTTGATTTGAATTAAATTGGGAACCTATTTTTATTATTTAGGTATATATATTACAATTGGATCAGAAAAAAAAAAAGGACAAAAAATAAAAATAATTCGAATCGATCTAAATAATAACAGGTTTTAAGATAAAATTTGAAATAAACGCTGTTAAAACTTATTTATAATTTAAAACAAAAGTTTGTTTTGAAATTGAGCCGTACCTTATGTTTTTTTTTAAATAAGGAAATACTATTAGATATTTTTTTTTGGTTATTTATATCTATATATACTTAAGATTGCTTAGAACTATAATATAATATCTATATATAAATAAATTTAATTTCTAGAATTTAAAATAAATTTTGTTAAAATTAATTGATTTTTTTGTTGGAATAAGTTTAATTTTCTTTTTTTAGAATAAATAGATTTTAATTTTTTTTATTAATTTTTTTTTGATTAAATTTAGTATTATGGCTTTAAGACATAGCAATAATTTTAATATTCCACAAGACCCAAATATTTGTCTTATTTGTTACGAAGCTTTAGAAAATTCAACAGATATAGTTTCAACCAGGTGTAAGCATATGTTCCATTTAGCTTGTATCTATGATTGGTTAAATAGTTCAAATTCTTGTCCAAATTGTCATAGCTCTGTCACAAAAAATAGTTTACTGGAAATGGAAAACATGAGAGGAAATATTCCGGCAACTGAAATACCGAATGTTCCAACCGTTCCTGGTAAAGGAGCCGTGCCTAAAACCAGAGATAATGCAAAGACAAAAAGCCAAAAAGAGCGAGAGAATGCGAAACCTGATAGAAATTTCTCATTACCAATGGAAACAAACAGATCAAACACCATCGCAAATATTGAAAATTCTACCACTACAAGAAGAGAGAACTCTTGGGATTTGGAAGCCAGGATTATGGCTAATGTAAACGAGAAAGTCCAAGAAGAATTTTCAAAATTACAATCAATGATAAGTCAATTGTCGCAACAGTTAAGCCAATCAACTATTCAAAGAAGTCGAGAACCAGAAGAGCCCGAATGGCCACGAGAAAGCTTCTCTCCGCTTTATCGATATGAAGATCGACCATACGTAGAAGAACCAAGAGCCCCCGCTAGAAACATACCTGGGAGAGCCTCATTGTCTTCAATTACGTTAGCTAACTCAAGTAAAGTTTCAAACTTGATTCATAGTTGGAACTTAAATTTTAATGGATCGCAATCAGGATTACCAGTTGAAAATTTTATTTACATGGTTAATTCATTGGTACATGATAGCTTGGGTGGTGATTTTAAACTGTTAAGTGAAAATTGTCATTTACTATTTAGTGGAAAAGCTAGAGAATGGTTTTGGCGGTACCGTCGATCTGTAATGATGGTAGAATGGTCAACACTGTGCAAAGCTTTAAAATCACATTTTAACGATTATATGTCAGATATGGATATTCGAGAAATGATGCGCGATAGAAAACAACACGCGAATGAAAGCTTTGACGATTTCTACTGTGCAATTTTATCGCTGAGTGATCGTTTAAGTTACCCAATAAACGAAAAGGAGCTTGTAGAACTTTTAAGAAAAAATCTTAAACCATATTTGAGAAAAGAAATCTTTTACTTGCAAATACATTCGTTAGCACATTTACGACACCTATTGCTGAGAAGGGAATCACTCAATGTTGAGCTAGAGCGAAACCAAAAGATAATTAGAAAACCGATTCATGCACTTCATGCTGAAGAAATAGAATCCGAAGAAGAAGTTATGGGAAATATATCGCAGATTAAGAAAATCAATGAAACAGAAAATAAATCATTGATATGCTGGAATTGTCAAGGCGAAGGACACCGGTTTATGGATTGTCTTGCGGAAAGAACCATATTTTGTTATGGATGTGGCACTCCAGAAGTTTATAAACCACAATGTACGAAGTGTCAGGGAAACGCGAAGGCGAGCGGCAGTCTGAACTCTGGGCTCCGCTCGAGAAAACAATAAGTTCAAACCAAGATAAGAAATCCTTAAGCTCAAACAAAATATCCATAGCTTGTCAAACTATGCCAGATATTAAATGCCGTAAACCAACCTTATATCCATTAAAACCCTACCATGAAAGATTAAAAAATTATTTGGAGGTTAGAAAAAGAATTTTTAATGAAGGAAATCCTGCCAAAATTTGTGTATTGAACAGAAAACCAAAACGCAATACAATTCGCAAACGAGAATTTCATAAGAAGAAAAAACAGATCCAATTGCAAATTAAAAAGAGCTTGGATTGTATTAAACAATCGAAGTCCGATCTCAGACCATTTGCAGAAGTTATTATTTTTGGTCGCAAAATTGGAGGATTATTAGATTCAGGTGCATCTATTTCCTGTATTAGTAATAATGCGTTACTAGAATTTTTAGATAAAAATATAAAATATAAAAAATTTGCAAATTTCGTAGAAACAGCTGGTGGTGAGAAATTTAAAATTTTAGGTAGTATTACTACCAATATTACTTTTAATAATATAACCAAACAAATGAAATTATATTTAGTTCCTGGTTTAACACAAAACCTATATCTTGGGATAGATTTTTGGAATACGTTCGGTCTTATGAACAAACTTAAAGGTAATTTTCAATTAGAAGAACTTAATCAACATAGTGAGACACACGGGTTAAATCAATTTCAAAAACAAAAATTATTACGGGCGATAAAATGTTTTCCTGATTATGATATTGAAGGTCTAGGAAAAACCAAAATTTTAAACCACAATATCGAAATAGAAAAGGATGTAAAACCAATAAAACAACGTTATTTTTCCGTATCACCTGCGATTGAGAGGAAAATACATGAAGAAATTGATCGAATGTTGGAACTCGACATAATTGAACCAGCTCCACCAAACTGTCCATGGAGTAGCCCAGTAGCAGTTGTGCAGAAAGAAGGAAAATTTCGATTATGTCTGGATTCCAGGAAGCTCAACGAAGTAACAATAAAAGACGCATATCCGCAACCAAAAATAAATGGAATTATTTCGCGATTACCTAAAGCTGAATTTATTAGTTCACTAGATTTGAAACATGCATTTTGGCAGATTGAGTTAGAGGAAGAATCACGTAATATGACAGCATTCACAGTGCCAAACCGCCCATTATACCGATTTAAGGTAATGCCTTTTGGCCTTACAAATGCTCCACAAACTTTATGCCGTCTTATGGATATTATCATCCCTGCTCAATTAAAAAATCGGGTTTTCGTTTATTTAGATGATTTACTTCTTGTTAGTAGCGATTTCGAGGAACATCTTGAGCTTTTATTAGAAGTGGCACAAGTTCTAAGCAAAGCTGGACTTACTTTAAATATTCCAAAATGTAAGTGGTGCATGAAGGAAGTCAAATACCTTGGATACATAATAGGAAATGGATGTTTAAAGCCCGATCCAGATCGAATTTCTGCAATAAGGAACCTGTTAGCTCCTAGATCCGCCAAAGAAGTGCGAAGTGTTTTGGGCCTTGTTGGCTGGTATCGTCGTTTCATTGATAATTATGCGTCTCTAACAGCTCCGTTAACCGAGCTTACAAAGAAGGTCAAAACTTTTAAATGGACTGAAGAAGCTCAACAAGCTTTTGAGATTATCAAAGAAAAAATGACCACCGCTCCTGTCTTGATTACACCAGATTTCGAAAAACCCTTTATAATTTCGTGTGATGCTTCTAAAATAGGTGTAGGAGGTGTTCTGGCCCAAGAAGATGAAGAAGGAAACGAAAGGCCTATTGCTTTTGTTTCAAAAAAATTAAATAGAGCCCAACAAAATTACTCTATTACAGAGCTTGAATGCTTAGCGGCCATACTATGCATTGAGAAATTTCGAGAATACGTGGAAGGCCAAGAATTTAAAGTTATTACCGATCATGCCAGTTTAAAATGGTTAATGAGACAGCAAGATTTAAGTGGAAGATTGGCACGTTGGTCTCTTAAACTCCAGCGTTTCAACTTTACTATTGAACATAGAAAAGGAAATCTTCATGTAGTTCCCGACGCACTATCCAGACTAATAGTAGAAGAAATTCAAAACTCGGAAGTGGTTGAACCGGAAATAAATTTAAATTCGCCACATTTTCAATCAAAAAGTTATACGGATTTGCTCAAATACATAGAAGAAAACCAAAACCGACTACCAGATCTGAAAATCATTGATGGTTATTTATACATCCGAAAAGAATTTGCGAGTGGAAATGAGAATATGGATATCTCCGCTTGGAAGCTGTGGGTTCCACAAGAGCTGATTGAAGATGTCATAGAACGCGCTCATAATCCACCGATGTCTGCTCATGGCGGAATTGGGAAAACGTTGGAAAAGATAAGAAGAAATTTATATTGGCCAAATATGGCAAAAGATGTTAAAAGCTATGTTTCAAAATGTGAAGTATGTAGGCAATGCAAAGCTCCAAACTTTGTGTTAAAACCACCTATGGGTTCTCAAGCCGTATCATACCGCCCATTTCAAAGATTATATATGGATTTTTTGGGTCCGTATCCTCGTTCAAAAAAAGGTCATGTCGGAATATTCATAGTTTTAGATCATTTTTCCAAATATCCATTATTAAAACCAATTCGGCAATTTACCACTTCAGCCATAATCGAATTTATAGAAGATCATATTTTTCACATATTTGGCGTACCAGAAATAATAGTAACAGATAATGGTTCGCAGTTTAAATCGGCACAATTCGCACAGCTTTTGAATAAATACGGCATAAAACATATATTTACAGCAATCTATTCGCCGCAATCAAACAATGCAGAGCGGGTTAATAGAACATTAATAGCAGGAATTCGGTCGTATTTGTCCAAGGATCAAAGAGAGTGGGATAAGAATCTTAGCCAGATAGCATTCACATTACGAAGTTCTTATCATAGTGCTATAGGGTTTTCTCCATATACAGTCTTATTTGGTCAACAGATGGTAACTCATGCGGACTCATACAATCTATCACGTAAGCTAAGTACCATTGAAGAGGGCCTGGAAATACTTGATCCGAATGATAAATTGCAGTTGCTACGAAAACAAGTACATGATAATTTAGACAAAGCTTTTTCTACCAATGAAAAGAGATACAATCTAAGAACGAGGGCAAATAATTTCAAGGAAGGCGATATTGTTTTTAGAAGAAATTTCGCTCAAAGTAGTAAAATAAATAAATTTAACGCGAAATTAGCACCGAAATTCTTAAAAGCAAAGATCAGCAAAAAGTGCGGAAACCACTATTACGAGCTATTAGATATGGAGGGCAACAAAATTGGAACATACCATGCTAAAGATATATTGACCTATACTAAAGACAATTAACCTAATCTAATTTCCTAATTTTCACCGTTTTCCAGCATATTTTATCTCGTTCGCGTCTCTCTTTAAAATCTCCTGTTTTGTGACGGTGGCAGAACATTATTCAATAATGGTTAAATAATTTTTTTAAATATTTATACATATAACTTTTGTTAATTGTAAAAATTTATTTGATTCTAAAAATTCATTTATTTACATAAAAAATTTACTATCGAAATTCACCTTTTTTTAAATAATTTTCTATTAAAAAAAAAAAAAAATTTTTTTTTAGTTCATTCTTTAATTTTAATATATAACTTTTTTAGTTCAACAATCTGTTTAATTCTAATTTCATCAGTTTGATTCAAACACATTCGAACGAATCACTTCTTCATTGATTCATCTTATTGGTTTACCAATGAATCACAATTTTCGCTTTTAATTTTTACCGATAATGGTTTATCGATTTACCGATTTTAGTAATGAAACATTTCTTGAATTGAAATACCGATTGCAATTTTCAATGGCAACACGATTCATTTTTTTTATATGAGGGTGTTTATTAAAAAAAAAATTAATTTTTTTAAGCGGTTCCTTGCGAACAAAATTAAGAAACCCATCGGGTTTGTTTAAAAAAAAAAAAAAAAAAAAACATAACGAGATTTTAAAGAATTTTACCATATATGGTAAAATTCTAAATGGAAAAGGAAAAACGGTTCCCTATTTTGTAAAACATTTTTTTGAAACGAAATTTGGGATCACTGAGAAAATAGATTTAGATTTAAAAGGATCTAAAATTAGGAGAAAAAAAAAAATATTTAAAAATATAAAAAAAAAAAGTTAGAAAAAGAAATAAAAACACTTAAAAAAAATAATTTTTGGGATAAAATTAAAATTAGAATTTTAAAAGTTATAAAAGAAAAATTAGTTAAAATTAAAACAAGAAAAATTTTAGTTCTAGTGGATGAAAATTTAAAACAAAAGAAAAAAAATTTTAACAAAGAATTTAGATAATTTTTGTTAAATGTTAGAACTAGAAAAAAAAATAAGAAAATTTTAACTAAAACTCTAACTTTCAAAAAAGTGAGAAAATAGTTATTAATTATTTTTTTTTAAGTACTAAAACGTTAATTTTAGTAAAAGTAAAATGTGGTTAACATGCAAAGAACATTTTTAAACAGATTATTTAAAATTGGAAAAATATTTAATTATTAATTAGACAATATTAAAGTCAAACAAAAGAAAAAATTATAAAAACTAAAGAAAAAAAAACTCAATTAAGTTCAATTGTGAAAAAAAAATTAAATTCCTTAAAAAAAAAAAAAAAACAAAAAAAAAAAACTTAAGGATTAATAAAAATAAAAATTAAAAAAAAAAGGAAAAAAAACAAAAACTGAAAAAAAAGGAAAAAGAAAAAAAAACAAAATTATAAATTGATAGAAGTTCGTTATTTCGTTTTTTTGAACCATCAAATATGTATGTGGATACTGAAGGGATCAGAAGGATCAGGAAGATGAAGGAAATTTAGAAAAAAAAAGATAAAATTTATAAATTAGTTCTAAAAAAATAAATGATTTGTTTTTTTTGTGTTTATTTTTACACTATATTATGTCTATATTTTAGATTAAAGTATAAATTAAAATTTGATAAAAAAAAAATTTTTTAAAATTAAATTCTTAATAGCCAAATTGTTCCAGCAGCAGGCCTGATGCAGAGAATAATTTTGGGTAAGTTATTTTATGTTATTCTTTATTGTGCCATAAATATCTAGTTTTTTTTATCATATTTTTTTTATATATATTGAATAAAATTTAAAATTTAAAATTTAATAAAAAAAAAAAAAAGGTTTTTTAAGAAAAAATATTAATCTATGTTAGTAGGTACTTAACTTAATTTTTTTTATATATAAGAAAAAAAAACATTCCAAGTTAAATTGTTTTTTTGTTAATTTTGTTAAATTGTAATTTTCATTTGCAATTTCTTTTAATTTTTTTTTTAATAAAAATATAAAAAAAAAATTCTGATCATATGTTTAAGATGAAATTTGTTTAAAAGGTCATTGAACTTAAGTTAATAAAATAATTAATCGAATATTATAATATTGGGAAAATTTTTTTTTTTAATTTTTATGATCCCAAATATAATTTTGTTTTATGACCTGGATTTTGTTGTTGTTTTCAATGTAATATGTAAGTGATTTGAAAGAAATAAATTTAATAAAATAAAGAAAAAAAAGGTACATACAATTTTGTTATTGTAAATTTAGAAAAAAAATCTTATAACATTTGATTTATTTAGGATGGAGTAAAAAATAAATAAATTAAGTAATTAATTAATTAAGAAAAATGATAAATATGTTTTGTTAAACCCAAAGCATAATTTAACCTAGGTAGGGGGAATTTTATCAAGAGTGGGTTACCTAAAGTTTCCCGTGGAGGGGTAGGTAACATGGTTGGGAAGGGCCAGGGAGGATATATCAGAGATCCTTTCCTGAGTGGATGATTTTTTTTTTCGTCAAGCATATGATTTAATGCCTTTTCTGTAAATTTATATTTTTTTTTTGTACTGGTTTGTTGTGATTTTTTTTTTTTGTTCATTTTGTTAAATATAGCACGCAGATGGTAATGATGTAACTCTAGGTGAAGAGCAAGAACCCCACCCCAATCCGGCGAGCTAAGCCTATACACAAGACGTGCTATAGCTCATTCATCTAGGATCATTTCAATTAATGTGGTGGAAAAGTGTACATGTTAAGTTGAATGAAAATTCATTACAAATATAGAACTAAAAAGGCAAAAAAAAAAAACACTAGAATTACATAAATTTAATTTTCTATCGTATAATTTGTATTACTAAAGTAAGTATAGTTATAAGTACATATAAATTTCATTGAATGTTTTTGCTGGAAATCAAATTAAATCTGTTCTAAATTTTCAATTATTATAGTGTTTATTGATTTATAATCACATTACTAATTGTCTTTTGAATGTACTAATTAAAATAGATTTTTTTCTTTTTTTTGATTTTTATCTTATATACTTATTAAGTATCTATTTTAGATACATATTTGGATTTTGTTTTCTTATATAAAATAATACTTATAAATTACATATTTATCAATTTATAATAAATCAGAATCTTATTTAAAAGAAAATTACAAAAATATTTTTTTCATCTTAGTACAAAAAGCCCTTATATTAAAATTATGTTCAGGGAATTTTTCACCTCCTGCATTAAAATTGTTATAGAAAGCTACTTCATCTTGTCTACTTAAATGAATCTAAATACAACATACCTGTTTACGATGGCTATAAGTAATCTAAAAATACCACTTCCTGACATCAGACGATAAGCCGATTAGAAATGTCAAAAAGTATGTAATTATATAAATTTAAGCCTAGTCTAGAAGATAATTTATAAAAAAGAAATTTTATATGTATATATAATGAAACTTAATGTAAGAATTTTTCACATTAGAATTTGACATTATAAAAATTTACAAAACGATTTTAACGAGGACAATACTCTTTAAAAGAGCATGATGAACTCTTGTAATCTGCATGATTAATTTCAGATTGTAAAACAAAAAAGTTTTCATTTTACAACTTATATAGCACAGCTATGCATATACCTACAAATCTAGAACTAACTAAGTAAGTATAACTATATGCATATTTATTTGAAATTAATTTATTATAAATTCCCTAAAAATTATCTTATAAAATTAAATGAACTATAATTTCTCGAAATAAATACCCAATCTGCACATTTTTTTATATCTGTTAAACGTAAGAAAGGAAGTGATTAATTAAAATATTGCAGTTTTGTACATAACTATATGTATGTATATATATGCATTTTATAACGATGAACATATATTCATATTTATAAATATGTATTTCAAACGCACATTAAAAATTCACAATAAGTATATATATATATATATATATATATATAACAAATACTTAGTTAAATTAATTAAATATTAAAAACTGACTTCAGACGTCAATTTATGGAAGTCTACTGGGTGTGTCAACTCTAAAATAGAAAAAATTCTATTATGGAAATTTACTGGATGTTAAATTTGTTATTTAGAGATGTTTTTTTTTTTTTTTGGCTTAAATTATTTCAAGATTTAAGACTTTTAAAGTCAAACGTATTTTAAACGTTGATTTGATATGATGTGACGAAATTAAAATGGCAAATCATGACACAAAGTAATAATTTTTTTATTTTAATTTTGGTTTTTTACAAAACAATTTGAAACTCTATTACATTTTGAAGACTGTCATAATTACGTGACTTTTCTCGTACTTATAGACTTCTGAAATTATTTTAAACCTAGTAGACATCATTAATATACCTTTACTTATACAAATATAAGTTTTAAATATATTTTCCTAATAAATAATAAGTATGTAAGTATATATTATTACATATAGATTAAGTAGAAAAATATAAAGATATTTAACAGAATTTTGTACTAAACATAAATCATAGTTAAAATTGCAGTCTTCTAAATAGTTAACTGACTATTCATTTCAATAAGCTGAAATCAGAAACGTCATTTGCATGTCAGAAGCCTTTACTTTATTAATAGGTTGTCTGTGTTTTAAATTATACTGCAAGAGAAATTGATTTGCAAATGACGTTTCTGATTTCAGCTATAATACTTACGAGTACTTATTATTATTAAAATAAAACTAAAGATACTTACTTATAATTTTTCTAATTATATCATAAAAAGTCATAAAAAATTAAATAAAGAAAATTAAATAGAATTTCTTTTTAAATAAACTTATTATTTTACATTTCCTGTGGTTATGCTTTTTCATCTTAAAATTTTTTTTTTTTATTTTTCCTTTTATTAAAAAAAATAAATGAAAAAAAAAATGAAAGAAAAAATGTCCATTGCTTATGTATGCTTTTTTATTTTGTTTTATTTATGTACTTTCATTGTTTGAGCATATTTTTGCGGTTTTGAAATTTATAAACAAATTAAATTTTTTCCAGACAAACGCGCGTTTTTTTTTATCTTTGGTGTTGTTGTTTTTTTTTTTTTTTTGTAGTTTTCTAGTGAATCGTTTAGTCATAATTTAAGTTGTCCCCTACAAAGTATAGAAACAAAATTTTATTTTCACAATTTTTGTTTTTTTTTTTTAATATCTAAAAATAGTTTTTTTTTTTCCATTTCCACTAATACATTAAAAAAAAAACATTTATTGCATATATAAATAAATTAATACAATATATGTCTCGTGGGCATTTATACTTATTCATGTGTTTTTTTTTTTAATTTTAACTCCCAAAATGATGCATTAATTTAAATACAGATTCATATACAGATACAATATACAGATACAACTTATAGATACATTATTATAATATTATATATGTTATAAACATAAAGCACAAATTTAAAATTATGGTTAATATTTAATACATACATAATAATTACATACAATACATACATACATAATTATGTACAATAAATATGTAAAATATATAAAAATGATAAAAAAATTTGAAATAGTTAATGTTTGAAATGAAGAGAAAAATTAGAAAAGAAATAAAGACAAAAAAAAAAGTTCATTAAAGTTCATAATGGAGGAAACAATTTAATGATCTTTAGATTTTAAACAACTTTTTTATATTTATATAATATTATAATACTTACTTAGTTTTTAGATTAGAAATTGGTTTTTGTTTTGTTTTAATGCACTTAAAAAGAAAATATGTTTCTACATATGGTTTTTTATAAATTCACGTAGGCTTTGTTTTTTTTTTTTGATTTTGGTGAAAGAATTCTTTTAATGGTGGCAAATTATTTATAACATTTATTTTCTTTTTGATTTTTTTAAATACTTATTATATAATATATGGTATACTTATGTAATATATGGTATACTTATATAAAATATAGTTTTGTCGATTTTATGCAGGTTTTTTGTTTTAAATTTAGTTATTAATTTAGTTATGCCATTTAATACCAATAAAACTTCTTTTTATGATTATAAATACAGATTACTTTTTCTTTTACTTCCTCTGGGCCGGGGTCGAATTCCGCAACTGTGAAAATTCTTATGGTGCATATTAAAAATTTTTTCTTTTTCACCATATGATTTTGTATTTGCACCATAATTTCAATTCCGCAAGCATGAATAAAAACTGAAATACTGAATGAATATGATCAATGCTAAATGTACTTTAAATAATACTGACTGTCATTTTAACAATAAGTCCATATTGTTTTCCATATAATTTTATAAATATTCCCTTTGCTATTTTTTCATTTTTACTATTTTAATTTTTAATTTAAACAACAACGAAAAAATGTCATTTTAAAAACAATGTTATTCAAAGCCAACTCACTATTTTTTCATTTGCACTGTTGCCGCTTGCAGAATTACAAACCGGTGCAAATTGAAAATTTGCACGGCAACTGTCAAATTTTTTCATTTGCACTGTTGCGGAATCCGGTCCCTGGTTTGATATTGCAGTTTTTGTATTTGCATAACATTTTCGGTGAAATAAATACCCGGAATATTTTAGAACAAAGCATAAATTTTTTGAAAACATTAAAAAATACTTTCATTGAATTTATTTATAAAACGAATTTTAATTTAAACAAAAAATTCAAATTGAAAACTCAACGAAAATATTTGTTTATATGTCAAAATTCAAATATCAAATTTGCATGAAACGAATACGAAAATCTTTGTTACTTATTTAGTTACTTATTTATTAGGTTTGTTTGTTAGAAAAACTTTTGGTTTGGTTTAGTTTATGAAAAGTTTGTATAAGTAATTGGTTTTAGTAAAGTTTAAAACATCCAACACAGGACTAAAAGAATAGAAACACTTTTCTGTACTTTTTCAATGTCATACAAAAACATTGCGCTATTAAAATAAGCTTTTGGTTTACGCATTTTGTATTTCAGTTTATTGCAAAAATGGATTTATTGCTAGAAATGGATTTGAAATTGCAAAAATTGAATTTAATTGAAAAAAAAAAGGAATTTTTTTTCTTTTATATATACTTACCTTTTTTTTTATATTTGAATTTTTTAGAATATTCCTCAGCTTCTTCAGATATTTCTGTTAGTTAGAAAAATGAACCCTATAAAATATAAAGTTAGAAAAATAAACCCTTTAAACTTTTAAAAGCTTGAGATGTGTTACTTCTAGCTTTATATAATACGTTACATACATAAAAACATATATATAAATAAATTTTAAGCTGTGAGTTTTAGTCCTGTTTAGCGTCTGTTTACTAATATTTTTTATCCATTTATTTGACAACAAATCTGTCAAAAAAAAAAAATAAATAAATAAATTTAAATCTAAAACTTTCAAAAGATTTTAAGATAAAAAATTTTGAGAACAGTTTTTAATACTTAGATAAAATCGTAAATCCTTTTTCACGAAATATATATTTTTCTTAAAGAGAAAGAAGATTTTGGAGAAAAGTGCTGCGAATCAAAAACCAATGTAGCCATATCAGTCCACAACAGTTTTTACATTAAAAAAAGGTACGTGTTCGGTTGAAAAATTAAATAATATCATTCGACCTGGTAAATTTAATTAAATAAGTAACTAACTTTGATTTCACCTAGATCAAAAGCTAACATGAAGTACACACGTTTTTAAAAAAGTGAAACAGCTTGCAGATTAAACTAAATAGTTATCAGTTTGTAAATAATAGATCATAATTACTTATTATAGCAAAAGCCTTAATTTTTTTCGTAAGGGAGATGGGAATCTTCCAAAGACACTTGATATTGTCAGACTGAAAAATGAACATAATACACATAAATACACATAATGGACATAAATGATGAAACTTCTATCTGCTAACGCAGTATATTGACTAGGGAGTAGTGATTAAAAAGAATAGCACAATATGATGCGGAAACATTGTATTGGGAGTGGGATTGTAAGGAAACAATGAATTCGCCTATTATTATTATTATTTTGCTATCTGTAACAATAGCCGTTTCAACAGTTACAATATGCAGTAGTATATAATACCTCCTACATGAGGTAATTATTGAAGGTAACCCCCACTGTCACTCTAGCAGCTATTATTATTGGTAGTTATTAGTATTACTTATTAAATATTATTATTATTATTTACTGCAGAGTCAGGACCATCAGTAGGACATACAGTCAGGACATACAGTAGTACATAAAACACTTTTCTGCTTGAAATAATCAAAGATAGCTCTACTGTAGCCAGTAGCAGTTATTATTATTACTATTATTATTATTGTTACATTTACAAATACATTATGAACATACTTAAATGAAGTTGAACTCTGGGGTAGGTATTCAACCAGTGTATCAAACATATAGAAATAATTGAGTATATTAAATCTAAAGCTCAGATCAATGCCAAATGCACCTTGGTATATCCGTGCAACACAAAAATCACAACGAAAGGATAAAACAATCACAAGGAAAGGAAACAACACAACAATCACAACGAAAGAATTCATAAACTTGTTCAATTAAAAAAGAGATACATAGCATAGTAAAAAATATTTCATTTGACTAGATATTCATCCAAACTTCCTGGCAAGAGAACTTAGAAGAAGCACCACTGCAAAATTTTAAAACAATCAACATTTGTCATTTAAAGGAAAAATTCAATGGATTTCTGAGTTATTAAACAAATTGCTAAATGATTTACTAAAAACCAGTTAAGCATTTCATATTTTATAAATTGTTATAAGTGTAAATAAGATATATTTAGCTGTAAATAAAGTCGGGTGCAAAAAAAAAAAAGAGAAAGATGTTAAGCTTATATATATATGAAATTTACATATAAATATCTATTTTTCTTTAGTTTCTTTCCTAAAGTTTTGGGTCAATTTTATTTGCTAAAATATTATTTAAATTTCATATTCAATTAAAAACTATTTTGCATAACTATAAATTTATTAAAATCATATTTTATACTATGAATATAGTTATACAAATATACATAAGTATATTGTATACTAAACTGATTTTATTTTTTATTAAATTATTCCGGAAGTCTTTTAAGTCTATTTTGGGTCATAGAGACCAATATGTTAGTAAGTATTTATACATATATATATACAAAAAAAAAAAAAATACAAAATATTTTTATTTTTATTTTTGTTTTATTAAAAACGTCCAATTTAATACAGAAATCAAGTAGAGTTGGTTATTTAATATTTTCTTGTGATTTAAAAACTTTCTATGAATAAAAATTATAATGTTAAATATTTTTGTTATATAGATTACATATCTATATATATATATGTATGTGAATAGCAATGATTAAAATTGAAAATAAGATTGAAAATTTTTTCACTTTCATCTTTTAATATAATTATATATATATAAACTAACTATTAGTTACTTTCTCTAAAAAATTTTCTTATGTTCCTTATTCAATTTCAATTATTTTTTGCATCTTGTAAGTGCTTGAGTAAAAATGTGAAATATGGTTAGTTTTTTTTTTTTTTTTTTTTTCAGTTTTCCACCTAAAGTAAGTAATAAGAAAAAATATTCAATTGCGCGCAGTAGCATCATTTTACTGTTTTAGATGTGAAAATTTTATTGAATTCCACATATAGTTGAAATTTCATTTATACTTAATACTTAAATATAATTATTGTGGTTGATGCATGATATTATGGCTTATTTGTTCAATATTTTTTATATTTTTTTTTTTTAATTTGTAAAACTTGTCATCATTGATTTTATTAATTTCACGAGATTTTTTACTCTGTAAATAAAATCATAATTAAAATGGTAATTTTAAACATATATTTCGTTAAAAATTAAGACGTTTTATAAAATTGATCTCTCATTTTCATCTCAAATATAATATAAATGTTTTCAGTTTTCTTTTTTGAAGCATTTGAAGCTAAAATTGCATTTTTTAACCGTTTGTGCATGATTTTTTTTAAAAAGAAGCATATGCAAGTATATTGAAAAAATGTATGTATATTTGCTAAACTTTTAGGTATAAGTATGTGTAAATGTTGACAATAAGTCCAAACAAATGTATAAGTATATAAATAAAAAGAATTAATTGTGTCATACTCATAACTCATATATTGTGAGCGTCAAAAAAATGTATACAACTTTGAAATTTTTAATTTAAATTTTATTTTAAATTAAATTTTTAAAATAAATTCACAACAAAAAAAAAACTTCTGTTTTAACGAGTCAAAAATAAAGTAAACAGATTTGTAAAATTTTAGTAGCTTCAATTATCTTAATCTTTAAAAGAGGGAATCTACTCGTTTTTGAAACTTTAATTTTACTGTAGAATATTCTTATTTATACTTATTCTAATTCATTCTGTTCATTATTAAAAAAAAATTACGTAAAATAGGCAAAATAACAGACATCATAATAATTGAGAACAATCATAAAAAAAAAGTATAAAATCCATACAAAAAAATAAAAGATTTTATAGATTAGGGTATGCTCAACGTCTAACAGCTAAAGAAATAAGATCAATAGTAAGAGAAGTTAAAGAATACTCATCTCCTAGTATAGTATTTCAGAGAATATATTACGATCATATCAGGTATTTCTGTAAGTGAAATTATATTTCGTCTACTTACCTATGTAGTTTTAAATTAAAAATTTCAAAAGTGTACACTTTTTTTTGAAGCTCACAGTATATGTATACAGAGCGCTTTGCGTTAACATTTTTACTCCAGTATTAGCACTCAAAAAAACAAAAATATGCTCTGTTGTGATCATTACATTACTAACATTATAAAATTAATTATGATAAGAATTTATGTGAAATTTCATTGGTTTGACGTAACGGGATGGAGTAGACTAACTGTCACACATTTTTAAACTTAATAAAGTATACATATTATGTAATACATAATATACTTAGTGAAGTTAGATAAGTATTTTAAATTTTCTAAAAGATTATTAAAATTTATAGAAATAGCATAAGTACATACTTATACGAGTATTATATTCGTCCGGATTATTCTAGAGTTGATACAATCTATATCCTACCCTTTTCCTCATTTTTGTATAATAACTGTATTTAATTTTATTATGTAAACTGTATTTTGTATTTAATTTGTTTATCAAATATTTCAATTTTATTTTAGTGAAAAATATTGAAATATCAAAGTAAATTTTAAAAATAGAATCCATGTTTTCATACTGAATCAAAAACAAAAACTCAATCGTTGTCGTCCATAAATTGACTAAGAAATATTGAAGTGAAAAAATTCTATTTAATTTCAATGTAGACTTTCATAAATTGCTCTACAAGTTAAATAAATTATAGTCAGTTTTAATTACTAAGAGTGTATGTGTTTTTGTCTAAGTATGGATTTTTAATTAATAATATTTTGTTTGTTATAACTTACATATATATTAAAATTTAAAGATGCAGTTTCTTTTAAATTCATTTAAATTTTTAAGTATTTTAATTAATACATAAGTATATATATATATATATATGTTACTTAAAATCAATATATAAATTTTAAGTATAAATTATATAAAATATATATGTAGTTATAACTATAAGTAATTTAAAAATCTAATAATATGAGTTCTCTTGTGTTTTTATATATTTTAGGATAACATTTTTTTACCTATCCTTCATAATCTTAAATTTTTCCTAAATCTTTTTCCCACCAAGAATCCCTTCTACAACCCTATCACATAAATCAAACTGTATATTTGTATTAAAGTTCCCAAGCTAAAGTTTGGTTAAAAAGGCGGTTGTTTTGATTAGTTTGCACAATTTGGCGTGTTTGACATTATAAGCTCTAACGGTACTTCGAAAATTTTACGTATATTTTTCAATAACGGTACTTTATATCTCAAAAATTATTAAAAAACTATTTAAACCGTTATGGTCTCAAAAGATAGGTATACAAAAATCTCTTAAAACGCGTAACTATATATATCTTAAATACAGGTTGTTTCATTTAAGTAAATGGTGTTTAAAGGCAAAAATATGCTATTGTAAAATTTTATTGTAACAATTGTAACCTTTATTTTTAATTTTTTATTGCCACAATTCTATATAACCGTACTTTTTTTTTGTGAACGAATTTTTTTCTCCTATTTTACCTCTTTTTAGCAAGTCCTTATTGGTTACTCTAGTTCTTTTCGCTTTTGACTTAAGACAAAAAATTATTACGTAGTATGATAAAATAAAAATTAATTTTTTTAAGTAAAAACTATCTTTTTACACTCCTTTTATACTTATTTTTTTGTAATTTTAAGATTGCATTTTTAATTACGAATTTATTATTAAATACTTTTGTTAAAATATTAATAAGTTATCATATATTACAAATAAGTATATTTGTGATTATTTCCAATTACTTACAAGGTTTTTACAATATTTTTTAATTTTTTTTTTACAACAAAATCTTTGTTCTTTTATATTTTGTATTGTGTTTTTTTTCTTTTTTTCAATTGCAATTAATTCGAATCGACATGTGTATTTTATTTATTCATTCATTTTTTTATGACCTACATAAAAAATTTCATTTTAAATAATTTTTTAGAATTTTAAATACATACATAATATATCACATACTTATATATTATAATAGCTTGTGGCTTATAACGTGCAATTTTATTTGTAACTTGCACAACAATTTTATTTCATGTTTTGTTTCATGAAGGTAACTATAAACAAAGTACAACAAAAATACAACCCAAAACAAAAACAAATAATTTCTTTGTTGTTAATTTGAATTAATTTAAATTAAATGAGTAGAAAAATGTAATCGTGTAATTAAATTGATATTATGATAATATGATCTTGAATATATATTACAAGTAATTAAAAGTACACGATTTTGTGATTACTTATTTATTTTATTTTGTTAATTTTGTTTAAATTTAGTAATTAACTTTTGTGATCAACACACTTTGAGATCGATATACATACTTACTTATATATTAAACTTCCTTGATCATGATTTTGTAAAATTAAAAATGTCTTAAACTTAATTTGTAACAAGTTTATTAAACAAAAAAAAACAAAAAATGTCTTAGAAATGACATTTTTATGTAATAAATGTGTGTTAAGTATATTATAAAAAGTGCAAGTTGTCGTCAGTTGTTATTATTTTATCCAAAATAATAATTAATCAATTTAAGAGAGGTTGCAATAACACCTAATGAAATAAAACCTAATAGAACAAATTTGCAATTCGAATGCGTAATATAATCTAATTTCGTAATACAGACCGAAGTTTCAGGGGTAAGTAGATTTTATTACTAAATTATGTTGAAAATAGGACCTATTCGACTTTATGACTACTTAATTCAAAAATTCGGGGTGGGTAAGAAAATAATTATATAACTACGTACTTATTATGTTATTGATATAAAAAATATGCAAAATTTATGTATATAACATACTTATATTTAATTATAAATATTGCTTTAATAATAATGAAGAATTTGGCTCAAAAGCATTGTTTAAGTCAATAATGTTTTGTAAAATATTTGTTATTATTATATCTATTGACGTTTTTTGTTTTACTTGCTTTTACTTTACCTTACGACGATAAACTAATTTGTAAGCTAAAGAAAAAAATCTACTAAGTAAATTTAAATTGTTCGGTCTTAAAACACATAACAAATGTAAAGTAGAATATTTTATAAGTCAAATATGTATAGTTGACTTTTATGACCACGCCCTTATATTTAATTAAAAAAGTTTACATTGGGCGTTTTTCTTTTTCTCATCAGATCAATGCTCAGAGCAGATGTCGAGCGCTCAGAGTGCTCTGAACTCTGACTGCTCTGAGTTAAAAAAGAAACGCTCAGAGCTCAAATTGTCAATTTTTATCCAAATTATTTCCTAAGGTTATTATTTTTTATTTTATTTCATTATTTTAAATGTAATGTAATAATATAGGAATTTATTTAATAAGTAAATAAAATAAAACAAAGTTAATTTATGAAAAATTTCATGTTTATATATGCGCGAGATTTTTTTAATGACGGTATTGTTATTTTATTTTATTTTTTTATCTTAATTTGATGTTTTATTTTTTGACAACTGTATGAAATCTGAGATATTTTTACGAGCTTACAGATCGCGGTCTGGGCACACTCCGAGTTAAAAAAACAAACGCAAAATAGATAATCTGGATAATCTGATCATAAAAAGAAACACCATTTTTTTGCTTGAAAGCTCTAACTCTGCTCTGATGAGAAAAAGAAATACATCCATTTTTATACATGATGGTATAAAAAATGTCAAAACAAAGAATATATACGTATTCAATTGTCAGCCGCAATAATATTTGTTAAATGTCAAATTTTTTGTTTATTTTTTTTTTCTATATCTGAAGAGTTACGACCATGTCTTGGTGTTGTGAAGCATATTGTATAATTTGCATAAGTAACTATATATAAGAAATAATATTCTAAAATAATTAAATGTCATTTGATGAATAATGATTAAGTACAAATTTTGATATGATTAACTATATGTTGATATGATTACAAATTTTTCCAAGCTTGCTATAAGTATAAACTAGAAATTTGAATAACTATGAATGCAATAATACTTTGAGTCACACTTTCTATAGAATAGAATAAATAACACTACCAAAATAAAATTTTTAATACTTAATTAAATTAAACATTTTTGTATATATATAGTTATGTATATATATACTTTCTGAGACCTTGTTTAAGGTGAAGTTTTTTTTTTTTTTTTTGAACAAAATAAAAGAAAAAACGTGTTTATTTTTATTATACTCATAAAGTCATAAAATTTTACTTTTTTTTATCTTTAAATATTTTATTTAACGGCTATTTAAATTTATTTTTATTGAGTAGCGCAATGTGGTACTAATATTATGGAAATACAAACTTGAATATTATAAAGCTTTTTCATTGTGACATTTTTAAATATGATTTAAAATTTTTATTTTCTTCTTTTCTTTTTTTTTTTAAATGCAATTATATTGTGGATTTGATAAAACATATTTAGATTTATGTTTTCAAAAATGAGTACTTTTAAAGTGATATGACTGTTCTATGTTTTTTTTTTTTTATTTTGTTTAAAATTGAGTGTATTGAATACCATATATGTGGAATTCTATAAGCTTAATTTAAACATGAAGGATTTTGCAACAAATAAAGTATTGAAAATTTTAAATGTACTTTAAGGCAATTTATTTATTTTTAAATTTTATTTTAAAAATTGCACAATTTATTTCATTAACATTACTTTTTTTGTTCAAAAAAAAATTTATTTAAGGACGTTTTTAATATAGATATTATCACTCCTTATTTGACGAAATTGAAAAACCTTTTAGTTACTTATGCTTCAGAAATTGCAAAACAACTCATATTATAGTTACTGTAAACAGTTACTTAAGTACTTAAATTTTTTTTTCACGAATATTTTTATTTTTACTTAAAAAATTTAAAGAATTTTTTACTTAAAGATCTTTAAATAAATTTTATACTTAAGTATATTGAGTTAGTACATAAATTGTTAATTTTATGAAATTTTATATTTTCGACATACCACTTATTTTCCTATAGTACCTATACTTTGACCTTTTCTCAGATACATATTGAAGTTTTAGTGTGGTAATCGTTGAGCATATTTCACGCAAAAATTTATAGATCTATGATGAAATCTTTCAAAGATAATTCATCTCATACAGTTTTTAATTTCATTTTTCAGTTCAAATTTTTGTTATTTAATTCTTAGGTATTCAAAAATTTTTATTGATTTTGTAGTCATTATTAAAAGGATCTATCCAACTCGTAATCGGATTCTCAATATATTCTATATTATTATATAGTATAGAATTTTTTTCTTCAACTTTTTAATTTTTATTTCCTAAAATATACTTAATTAAATTGTGAAACAACCCTACTGTAATTTCGTTTACATTTGATTAAGAGCTTAGAAAAATTGATGTAATTTTAGCATTAAGTAAGTATTTTGCATATGAATTAATCTTGTTAAGTATTCAATTTTAATTTTTTTTTATTTTTTATTTTTGTAGATAATTCAATTACAATCAGAGTACTTATATATATAAGAAGTTAGTTACATATTAAATTTTTTAAATTTATATTAAAGATAAACGGAAAGAATATTATTAAAAAGAATTTTTTTTTATTAAATATAAACTTGTAATAAAAAAATAGTTTTCTATTTAAAAATGATATTTCGATTTTTAAAAAAATAATGTCTATTAAAAAACCTGATTAATCTGTTGATTAAAAAGTTCTACTTTGAAAAAAGTAACAGAATTTTAAGTAAATCTAGTCAAAAAAATTTTAATTATGGTTTTATTAGTATATTAAAAGTTGTTGTAGTTTTGACTCAAAGTATTAAAACAGCTTAGTTATTAGTTATTTCTTTTGTCAAAGAATTGTTTCTATTGATTGCCAGCATCCACGGTTTATAATTTTATCTTCTACTTTATGGGTAAAATGGGTAAGTATTTTCACAGTTATTACATCAGAAAAATAAAAAATTATTTTTCCAAAAAAGCAAAAAACAAAAAAAGGAAACTTATTTCAATGTTTTTATATGTCTGATTTAAAAAAAATTAACTGAACGTTAAAAAAAATAAAAGGATAAAATTAAATTTAATGTTATAAATTTTCTTTTCAATTATTTTGAATCTATTATTTAATTATTTTTTTTTGCTATATATATATATACTTAAGTATATATTTATAGTTAGTTATTTTACTTTTTTTTTTTTTTGTTATGCTCAATTTTAAGGATGTTAAATGTACACATCGAACAGGATAACTGTCATTTTAAATTTAACAAACCATTCAATTTAATTAACGATACAAGAAAATTGAATGTTTCTAATTTTTGTATTTATTGCGTATTGCAAGTTATATAGCTTTAAGTAAGATCAGTATATAGGTATGAGAGAGTAAAAGAGATTTAACAAATAAAAAATTTAAAAAATTTTCCTAAAATTTTATTTATAATAAAAAATCAAAAAGAATAACAAAAACAAAAAAAAAATTTCGTTAGCTGAAATTCTATTATTTAAAAATTAAACATTACGGATTTCAACACGAATAAGAGTTTAAAGTAAATGTCCTTAGGATTTAAGTTATTAAATTAAGAATATCATATTTATTAACTTTTTATTTAATTAATTTAATTTATTTAGTTACTCCAGATATTATTATATATGGAGCCATGAGGGCGTAACATTTGGTAAAAAAACCACAGATAACAAATATCTATTTGGCGTAAGTCCACTTGTCAAAAAATTCAAAATGCAAAAAACAATTAAGTAGCAAATTTCTCACTTAAAAACATCTTTGTTGTTAAAATATGTATGTAAAAAAAAATAATTAAAAATGATTCTAGAGTTGGTTATAAAATCAGGGTTTCAATAATTTGTTTAGCGGGGAGTCTGAAGACGTTACCCCTTATTATATGTTTAAATATAAGTAAGTATACGTAAAATAAATAATTAGGAGGAACTTTATAGTTGGTTACAAAATCAGAGTTTTACGCTTTTTACAGAATATGTATGTACTTAAATATTTACCTAATGCCCCCGATATAATATGTATATACATATATGTAGTTATCTATGTATATTTGACATTCAAACGGATGTTTTTTCAAAATAAAAATTTGACATCACGAATTTTTGTTAAATGTCTAGTTTTTGCGAAAAGTGATTTTGTTCAAATGATATTAGGCAAATTGGATATTTGCTATGTGAGTTTAGGGCTACTGCACTTTATACCCATTTAGTAAACACTTATATGATTTATTTCTTACATGATTATAAAAGAGTTTCGACTTGCAACATTTACAATTTTATGTATGTCCACTTAACTGAAATATTTAAATTTTAATTCATAAATATAATTTAATCTACATCCTTAGTTTATTTTTTTTTTTGTTATAAATATAATTAAGATTGTTTTATTATATGTATTTACTTATATATGTATAAACTTTTATTTGCATAATAAAAATATCTTGGTTTTTTTATACCTTTACGTAAGTTTTTATGTGTGGAAACCCGTATATATTTATTTTTATTTTTTAACTTGAATATTCTTTACCTATAGAATAACCTGTTAACTGTTAACGGCAATATGATGATTCAGAGGTCATTGCATTAAAAAAAAAAAAACATTTTCCTTCTCATTCAAATCTTTTTTTTCGACATATGCTTTTAGTAAGCATGTATTTGTTTAAAAATGAATTATTTGCATTTTGTTAAAATCATTTTCAGTAATACATTTTTGTTATTAGATTTTATAATAGATACTTAGTTAAGTACTATATATATTTATAGGTATATACTTACATATATATATTTTTTTATATTATATTTATGTATGCATGTTTTGTTGATTGTTGTATAAGTATATACATATAAGTATGCATATTTAAATACGTACATGTTCTATGTGCAGTGAATGTGTAAACGTATATATGGTTTTTTTTTTTTTTTTTTGTATAATACATATATTGAAGGTATTGACTGTACGTATGCCTTACAGTGTTTTGTTTCAATATCATGTTCAATTTATTCTATATACTTATTATGTATATGCAATAATTGTTATCGTTGTTTCGTAGCCTAAACATTATATGTATCCGGACATTTTTTTATTTTCATTGGATAAAAAAAATCAATCACGCAGTGGTGCGATTCAAATTCAAACAAAACAAAAAAAAAAAAAAAACTAAAAACCAAAACAATATACAAAAATAACCAAAAAGAATATATAAAAATATAAAAAATCAAAATCTACATATTCTAATCAGGATAAGGAATTATTGGTTTGAAAAGACTACGCGTGTGCATATGAGAATCAATAAATAACCACATTTTCAATTTTTTTTTTTTTTTTAATGAAATAAAAAACAATACTTTTTCTTTTAAATAAAAAAAAATATATTTTTTTTTATATACAGGGTTGTTTTGAAATTAATAGGTGTCACAAAATGTACTTAAAAGGGTATATGTATATCTAATCGAAGAGTTCGACATAAATAGATAATCTGAATCGCAATTTGATTAGATTCTACAGTTTATCTCTATAGTTATTTTACAGTAAATTGGTTCTAAAAATGCTAGTTACTTCCTTATAATGAATTTACAAAAAATTGCTATCAGTTCTTATTTTTTTTTTGCTTCTCACTCTTTTGTTTTTTTTAATTAATTACTTAGTTCAACTTGAAAAAATCAACTTTATAAAAGGATATTTTCAATTTCTTTTTCGATTAAAGTATTTGGTTGTAAAAATTATTATAAAAGTACTACTTTTTTGACATTTTGAAAACTATATGTTCGCAACTTAATTTTTTAGTATTTCCGGATACAATATCCTTCTATTTCAAATTTGAAACTTGTTCTTCCATACATTTTTTAAAGTCATTACAATATAAGTGTATCTTTTATATACATATACATATATACCTATAATACTTGTATAGAACTTTTAAGCTCGATCATATATAGAGAATTATTGAAGATCCCTTATAGCTAATCAAACTTTTTGCATATTTTATTATACTCTACTATAGATATGATATTATTTCGCACCTGTTGTGTGACACTCTGTATATATACAATAAATAAAAAGGAAATGCTTTAAAAAATATAATATGTAAGTATAACACTGCTAAGTTTTGTAAACCTCCTACACACTATAATTCATATAGTCATATGTTTTGATTTAAATTTGTAAATCTGTTGCAATTCAGTGGTTATCAATAATGCGACAGTCCAATCGAGCGTTTATTTATTTGATTGTTTTTTTTAAATTTACTTTTCAATTTTAATTTCCTTATCGTTTTTGGATTTTGTTTTTAATATTGAAGGTGAACTATAGTTTCATTATATAGTACCTGTTTCAACCATAAATTGCATAAATTTTGATTTAGTTATAAATACTTAACACTTAATTAGAACTTAATTAATCCATTATAAATTTTAATATTTTTATGTAGTTATTCGTTGCACATTTAGATTGATAATTTTTTAAATAGAGAAACTACATTTATATAAATGAGTGCTTCTATACGAACCATACTTAGTTTTATTAATAATTATTAAAAATCTTTTTATATGTAACTACAAAATTCCTGATATTCATTTGTTACGAATTATGTTTATATAGTATACGAATTTATAATTCTCGTTATCCATTTCCGTTCTTTAGGGATGAGTTCTTACTCGATCAAAACATTATAATATGTTTCATTTACATATATAGGGCCTCGGTGATCTGGAGAGTAAGAGCGTATAAAATACGCTGTAAACACCGAGGGAGTGTGGGTTCGAATGCCACACACGTCATTAGAGTTATTCTCCCTTACGACATTTACAGCCACATCTGAACAGGAAAGGCTGTGTAATTCCCTGTCCACATTTATGTATATACATATATATATACTTATGTTAAGTAGCCGTATTTATTTTTGTACATACTTTCGAGATTATTTTTTCGGTAATTTTTTTTCCTATTAAAAATGGTAACGACCTAAACAGATTTTAAAATCCGTATTTCCTCAGATGACGTGTAATAAGTATTAAAAATATCAAATATATCAATTGCATACTTACAGGATTAAAGTTTTATTTTAAAATTATTTTTTTTGTTTTATTTCTTTTTAAAAATATGCACCCCTTACTTTATAGCAACTGTAAAATTTTTATTAGTTTTTTTTTTATCTCTTTTTGATTTTGGTACTCAAATAATTGAATAAAAGCTAAAAAAAAAAATTAAAAATGGTTAAACTTTTTATAAAGATTTTCTATAAAAAATCCTTGTAGGTAGTTAGTTTTTTTTGTATTTAGATTTGAAATTTTAAAAAAATGAAAGACAGCGTGAAATAATCAATTAATTTTATTAATGTTTATTTAAAAAAAAAAAAAAAACATTTGGGTTTTTCAAAACATTGGACTAAAAAGTAAACCATTTTTTTTTTACCCAAAATAAGCTGATAAATAAAACAAAAAAAAAAAAAAAACACCAAAACCAGAAAAAGGACAAACAAAAAAGTTCTTTTCCTATTAATTTTATCAAAAACACAAAAAAAAAATTCCTTTAATAAGTAAGTAAGTATGTATATATATAACTATGTATCTATATTTTTCATGTAGAAATTGATGAGATTAAAATGTGTATGGTGGTTTTAATGGTTATTTTTTTTTTCTAATGTTTGTGTTGAATTAGGTCGAATTCAATGTGTATATTGGGAATTAAAACGAAAATGTGCAGGATTTGATGAAAATTAAAAAAAAAAAAAAATAATTGAAAATTTTAATTGTTTAAACGATTTTTTTTTTTTATACGAGTATAGATACAGTTATTAATTAAGATGGAAAATTTTATTCAAAGGAATTATAGAATCAAAAAATGTTGAAAAAATTACAAATATTTTAAAATTAGAGTTAATTAAGTAACTACTTTTTCGTTAATTTTTTTTTTTATTTTTCGATTTTTGTAAATAATTATGTGTCCTGTTGTATGTATATATAAAGATGGTTTTTAACTTATTATTTAAAATATTTTGTAGATCATGCTGACTTTTGGAAGAGCGATCCAATTGAATCCAAATAATTAACAAAATTTTTATAATTAATTATTTATTTGCTTATCTTGCTAAAGTGTTTTCTGCCATAAGTATATTAAACTATAGTTCTAGCTGGATCCTTTTCATTATGTTAATATATTTTTATAAATGCGATGTGGACTAATATTTATTTCCGAAATACTTATAGAAATATGTAGTTAAAAAAAAAATAATTAAATATTTTAAATTTAGGGCTTTTTTTTTTACTTCTGAAAGTTGTAGCTCCTTAACAAATGAAGAAAGTGCAAAAAGAGATTTTTCACAAAATTAATTTTTGAATTAAATTTATTGTTTCATCATAATCTAAGTTCTGTACATATACAAACATACTACCTAAGGTCAGATCAAAAGAAACAAACAGATTAAGATAGATTTATGTAATTAAAAAGGAAATTTTTCCAAATTGTTAAAAAAAAATGTACTTAAGTAAGAGTATTTTTGTAAATGTACTTACAATTGAATTTTATTTTATTTTTATTTATGTTTTAATACTTTTTTTTAGCAATTTTTGTTTAAATTCGTCAAAACTTCAAAAAAAAAATGTATTTATTCGTTTTTGACATCTAAATGATTCAGATGACTCAAATTGTAATCAAACATACCTTATTAAATTTTTTTTTTCGAGTTAAAATAAGACGTTCCTTAGCATTATAACCAGAGCTGTAGATCATTTTTACAATAATAGTTTTTAAACAGTACTTAAGTACTTACCTATATAATTCTTAAGTATTACTTATATTCTGTATAGCTATATGGTACAAGTAACCTGATCCAATTGATTTATAATAATTAAGTATAGAGTACTTAATTATAAACTACTATGTTTCTTATTAAGTATATTTCTAATTATTTATTTAGTTATATATATACTTTTTAAATTTGCTCAAGCTAATTCGAAAACAGAATAAAAACAACGTAGTTATAGGGTTAAAATATAATTTTTGGAAAAATTAATCTCTCTTTTTAATTTTTGTTTAGTTCTTAAGTCTAAATTTGTTTTATTTAAAAAAAAATTTAATTTTAATATTAAATTCTATTATTATTAATTAAATTAAATAAAAATCTTTAAAATGTAATATTTTTATTCGCTGTTTATTTCCTTTCTTACGTAACAACAATCGTCCTTTTTTATTTTTTTGGTAATTTTCTCGGTTACATATTGAATTGCGTAAATTTTTCTAAAAACAAAATCCAATATTTTTAAATTTATAAGTATTGTTAAATTTTTTTCATTTTCTTCCTTCAAATTCAGTTTTTCTTTATAATAATACATATACATACATAGTTATGTATTTGTATTATATGTATAAACAAAAAGAAAAAGGATTGCTCAAATATTTAAGTCTAGCAATTTATCGATTAACAGAAGTATCCTACGGGCAATTATTTGACGTGTTTACGTGTATTTTGCAAAAGTAAAGTAATATGATACGTGAGTAAAATAAATTTAATAGTATTGCCAGACTTTTTTTTTTATATTCCGTCTGTTATACTTATTATTATTTGAATCTGGTTTTGATTTTCGAAAAAACCATTTCTGATTAATTTTGATTTTTGAAATATTTAATCATTTGAAATTTCATTTTCTGTTTTAACTTACAAATTTTAAATTAATATAAATTTAAATAAGGTGGATCCTACATATTTCTGAAATACATTGTTTATTCATAACTATAATTATTCATATATTCATAACACCAAGCGAGTCCTTTTTTTTTTTTAATGTATTTTTAAGTTTAAGTATAAACAGATAAGTTTAAAAGTATATATGGGAAATTTCACTCGAACTGTTGGAAATCGCTTTCTTTTTCAGCCAAAAGAAGAGATTAAAAAGGTTAAAAGTGAGGATTCGTCATTGAAATTTAATGTATACTTAATTTAAAAAAAATAATTTTTTAATTTCAAAATTTATTATTAAAATCTTAAAACTAATTAAATTTTTCTTTTATATTTACAGGTGAGTGTTTCAATGTAAAAAAGAAAAATATTTTGTAGATCATGCGAACTAATGAGGAGGAGTGATTGAATTGAATTCAAGTAACAAAATTTTTACAATTATTGATAAAGTACACAAATTTTAATTACTTATCCCATAATTTTAAGTTTTATTTTAGTTAATCAGATTGTTCGAAAAATTTTAATACAGATCAAATCACTAACAGATCTTTTTAATTTATGTAAACGTAAAATTTATTAAAAATTTTGAGTCAGAAATTTAACTTGAAATCAGTCATTATTTATGTTTTATTTTTATTTTTTTACAATACCGCTCTTAAAAAAAAATTCTGATAAAAAATTTTTTCTTTCAATTTCTTTTTTTCCCATTGGCAAATTTTATAATTCTTAAATATTGTTAAGTTAATTTATTTCTCAGTAGATTGTTATTAGTAAACACTTTTTATTCATATAATAATAAAACAAGAAAAACGAACAAAAAAAATAGAACCAAACTGATAAAACAAAGAAAAAAAAATTTCTTTTATCACAACAAAAAAAAAACAACAATCAACTGTTTTAATTTTTTTTTCTTGTTTTTTTTATGTGTTGATTTTTACAAAAGTAACACAACAACGTTTTTCTTTTTAAGTACACATATATGCATACACATATATATATTTTTCATTATTTTTCATAAATTTTTATTTTGTATCCTCATCAAGGATATGATACTTCTTTAGTTGTCATGGTAATATTTGTCTATTTGATTTTGATATTTTAGATTTTATTTGTTAAAAACAAGGATATCTTTATTTCAATATTTGAAGACTATAATATTCGTAGCTGTGTACGTAGTATTTTTGATTCCATATGTTGGGTTATGTTGTATACTTATATATATGAGTTTTTCAGCGGTCAGAAAATCTATTACTTCCTTTTCATTTTTTTAACACTTACATCTATGCTAGATATTTTTGTGTATATATACATATATTAAAAATCAAACCAACTAGGATTTCGCGCATGATTTTTTTTAATGTTTTTTTTGTAATTTATGTATCGTGTATACGTTACTTATTACGAATTCTCAGTTATAGTCTAAAATGTAAAACATATTTGATGAAGCTGTCAGATTTTAAGTTAGGAACCATACCTTCATATTAGAAGGAAATAATATAATGATAACACAGAGCCAAATTCAAAAAGAAAAGTATAAAATAAAGCAAAAAAAAATCAATTAGCATAAAAAGCGCCAATAAGAATAATAACAACCAATACAAAGAGAAAAAAACATAACAACAGAAAAACAAATTTTATTTTTTCTTATTTTGCAAAACAAAACAAAAATAAAAAGTTGAAGACTCCTAAAAATATGTAAATTTTAATGACATTCAAGAGAGTATTTGAAAAACAAAAAAAAAAAATAAATAAATATAAAAAGCAGAAAAATGTTGAAAAAACAAAAAAAAATAGAAAATAATTTCCTTATTTTAAAATGGAACAAATGTTTTTGGCGATGAAGGAAAATGGCGATGCTGATGATTTTTGAATTTGATGTAGTGGGTTTTGGTAGTGACATTACTGTTCTTGAATTTTGATATTAACGGTAACGATAAGGGTATGGAATTGGTTTTTTATGTAGCTTATACTTATATATAAATATATATATATATTTTTTTTGAAAATAATTTTCTTTTTTCTTTTGTTTTAAATAAAAAAACAAAATAAGCTTGTGAACTAAACAAGTGTTACCACCGTTATTTTAAGATTTTTTTTTATTTTGTTATAATTCAAATAACAAAAAAAAAAAAAAACATTTATGACAATATGTGTATTTATGTAATAAACTAAAATAAAAGAAAAAAAAAAACAGAATATTATATAGTAAGTATATAATATAAGAAGAAAATTTTTAATAAAATTGTCGTATGTGAATTTTTTCTAAAGTACGTATACATTTTGATTAAGTGTTGTTTGTTATGATTTGCTTTCTATTTTCATTTTCAAAACAAAAACCATCATACAACAGAAAAATAACATTATCCTGACAAAGAAATTGTTTTTTATACTATATTATGTACTTAAGATACACAAAAGGAGACATAAAAATAATGTTGATATTTCTCTTTTCCTTTTTTTTTATATTTTTTTTTTTTGTTTTTTTTTATTTTACTATAAAACAATTTTATTATGTGATATTTTTATTTATTTATTTTTTTTTTTTAAATATTTAAATTTTCCGAAAGAAATATGAAGAATAAAAATAAAATAGATGGAAAATTTTTACATATATACGTACAAAATATGGCGAATAAGAAAATTATGGTTCAAAACAATTATTTATTTATTTAAAAAGAAAAAAAAAACAAAGAGTTTTTATAGCTTATTAAGCGTAAATTAATATTAAATTTGGTTTAGATATAAAATAAACTTTTATTTATGTTTTTCATGTAATTTAATTTTTTCATGAAATAATAAATGAATGAATATGGAAGCTATAACGATATTATAAAATTGCATTGTTTGTTTTCTTTTAAGCTTAATATAATGTTTTTAAATTTTATATAAAATTTATTCTGAAAAAAATACGATTCTATAACTTTTAGAAACAAACATTATCTGGTCCTTAGGTGTAAAAATTTAATACATATTTGGGGATAGAGTTTTTTTTAAACAGTTTGTTCCACTCAATAATATATGTATATAGATCTATTTTTTGTAATTGCACATATATATATCATTTTTATACCCATGTTACATCACATAAAATTATATCTTCAGTTATTTGTTAACCCGCCACTGATTAAAATTAAACTTAGATATTTGAAAAACTAATTTTTAAAAATTTTTAGAGAATGTGCAAAGTTTTAAAATTTTTTATGCCCGTATGAACGTATATTCAATGTATCTGTATGAATGAATATTCTGATATTTTGCAAAAAGATGTTGCAAACCAATAAAATTTGTAAAATTTGGTTGTCCTGGGCAACAGGTTCGAGATGTTGTCATACCATTTCTCTGTTTAAAAGAAAAGAACTCAGTGTTTATTGAGGCTAGATATCTGAAATTTCGTGAAAAGATATCAAGTTGTATACTAACAAGTTCTGTAAAATGTAAAATTTGGTTGTGCTAGAGCAGCAGGCTCAGGTAAATTGCACATCTTGGAAGTTAATGAAGCTAGGCTGATGAAATCTTATAAAAGATGATAAAGTTTTATGACAATCACATTTGTAAAATGTGGTTGTGTTGGTGTAAATGCAGGTTCGAGTCAAAGATTATCAAGTTTTATGAAAACATCATACATTACGTTAATATATGGTTATCCCATAGTTGACATAATTTACTCTACTGCACTCTTCTTCATTTAATGAAAAATTTCATCTAAACATGAAAATTTGTTTGCCTTTAGTAGGAAATTTTATTGTATAAGTCTCAAAAATTCTTAACAGTTATAATTTATGTAATCATTATCTAATTTTAAGGTGTTATAATTTCAATTAACTTTTCAAGTATCTGAAAAATTGACAGAAATGAAATACTTACGTTCCAATCTTTTTAAGTATGTTATAAGTCAGTAGCCTAGAAAATGTTTATGACTAAAAAGAATTAAATGATTTAAAAACTACTTTGAACAACAAATCTTCTATGAATTAATTTTTTAATTCATATTTGCTTTTAAATATTTAATATCCGAAATTCAATTACACATATTATACTATTCTTCATTAAAAAAATAAATTGGATTATCATTTGCAAAGTAATTGAACTTTAAAAAAAAATTTTTTTTTAGGTTTTGCATAGAAGATCAACTTAAAGGATGAGTAAATCTAATACTAAAAAAAAAAAACTTAACTAATAATAAATTCATATGCAATTACATATTTTTTCATCCTTGAAACAAAGAAAAAAAGTACCTTTGTACATAATTATAAATAACAACTCTTTAAAACAGGAAATGTATATTTAAACCATTTTTTAATAACTTTTTAAAAACCACAAAAGTTCTTTTTTTCTTTTATATTTCTGCTCAAATAATTTCCGTCAATATATAAATAATTTGTCTACAAAATTATGTCCTTTTCTTTGATCCTTAACAAACATATTATATATATATTTACAAACATATTATATATTTATATATATACATATACATATAGAATATAGAATGTATAAAGAATGAAATAATTATTTTGCAATTGTTATATGATTTTATAAATGAATTGGATAAGGTTTATTGGCATATGCATTTTACCATATACCATAAACAAAAACAAAATATAATGGTCTTCATTCTATCTTAAAATTTCAATTTTTTCTACTCTTTTGTATAAATCAATTACAATAAGTACCAAAAATGAGTCAACATATTTTTAATTTTTTGTTCAATTTTAACAGTTGTGGGAACAATTGTAACTCTTAAAACCATACAAAAAGTTTTGTTGTAAAAATTATATCTTGTCAAATTGAATACCGAAGACGTTAAACATTCATTCTTCTAAAAGTTCAAAAACATATAAGATCTTCCTCTATATTTACGACGGAAATTATATTAGTAATAATGTCAAAAAGTACAAATTTTAACCTTTTATTTGAGTGTAATATTTCTTAAAATAGATTTTAAAAAGGGGAAAAAAATTAAATAAAAGTTTAAAAGTGACAATCTATAAATGAAAAAATTTACGGTGATCACTCAATTTTATCATTCATAGTACAAAAATGTTAAATTTATAAAAAGAGTTCAAGTTTGACATATTTAAATGTTTTAATAACATATACTTTTGTAAAATGTCAGTCAATCAATTAAATTCCCCTATTTTATTTGATACCATTTTAAATTTAATTCTAATGTACAAGTTTATAATATGTAGGTATATAAAAATACATTTTCAATTTTATATGTATATAATAAAAGTTTGGTAAAAATTTTCTCAAGCATATTCGATATATATAGTATTATACGTAGATATATATATATATATATATATATATGTCGTATTGTTATGTTTTTTTTTATATAAAATGTTAGTAAGCATTGTATGCATCAATAAATTCATGCAGTATTAATTTAATTACGGTACGAACATAATATATATATATATTTACATATATATATATACAAATACAATGTTTTAAAAGTAAATAGTTATATCTTATTCTTTTTGTATAACACAAGGGGGTCACGGGGTTCTATTTATATATCGTGTTTAAAAGTAATTTCAAATGACCAATAATGACACTTGTTTATTAATATAAAAGTATACTTTCCAGACCGACCATATGCTTTTTTTTTTTTTGTTCTTTAAAAGAGTAGTGTGTCTTTTGTTCTGCCTTTTTTTTTCTTGTGTCTGTATTTATCTTAAAAGGTATTTTTTGGTATTCAAATTGAAAACTCTTAAAATGAATCCAAATCGCAATACTCAAATAATATATGAACCCGTTACTCAAATAATATATTATTTGTTTTTGTATTTGTATTTTCATTGTATTCGTTTTTAAATGTATTTGTATTAAATGAAAAACTGACAAAAAATATAATAAACTAGAAATGAACTGACATGTTAAAGTGATGACTGATAATACATATAATTCTGTATCGAGATCTGGTAGAGATTTGGTGATATTGATGAAATCCCAAAATTTTTTATACGAAATTTTAATTTTTCTTTTTTTTTGTCAGTTTTTGAAGGAAGTTGTTAGAGAATTGATTGATTTATTTATTGCAAAACAAAAAAAAAAAAATAAAACAATAGAAAGCAAAACAAAGTTTAGCTGAAGTTCTAATTGTTTGTATGAATAATCGTAAAAATTTGCAAATAATAAATAAGAATTAGTTAAGCACTAATTTGTTTGTTTTCACTTCAAAAATCACAAACACGAAAATAACATAATATGTAGTTAGAAAAAACATTCTTTAAATCCTGGACAATTTGTTAAAAGTTTTTTTCTTATACGTAGTATTTACTGGTCTTCTTCTTTTAAATTTTCATAGATTTTTGCAAAAGAAAAAAGTTGCTTTTAATTTTTGTATAAGTATATATTACCTCCAAAACTATTTTTCTATTAAAATCTTCATTCTTACCTTTTCCAAAGATATTTATTTAAAGCATTCCAGTAAACCAGTAATTAGGCATCACTACTTATAAGGGAGAGTTGTGTATAATTTCAAATACAGGTATAGAGTAATTTTATGGCGATTAGTGTATTATAAGGATTTTTAATTTTTACTTTGCGTAAGTCAGATGTTACAGAAAACTCAATATAAGTTTTAAGACAGAATGTTTAAGATATAAAAGAAAAAATATCTTAAGAATTTGGAATTTTGCTGACTAATACTATGATTAATAAATAGATATAAAAAATGTCTTAAAATAATTAATTGATTTTAATATTGCAATACTTTAGACGAAACGAAATAAAAATGGTCTGACCAAATAAATGTATATGCATATATATATGTATATAGATCGAGGTCACGACATTATCCTGAAAAAATTAATTTTGAGTAGACTAAATCTTGAATTTATTATTTTCAAAATCTTTTTGAGATAAAAAAGCTTGAATAGAAAAATCTAAAATTTTATTTTGAAATTAAGATTTTAGAAAAATTTATACAATACATTTTATATATATATATAGGGGGCTCGGTGACCTAGTGGGTAAGAGCGTATAAAAATATGCTGCAACCACCGAGGGAGTGTGGGTTCGATTCCCACACACGTTATAAGAGTTATTCTCCCTTACGTGACGTGTTGTTGGAATATGTATGTAAAAATTGGAATAATGTAATTTGTAAATTGGAAATATGTATTTTTAATTGGAATATGTAATTTGGAGCGATAGTTGCAGTTAGAGTTGGTTACGAAATGGGAATTTCAATACATTTGCGGCGTCTGCCAAAAAAATTTTAAATCCTTTGTTATTGAAATATTTGGTTATATAAAAAAATTATGAAAATTAATTTTAGAGTTCAGAACAAAATGGGGATTAATAATACTTTGAGGGCGGCTCTTCCCATTATTTTAAATTAGTTTTGTCTATGTATATCTTTTTTTTTTTACTTTATCTTCTTGAATTCTGGTTTTCAAGAACATTTTTTTTCTAGATTTTTGTTTTCTATAGATTTTGATTTTCAAGAGGATAACCCGTACAATAAGTAATTAATATTAAACAAAGTATAAAGAATGTATGAAAGTGTGAAACTTTAATAAAAAGTTTAAACAAAAAGTATATGTGCAAATTTTTCCGAATGCAAATGAATAAATTGTTTTTGTTATAACCTTTACATATTGGTATAAGTTAAATTTGTTTTGGGCTAATAAAATTCTGTAATTCAATAAATAACTTGTAAAATTTTATTTTTTTTTTAATCAATTAAAAATATCTGACTTAAGAAGTTTATTCAGTTGGAAAGAGTTCGTTAGTATATAAAAGCTTTGAAAATTCTAAAAGAGTTTTAATAAGTAAATATAATTTTGTTTTAATGATATGATATTGACTCTGATGTTTATTAATTTTACAAAAGAAGTTGTCCCATTATTTTCATGCATATTTTTTTTTTAATGTGTTAATTAATTATTTGGTCTGTAGCATTTTGTTTTAATTTAATTAATTTTTTTAATCTTCGATTTAATCTTAAACTATTGAACAATGATTATTAAAGTATTTTTTAAGGTTAAAAAGGTTAACTAAAAGGTCAGTCAGCAATCTCAAAATCCTTTACAACCAGTAAAAGTGATTGTTTCGTGGCGATGACGGTTTTCCTTTGGACGAATCGAAAATAATACTTATACTAGTGTTCGTTTCTATGTATATTTAGGTGTTCTTCACCATGTTCAGCAGAATATTTCTTAATATTATTTAATTTCTTTAATATAATTTGACTAAAACACGAATGATTTGTGTAAGAATGGTCAGAGAGCAAACAACTTTACATGTTCCATTAGAATTTTTTTTATTGAATAGAAAAAGAAAACAAATGCTGTGCTATGTATGAAAATCAATATAAATTACAAAACTGAAAGAAAAATTTTTATTCATAAAATTTTTTTTCTAGATAAAAAAAAAAATAAGTGTACAAAAGAAAACAAAATAAGAATCTATCTAAATACTCTCTTGGGAAACATTTAATTTGAGTTGAAATATGAAGCATATCAAGAACTTTGATAGTTTTGTATTCAATTCGTTTTTTTTTTTTTTTTTCTTGTAACATTTTTCTCTTCAAGACATTTTAAAAGTAAATTTTATGGCGCTACGAAATAGTTTCGAAACAAAAAATAAAATAATTTCAAGAGAAAATGTTAGGTTTTTTTTTTCGAATTTATTTAATTTTTTTGCCACATAAATCTAAACAGGAAATTGCACCGCCTTTCCTGTTCAGGCGTGGCTGTAAATGTTGTAAGGAGGAATAACTCATACGACGTGTGTGGGATTCGAACCCACACTCCCTCGGTGTTTGCAGCGAATCTTACCCACTAGGCCACCGAGGCCCCATTTATTTTATTTTTAATGTTAATAATTTTGTCGAACTTTATTTCGTAATGAAATAAATTCAATTGAACTCAAACTTTAAACTTATTTAATTTTTATTTTTTGACTGTCAAATAACTTCTAAAAATTAAAATTGAAATAAAGTAAAAGATTAAATTGATTTCAAAACTTTAAAATTAAGCGATTAAATCAAAATTTAACTATTAAATTCCCTCTAGTTTAGAATCTGGAATATACAAGAGTATATTAAATGCATATTGTACAAAAAGCAAAATAACTCTAATTTTGTATCCAACTTTAACATTTTTCTTAATTATTTTTGTTACATGCACATTTTAACAACTTTAAACGAGTACGATTACCAAATTCGACCCCAAACTCCCGCTAAACGTATTATTAAATCCTGATTTTGTATCCATTTTTAAAATCGTTTCTAATTATTTTTTTTTTTTTTTTTGTCGAATTTATTTCATTTTTAAGTTATCGAATTTATTTCGTAGCGCCACATTTTATATAATTTTTTCTAATACAAGCTTTTCTTTCTTGGTAGAAAATTATTTTTTGAAGTAGAAAATAATTGTAACTAAATACGATATGTAACTATGTATGTATTTCGATTTATTTTGTCAAAGTATAAAATATTTGGTACTTGGATACAATTGTCATTTTGGTCTTTATTAGTTATCTTAAACTTTTATGATATTTCTATTTGCTCCATTAGTACTTTAATGTTACAGAATTTATCCCTTATTCACAATCATGATGTTATTCACTTTTAAGGTGGTTCAATGATTCCAAAATTTTATGAAAATTTAAATTAATATTATACCACAGACTATATTAACTATAGTTAAACTGTATTAACTTATAGTATTTATATTAACTTATGTAGCTATAGTTAATAGAGTTTGTGTTTGTACTTAGAAATAATAATAAAAAATTTTTTATTAGTATGTAGTTGCAAAAAAATAAGACCGGACATATATTATATGTATATGATGGAGTAATGAGAGAGTATATAGATAAAAAACAAAGAATGGGTTAAGATTTTAAAAATAAATACCATGTGTATGCAACAGAAAAAGATATATATGATCCTAAATTAGGAATAAATATGGAAAGAATCGCATAAAATTATATTGTAAGACAATCTTCAAGATATAAAATAGATTAGCTTGGGCTATATTATATCTATATAATATGTTTAGGTACTTAAGTTAAGTTAAGTTAAATGAAAAACATTTGATATTTAAAATCATTGGTCTTAACAACTTATAGAATTGTTAGAACTGTTCTTTCTAAAAACACAATCTTTTATTTTAACGTCCAAAATTTTATTTAGTACACTTTTTACATATTTAAAGAAAAGGAAAAATTTTATTTCATGATAAGAGTCAGTGAATTGAAATCTATATAACAGTTTTGATGCTTTTGTATGATAACTTCAATATTTAGTAAGTATTTAAAATAATGACTACAACTATTTAATTCTTATAAATAAAAGGATAAAGATTATTATGACCTTCTAGATACCGTAAATAGTGTACCGACCAAATTTTCATGCGCCGCCCTCTGTATTAATACCAGAAAAGTAACAACTAGAAATACTGATCAGATTTTGAAAAAAAAAGATGAAATTTCTTAGATCAAAAATCAGATTATTGGACTACCATTTGTCAGTGAGGTTTACACTTTTCTTACTTTCATTGAAGAAAATTTTATTTTAAATGAAGAATTTTAACTTCAGTAATATGTAATTTTTTAATTAATTTGTATTACAAATGTCTTCACTTAAACCAAAAATATAGTCAGTTAAAATAAAAATATCTTCACTTAAAGCAAAAATGTCTACAGTTAAAGTGAACATTTTTGTACATTATCACTCGTAATATAAAATTATACAAAATATTTAAAAATATAATAAATAGAATTGTATTAATTATAATTTAAATAACTAATAATTTTATATTTGATATAAAGTCAAGTATGCGGTCAAGTATAACATACATATATATGTATAGTAATTTCAGTGTAAAATTCTTGATATCAGTTCTATGAAGAATATTCCTTACATGTTTCGACTATACACAAAATTTGCGCACGGTCCTATTGTGTCCCAAAATAAATTTTTAGTTTTATTTAAAAAAAAAAAACAAAATACAATAAATATAGTATGTATGTAGTTAAAATTAACCACAAAGTATTTATTTTAAATTAAAAAAAAATATAAAAAATTTGGGTTGATTATGAATCAGTCATATTTGGTTTGACGCGTGTCTACTTACACACTAAATTGTTAGAATTTTTTTATTTTATTTGCATTTTTTTACATTTTTAGAATTTATTATAATTGTATCTATATTTAAATATTTACAGATACTTACTTATAGTTAATAATTTGTTTAAATTTTACCCATAAATATTTTTTAATGTTTTTTTTTTTTTTGTTACTTACACCTTAGAAACTTAATAAGAGGTAATAAAATTTTATTTATTATACTTAAGTGCATATTTTTTAAAGCTTAATACTTAGAGAAGTACTTCTACTTATAAAGCACTTAAAAAACTGTTATTAAAAATATAATTTAAAAATTTTTTTATTAATGTAAAATAATGAAAGTATATAATGTATTAAGTTTTTTTTAGTCAATAATATAAAATAAGTGAATACTTAAATTCTTAAGAAAATAAAAAATGTAAGAAATTTTTATAAATTAATTTTCATTTTAAAATTAAATTTAAAATTCTCAAAAAAAAAAAATCATAGGTTTGATTTTTAGGCTTTACGTTGCTTCGTTACTGATAGTCGGATACAATATAAAATAATGGTAATTTTTAACGTGATAAAAAAAAAATTTGATAAAAAAAATTTTTATTGCACAATATAAAATGTGTTGAAAATTGCAATTTTATGTGCTAAATTTATTTTAATTTTCATTTATTTTAACAAAAATATTATTTAAACTTGGTTTAATTAAATTAATTTATTCGAAAAATATATAAGAAATGTTGTAGGTTATTTGATTACAACACGTGCAACTTCAATTTTAAAAAATAATAAAATTCTTGAAAATTTTTGGCTTGTAATAAAAATAAAGTCAAATGTAATATTTATATAGTCAAAATACTTTGAACAAATTCCTATCTATAAATAGAACAGATTCCTACGTCTACCTTAATAGGTAAAATTTTAATTTCAGTTCAATGTTATTGTTGCTTATCATTTATAATATATTTTAAATTATTCAGGTGTATTAATTGGCTCTAGAAAATCAGTCCCAAGAGAATTTTATCGGAAAATGAAATCTGAAAATATTCCTTAAAGTTTGGGAACAATTAGCGTGATTAAAAAAATTACAGGAATTTTAACCCTTGCAGAAAATTGGCCAAAAAAAATGAGCAAAAACAAAAATACTTTTTTATTAAAATATGTATACATATATACGTATAGTTATATATAAAAAAAAAAAAAAATGAAGGGATTTTAAAGTTTGTTACAATATCAAAGTTTTAATAATATGTTTTATTGCAGGGAAACACCGGCGAGCGATAGCCTCTACTTTTTTGAATTCTTTGTTGTTTACATCTATAATTATATACTTAAATGAGATAATTTGAGGGTTATTATGTAGTTGCTTGTAAAATCCGGTGTTAATTTATTATTTGCTAATTAGTTACTTATATATAATTATTTTTCAGACAACTTTTCTCACTCGACATTGTGAAGTTAACCCATACAAATTATTTGTTTTGCATACATAATTCAATAACAAAGCATTCAAAATAGTTCTAGGTAACTTAATGTAGCTTTGGAGGATATTATGTCACCCCTCAAAAATTTGACTACATATGGTATTTTACGAAAACTAAATATTCCTTTATAGCAAAAGTTTACTGTCCGTGAAATTTTTACATAAATAAGTATAATTAGGTATACTTAGTTAATACGAGTAAAAAAATAATTTGTAAAAATTGTAATAAAGATAATTTAACTATATAACAATAAGTATGAACATAGTAATAAAGTCTAAACTGTGAAATTGGCGGATATTTTAGATTTTTACAGTCTAATTAAGTATTACCAATTATATTATTACAATCTAAAGTTTCAAATAAACTGGAATTTAGCAAATTTGGTTTTATTATAGTTACAGATCACCTTCTATTACTATTTTCCTGTGAATGAATACATTTTATGCTTAAAAGGTTTATGTTATCAAATTATTATGGCCGCCCTCATATAATCCTCACCAATTAATTTTTTTTATAATATATGTAGTTATAACTACATACATACTTATTTTGGAAAAAGCTTAAAGCGCTGATTTTGTAATCAAATATATAAAAGTGAACTATAAGTTTTCATTAACCTAATTATTAAAACCCTGATTTTGTATCCTAAATATATATGTCGTTTATTTTTAGCAAAAATATTTTCCAAAAAGTTTTTCCATACAAGCGGTGATTATGTATGGAACTACAATAATTACATACTTATTTTGGAAAAGCTTAAAGCGCTGATTTTGTAACGAAATATAAAAAATTTAACTATTAGAAAGCTTTCATAAACCAAATTATTAAAACCCAGATTTTCAATCCTAAATATATATATATATATATATTCTTTATTTGTAGCAAAAACATTTTCCAAAAAAGTTTTTCCATACAAGCGGAGTTTACAGTTTCCTTCAGAAATTTTGCAAAAATTTTTTATTAAATTAATTTTTTTTATTTATAAATAAAAAATATATATATATGTGTATATAAATTGTTGAATGCTTTTCTATCTCGCCAATCGAGGCTCAAAATACCATAATAAAATTTTAACTTATGACTTCCTTAAATTAGTTAGACGATCTATATGGAACTTTTTACCGTTATATTATGTTGAGTCTATTGTAGCACAGATGTAAATCAGAAGCGCTACAAAATTTTCCACAATGGGATTTTTAATCTTGAACCGAAATTTAATACATTCCAAGAGTTTCTTAGAAACTCAAATTTGCGAAAAAAAAATCAAGCATTATTAAAATTAATTAACATAGACTGAAATTATATGATCCTTTTCTATATTATATTCCTATATTTTTTAATGAAAAGAAAATTTTTTTATATACATAGAAAGTAAATATAAATTTCAAAACAAGATTTCAATTATTTTAAATTTGCTAAATACCATAATATCAAATGTGAAATAATCATAAAAAAAAGAAAATTTTTTATTTATAATAAGTATAATTGGTTCTACTAACCATTATGTATTAGAAAATTTTTTAAATTTATATTTTATTTTTTTTTTTTTGCATTTATTTTATAAATATTTTAATTTATAAAAAGATTTCAGACTGTAAGTTGTATTACATTTTCTTTTAAAATTTTTTCATTTTATTTTTTTTTTTTTGTTTTGTTTTCTACTCAAATTTCTAAATATATATATATAAGTATATAAGAAAATAGGTAAAGCATGTCACATTCTTACAATAGAATAATAAACATTCAGAATAAAAATTCTTATTTTTGATCCTTGTTATATTTTGTTTTCAATAGACGACGATATAAAGAAGAAAACGAAAGAAATGAAGAAAAAAAAAAAAAAATAGAGAAAGATAATTTTTTTTTAATAGAAAATCCTTGTAAAATGAATTTTTTTTTTTTTTTTTTTTTATATATTACATAATATTATGTTTTTGTTTTACATTTCTAAAATTACCTATACATAGGCAAAAATATAAAATTGAATATGTATGTAATTGTAAATTTTTATTTCGTCTTGTTTTCTATTTTATTTTTGTTTTTATTTAATAAATTTCTATTTTTGGTTTTTATTATTATTTTTTCTATCACCTCCCAATGTGTCTGCTTTCAATTTTTTTTTTTTTTTTTTTTTGAATAAGATTTAGAACGCCAAAAAATATATGACTGTATAAGTTTCAGAGTAAAAGAAGATGATTTATATAAAAACTTTTTTTTTTTTTTTATATCGCTTTTTCTTTACATTTTCCATTTGCATTTCCAAGATTGTTTTTTTTTTTTTCGTGCTTTTTGTTTTTGACATGGTACTTGTTATATTTAACACGTGCTGTTTTTTCAATATATGTATAAAAACTGTGTATATATACAATGTATCGTATTTATATATATAAAGTACTTACCTACCTATAATGGAAAAATATTTTGTATTAATAAAAAGTGAGAAAATATAAGAAAATAAAATTGAATACGAAGAAAAATAAAAATAAAATTGCTTGTAAGAAATTAAAACCGATTGGTATGTAAATATAAGGATAAAAAGGATAAATAAAAGAAAATTCAGAAAAAAAAAATATATATATATTACTTTTTATAATACTTATGGATTTTTTGTTTTTTTTTTGTTTTTTCCTTAAAAGTGAAGAGATCATATTTTTTGCAAAATGTATCTAATGGTTACAAGGACTTATTTTCTTATGTTATATTCAACATATGTAACAAATTATGTTTATTGATCATTTTTTGAGAGCGCTATTATAAAGTGATACGTATGTACTTGTATCATTTATAAATATGATATAATATAATATACTAATACATAGATTACTATGGAAATTGTAAAATTTTCAAATTAATAACTAAGTAATTAAGTAATATTATGATTTCTAATATATTAATTATTTTCACAAGGTACATACTTACTTATATAATATTAAAATATTAACGATTTAATAAGTATATTGTGTCTTCAGTGGAAAGATATTATATTTGATGTTCAGTGAGAAAATCAAAATGCCGCATTAATTAAAATATTAAAATTATGTTCCATATAAAGCAGTTTGCATTAAATTAGACTTTAATGAGTCGATATAATATAAAATGTATTCAATTGTAATAGATAAGATAAGATAAGATAATGTAATACATTATTCGCTAAGATTCTTATCTGACAGATGATAAATATTTTGTTATAGTAGTTATAGGATATTTTAACGAAATATAGGATTAATTTAAACTAGGGTACATGATACCTTAGTTTAAATTAAAAAAAAATTTAATTGTTCAACCAAATAAGAAGTGCAGACCAAAAGAAAAGATGATATTTTATAGACACAGAAACCAATTTCATTATTTATAAATCGATTTTAATGCAATGTTTTAACTGATTCTGGCAATACTGTGTAAATGAATATTATATTTTTTCTGTATAAGTATAAATGAATAAAATCAAATAAACTAGTTTTGAGGAGCTGTGTTAAAGACCCATAACATGAAATTAGAAATACTCCAGGTGTTAGAAGTTATTTTAATTTAATTTTGGTATCAATTTCTACATAGTAACCTTTTTTTTTTTTGTATTTTCATTCAGATTCTATACTTTTTATAACAAACATTTTTATTTACGACTACACATGTAATACTTTTTATATCTCGATATGTCATATTATATACAATTTTATGTTTTATGTTACACCTGAATTTATAAAACACAATTGATATTGTTTTTTGTTTTTTTCATTTTGGATTTCATTTATTAAAATGAATTTAGATAAAATGGTATAACTATACTTTATTTACTTACATATATATAATATTTTGATTATCATGTTCGATTATAGTTTCTATAGGTTTACATATATAAGTTATATAGGATTTTAGTTTCTATATACAATATAAATGTTTCTTTGTTTGAGATTACATTTTTTTTTTCCAATTGGTAAATTTGAATTTTGCTTTTGCTATGAAAATCTATTTGATTGACTTGATTTTTTGTTTGTTTTTGGTATGGCTATTAATTCTTGTAGCACAGTACGTTTCTATAACATTCTGGCTCTGCCTCTTGCTGTCCTTCTAACGGATTCCAGCTTAGTGACGTTTGAATTATATACTCTCTCTTTTTTTTTCTTAGGTGTGTGTTCAATTTATTTTTATCATCTGGTTTTTTGTTTTATTATAGAGGCTATTCGTTTGCTACTTCCCACAAATATTTTGAACTTTATTTGAAACATTTACCTATAGGTATATAAATATGTCAAATAGGAACTTTCCAAGACATTTAGCTTTGGGTCAGCTGATATTAAAATGTTTTTTAAACTCGGAACTAATTTATTATTATACTTAAGTACTACTTATTATAAAAAAGCTCATACATATAACTATAGTTTCTAGAAGTATTCTTGAAACGGCTTCGATTCTTTATTAAATTTTTAAAGTAAACTTGAGTCTAAATTATAAAAAACTGAATTAAATTAAAATATTCCCATTGATATTCATATTAAGTAATTGCAGGGAGAGGAAAGAATTGAAATTATTTAAATACCTAGTTTTTCCATAAGAAATAAGGCGAATTTCGTTAGGCGTGGTAATAATAAAGAAGACGAAAATTATATCTGCTATGGTAAATTAGGTAAATATTATAATTTTGTTTTTAACGAATTTATTATAAAATTATATATACTTAAGTAACACAATATAAAGATGAAATTTATTTTCTATATTTAAAAACTGGTCTGACATAAGTAATGAGATAATTTTTTTGTGATATATTTACTTTGATACCTGAAAATTCTCTTAGCAAACGGGCAATATAAATAGGATCAAGCAGTATAATCCAAGAAGTTTGAAAGCAGAAGTCATCCTAAAAAACATTTGTAATCAAAATGCATGTTCAATTATAATTACAAACATTTCTTTGTCCTGAATTCAATGCTTAAGTCCTTTTTAAAACCTATCCCATAAAAATTTATTCGGTTAAGTGCGTGCTATTTTTTTTTTTTTTTTTTATGGAATGATTTGATGATTCGCAAACGACACTGACTTCTTTCTAAATTTTTTTGAATATGCATATTTTCTTTGGTTTTTCTTTAATATTTTTTATTTTGTTGAGAAAATACAAAATAAAAATCAAATCAACAATAATACAAACAATATAAATGCTGGAAATGTAGCAATATCAATTTTATATAAAAATAATATCATTTATGAAGGCTTCCATGTTAAATTTAACAGATATTTGGACTGTAAAGAAAAACTAAAATAAAATAAGAAATATTTTCTTTTTAATTTTCTTGTAGGAACACTTCTTATGTTTTTCGCTTTTTTTCAAATATTTTTGTTTGTTTTCTTTTTTTTTTTTGGTTGTTTTAGTTTTAGTGCCAAAAATAAAATATTTTCGTTTGTTTTTCTTTTTTGTATCATTGATGAAATTATTTCATATAAAGCTAATACAATATTCTCTTTTTTTTTGTTTTTTGGAAATTTTTTAACTATGCCTAAAATAAGATACATATATATATAGAATCAAGTAGAACTGCACAGATCGTTGTTCTATGTTATTTTCGTTGGCAACCAAATGATATTAATGATAAAATTGATAATATTGTTTATGATGGTTTTTCAATCTTTATAATCAACATATAAATAGAAAAATATTCTATTAAATACTTTGCACACATTTAAAACACAAACAAAAAACAAAATTATAATAGTTGAAAATAAAACAAAAATATCCTTTTAAGGATAATTTTGTTTTTTCTTTTTCTTTGACAATTGCCAAATGTATCATTTTTCAAAATTATTATTTTTTTTTTTTTTTTTGATATATAAAATATGTACTATAAATTAAAATAAATAAGTAAATAGTTACTTAGGTGCAAAGGATGAAGTGATTTTTAATGTTCAAAAATAAATAGAGAAAGTATATAGAAGAAGAAAAATACAAATTAATAGTATAAAGCACAGTTTGAGCTTTTAAAAAGAAAATTGAAAATAAAAAAATAAAAAATAAAAAAAATTAAGAAATAAATTAAATGTCAATATTTGATTACAAGTCATCAGAAAATTATTTTCTTTTTTGTATGAATGATTTTTGGAGTTTGGTTTTATGATGGTGAAAAGGAGAGAGGGGGGAGGGTTTCTTTTAATTTGTTATATTTCCCCCTATATTATCATTAAATATGCATCAAATAAAATTGACGGAAATATGTAAAAAAAAATTCTTTTTTTTTTTTAATTTGGAAGTTTTAGATAAGAAAACCAAAAAATTAATTTCTTATAAAAATTTTTTGTCTCAATTTCTGATTGAGATTTCCGATTTCATTTGGACAATAACTGAATTTAATTTTTTTTTTTGTCATTTTGAATACATATGTACTTAAATAAATTGAATTTGCACACAATCATCAACCTTGTAAAAAATTCTTTTATAATTATTAAAAAACGTCCACATATTAATACAAATGAATGGTTTTTAGCACATTTCCAAAAAAAATTTCACTCTGTCCGTCCGTCGTTCGTCCGTCTGTCTGTTTACAAAACTTTTACACAGTAAAAGTAAAGATACCGCCCCCTGTTAAGAGGTATTAGGGTTGAAAATTTTAAAATTTGATATTTTTAGGCACCTGTAACTTAAGGCACCTGTACAAATTTTTCTTCGGCAAGCTCCAGTAAAATATGTTTACGTGTGTTAACGGTATTTCTTAGTTATAAAGGGTTCCGGACTTACAGCTCCTCAAAATTCCAGAAAGCCCTATTTTGACATATTTTCCTATTACAAAAATCTTCTTAAATTTTAATTTTTAAATTTTCAATTTTTTGTGCAAATCACAATTCTAAACAGTTTGTATTGTGTTTTGGAAATGTGCGCTTTTAAAAACCGTTGGTTTACATTCTACCTTGTTATTTTTACAGTGGGTTATAGTGTTAACATTTAACAATGTTTGTAAATGTAGTGTATAATATGTCTATAAGGATTAAATAACATATACATATACATGATTTAAAATGTGATGTTATTTTTATTTTTCATTCTAATTCTAAAAAACATTTTTTATTAAAATATCTTTTATCTAGCCAATGGCGCAGCATTTTGTGAGGTAGCCGTATTTTAAGCGAAAGATCTTGGGTCAAATCAAAATCTCGGTCAAATAAAAATATAATATTATGATATATTTATGATATATAATAAAATGTAAACAAAATACATAATAAATAAATAAATAATTTATTATATATTTACCACAACTGCACCTGAACAGCACACATTAATTTATTTTTTCCTCACATTGTTAGTGATGGGGAAACCAAAAATACAATAATATGTATAATTAATACCAATAATAAGTCCTAATATTTTTTTTTTTTTGTTTTGTAAAAATAAATAATTATTTCAATTAGCTACTTAACAATAATAGGGGAATATGATTTTAAAATCTACTATTAATTTAATTCTTCCGTCTAGATCTAATTATGAAATTTTTAAAAACGTTCTGGAATTACAAATATTTCATCATTTTTAACGTGATTATAATAGGCGGTACGTAATAAGTTCGAATATCATAAATTCGAAAAATGACATATTTCCTTAAATACAGGAAACATACAGAAAAATATGTGTAAAACTTTACCGTTCCAATTTTGTCTTGCGTTTTCAATGGCCCTGTTTACACTTGTTAACATTTCTGCATGCAATGATGTATTCATTCTTGTATTTAAAATGTGCTGCAAAACTCTCGCGTTTACATTAAGTTGTATTTTGCTGTTGCAACTTTATATGTGTGTGTTAATATTATAACTTATTTTTTTGTCCTGATAAAATTTTTTATTATTGCTTTACATGTATTGGTGACTTGCAACAGCTAAAGCATCTAAATTTTGGTTAACAAAATTGAATAAAGATTTTCGGAATTTTACGCATTTTTGTCGTTTTTTTTCGTTTTTAAATTTTTTTTGGAGAAGCGAGGAAGTGGGAAAGAAAAAATTGCAACTGAATAATGCAACCAGTGTAAACTGGCAGAATGATAGTGAAAGTACTGCAGCGGGGGAATAAATTCAGATCTGAATTATTCCAGCCGCAGTTTCGTTTGCACGTTTTCAATGATAGTTATATTTACTTTTGACTCTATCCGTTTGTCAGTAAGTATGAATATAATTTACGTTGTGACTGGTAATAATTATAGATTTTCAGACAACTTACATATTATATACTTGTTATAAAATTTCTATTAAGTATGTAGGTACTTATATTTTTTTTTCTAAGTAAAGAATATTCTTTTGTATCAATTTTTATATTGAATACTTACCAGTTTTCAATATAAAATCATTTTAAAATGTTCATTTATTTCATAAATACTTAGACTGATAACATTTTGACAACAAAAAAAAGTTATTATAAGTAGATAATTGTTTATTATTAAAATTGACTGTTATTCTGGTTACTATTAGCAATAAGTCGATATAATTAATTTAATTAAATTAATAGAATTTGGTAAAAATATGAAAAAAAAAATGCTTTTAATTTTTATGTTTTTGTGGAAGATTTTTCCATAGAAACATATTCAAGTGTCTTCAGTCAGGCAAATATTTTGTCATCTTAATGTAATTTAATACTATTCATAAAATTTTAAAAATTATTTTGTTATAAATGTTCATGTTTAAAATAACATTATTAGGGTTTATTGGAGTTCATTTATTTCTTTTATCTCTCTTGTGGACAATGACACCGGCAAGGTTAAAAAGAAAAATACTGGTTTCAATTTTTAAATAATTCAAATGCAATATTATAATAGAAGGGATTCGGATTTTTATGTCTAAAGTGTTGAATTGCTTTAGTGGTTTACAACTGAGTATTGATATCTTCTTTCCTTCATTAAGTTTTTACTTTAAAAATTTCATAATTTTCTGATCTCCAAAAAAAATGGTGCTCTTGGAAGATGAAGATGAACATATTCTTTCAAATGATGAAATGAACTTTGAAATGAGATTATTAGTTTACGGATAAGATAATTAGTATCAATCGCCTTTTTAATATTATGTATTTTATACTATTTTTGCCATACTCTTTAAGTATCTGATATTTGAACTACGTCATACAATGGTTATTTTGCTGATTTTTCATTCGAAATATCTGGGACTTCAAAACTGGATTAGATCATATTCAATAGTACTCAATAACAATTTATATTGTACGGAATAGTTTAGATCGTAATATAAGAATAATTAATAAATTTTGGACAACAATTCTTTTATATAACATAAAATATATGGTGCACTGATATAACATTTCTGTCTCATAATATTTTATACTTAATAAGCAGTCGAGTAATCTTCAAGAAATTAAAGTTAAATTTAATATGAATATTAAATAAACGACTGATTTATGAATGCTCTATGATCCTTTTAGGAGTAAAACGGTAAAAAAAATGAGTAAAATAAAAAAATTAAATACTATTAGTGATTTAAGAAATATTTGAAATAAAATTTGAATTTTGCATCAATATTATATAATATCAAATCAAATTATAATATCAAAAGGTGATATTAAACCTTCAATGGCTTTGTTATCAATTAAGATCATCACAAAAGTTATTTTTATTGAATTTTCTTTGTGCAAAATGTCTAAACAATCTGTAGATATGTAGAATAATCTAAAGATTAGAAAAAAATTTAGCGCACCTAAATAAAAATTTAACAATTATATTTATTCGTACCTTTTTTTACTTTAAGTGAAGAAATTTTAACTTTGAGTGAAGAAAATTTAGTTTTACTTAAGTAAAGAAATTTTAATTTTTGGTAAAATTTTATCTTTAAGTAAAAATTTTCCATTTTAAGTAAAACGGAATTTTAATTTTAAATTAAAAGGCATACTTTTGAAAGATGAGGGTATACACTAGAGGATTGCATTTGTGCAAAGCATAACAAGAGTCCGAGTACCTACCAAATGATTACCTTGCCGAATAAATTAAATTTTCTTCTTAAAGTTAAAATTTCTTCATTTAAAGTTAAAGAGGTATTAGTTATTAGTACTAGGTATTAAAGTAAAAATTATTTCATTGCAAAAATTTTCTTTTTGTATCTGATTTTTTAATAAAAACAAAAATCGTGTTCAAAATCGCAATTAAAATATTAAATAACAATAATTTTATTATTAGTACATATAATTTATAGCTAACATTTTAAATTTGTAAAATTATAAAAAAGGTTAAATGTTATAAAAAAATGTTTTTTTTCTTTTAAACAAAAAAAAAAATTATTTAATATTGACAACAAATAAATCAATGTTTTTACACTTTATATTTTATTTAAAATAAGTATATCATAAATATTTAAATTTATTATCACTATTCACGTGTTTGATTCAAATAAACTCAGTGATTTTATATTTTTTAAGAAATGCATTACCTACTGATTAAATAATTAAAAAAAAAAAACAAATTCAAACCACAAGCGGGGTCTTTTTTTAAATTTTTATTTTTAATATTTTATTCGTATTTTATTTGATAGAATAATCAAAGTATTGATTAAAAAAATAAGAGATAAGAGAGTTGTTTTTAGCTTATTTCCAAAAAAAAATATAAAAAAATGTGGTTATTAGTTTCATTCTGTCCGTCCATTCCTCCCTCTGTTCACCAAAAATTTCACACCGTTAAAGATAGAGCAATAAAATCCATGGATAGAGGTAAAGCAATAAAACACATTACCATTGGTAGGTCTCAAAAAAATTAATGTTTTAAAGCAACATTTTCATGTCGCCCCATCCATTATGTCGCTACATTTGAAAAAGCCCTATATGTTTAAATGTGTATATCTCAAGTTTTGCAAAATATTTTTTCAATTTAAAAAGGCCATTCGATAGGAATTCTCTTTTTACAAATCAATTTCAAAATTATTAATTTTTTTTTTTAATTTAGTACTTATTTAAATTTACCGCTATGTAAAAACTAAATTGTGCATAATTTTTGTTTCTTCATAACTCCGGTACACTTTTCGATAGGAATTTGAAATTTTGAGATAAGAAAAGAAGTTTTAGAATTAGTATACGTTTGCTCAGAAATTTTTTTTTGTACCATCCCCTGTTATTTTTTACATTTTTTCTTATTACATGAAATTCTAAGAAAATTTTCAAATTTTGGTGCAAGTCATATTCCTAAACAGTTTGTATTTTTTTTTTTGGAAAATTTGCGCCTTTAAAAACCGTTAATTTACATTCTGCTTTGTTTAAAGTTATTTTCATAATTAGTTCATTTCAACTAATTGACACTAAGGAAACATTTTCCGTTTTTGTCTTTTGTACTTTGAGCACTTGAGGATGTTCATATACAGAATAAAGCCCAAGCAATGTAGCTTTAAACTATAATATTGGATACTGACTCTTATTATTTTTGCAAACAACTACAGAATTTTTTAACTCTTAACTCTAATTTTAATACGAAGTACTTTTGATTTTTTTTTTTTAATGCATTTCTCTGCCACATAAATGTGGACAGAAAATTACACAGCCGTTCCAGTTCTGATGTAGCTGTGAATGTCGTAAGGGGGAATAACTTTTACGACGTGTGTGGGATTCGAACCCACACTCGCTCCGCGTTTACATCGTATTTTATACGCTCTTACTCACTAGGTCACCGAGGCCCGTAAAGATTTAATATAAATATAACAAATTTTTATAAAAACAATTTTTTAGTCTTGAATCTACTATAAAAATTTAGAACTATAATTACAATATTTTTATTAGAAAATTGTTTTTAATTATCAAGATTTGAAATATGTAGGTTTTTATTGCAAGTTACTACTTTCATTATTATTGCAAGTTACTTATTGTTACATTAAACAAAATCTATGTGACTTATGAATTTGGGTATAGTATTTGTTTGAAAAAGTGAGGTTTAAGATCCTGCTCTTAATACATCTGAGTCGACTGACTGATTGTTTTGAAAAACTGAAAACTGTAATACATTAAAATTCTTATAAAAGAATTATTTGAAAAACTGAAAACTGTAATAAATTAAGTTTCACTCTGTCCCTTCATTCATTTATCTGTTTAAAAAATTTCTACACAGTAAGTACTTTAAGATAAAATAATGAAATTTTAATCATTGTTGGGTCTCTAAAAAAAAATGAATGTTGTATAGAAAGGCATTTTCATGTATAGTCAAAACTATTACAGAGTTTCATTACATAGGTTCCAGTTTTCATATTATCCAGCTTCTCAAATTTGAAAAAAAAAAGTTTTTTATTTTCAAATATTTAAATATATACTCTGACCCCGATTTACAACAATAATATGCATTCTTGAAATGACTGATGTAAAAAAAAGATATTCAAATCGAATTGAAAATGTATAAAATAGACTTCAACGTCACGTTAATAATTTTCATTTTGGAATTGAAAAATATATTAAGAAAAAATGAAAAATTAGCTAAAATTGAAAAATAATTGACAATAAGAAATTAAAATTGGGTAATGGCAAAAAGAGCGTAAAATTACGTCAAGTGGACTCAAGGTGTAAATTGAAAAGGTGAAAATAGGGGTCCGAGGTATCTCAAGTTTCCTTAGATACTTTTTTTCTATGGTTGAAGGTAGGTTGAATTGAAGGTTCAATTTTTTTCTAGAGTTATGGTTCAAAAATTGAAAATTTTCTATTTTTAGAGAAACAAAATTCAAAGTAAAACACAAAAATTAAATCTTCAACAATTTTACATGTGTTATCAGTTTCTCCTAGTTATATATTTTTTTTTTTTTCCTGTTACTCCACTAGGGAGTACAGGGCTTCCATTTGAAGTTTCCAATCTTCCCTGCTTAACGCTTTTTCTTCAATCATGCTCCAGGACAAATTGCATCTGCTTATTTCACTTAGGACAGTGCGCTTCCACGTCATTCTGGGTCTACCTCTAGCTCTAGAACCTCCTTGTGGATTCCAACATAGCGAAACTCTGTTTATGTCATTTTCATTTTTCCTCAATGTGTGCCCGATCCATTTCGACCTTCTCCTGGTTATTTGTTTTACTAGGGGTTCTTCATTTGCTAAGTCCTACAGATCTTTATTGCTGATTCTGTTCGGCCAGAAAATTCTGCACATGATTCTTAGGTGGTTATTTATGAAGACTTGCAGCTTATTCTTGATGAAGTTCGTTATCGATCATGACTCACTACTATATGTTAGAGACCTAGTTATATATAGAGTTTTTTTTTTTTTTTAAATTGAAGAAAATGTCTGTTGGTTTTTCGAAATTATTTTCTTATAAGTATATACAATTATAAAAAACACTTACAAATTTCGATGCAAGTCACAATATTTTAAACTGTTTCTATTGTTATTTGGAAAATGTGCGTCTTTTAAAAAAACCGTTGGTTTTACATTTCACCTTTTGTTTTAATTTGAAATTAAAAAAAAAACAAAAAACCCTTAATTTATTTTAAGTGTTTCAATTTTCTAAATAAAAACTTTTTAAAAGGGTTTATATACTTACGTATACTTAAAATTATTCTATATATTAAATTGTAGATATTTTCATAACCTTTAAATTTATTTAGACATTTTAAACTGAAAAAAAAAAACATTTAAAATGAACAGAAATTTTTATCATATTTTTTCATTATCTTCCACTTTCAAAAAAAAAAAAAAAAAATCAAACCAATAAATTGGAGGACTCTTCATAATTTTGAGTTTCTTTTCTTTTTTTGAACTTACAACTTAAAATTAACTTTGAATCCCACTTGGACTTTTTTCATTTTTAGAAATTTCAAATAATAAGTCTGTAATATATATTATATGTTTATGTTTTTTTTGTTGTTTTTTTTTTTTGTAAAAAAGGTAGAGTACACCAGACAATTGTAATAAATGATAAAAAGAACAAAAGTTACAGTGAAAAATTTCCTTTTCTTTTTTTTTTTTTTTTTTCAAAATTAGAATCTCAAAAGTAATTTCAAAGTTAATGCACCCAAAATCCATGTCATATTCCATTAATATATATTATGTACTTAGTTATTTATTTTGTAGATCAGATGAGAAGAGAAGTGAGAACAATGAACAATAATAATAATACAGTAGAAATAAAAACTGTCTGAAATTTAGAAATGATGTTGGATACACTTGTGTGCGTAATAATACTTTTATATGAAAGGTTAAAGATTATATTTCATAATATCTGTTGTCGGATATTGCTTTTGCATGTTGACTGGTTCTGCCGTTTTCCTATTAATTTAATAAAAATTGGTGTACGAGATGTTGCTTTTGTTATATTTTGTTTTCTACTGCTTTGGCAATTCTAATCAAGAGCCGTTATTTGCTATATAAGTTCATAAGTCCTTTTTAAATGAAATTAAAATTTTGAAAAAGCTGATAGATGCTACATGAATTTCCTAAATGGTATATTTTTTATTAATAATAGATGATATTTTGGTTAAACGTAGATGTTTTTTTGTTTTACGAAAAATATGAGGGATTAACGTAACTATTATAATAAGTTTAGATTTAATTTGGGCAAAATAAGCAGAGAATTTAGCAATAGTTCGAAAACGTAAATATACTTATCATGAAATATTCTTACTGTTATTGAATATTAGTATTATGACACATATTTTTCAACTTACTTATTGTTCTTACTTTTATATTTTAGTATCTTATATACAATTAAGTATGTGGTAAACATTTATTATTTTGTACGCAAGTGTATATTTATATAATATAGAAACGTTTTCTTAAAACCCAAAATAATGAATTGTATAAGTCAGTACGAACTCTTATATTATTATAATATGGCATTTTTATTATATTTTTTTTTAAAAATTTGAACTTCAAAAGTTTTCTATATATATATATATATATATATATATATATATATATATTGTACTTACATATAAATATATAAATGAATGTACATAAATCCTTTTTTTTATGTATAATCCTTTTAATTGTATATAAAAGACGGAGGAGTTCTTACAAACAAAAGAAAATTCTTATAAAAATGAATAAAAAAAAGTTAGTAAGTATGTAAAATAAAATATTTTACCTATACCAATTGTTAAATATATATTAATATATAACATATAGTTGAACATTTATTAGAAAATGAGAAAACGAATCGATAAGGTAACAGGTGTATTATACAATTTACCTTAGTGGATTGCTGAAGTATGTATATATACATAAAACAAATGAAAATCTGCATACTTTATTTTTCCATATCAAATAAAAACAGAAAACAAAAAAAAAATAAGTATCTCGAAATATATTCGCTTTGTTGGTTTACATTCTATCTTATATATAGTATAGTACCATACTTAAGTTTTTTTTTTTTATTTGTAAGTATATCAATAAAAAACTGAGAATCTGTCATTATTCCGGTGGTATATTAACTAATAATAATAAAAATAAAAAATGCACAAAAACAATAAAACCATATTACATAATATATAAAGCTTGTATATAAGTATAAGTATATAGATAACGAGGATGAAAAAAAAAAAAGAAAATAATTTCAATTTTTTTTCCCTAGATAGAAAACTAATAACGTACATTGCAACTTATGCAATATTTTTTCATCTATAATCCACATCAGAAGAGAGTAGAAACCTACGTGAATAATATATACTTAATAGAAGTAATTTTGTTATAGAATAAATTCTATACTTACTTATATAGTATATATATATAAATATTTATTATATATTTATATAAAAACAACAATGTTATCATCCATGCACATTTTAGTTGAGTGACAAACTGAGATTGAATGCATTATAGTAAAAAAAATAGTAAAAATATGTTTTGTACTTTAAAAATAAAGATGAGTCCTTTATTATACATATATAAGTGCATATATATCCTTTATTATATGTAAAGTTATTTACAAGAAGGTAGATTAACATTTTTTATAGATTTTATTCTTATTATTATTATTATGTATTATGTATTATTATGATTATTTTTTGTTTTTTTATTTTGTGACAGAAATAAACAAAAGTAATAGAGAATTAAGGAAGAGTATTAGGTATACATTGGGGTTTAAAGTTAAAATTTACTAAATTGAAGTATAAGATGAAGAGTAACTATAAGGATGCATTGAAACAACAAATAAATAATTTTTTTTTTTTCGAAAACCCTCTAACTAGTTTTGATTTTTTAGAAAAAAATATTTCTAGATTTATTTTGATGACCTGTCTATTGGAACTGTCTATTTTATCTGTCTATCTTATTATTTGAACTTTTATGAATCTGATTAATATATTTTTTTTTTACTTATACCAATAATGTTTTTTAATTAAAAACTGACTTTCAAATTTTATAAAATATTTTGTTTTAATTGTTTTAACTTGGCTTTGCTAAAAATCTATTTATCAGCTACATCGGGTGGCTGACACAGGAGTGGTATCAGCCACATCGGGTGGCCGGGTCGGATGGTTTTGAACTTTTCTTAGAATCTTTTAATTAAAATTTGAATTATTTTTAAAGAAGGTGTATAGATCTTTGGATTACTACAGCATATAGGTTTAATATCTTTGCATTTGATTTGTATTTTAAAATAAGTGTATAAGTAAGTAGATCTTTGGATTATAAAAGTATATAGATTAGTACTGTCTTTTTTACAGAAATATAGCAGTTTAAAGACTAGTTCTAACATCTTTGGACCAAAAAAGAAATAAACATTTGTTTCAAATTTCAAATTAAAAATTTTGAATTTTTGAGAACTTTTGGTTCAGACAAAATTCGATTTTAAAAATTTGGAAAAAGTATGTAAGTAAACTTAATATCTTTTAAATGGAAAAATGGGCAAATCACATCCATTACATCCGAAATGAAAAGGGAAAGATATAAAGATTAATAAAAAAAAAATATCTTTTAAACCTTTCCTATATTCAGGAATTTCTAAATATTAAAAATTTTGAATTCTTTTAAAGCTGCAGCTCCTATTATTAGATTGTAATTCAATTGTTTTTCACTCAAAGTTTGTTTTAAAGTTATAAATGTTGGACAATATTTTAAGTACGAATTGCATAATTTTTTTTTTGTAAAATTTTAATGTTTGTTTACATCCATCATGTTATGTATGACTCTTGGAAAGTTAAAGAAAAAATTAAGTGTTTGTTCAGACAGTTTTTAATTTAAATACGTTATACTTATTTTAAATTTTCCAATTAAATTTTCACCACAAGAATAACCATTTAATATATAAGTACTTAATACTCTTTATACCAGAATCTGTATTATGTCTGCCCTATAAAATTACAACAATGATAGTATTTGGTGCATAATACTTTGCATATAATATTTCAACGTTAAAAAAATGTATAAATTTTTTTTTTATTTTTATTTTTTATGAACGCCATCATAAAAAAAATATACAAAAAAATAAAGAAAATTAAAATAAAATAAAATAAAATGAAAAAATTTAGGTTAAAAAAAAATATGACTGTTATTTACTTACTTAGTTGTACTTTTGCATGACAAGTTTCATATTTTTTTTTATTTTTTTTTTTGTTTAAGTGTTGTTATTTTAGGTGTTAAAGAAAACCCAAACATAAAAACCCAAAAAAATAAAAACAAGCAGCAGATGAAGAAATAAATAGAATTATTCTAAAGAAGTGTCACTTGAAAAATTACCACGTAAAAAAACAAAAAATAAAAATAAAGTGTTTGACTATGATTTATTTTTAAAATTAAGAGAAAGAGAGAGAGAGAGAGAATTTAAATGACATTTTAAATCATATAAACAACCACTAACGAACAACAATTTCATTATGCAGGTATAGAAATTATTATAAAGTTTTTTATTATTTTTTTTTTTGTTTTATTTTTTTTGTTTCTGCGGCTTTATATAAGTTGTATAGTTTTTAAAGAATTTAACTTTAAAACCATTTTGCAGAATTCTTTCTTCGTTGCATCATAAACATTTTATTTTTATTTCAAATGTTGATAAATTTTATAATATTTAAATGATTCAATTGTGATTTTATTTTTTTTCTGCGTTTAAATTTGTCCCAATTTTTATTGAAACAATCCGCAAAATAAAGTCGGTAAAACAAAATTCCATATGTCAATGGAATGATGCTACACAAAAATTATTACATTTTCTGATGTCAATTTTAAATGATGAAATAAACTGTGCAAAGTATTAGTAATTGCTGTTTTGAAGGAAAAGTAATATTCTAATCAAATAAAGTGAATGCTTCTTACGCAACTATACAGATTAAGGCAAGCACTTATATTGATTGTATACTGTTCATCGGATAAGACTTTGCATTGTAATCAATTTGCAATCAAAATATATGACTGCGACTGTTTGAATCCCGACGAGTGAATCATAATAGAAAAAAATATTTCATTAACATATTCAATCATGTTCCCTTGGGGATTTCACTCCAAAACCATGTGACTAATGTTCTTAGGGTGTTTTCTAAGCGCTTGGCCTATCCGTTTCCATTTTTCTTTCTTTCTTGCCTCAATATGTATGGGTTCTTCTCCTTTAGATATAATGCGTAGACACCGGTTAGTGAACAATATGTAATTTCCCTGTACCTTGTAATTTCTGGGTGATGGTGTTGGATATTATCCATATGTTTCACTATAATCATATATGATTGAGGCAGATGCTCCAATAACACTTGCACCACAATTAGCGGACTTAGCCAATGCAACCTCACATGGGAAAATACAAAACCATCAGCCGTGTGAGATGGATATAGGAAACCGTGTGAGATGAGTATGACAAATCAAAAGCCTATGTTCCCTCCCGAAATGAAATGAGTAAAAAAAAATTCAAGTATGTATTTAAACATAAAAACGTATGAAAAATATATCATACAAAATAAATAAGAATAATTATTGTACAAGATTACACCGATGATGTACCTACTTCAATTTATTATAATATCAGTCGAGTAATCAATAACTTACTTACTGAATATTATGATATAGTTAGATTATAGATAAACTAATATGAATAGTTACATGAAACTTTCTTGATATCATATTCGTCATACGACTTAGATGAATGGATAATGAGAAAAAACTTATGTTCATCTTATTTTAAATAAATTTAAGTCCTATTTAAATCGATCCAAAAAATGTTCAGTAAAAAAATTTAAAAATTTTCTAATTAAATTTGATTATTTTTATATAATAAATACAAAGTTGGCCGAAGATTCCGAATGCAATTAGATGACTTTTACGTCTTATTACTATGAGGTTACAAATAAATAAAGAATTTTAACATAAATACATCTCTTCTATGGCTTATTTTTCGGTATATATTTTTTCTAATTCAATGATAATTAAACTAAACATCCTGATAATTTAAAACTTTTAAAAAATAAGAGCTCAAAGTTAAGGTGTTGCAAATTCAAAAGTAACTTTGTTTTTTTTTTTGAAAACTTTAATTTATAAATAGAAACTTTTTTCTAACTACTACTGCTTGATTAGAAAATGATAAAAATCAATGTTTTATAAAGTTTAGAAAGAGTATCATTTTAGAAGCTTTTAATAAAAGTTTATCTATTGTTATAGAGTATGATAGTTTGCACGTTTGATTTTATTAAATTTTTATTTTTTTATTTTTGGTATAATACATTTAATTGTTTTCAAGGAAATAAAAGAAGAAAAAAAACGAATATCGAAAAAAAAAAAAAAATTAAAACAAAATACAAAATAATAAAAGGAATTCATTGAAGTGAATTTTTCTGTTTTAGCCCATAGGAATTTGAATTTTTTATTTTTAGCCACTTTTGTACTCTTTTTCCTGTAGTACTGTAATATCCAAAAACAAAAAAAAAAAATCTAAAGAATTCATTATTTTATCAGTACAGTCATGATATTTTTGTATTATTACAAATTCAACCCCATTTCATTTGAAAACGAATATCATGCTTGTTTTAGAATCTATTTGTTTTTTTTTTTAAACTTCCGCTTTTTTTTAAATCCTTGTTTTTTTTTTTTGTTGTTTTTTGTACCTGTGTTTTTAAACAAAAGTATTTTTCTTTTTTCATTAAGAGTAATAAAATGGATCTTTTTGATTTTATTTGAAACGAGTCCTTAAAACAAAAAGTAAAATTTTATTTTTTTGCTTCTATTATTTTACAAGTCATTATTATTTTTTTTTTTTTAATATTTTGAAGGTGATTATATCATAGTACAAGGTACAGTGTGAAGATACAGATACATTTCTTTTCGATGGGGTTATTTTAATTTTGATTAAAATATAGAAATCCTCAGTTATATCTAGTGATCTAACCTGATTTATAATTATCATTTGATATTAATTTTCAATTGATGAGATAAAGTTAATGTTTATAAGTAACAGCTCCCAATAGTTGGCTCATGAAGAATCAGTACTTATTTGTTGAAGTAGTAAAAATTTTGAGTTAGATACTTATAGAAAAATATATTTAATTATACATAGTAAAATAAAGAGACCGTTAAGATTTCGTACAGATTTCGTCTTAAAGGCTAACTTTCATGAAGAAAAATATCGGCGATATTTCTTAGAGGATAGGCAGAAGATGCAAAAACACTACTTGTGTGACAGAGATTAAACAGAAAAATATCGGATAAATAAACAATAAAATTGAACAAGCGTTCAGAAAATATCGGAGATATGCATTAATATAGGATGAAATTTAGCTCGCTGAAGCTAAATTTTCTATAATTATCTCCGATATTTTTAACACATACGTAAAAAATGTGTATGGTACACAAAAAAAAAAATGGACACACTTCTAACATTCTTATGGATACATGACATGACATTATTTTTTTCCCTCTTTCCTATTTATACTTAGTAGTTATTAAGTATAATTTACTTTTTTTAAATATCCAATATCGGATGAAATTTTTTCCATGAAAATTAGCCTTTAAGGACATTCAGATTTAGCAAATACTACTTATAACTAAGTACTTATTTTCTTTTATTATTTTTAATTTATATCTTAGAGATATAAACAGATAACCATATATTTTGGAAGATGCTTGTGATTGATATTCAATTTATAGTTTAAGACTTCTTTCACACATTTCTTTAAGAAATATAAGTTTTACTCTCATTATATAAGTAAATAAATATATAGTAAATTTCAATAAGACTTTTTGTTTTTTTTCTTTTTATGATAACCTCTAACAAATTTTGAATTTCAAATTTTTTGACTGCATGGAAAACGATTTTAAATTGAATCCATTAATAATAAGATTTCAGTTGTTTTATTAAAAACAATAAAACTTTTGTTTTTTTTTTTGTGTTATAAATTTTACGGTTGTTACTTAAATTTTATTTTGTCCAGATACTGTGTGAATGATTTCTTGTAGAAAGTGTTAAAATTAAAGTGAAAGTAAGAAGTGAAGAAGCATAAAAAGTACTTTCTTTAAATAATTTTTTTTTTTTTTTTTTTAAATTAAGCTTATAGTTATAGATTCTTTTTTTATACAAGTAAATAAATCGGAAATTAATTTTGCAATAATTTTTCTTCGTAATCTATATATATATAGATCTATTCGAGTCTAATAATGTACAATCATCGACGTTATCGCAATAATAGCTATACACAATTTATATTTAAATCACAATTGACTAAACCATATTGTACAGTAAGTATAAGTAAGTAAGTATATAGTCCGGTTGATTGTTTTGAAATCGATTTTTGTTGTTGTTTTTTTATGTATTTTTTTTTTTTAATTACATATTTCTTCTTTGTTACTTGTTGTAATCCAGTAATTTCAGCTATACTATCAGATATATATACATAAATACTACATATATACAATATTATGTTTTTATATACTCCGTTTAAATGTTTTTTAAGTTTATTGATGAAAGAACCGCTAAATGACGCAATTTTAATCGGACTGCTGAACTGCAAAACCAAAAAAAAAAAAAACAAATCTAGAAAAAGAAAATAAAATTTTCTTTATTGACTTACTAAAAATAAAACTCTTCATTTTTTTTTATTTTGTTTTTTTTTTTTTACAATTTTTGTATGGATCAGTGGTTGAAAAGAAAGATTCTTTTCCATCATAGTACACTTGCTTTATATATATATATATATATATTATAACTGTATATAGTAAAATTTTTAATTTGGTATGGCATCGTATAAGTATTAGACGTCCATAAGTTGATTTTTTTTTTTATATGCTTTTCAAATAATTCGAAATCCATTCATCCAATTAAATGGAAAACAAATATCAAAAAAAAAGAAAAAAAAAAAATTTAAATGACTATGAAAGAGAAGATAAAAACAAAAGCGAACGTTTTTTTAAGCGGAAAAACTGTTGTATCTATTATATATATATGTATATACTTACGTATGTTTTGTTTAAAAAAAAATAAAACGAAAAAAAAGAAAAGTTAAATAATAAAAGAAAAAGTTAAAAAAAAAAAAAAAAACTCCAAATAGACCGAAGCAAGTGATAAAGAAAAAGAAAAAAAAAAAACATAATCTTTTATTTTGTAATAATTATATCCATATGATAATTGGTTCGTAGTTAACTTATTTTGATTCAATTCAAGTACGTGTACACAGAGTTATGTTTTGCATTTTTTCGAAAATGATTTAAAAACTTTTTTTTTTACAAGCAAAAAGCAAAAAAAAAATTTAAGACAAACATTAAAATTATATAATTTTAGTTAAATTCAGATTAAACTTCGAATTTTATCGAAAGGATTTGATTTAAATGAATATATGATAAATAATTAAGTATTTCTTGTAAATTTTGAATTTATTTACTAAATTTTTTATTAAATTTTCTATTAAATTTCAATTACCTAAGTACAAGTTATGTTTTCCAATGGAATGAAAAAGAGATCTTACAGCCATTACTAGTGGTTTTCCATCACAATTGGTGGTGAGTCA